>OW028692.1:6593309-7793309 GCA_932294315.1 Epinotia nisella
GATAGCTTCAACTCTCGATAGAGCGTCGGCTACAACATTGTCCTCTCCCCGAATGTACTGGATGTCAGTAGTAAACTGGCTAATAAAAGACAGCTGATTAAGTTGCGGTGGCGGTAGCTTTTCTCGGCGTTGTACGAAAGCGTACAACAAGGGCTTGTGGTCGGTAAAAATAGTGGCATGCTGTGCTTCGAGTATATAGCGAAAATGTTGTACGCGTTTTCGCTAAGAGCTCACGGTAATAAGCAGGCCATTCCGACTGGCGTGGAGTCAGTTTCTTACTGAAAAATGCCAGTGGGCACCACTGATTGTTTACCTCTTGTTGCAAGCAGGCGCCAACGTGCACGCTAGAAGCATCCGTGAAAAGGCCTAAACGGGCGTCGTTCACAGGATGATGAAGGAGCGTAGCGTCTGTAAGGCTTTGCTTGCATTTCTCAAATGCCTCATGCAGCTCGGGAGTCCATGGAAATGGTTTGTTACCCTTGCTGTTGGTAGCCACCACCGCGTCAATCAAAGGGGCTTGAAATTTGGCAGCCTGAGGTATGAAACGGCGATAGTAATTTAAAACGCCTAGAAATCGTCTCATACCTTTAACAGTTTCAGGAGGTTTGTACTCCAGCAACGCGGTTACGCGTTCACGTGGAGGTTGTACTCCATCACCACTGATGTTTTGTCCAAGAAATTTGACCTGCTCTGCACCTAAGACACATTTAGATGGGTTTATCACCACTCCGTACTCTTGCAAACGACGAAACAAACCTCGAAGATGCTCCTTATGGGAGGCTTCATCAGGCGAAAATACGAGTATGTCATCGATGTAAGGAAAGCAGTAATCGAGACCCCGTGTGACCTCATCGATAAAGCGCTGGAAGGTTTGACCAGCATTTCGTAAACCGAAGGTCATAAAAGGAAATTCGAAGAGGCCAAACGGGGCTGCGATGGCTGTCTTCGGAATATCGTCCTCGAACATGGGAATCTGATGATAAGCTTTCACTAAATCGAGAGTACTAAACACTCGTGAGCCATGAAGGTTGTTAGCGAAATCGTTAATGTGCCGGAGAGGGTATTTGTCAGGAATAGTCCTGGCGTTCAAGGCGCGATAATCGCCACAAGGACGCCAAGTGGAATCCTTCTTTAAAGTCATGTGTAATGGCGAGGCCCAGGCACTTTTGGAAGGCCTTGCAGTACCACAACGAACCATATCCTCAAATTCTTTTTGAGCCGCCACAAGTTTTTGTGGGGCCAGTCTGCGAGGTCTGCAGGAGACAGGTGGACCATCTGTGGTTGTGATATAATGCACAGTATTGTGCTTTACTACTCTAGGCAAACCTGGTGGTCGAGTAATCTCAGGAAACTCAGCTAGCACGTCTGCGTAAGTAGAACTACCAATTTGTACAGCTTTGACGCTTGGCTGTGAAGTTCCGGAAAAAGATACAGGTACATGTAATTTAGTATTACCATCCACCAGGCGCTGATGGCGACAATCAGGCAACAAGTTGTAATAACTAAGGAAATCGGAACCGATGATAGGTGTCGCAACATCAGCGATCACGAAATTCCAATGGAAATCCCGGCGTAAACCTAAGTCCAAGTGTAAGGAAACTGTGCCGTAAGTCTCAATAGAGCTGCCATTGGCAGCGCTCAGATTGTAATCGCTAGATTGGTAGCGATCTCTAAGGAGACGGCGAGGGAAACAACAGAGATCTGACCCAGTGTCTACTAAGTACTGGTGTTTAGATTTCTGATCTGTAACAAAAATTCGGCGGCCGGTACTAGTACAATCAGTTGCCGCCTCTACTGATTGCTCGTCGCGTTTCCCTGGTCACTAGGTTTCCAGCTACACGGGGTTATACATTTGGTCGCTCTTTCATTGTATTTCTTATGGTACCAACATACCTTGGAACCGTCTCTCGATGTGGAAGAACGAGAGCGCGAGCGCGAGCGATGCGACGACGCAGAGCGCTGACGCGAGCGCGATGGCTGGACGTTGACCGCTAAGGCAGCAATCTGTTGCTCTAAACGTTCCATGCGCTGTAAAAAAGTGTCTTGGTTAGAAGACGAACCAACAGGGGCAGGGGTTGTACAAGAAAATACTTGCTTAGGCCCTGCGATCTCCATGACCTTGTCACCTAGTTCAGACAGCTTATCTAGGCTAAGTTCAGCCTGTGATGCAAGTATAGCTTGCACTTGTTGTGGAAGACGGCGTAGCCACAGTTGGCGCAGTATATTCTCGTCAGAAAGCGCGCTGCCAGCAAGTGAGCGCAGGTGACGGAGAAACTGGGATGGACGTCTATCTCCGAGTTCCTCTTCGCTAATCAGTTGACGTACCCGCTGCTCTTCAGACATAGACAGGCGTCTAATGAGCTCTTCTTTCAGCTTGACGTACTGCTGACCATTGACTGGGGGCCGTGTGATAATATCTTCCACTTCGCCAGCTAATTTTTGATCCAGCTGGGCAACGACGTAGTTGAACTTGGTGTTGTCAGCGGTGATACCTGCTATCTGGAACTGAGCCTCAACCTGCCCAAACCACACCGCAGGCTTATCAGGCCAAAAAGTTGGTAATTTGACAGAAACTCTGCACACTTCTGGAACATGCTGTAACTGTTGCTGAAGCGCAGCATTTTCAGCTTCTAAGCGTTCGACCAAAGCTCGTAATTCGTCAGCCATAGTTAATAACACACACGTAAACAAACATGCAAAAGACATGCAAACAATACGATCTGGTTAGAATCGTTAAGTAAATATGAGTATTGTTGTTGTGAGGGGTTAGTGGTATAGCAACGCTGATGCAATAAACACAAGTTAATATTAACGTAAACGTAACACACGAATGTCAAATGTTAAACATGAACAATAATGACATAAAATTAACTAAACCGTGCAAATCATAGCATTGAAATCGAAAAGAATGGTTTCGAATGACAAATTGTTAAAATTTAAGCCACACATGCAGTTTGTAACAATTTGTAGAAATAATATAGTTAAAAACTTACCCAGGCAGGCTGGCCGTAAGAAAACTAAACTATAACTAACACCTACGTATCACAACCAACTCAACTTATGGTAATTATTCCATTAAAAACTAAAAATTAAGTCTAAAAGTTTGTTTACAAAACACCATTTGACGTTATTTGTCGGTCTTGACGTTGACAAAATAGTGACGGGCGCCGGAGAATGAAAACCGATTGTAATTTGAATGAACGAACGAAAAGTCAAACGTAACGGTCGCGGTAGGATAGTCTATGGAAAACACTTCCGATGTTTTCGTACCACAGCACTATCAAATGATCCGTTGTTTGGCGGCACTAAATATCACTTGTCAACAATGACACAAACGAAAAAATACGAAAAAATAAGATCTGCCATTTTCACTGCAAAATGATGACACAATGAGATGATTTTCAGATCTTCTTTGCAGCAAATTTTCTCCAACTCGGCAGAAACTCGATGATCCGAACGTCGGAGGGCACCAATATAGGGTGTAAAGGTGGGTGCCCAGTTGGGAAAGGCACCCACTATTGAGTTGGGAGGCTGTAACGGGCCTCCCTGCCCTATCTGGTCGGTTGCGTGTTCAGGTGAATCTTCCTCGGATCTCGGTGGAATGAAATGCCGGTTGGATTGGAGATTGGTGTAATGGTTATTAACTTATGAATGCACTATGGAGACAAATAAAGATTCGGTATAAAATTCGTGTTCACAAGCTTTTTAGCAATCAAGGAATCTGACATGACAGATAAAAATCTAGACATATATATTTCATACTTCGAACCGGCCTAACCAGCCTGTTGTGCAACAAGGTTGCCACATGTTCTATTACTGAGTTGATTAAGTTATTTCAAAATTGATGGATTTACGTCTACGGACTATTTTTACACATTTTTAGATAACTTTTAAAAGATGTCTGAGTTCCAAAAATAAACTAACAAGGAAAGTAACCCAACAGTCCGGCTCCTATATGATTTATTTTTATATATGTATGTTATAGAGTAGTCTAAAATAACAGACACTTATTTATTTTTAGTTGCCCAACCCAAACTCAACCTATTGGGAGAAATTGTCCTTCAAGATACTGAAAAGTGATCAAACCATCTAACTTTTGTACAGAGATTTGTTCAAGCAAATTGATAATTAATTACTGGTTTCATTATATGTTGGATCTGTCAACAGTTTTGACAATGTGCTCAATGCTCAGTTACAAACGTCTTTACAACCCGCATCCCGCTTACGAGGAGCACGTACCTGATCCGGTACCTATCAGACAATATATATGCTGTAACCCGTCAGTCACGCTTATGCCTCTACGAGTAGCTTCTGCTACAAGATAAAAAATGCTGCTACGCGCTACGACGACGTAGCACACGTAGCGTTGGCGGGCCTCGAATGACTTAACACAGTCAGTGCCCTGAATCGCTACGCGCTACGCTCGTAGCCGATCCCGTGGTTTTTCTCGTATGTAGCGGAAAGCGACTACGGCGTAGGGACGCATACGTGTCGTCATGGGCCGGGAAGGGGTAAACCCTAAGCCGGGATTTGGTACGTGCATAGGCAATGAGCCACCGCATTACTCTTTGTCAATTTTTGTTTAGTAGATAAAGAGGATATATATTACATAGAGGAAGGGAATAGCGGAACGTCCACTGGCTCAAATTTGGAGCAGCCCAACTGGGAAAGTACCCCCACGTCATAGAAGACCCTCAGCCACAATATAGTACATTGTTTAACGAGGGGCGTAAGTAAGTGGGATATTGCAAACAAGAGTCTATCAGAAGCCTGACGCCGACGGCACTTGGTGCCCATGGAACGAAATGAAGTAGATTTAAAAACCTATTTAATTTAATGACATAACTCTCAGCTCTGTTGGTTTTTCTGTCCATTTTGACGCATGACGCATGATATTGAGCACTATAAGGTTTCGAGCATAGGGATTTTTGGCTTACATATCTATACTTATAAGTTTTTTGAATTATATTGGAAACTATAGGTCTGTTTAGTATTAAGATAGCCTGTACAAATATCTTTGTATGACTGTTTGTTTCATAATAAATAAATAAATAAATGATCCTTTGCAATCCATTTTTCAGTCACTTGTCGTTATCGGATTGAGCTGAATGGGGTATTTAAGTATAGTTTGGATGACAATTCAATATGATGGTACCATCTAGCTGATTTGATGATGGAGACAGAAGGTGGCCATGGGAATTCAGTATTTAACCGACGTAACCCCGTTGAGTTTGGGCTTGTTAGAATCGTCTCAATGAGTAGATGATGATGGTAGAAAAATACAGTCGGCAATAAAAGTTTGTACCAAAAATGAAATTAGTTACTTGTTGATCATGAAGTAGGCACTTTAAATATGTAAAAAGAAAGACATGTAACATTTTTATTATATTTTATTGTATACTTTCTGGATGAACCCCGACATGTCACTTAGTGAAACGCTCGTTCGCACGTCATAGCTATTCTAAAACGGATTTTGGCAAGCATCCGATTAGAAAACAATTGTGATTTTGGTATCAACGCATTGTTTATGTGCGTGATCACGAACGTAAAGGTGCTCATACACTTGAGCATTAACTTGTAATGAGACTAACGAGCATTCTAGTGAATGTTACATGTAAAAGCTCACAAAATAAATAGGAGCATTCCAGCGAGCGTTCGAGCCAGAAGTCGACAAACATTTTTTCCACCCTAGGATGAGCCAAATCTCCAGGATCTCATTCTGAAGGCTCCAGTGCGTTCAGAATGAGATTCTGGAATCCTCCGCATGAGAGCGCTGATGCCAGCCGCCGTGGAGTTTTTAGGGGATAGAAATACCACATATAGCCTGAGAAAGATACGGTTTTTTTGGAAATAATTCAATATCAGGCTAATGATTTGAACACGGCTTTTATATGTTTTTGACGTGATAACGTCTTATAAATCAATAATCGTGTGACTCATTGTCCCGTTCCGAATGCAGGCTGCGCGCACGAAAAATCAACGCTCAGCCTAATCCGCTGGTTCTAAAGATTCCAAATTTGGCACGTATAGGTAGGCTCCTTATAAGGTCTAGGGATGCACTAAGAAAGGATTTTTCAAAATTCACCCTCTAAGGGGGTGAAATGGTGGTTCAAAGTTTATATGGGGAAGATATAATACAATTAGATCGACTACTTTACTTTTTAGAAGCTTTTATTATTGAAATCACTAAAGCTACCGGAAGTTAGGAAAAAAAGAACCCGCAAGCAAAAATGTCATCAGTATTTTTATGATGAGAACATGTTTCAATTTACAAGTTTTGAGACTTACACTTACTTAAATAACAGGATTTTAATGAAATATATACGACCTTGAGATAATATTGAATTTCATTCGCCCTATATATGCCATAAGTGGATCATGCGAGTATCCCAATATCCCAAAGAACTTATATAGAAGTAGTAAATTATAAAGTAAAGAAAGTTTAAACCATTTTCGCCTGATTTTTACGGAATTTATATAGATTACTTTTCATTATTTTTTACCGTACCAAACCACCGTACCAAACTTTGATGTGAAAAAAATTCTGATATCTATACAGGGTGGAAAGATAAGTCGGGCCCTGGAGGGAAACTACCTTAAATCCTTAAGCTGTCTCATTTTACTTAAATTAGACATTCCTTTATTTTTAAAAACAAACCAAGATTTATCAGTTAAAAAATTAAAAATGTAACAAATTGATAGTAAAATAAAGTTAATGTTAGATTTAACGATCTTTTTTATTTTTAAGATTATTCACTAGCTTCTGCCCGCGACTTCGTCCGCGTGGAACTCGTTTATATCGTAGCTCCATACAAATGTTCACCCCCCATTTTTTCCCCTTAGGGGATGATTCCCGGGATAAAAAGTATTATATATGTTAATCCAGGCTTTAAACTATACGTAAACCAAAATTGATCTTAATCCGTTCAGCCGTTTTTGCGTGTTTGAGTAACAAACATCTTAACATCCAAACATCCAAATTTATAATATTAGTATATATTATTATATATACTAATATTATAAAAATATTAATATCAACCAGACCAAATAAGGATGGAGTTTATTCCTACACTACCTATAGTTACCTACCAGCACATTTTTGACGCCTCGTCATTGAGATAGTTAAATTTTTTGAATACCACGTCGGTGGCAAACAAGCTGGCGATCCACCTGATGTTAACTGGTTTCCGTAGCTAAAGGATACCTATAACTGCACTAAAACCGTGATATGTTAATCCGATCTCCTTGAAAAGAATATTCACTGAATTTACTAGACGGCTGTAACGGCTGACGCAAAATTGCCACATTCGAATAACGGTCGATAGAAATTCAAATTTCGAATTTAAAATCAAAACATTCCGTTCGATTATTCCAAATTCGAGCATCTAACTTACAATTCCAACCGTCCGTCCTTAATACATTTTAATATTACCTACTTTAAAGACCCAATACATTAAAGGATGCCCTTTTCATTTTTTCGGCGAAGCTAACCAAATGTTTTATGCTTATTGGTTTTTTTGTAAAAAAACGGACATCGATTTAGACTACATTTTTCTATTGATAGCAGGGCAAAGGAACCATATTTAAATTCTTGGTTTTGATGCACCGTTTGCAACGATTTTGAACACTGAATTATATTACCATAGCTTGACAGTCAATTTATCGGTGTGTTTTTGTGAGCTTGTGCTACAGTATAAAAAATACATAAATTTCACGTGGTGTTTCAGATTATTTATGTACATATGTATAGATTGTAGGCTATCCGCAGCAGAACCAAGGTATCCGAGATAGACCTCCGATTTGCTAAACTTAAGTGGCAGTGGGCGGAGTACATTGTACAGTTGATTTCTCCAATATAGCCGACCTTTCAAGAATATCTACACATGCACCTTATGTCAGTAACAATAAAGACTGTGTATAGATATTTTTGAAAGGTTGTTTGTATATATATTGGAGAACTCGACTGTACGTAGAACCGATTCTCATCGTTGGGGTGACATGGTTCTCGAGTGGCGACCACGTACCGGAAGGCCAGCGTGGGTATCAGGTGGACTGATGGTGACTGGTAAAGGTTGCGGGAGTCCACTGGATGCGGGTGGCGCAGGACCGGTCGTTGTAGCACTCTTTGGGGGAGGCCTATGTCCAGCAGTGGTCGTCTTTCGGCTAATATAATGATGATGATGTATAGATTCCAGATATAAAAGCAACCAGACATTTTGTTTCGACAATACTTACACCTCATGCCCACCCGCCTGAAGCTTGCTGACTTAGCGGGGCGGGATCAGTATGCGGTATTTTGTATTTTGTAGCTTACTAATGAAATTAAATGAAATGAATGAATGAGTCTTGGATGTTTTATATCTATTTAAGTATGTATTTATCTATATAAGTATGTTTATCCGTTGTCTAGTACCCATAGTACAGGCTTTGCCTAGTTTGGGTCTAGATCAATTGGTGTGAATTGTCCCACGATATTTATTTATTTATTTTAATGAAAAATATTTATTCCGGAAACATACTAATGTCGCATAGATTTAAGATTTCCTGACTTGTCGGTATACTGTGTCAGTATTACATTTGCGATCAGCGCTATAGCGCCGTAAAGCGGGTTTAGGCGACTTACTGCTTTGTCGGAGTGAACGTGTTTAGTTAGTTAGTTTTACTGGGCATTTTGGACTGCGTCCCGTAGTGTGTCTGGAGCCCCTGGGTGCTTTTTAGGGTTCCATACCTCGAAAGGAAAAAAACGGAACCCTTATAGGATCACTTTGTTGCCCGTCCGTCCGTCTGTCAATTTATATTACCAATAAATTGATTATGATTATGACCCTTTTTCTCAGGAACGCGTAGAGGTATCAAGCTAAAATTTATATCAAATACTCAGGTCTACTGTTTCTTAGAGCTGCGAAAAAATCAAACTTCTAAGCCAACATGCAACGCAATCAAAAGATACAGCCGTTTATGCCGCAAATTTTCGAAACTCTCAAGGAAATCAAAACCTACAGGGTACTTCCCGTGGACTCAGAATCTTGAAAATTGGTACGAAGCAACGCCTTATAGCACAGATAAAGGAAAAATTGCGAAAACCGTATTTATTTAGTTACATGATATAATATAAATATTTTTAACAATTTTAATAAGAACACCATAACTTTGACTCAATTGTCGTGGTTTGTACGGAACCCTCGGTGCGCGAGTCCGACTCACACATGGCCGGTTTTTTCTGTATACTTCTACCTGCGTACAATCCATTATTTTTATTTATTTATTTTTATTTATTTATTTTTATTTATTTATTCAATGAATTACACAGCATTACAGTATTACACTAAGCCACTGTGGAATTTAAGACACAATATACAAAATACAATATACGAGTACAAATTATAATGGGTCGTTCTTCTTTTCGACCGACAATAGCATGTCCTTCGTCTTATTACGGCATCTCATTTGAGTAATGATGTTTACGGTTTTATAATGTTTGAATGAACGTCCATATTATTTTATTAATTAGTGATATTTAATATTTCACTTTCTCTATCTAGCATTTTTTTTAATGTTTTTTTTTTCGTAGAATGCCGTGACATAGTGGTAAAACAAAATGTTGTCCCCACTGAAAGAGTCCACTTTGTCACATGTTTTTTTTTAGAAACCAACCGTAAATAAATATTTATATTGGCCAGAAAGGAAACTTTAATTAGTTCTAATGAAGAAACCTATGCATTTTTTTTAAAATCGCACTTCAAAACTACAATTTTCGATAGTTCAGAAACCAAAAAAACAGAAAAACCTCGGTTCATTGTCGGTAAAAAAGAAGAACGACCCTAATATGTTTAGTTGTTTTCTGCCTCCATGCACGCTCTGCACATGGTATGTCTGTGATATCTAAATTATCGGCCATATTTGTTATTTGCAAATAAAATTTCGTAAAGATTTTAGTTTTCAATGAATTTTATTGTCTGAATCTGATACAGTATGTTCGTAATTAGATAGCTTTTGGCAAAGTGGTTATCAATTCAAGGGCCCATTCGATAAAACATTTAATTGTCTTATCTGGACACTTCACCACTATTATTGAACTGAAGTTTTCGACCTTATTGCGTTGTGAATGTTCTAACAACATTTGAAGGAAATGGGTCCCAAATTAAAGTTCGTGACTGTACTAATTTGAAGAATCAAACTTTTGAAAAACACAGTATCTACTCATAAAAAAATAGTTTAAGATTATGTTTTTAATTGACGATTCGAAAGTGCTTGCAACTAGGCCTACTTGAATAAAGATTATTTTAAATTTGAGTTTCAGTTTGAGTTGAGTTTGAGTTTGTAGTGTTTTACACCTAACTCAAACAACGTATATGGCAAAAGAACTTGTAGGTGTATTCTCCCAGACAAAGGTATTATATAAAGTCCCAAGGAACTTGTAAAATTACTGGAAACAAAAAAAACAGAAATGAATAACATTTTAAAATAATATTTTACAAAGGGACATTATGCTACCTAGGGAATATACTTGCTAACTAGCAAAATAAAAACTACTTATAATAAAATGTGTTTATCAATCGCAATAATACTAATAAAAACATAAGATAAGATCTATATAGCAAGTCGAGTGACCGCGCACATAATCTCGCGTAGAGATTTGCAAAAACATGTAATTTAGTTAATATTACTAATCTTATAAATGCGAAAGTTTGGATGTTTAGATGTTTGTTACTCAATCATGCTTAAACGGCTCAACCGATTTGGATGAAATTTTGCACGAAGATAGTTTATAGCCTGGATTAAAATATAGGATAGTTTTTATCCCGAGTCCACGCAGACGAAGTTGCGGGCGAAAACTAGTCTGAAATAAATAGTTTATTTTTATTTTTATAAACACCAAATTCTATTAACGTGACGTGCAACGTAGTTTTCTACGAAATGTATCAATCAGATTTTTTTCATTTACAAAATTATTAAATCATCCTGTACACCACATCTCAAGAGTAAATAACAGCTACTTAGGCCTAATTAGCATCTACTAAATAAAACAGAATTCAGTTTTGAATTTATCAATACCTTGCTTGTGCTTACTGCATTTAGCACAAAACGGTTCTCGACGCCATTTGAAATTCAAATTTGAATTTAATAATAGAAAGTTGGCAACACTGGGCATTAGTTGGGTTTTGTTGGTTGGTTGGTTGACCTACAGTTTTTGTATTTGTGTCTCCATCTGTGTGATCAAATAATAGCGAACTAAGATACGATTACTATTAGGTCGCACTAGCTAATTCGAGGGACAGAGTAAGCTGCGCATTTTAGTTACGTACCGCGAGTTATAAGAAAGTTAGAGCTGCCGCGAAACGAAAACGAAAATCCCAACCCTAACCCATCCAGCACTTTTAACATCCCAACCGTGTCGCGTTTTATGCTTTGTGTTTTTCATCCCGTCGTGCTACTGTTCTATTATATATATATATATATATATATTTCAATATTTTACATTAATTATTTATTTATTATGTGTCTACTATCTAATAGTATGCTGTGTTGTGTTGCGTTCCGTGGGTCACTTACGGTGCTGTCTGAAAACCAGCGCTGTAGGTGTCTGTCTGACACCTCGGCACAATGCTGAGACAGCGACCGTTTCACTGCCGCGAAGACACACAATATGTGTGAATTGTATTGTATGTCTACTCCCTTTATCTCTGTATGTCTTTTGTGTAGTGGATAAATGTTTTCTTTTCTTTTTCTTTTCTTAAGTTGGTTCGTGTATTCTGTCGCTCAAATCTGCAAGTGCGACAGAGAGGGTCGTTGATTGTTATCTAAGCATGCGCAATATACTATCATCTTTCCGCATCAATTATGGCAGGTAAGTGCAACAGAAAGCGCAAGAGAGACACGGCTCCTACAAGCCGGAGATACAACCGTTAATTAAGTTTAAGTTACTAATAAAAAAACCAGCCTGACTAGTGCGAGTCTGACTCACGTACCGCGGCTTCCGTACAGTTTGTTTTGATTATTTAAAGGAATCTGCTGTTATGGTGTACCCGTAAAATATATATCTGAATTAATTCACTAAAATCTGTATAAGTACATATAAATCGGTATATATGGCAACATTGACTGACGTAGCTCATTTGACTCGCGATACATCGAAAATGGCGGTCATTTCAGCATTATTTTCATGTCCGCCACATAAAGAAAATAACATTTTGTGATAACAACTAATGGCAAATAAAGAAGGATTAAAACATGTAACAAACAATTATTTGAAATCAGATTAGGCTTCTCTACAAAAAGTTATTGCGGAAGTCACGTGATACATTTTGAACTGCACCCCTATACGCGAGCAAAGAAGTATCCACTTCAAAAAAATCCTAATAGCTGAATTAGACCTCTCACAGACTGGCGCGGGCTGGCCACGGCGGTCAATAGTATACTTATTATTAGCTTTCAAATTTACTATGGACCGCCATAGTAGGCTGGGCCAGTGTGATGCGGGCCTTAAACGTCACGTCATGTTTATATTGACTCGGTGCACGAAGAATGAACGACTGAAGCCTGCATCACACTGGCGTATAGTACATTTGACATCTAATGACAAGTATACTATTGACCACCGCGGCCAGGCCGCACCAGTCTGGGAGAGGCCTAACTGATGATCAATTTGACAGCCAGCAAAAATTTCTCCAGCACGGCTATCACAGGATAGACCTTGAGCAGTGTCGCAGTAACATAGACTATCCGTCTCTTTCAAAGCATTCTAATTTAAAAAAAGATGGATAATCTATCTCGCCGCGATACAGCTCCTCAGCCGTGCTGCAGGGCTATTACTTTCACAGTATGAGTAAGACAGGAGCCGCTAACCGCGTGCGACGCGACTAGGCACCAAGTTGCACTACCCCTACAGGTACCATTATAAAGAGGACTCATGTTTTAAAACCTGCACCTTTTTGTACCGTAATGTATGAGACATTATACAGAATGCTATTGTGCAGTCAAGAGAAGGAAGGCCTTCAGTTTATACACAGAATTTGTTCAGCATCGTTTATTTTAGCAACTAATTCTGATTATATTTAAAACGGATTTAACCTTATGCATTCATAGGCCAATTATGATCTAATTGGCTCCTGTTTTCCTTTTAACTTCACACAAAGCACTCGTAAACCTTGACATTTGAACTAACAACGCATTTACTGCAAGCCTAGCACAATTAAACTAAAAACTCTTTGTAGACGCGGAACACTAGAAAGAAATGAATGATGAGCCTGAGATTTATCAAACGTATGATGAATTAGTATGATGTCCTAATCTTGATACTTATTATGCTAACTAAGAAAGTAAGGAAGTAAGTATTCCGAAAATACTAACCATAATAAATTGGACGGTATTGCTTTTTAAGAAAAAGAGTTATTGGCTTTTACAGCTAATAAGTACTATAATGAAATCCACAATTAGGCGATTTTCACCTGTCAGTTTAGTTCACCTAATGTGGATTCCACTGTACTCGTAATATTCACGTTGAAGAATATCATCAAAAAATCCAATTTATTACGTTTGGTCCAAATTGAAATTTTTGAGATTAATTTTCATTAAGTATCTTCTTAAATACCTACAAAGTCAAATGAAGTTAAAGTTTTTTTAACATATACCTTTACTTCCTGTAGCTGGATCGCCCACATAGTTAAAAACAATAATTGTTCATTATAATTTTTCATGTCTCATGCTCGAAAAGTGTGTCATAATAATTAGGCTTAACTTAGTTATGTACATATTTATCATATTTAAAATATTTAACTTGACCAATCAAAACACTTCACTGTATTAAATCCACCAATTACAACTTTTTGAATAAATAAAAAAATGCTATCAACTAACCAGAATTTATTTTCACCAATCAGGAAACAGAATTAATTATAAACATAGGTACCTATTGGATTTAATTACCTAATTCACAATCATTAAAAAAAATCGTCTATAGCCGCGACCAAACTTTCAAGCGGGATTGACTTCATACATTGCATAAGCTATGAGATTGAGCGGGATAGACTGCTGTCTATCTCGCTTTATCTTATGCCCTGTATGCTGTATGCCGCGCTCGGCCATTTGGTTGGACGCGGCTATAGATGGTCATAGGCGTTTATGCGTGGAGTCAATATTTTGTATGTGTGTCAAAGAAGTTTATTTAAAAATCTTGCCGCCAACTTGAACAATCTTTTCGTCGTGGAATTTACTATCGATTGTGGATGGATAATCTTTGTTTATACTATTTTCTTTCCGTCGAAGAGGAAAGTTGAGTGTATATAATATAACTCTGGTCTAAAAGCCATATTACCCCTCGGAAAATTTCTCCTCACTTCGTTCGGGAAAACAACCATCTCGTGGTATTATGGCTTATTTTAGACCCTTGTCATATAATCTACTATTATCGCGTACTACACGGTGTTGCAACAACCTGTTTTTTTTAATTGACGCTCTTTTCTAAGCTCATCTTTCATTCGCCAGACTCTTTACACCTCTTTCTGATTACCACAATGCGTGATACGGATGTTGATTTATCACGTGAAGTGCAACATTGTGCTAGGCTGAAAATCGTAACGTCGCGCGCCCCAATTCAGAAGGCGTTCTAGACGTATTTCAATGATTTGTAAACATCTGTGGCGCATGTCTTCCTCTTGCGTAAGCGCAGAACAAAGCGCGTGAGAGCGAGACGCAGTTATATTGAGATGAAATTATAATTCAAATGAGATAATAAGTTTGCAAAATGGGAGTCATATTATTTACAAACAAAAGACTAAACATGAGAGGTAAATTGAGCAACGGCCGGATAAATAATAACGCAAGATCACGTAAATTTAGAATTTAAAAGTACCCAGCACGAGCGACTGAAGTCAACACTCCACACAAATGTAGTAGTTGGGTTCTCATTTTAAAATGACATGCTATAGAATAAGATGAAACTTTGTATACACTATGGGATGCCATATCTAGGTCGGAAACTAGTATATAAGTATAACAGTCTAAACGTTTGACACTTAATGCTGAAAAGTCCCTGGGCGACCGAGCGGTAAATAAAAAATAAATTTTCCCAGACATGAGACCTAGCTAGATCGATTTCTTGGCCCTGTTAACCTCTAGAAATATATGAAGAAGAAGAAGAAGAAGAAAATAGTTTATTAGTGCAAAAATATACATAGAGTGCAACAAAACTTAACTTAATACATATAATTTTTGAAGAAATTTGCACTAAAAGGCTTACACTCAGCTTGATGTCACGGAGCGAGCCAGAGGACACATTCCATGACGCTGATTTTCAGTGTAGCCATTATTTGGACTAGATGGCATAGCACTGAGATAATTTTAAATACCTTATTAAGAAATACAAAATCTTCAAACCAAAGCAGAATATAAAAACCAAAAGAAAAAGAAAAACACAACGTAAATTAAAAATCACTCCTTTACGCTTAAGCTCTAATGTGTTATCTATACATATAATAAAGCTGAAGAGGGTCGAAAGTCTGTACATGGAAGATAAACGAAAAAAAAATGGCTGGGGATACTTAGAATTGATAACAGAACACGTTCCAACAGTTTTTAGAATTTTTGTCTGTTTATCTGTTTATCTGTTTATCTGTTTATCTGTTTGTCTGTTTATTTGTCAGAGTATCACGTGGAAACGGCTGAACGGATTTTGATGCAAACTTTATTAATCTGTCGAGAGAATCCCCGGATAGGTTTTAAGCTACAAAAATCTTAAAGATTAGGGTTCAAAGGGGGTAGAAAATGGGGTTGAACTTTGTATGGGAACTCCTTGAATGTACGAGCTACAGACTTGAAAATTGGTAACCATAAACTTGACTGGAAAGTAAAAACGACCCCATTCAAACTTTTAGCAATGTATAGATAAAACGTGAAAAATATGGGATGAAAATAGGTTCTGAGGCGACTAGAAAATATATAATGTTGCAAGAGCGGGGTTATAACAGTATCATTACCATGGTAACATGTCGTCAATATATTCGAAAATTCATCGTGTTCTTACAACTGATAGTTAGTCCAGTGGTTTGACCCATAGCTTATGGAGTCGGTGTCCCCGAGTTCAAACCCAGCAGCATGCACTTTTTGTAGTTTTAATTTTTTTGTGTCTGCGTTTTTGAAAATGTATATTTTTCAAAAAACGCAGAGAAGCTTAGTGAATAGAGGATTTTGATGCAACTTTTACTTAATCGGTCGAGAAAATCCCTGGCCAGGTCATAGGCTGTAAAAATGATAAAAATTAGTTCAAAGGGGGTAAAAAATGGGGCAAAACTTTGTATGGGAACTCCTCCTATCCATGAGCTTTAGACTTGAAAATTGATAAACATACACTTGACTGGAAAGTAAAAAGAACTCCATTCAAACATTATAAAAAAATATAGATAAAACGTGAAAAACCACGGGATGAAAATGAGTGCTAGATGGCTAAAGACTATCTATAATAACCAAAAATGTTTGATATCTCAACCGCTCTTCTTCTGACTTCTCTCGCTCGGGACATTGGTCTCCGGTTTCGCTTGCAAGACACCTGGGTTTAGTTAGTGTTCGTGAAGGCTCGCCCTCGGGCCTTCGGCCCTCGGGCTCGCATAGAGAGCGCTCTCTGAAGGGTTGGTTTGGTTGGGCCTTTCATTCATACGAAAAGCTCGGCCTTCGGGCTCGCTTGCCTCACCCCTCAACTTTGGGACTTAAGGCTCATGTTTCGCTTGCAAGACACCTGTGGATAGTAAGTATCCATGGAGTCTCGCCCTCGGGCCTTCGATGCTCTGGCTCGCATATGGAGCGCTATCTATAAGGGTACGTTGGGCCTTTCATTCCTACGAAAAGCTCAGCCTTCGGCCTCGCTTGCCTCCCCGTTTACCTTCAGGACTTTGGCTCTCAGGGGTAGTTTGACAAGACACCCGGAGATATAGAGTATCTTTGGGGTCTCGCCCTCGGTCCATTTGTTTCAATTATGAAATCTTATATTTAAATTCCGGTTTTGGTAATTTTTCTTTTACTTAGGTACTTCGTTTGCAATAAAGATTAAGTAAATCAATATAACTAAATATTATTGACGACAAAGTTTATGAGGATTTGAACTGTTACACGCATAATTTATAGAAATGAAATCGTAATAATCTAATTTATCAGTGTAGTAGGTATCGTATGGTGAAACATAAGAATATCATGTCATCCATAATTTATACGCGTACGAAGTCGCGGGCAGAAGCTAGTACATAAAATATTTTAATATTTATCAAACTTTTACAGATATATAAAACGGCTGTGTGTGAGTCGGTGTATGTGTGTGAGTGAGCAGATGAAAATGCGCGGGTGTATAATGTGAATGTACGGTTGCCTAGGTACTACATTTTTGTTTATCAATCAAAAATTTTCGGAGGGACATTTTAAAAGAAGCGACTGTTTTGGAGTTTCGTATTGGTGGTGGCAAGTCATTCCAACACTTGGAGGTTAACAGGGCCAAGAACGAACGAGCGTTAGGACCACTCAACTGACACCCATTGTAGTTTATTGACATTCATAGACACGTTATATATATGCCTAAATCGAAGAAAAAAGAACTGTCTCTCCAGCCTGTCGGAGCTATGCCCAACTCTGCCAAAATTATCGACCTAAAAACAGGCGCGACGACAGATCTATATTTAAATCTACTTACCGTACGACTTCCGCTAGTACGTGTGGGGTCATTCTAATTCGAGTGATGAATGGGCATAGGTATCTGCTTTCTTTTTGGCTGTGAAAGATAGACAATCGTCATCGGCGTATTTAGGTTCGGTGGGAAAAGTGCGAATGATGAATATGTATTATCATTTTATCATACTTATCAAACGCAGGCCAGCGTCGTTCAAAACAAAATAAATTAAATTACATCCATTTTGTAGCATATACGGCTAAACCGTCATTCATCATAACAAATCCCTGTTAAATAAAATGGCAACGTGACAGAATAGTATTTTATGCAACAGTTGTATAAGAGAGGTCAAAAAAGGCGAGTGGCGTGGGTTACAATGTGAGCCGAAGGCGAACATTGTAAAGAAAGACGCCACGAGCGTTTTTTGACTTAGTTATACAACGTTGCATACAATACTTTTTCTACGACTAGCTACTATGGAATAAAATGCAAAATTAAACAAAGAATAAATTTTTCTTAAACTTTGTCGTATAGGTGCCGAGATTTAGTAGGCAACAAATTTTCGGTGACTGCTTGTGGGCTGCCGGTGTATTTCTTCTGGTGTAGAAGCAATATTTTCATCGTCATCCATTTTTATTACTTTTGAGAAACACCAACTATTTTGTAGCAAACACAACGGCCGCAAACTCAAACAACAATTTATAAAATAACCGAGAATTCGGGAAACATGAAAATGAGACAAATGGGTGTCTATGGTTAACTTTGTTTTTAATTGATGTCAACTTGCCAGTACTGCCATATTAAGAATAAAGGTTTTTCCTAAGTTAGCAGCAATGCCTTTAGTTCAAAAAATTCTAAAAAGTAAAAACATTCAGTGGTTTGTTAAGTTGGTAGTACCTAATGTATAGGTTTAGAAGCGTATGGCTGCTAAGCGTATCGTTTTGGCGACATAACAGCACGGCTGTGCCGTACTGTTATGGGGAATAGAGTATAGACTTTTCTGCAAACTTATTTTGTATGTCTTTATATTAGTGTTCGTGACTATGTAAATGACAGATAAAAGTACAGGAGTAGAAAAAAAGACAAACACATTTTAACGACATATTATTATACAAATACAATACAATACAAATTTCTTGTTCACCAAAAAAGTGGTAGACAGCAAAAAGGTGGTCTTTATCGCTAAAAAGCGATCTATTCTATTATTTATTCTACTATCTAAAATGGCTTTTATAAATAAGACCGTTAGAGTATTTGATTGTTAGGTACCTACACTACCTACAGCCTACGTAAATGTCTCACTTATTTCGAAAATGAATTTCGAAAATGAAATTTTGCAAAGTACTTGTTTTACAATCATTAAGTCAAGATAAGAAGAAATTTATGTTTCCACTATTAGACATTTATCACACGAGCCGAATGCAAGGGTCATAAAATATCTGAATCGTGAGCATATTGGACTGACTTTGACATAATAATAATGATTGTGCAACTCAGTTTTTAGGGTTCCGTACCTCAAAAGGAAAAAAACGGAACCCTTATATGATCACTAGTGCGTCTGTCTTTCCGTCTGTCACAGCCAATTTGCTCCGAAACTACTGGACCGATTGAGTTGAAAAAAGAAAACCCACTCAAGAAAAATGCCTAAAGAAGAAAAGAATAAAAAACAAGTATAGGTTATCTTATTTAATTTAAAACTAGGCTAGGCTGGTGCCGCTGCAGTTTTTGCCGCGGCCAAAAAGCGGGAAAAATATTCGGCCCTGGGCGGTAATTATTATTTTGTACCCCTTGCTTTTGAGACGACTGGGTGGTGGGGGTCGGAGGCTATTACCTTCGTGAGGGAAGTGGGACGTCGAATTGGGGAGAGGGTTTGTGACACCCGCGTAGGGTCGTACCTGGTGCAAAGGTTGTCCGTCGCCATTCAACGTGGAAACGCGGCGATTGTGATGGGTACCTTTGCGCCGGGGACGACTCCAGGGGGCCTGTATGTCTAGATTAAGTTAGTAAATTTTTTTTATTGTAATAGATTGACACGTAATATTAATGATATTATACACAGAATGCAAATATATATGTATCAATACCCCATATCAAACTGATTTGAAATTATTTAAAACTTATAATTCCTAATATTCACACTAGGTATTTATGGGGAAATCATTTCAGTTTCCGGAAACTTAACCTATTTTGAGCCAACGGCAACTTCAAAGGAAATTAACTAGCTACTCGTATTTAGGCCAAGGCCGAGCTATGTCGAGTTCAAACGATTGAGTATATTGTTCTACCGACACTACCCAGAACCTAGTTTTAAATTAAACTAGATTTACCTTAATTTATACTAGACGATACGACCTATGCGCCGCAAGGTGATACCACTCGACACTTTTTCACCCTTTTTTAACTGACTTTAAATAATGGATGAGGTTCTCAATTCAGATGTATTTCTTCTTTTTTAATCTTTTTAATCTCTGCGTGATCGCATCAGAAATGAGGCTATCCGCAGCAGAACCAAGGTAACCGATATAGCCCTCCGAATTGCTAAACTTAAGTGGCAGTGGGCGGGGCACATTGCACGTAGAACCGATGGCCGCTGGGGCGGAAAGGTTCTCGAGTGGCGACCACGTACCGGAAGGCGCGGCGTGGGTAAGCCCCCCACAAGGTGGACTGATGACCTGGTAAAGGTCGCGGGAGTCCGCTGGATGCGGGTGGCGCAGGACCGGTCAATTTGGAACTCTCTGGGGGAGGCCTATGTTCAGCAGTGAACGTCTTTCGGCTGATATGATGACGATGATGATGAATCTTGGACCTCCGTAACTCATGAACTGATTCGTACAATTATTTTCGTAGTGGATTGCTGAACACGTTATGAAAATAATCAATTATAACCAACAACAAATTTTCTTTGTGCGCTCTGTTCTCAAATAACATTATCCTTGTTTGCAGACTGGAAAATCCAAGTATTATTGCACTACCAACATAATAAACATGATAAATATCTGGAGCGCGATCGCCCCGTGTGAAGAGACATAACGATATGGGGCAGAGCGTATTCACAATACCGAAAACTCCTGTTGGAAGAACCATTCTAAATCTGGCCTCGAGTTACACGTAGTTCTTACAAATTTTAATGGCGGGTCGATTTTTGACTTTCGAAAGCTCGAAAATAAAAGTAAATACTATTATAGTGTCGAAATTGGCTACTTTCCTAAAACAAAATATTTGGTCCGTCAGTTAGATTACCAAAAAAAAATGGAAACGTATTTTTTAATTGGTCAATTCAACAAAAAATTATGATGATATAGCCCCTTAAAATTCCGCGTGACGTCACATTATGGTACACGTTTCAGCATAATGTGACGTCAGCGTCACGCGGAACTTTTATGGGCTATATCATCATATTTTTTTTGTTTAATAGACAAACAAAAAAATATGTTTCCAGTATTTTTTGATAATCTAAGTGACAGACTAAATAGAATTGTAGTGTATATTAAGTATTGTATTGTACTTTAATAGAATTATATATCTTTACCCAGGAAAGAACCCAACTCTAGGCACTTACTTTTTACCGATAGAATTGAATACGAGTTGGCAATACCACTGGTTTTTAAATTTTCTATTGCTATTTCAAAATAGCATTTCATCATTTTTAACAGTTTTCAAATGAAAGAGTCGAGCGCTCGAAAGTCAAAAAACCGGACAAGTGCGAGTTCAACTCGCGTGGTGCGGGTTCCGTAAAATATTGAGAATTTTCCCATTACTTTAAATACTTAAACTTCTTATAGGTTTTCCTGTAATTTTTAGGCAAGGAACTATTTTCCAAAATTTTTTTTAAGAATTTTAAGCCTTGTAGTTTCGGATATAAAGTGAATACAATATGATGAAATTAAAACTAAGTTAAATCTAATAAACACATTACCCTCCTTTGCGTCGCGCAGTCGGGTAAAAAAGGCCCTCGAGGCATTGTACCGAGGATGCTGGCGGCATTTCCTCGCTGAATTGCAAAGCCGCCAGCTCTTCGGTCACCAGTCACATCAACCAGACATTTCGCAATTTCTGCAAGTAACATGCGCACTGGGACCCCAGGGTTATTATTATTTATTCAGATAACTTAGAAGTGAGTGATATACTAGAAGTGAGTGGCGATTAGTGGTAGGTTTATGAATACCTCACGGCTGTAAATTTTGACCGCGGCCGGATTTAGTTCTGTGTGTTGGCTAATTAGGTGACGCATAAATACGATGCATTCTGGATGTTCCAGAAAATGTCACATGAATATGATGGTCTTTTTTGTATGCGTTCAAATACAACTGAATTGAGAACCTCGCTGTCGTTCTGATATTTGATAAGAGCGCGATTTGACTATTAAAGTCTGCCGGTCAATCACGTAACTAAGGCATTTAGATCTAAATGTCACTTTATGTATGGGAAAATGACAGTTGAGTTGTACTAACGTGCGTTCGAAAAGTTACGTTAATCACCCCTCAGGCCGCGCCAGTCTGTGAGAGGCCTAAAATGTGACATGCATGTTATAGGGATATCCCCACCTTTGTTTCGCATCGCTGTATTTACCACAGACTAACCAGACTTATCACGGCAATAATAAAGACCGAGCGAGATGGTCGTACAGAAATCTCAATAAGTGCTATAGAGAAATATTTTATTTTTTGTCTGCCGCAATCGAGTTAGTATGCGGTTGTGGCGAATAAATCATTACCCGCCCAAATGAAGTAGCTTGTTTAAGGTAAGCCGTCAGCCGTTTTAAGACTAGTTCCTAATTCAGCTGCATAGGAGCCTTTCCGTCTCTTAATTTAACGTAGGATTCTACAACATCTTTTGTTGCTATCAAAACTCCAGGAGCCGTAGCATGGTTGGCCTTATCACGCGACACGTGACAAGATAAGAGCGTCGTCTCGTTCTATCGAACGGTGTCAGCCAGTGACGCACGCTCTATCCTATCACCCATCGCGTGACAAGGCCATCCATGCTACGGCTCCTGTTTGAATCATCAAAGTGGAGTGGTGTGGTGGTGGGGAACCATGAGGAATTGAGGCAACTCCTCAAATATATTAGGCACACGTGTAATTGACTTCGGTATTTCCTATTATAACTCGTGTAACACCCGGAAATCACAAATTTGGTGAAGTGGAACTGATGATGAAGACCACAGATGACTTATTATTAAGTACGTCACAGATTCTGATATGATTCCGTTGAAATTGCAACCAATGTGAAATATAAACTCAGCTATTCTTTCGAAGTTCAAACTCCACTCGGCTATACATCCCGAGATTGACGTAGGCTGAGTTTGTGGACTCGACTAGCTCACCTTTTAAAAAGTTCCATCTTTGTTCATTGCGTATTTTCCGAGAACGCACGTGACTAAGGTCTATCTCGGCTGTCGTCTCCATTCGAACTTGACAAGTCAACTGCAGAAGCAATTCTATTTTGCAAGGAAGGACAAAACACTAGCCTATTACGCAGTGCAACAGCATTGTTGTGTATATTTATCTAAATAAACACGTATAGTCCAGCCAATGAACTGACAACTTGTATGGAAAAAATGTCAAATTTAGAAATAATTTATAATAGCAATTTTTTTTAATGTGGTTATATTATCAATTACATAGTTACCTAGAGGCAAAATCCAACAAAAAATCAAACATCAAAAAAAAATTAGCTCCTAAAAAATCCGGTTTTTTTATTATTATTTAGGTTCACATACATTTGCTTTAAAATATTTAATATAAATAAAATAAAAAAACACAATGAATGTTTAATTTTAATCTATATAATTACTTCCGGGTGGAAAGTTTGTTGGATTCTTGATTATCTTCAATTTTCGTCTTATTTCCTAAATTACTTCAAATTTATTTTTGCTAAAATTATAAAAAAATATCTGAGATGCTTACACCAACCCCTTTCATTTGATATGTCACACAATACAGTTTGCAAATCTATTTTTTTTCATTTTTCAGTTTACCCCCTAAAAGTGGCCCCCTTGTACAGAATTCATTCATCATTCTGAAGAATTAATTAATTTACTTTACGCGTCCATCTTTGGGTCTCCAATTTACATATGTGTACCAAATTTCAACTCAATCGGTCCAGTAGTTTCGGAGCAAATCGGCTGTGACAGACGGACAGACAGACAACCGAGTGATCCTATAAGGATTCCGTTTTTTCCTTTTGAGGTACCGAAACCCTAAAAATAGGGCGAGTAGAACGTTTTTCATACAAAGTTCGCTTTATTTTTTTCTATTATATTTCTATTATAATTTATAGTAACAGAAACTAGTTTCCGACCGATATTGCGGATGCCATTGTGTGCATAAAGTTTCATGTCTTTTCAGTATGGAGAGTCGACTTGGGTCGACTGTGATGGGGACTCTTACTTAACCCATTCAAGGCCAGTGACTCAACATATGAGTCATGCCTCTACGTTCGATTTTACGGAGCGGAAAAACGCTGCTACGTGTGGCCTCGAATGGGTTAACACTACGCCGTAGCGCGTGGTGATTCTTGGCAGTGATTGGGTTAAAGGATGGTTATATTTCTGGAACCTTTCACGAGAAATTAAAACAAGGTTCCGTCAATAAACCCCGTAACGTAACGTAATTTTGAGTTAAAAATAGCGAGGCCTTCCACATAGAAAGTTGAAACAAAACTTGAAGATTAGAAGCACCGTGTCCATCTGAAATTAATAACGAGTGTCTGAAGCACACGAGCGCGTCGAGATTCATGATGCGCACGCGCTTTTAGAAAGTACCTATATAAAGCCAAGGTCGGCCGATGATCTTGCACTACCGATCTGCTAGCACGCTTTGCAGATATAAACATAATGAGACTATAACATCTCAAGAAATGGAAGATTCAACGTTATAATATATTTAAGAAAAACATACATTGCGTAGTTACCCTAAGTTCAATGCATAATAACAAAAACTTAAAACTCTCTCTATAAAAATAAATGACACTATTTATAACTAAAATTAGAGATCCCTCCGAGCTGCCAAAAAGGTGCCAAAGATGCTGGCAGCATTTCCCCGCAGTATCGCGGACTTAAAATGATTTCGGACAAATTAAACTCTCGCAAATGCCTTTTTAAGGAACATAAAATCAGAGATATCGATGTTCTCCAAACTTCAGAATAAAAAAATTTTTTTTACATTATTCAACTGATTGTCTCTTCTCATAATTGTATAAATATAGCTAACCGGTACATTACTGGGGTACACCCACGACAGAAATGTCCGATCCAGATCTTCTGTGCATAATTTATTGACGACAATAATAACAATTTGTTATAAAACATGCAATTCATTATACATACTTATGGCTACGTTTGAGTTTAAATAACTTTGAGGCTTTTATCCAGCAGGTCGATCACGTAACGCACTGTACGCGCGTCAGGTAGATCTCAGGGTATCGTTGGACAGGTATTAGGTATTTCATAACGATTTAAAGTTGGAATTACAACTTTCGCTTAAAAATCCAAAGCCAAAAAATTGAGGTGTCGTTGGATTCCTTAAGAGTGACAAAGCTTCAAATTTATGAAAGATGCCGTTGGGTTTATTTTTTAATCTTTTGATTTCGCTTACAATATTTGACAAATCTGAATTAAAGATTTCACTCGTCGTAGGTGCAAGCCCTGTTTTCTCCAAAAAAAACAATTTAGAAAAAGTTCCGTTTTTCATCTTCCTCGGGTCGGAATGTCTCGTGGACCATGACGGCCTTGAAAAGGCTTCCGTGGGTGACGTGATTTACCGCTATTTCCTTATTTACAGTTTAAGACTCGCAAAAAATGCTAAACATAGCCAAAAGTTAAAAATTAGTCATTTTATAACCATTTTATAACTACTATTGACTATGTGAGCTGTAAAGCTCGCGAGTGGTAATTTTGAAAAAAAAAACTGAACTGACAAAAAAACTATATTATATTAGAATAGAATAGAATAGAATAGAAGATAATTTATTTCAGTATAAGTATACAAAAACACAGTAAGTAATACAATTACAAAAAAAAATGAAGCAAAGGAAGAACTTATCAGCTATATACTAATTACTAGCTTATACTGAAAAGGGTGAACACTCAGCATAATGCCGGGTGCTACTAGAGTACCCGACGCTATATTCACAAAATTTCACGTGAATCGATTGAGAAATGCGACCTGTAGAGGTGAACAGCCGGACCGCTGGACATTGGGACAGTGGGAGATCCAGACATACGAAAGAATTTTGGCCCAAGCTGAAACGGTATTTGTGGGATTCAATTAGCAGCTACGCGCAACTACGCTCCCTACTGGTGATCACGGAAGACCAGCGTCGGGTACTAGTAGCACCCGGCATTATGCTGAGTGTTCACCTTTTTCAGTATAAGTTAGTAATTAGTATATAGCTGATAATTTCTTCCTTTGTTTCATTTTTTTTTGTAATTGCTTTACTTACTGTGTTCCTGTATACTTATACTGAAATAAATTATCTTCTATTCTATTCTATTCTATTCTAAACGGACAACTTCGTTCGCTTTGGTCGCTCGTCCAAAAACCTTTCGGTCTCAAAATCGCAGTAGGGTAATGAAACCATTTCGCCACGACTCCATATCACAGTCGGTATAGGTCTCGCTCTTGGCTCCAAATGCATTTCCTGTCCCATTTCCACAGCGACACGATAAGGTTGTGAAATGGGTTAATACGGACAAAAAGGTCAAGATACCGAAGTAATTCTGCCACGTTTTAACCTTTAACAGACCAGGTTGAAATTAATCCATAATTCAAGTCTCTTGCATGGCCCTAAAAAATTCTGAACGATAAAAAAATACAAAATGATGGCCTGAAGGGCTCGGCCACATGTCTGCGGTGCAAAGTGGCACGGCGCGGCCTAATACAGGCCATTTTGCCAAAATACCTATTTCAATTGTGCTTTTGTTGTGCCCATTGAAGTTGGTCCCATAGAAGACTTAGCCTCTCTGGTTGGAATGATATCTAAAACAAGGAAACTGGCACTGGAGTTGCGCACTTCTAAATAAAATATATATATTTAGAAGTATATGCCTATTTTGGTCTTAATCATAAGCCGTCGAGTACCATTGGCATTTAACGGCATTCTCAACCTTATAACAATGGAATAAAGTCTACCAATTTTTAGTTAAGTGTGTTGTCTTACCATACGTAGTTGTTTGTGACGGCTGCCATGTGATCACGTGTAGGTACGCGAATTGTATTCAGCCTTCGTGGCACGAGACTTTTGTACACTCACGAACAAAATATCAATGTTGGCGGAAGCACATTTTTCGATAAGTATGGAGATAGGTGGAACACTTAAGTTTTTAGGGTTCCAACCTTTCGATTCGGATTCGGGACCCTATTACTAAGACTTCGCTGTCCGTCCGTCTGTCTCTTCGTCTGTCACCAGGCTGTATCTCATGAACCGTGATAGTTAGACAGTTGAAATTTTCAAAGATGATGTATTTCTGTTGCCGCTGTAACAACAAATACTAAAAAACAGAATAAAATAAATATTTAACAGTGCTCCCATACAACAAACGTGATTTTTTTGCTCGTTTTTAGGGTTCCGTAGCCAAAATGGCAAAAACGTTAGTTTCCCTTATAGTTTCGTCATGTCCGTCTGTTCGTATGTCACAGGCATTTTACTCGAAAACTATAAGGTGTATTTGAATATAATTTTGAGGATAGGTGTATTTTGTTAGCCGCTACATAGTTTTGTAATTAAAATGACTAAAAAATTTTTACTATCAATCGATAGGCCTTTCAAAATAAATATAAGGTTTTACAGCATTTTTTTTGATTAACTAAGTGAATAGAGTTGGAGATAATTGCCCCGAACGTCACTAAAATTCTGTTCCCCCCTCTAATTTTTGAACGGTGTATTTTAAAAATATGAAAAAAATCATGGACCTAGGGCTTATTAAATTCTTTCACCGAAAATTGTTTTGAACAAGATCGATTTATGTTTTCGAGATATTGCTGAAAAACTGCCTTTCTTAAAAAAAAAGACGTAAGTGCCGTAAGATGTCTGTGGCGATACGACCTTTTTAATAGGCACGGAACCCTTTGTTTTGCGTGGTCCGACACGCACTTGGCCGGTTTTTATATAGGTAATGGTGCGGAAATCTTCATGCGCGAGTCCGACTCGTACTTAGCCGGTTTTTTGTGTTTGATTTTTCTTAGTGCTCGGTTTATTCTGTCTGTCATAAATTAGATCAGATAATCTAGTGAAGTATTGTCCGGCGTGTCCCCCGCGCGGCTGTTCTCCTCTATACGCATCGGTCGCATTTCTCAACCGAATCTCGCGAAATTTTGTGATCAGGTTCAATAATTATAAAGGTAGTTTTTTTTGTCAATTCAGTTTTACAAAATTTAAAAAAACGAGTCAATAGCGCGAGTTCTACAGCTTGCAGTCACTCTTTTTTTTATTTGGTGTTAAAATCCCCCTTGAGTCGCCGACAGTCCTCTAAAAAGTCTTATTAGTAAAATAATGTCAATGCTGAATATTTACTTGGAACGTGTGCACGCGCTTATTTATGCTAAGTTGTTTATAATAGATCAAGTGCAATACTATTGAAGGTTGCCATTTTCAAATTGTCCTTATTTTGTCAGGCGTACTGAATTAACTTGAAATTAAATAGCTTATCGTGCTTTGGTATACATAATGTGAACAGGTACCAAGTTTTAATACATAGTCATTTTAAGGTGAAGTTTTTAGAAAAAAATATTGTAAATGAGATTTTTTCCAATATTTATTTATTTAATCCATATCAATACAAACCATGGTAACGTTTTCTTTGTTACAATCAGCAAAGAAAACGTTACCATAGAAATATAACAACTTGGTTTGCTTTACCTACTTGCTTTTAGTGCCAAGGCTTCACAATGTATAGATTAGGAATCCCTGACCTGCAACGGACTTGGTTACTATATCGGATGACACCGTCCATTAAGCAAAGCCTTCAACCAATTCTTCAAATAACTGGTACAATGCGATCCTAGCGCATATTGCAGCGGAGTGCTGCCTTCGTGCTGGGAGATATCGATAGAAGAAATTATTATTATTTGTATGTTTCTCGTCTGGTAAACGTCTGGCGTACCGGCAGGCGCAGCGTGGGTAGACTCCCCCAAGGTAGACTGATGACCTAGTAAAGGTCGCAGGAGTCCTTTGGATGCGGGTGGCGCAGGACCGGTCGTTGTGGCACTCTTTAGGAGAGTCCTATGTAGCAGTGGAAGTCTTTCGGCTGATATAATGATGACCTGGTTAAAGTCGCGGAAGTCCGCTGGATGCGGGTGGCGCAGCGCACAACATGTCATGACGTCATCTGATATTATTTGCCACGGAACATTACTCTCATTTACCTTCTGTGCGGCTCTGCAACGCGAAGGTGAAAGTAGGCGTTCGATAGGTCGATTTTTAGGGTTCCGTACCTCAAAAGGAAAAAAAACGGAACCCTTATAGGATCACTCGTGCGTCTGTCTGTCCGTCTGTCACAGCCGATTTGCTCCGAAACTACTGGACCGGTTGAGTTGAAATTTGGTATACATATGTAAATTGGTGACCCAAAGATGGACGCGTAAAGTAAATTAATGAATTCTGAACAAAGGGGCCCACTTTTGGGGGGTAAACTGGACTAAAAATAAAAGTTTCGCAAACTGTATTGTGTAACATATCAAATGAAAGGGGTTGTTGTAAGCATTTCAGATACATATTTTTTATAATTTTAGCAAAAACAGATTTGAAGTAATTTAGGAAAAAAGACGAATTTTGACCATTCCCCCCTTATCTCCGAAACTACTAGGCTTAAAATTCTGAACAAAATATATAAAATAGTTCCTTGCCTTAAGATTACAGGAAAACCTATCGAAAATTTGAGTATTCAAAGTAACAGTTGAACTCGCACTTGTCCGGTTTTTATTAACCAATCGTGTGGTTGTAGAAAATCACAAAACGTAAGTAAGGCAACTGTTTATATATTTTTTTTAAATAATTCACGCAGCTGAAACATTCGCAACTGTTTTCTGGTGCCTTAAGGGTGGTTATTCCTATCACCAAAAAATTATCAGGCACTTCTAAAATTTTAATCCATTCCCAATTCTCGACTATAAGTGTAACACTGTAGTTACAATGAAACCATCATATCGACAAATACAAGTAAATCGTGCGCGTCTCTGGACCGATAAAAGCGCCATTATTGCAAGCAGCACGGCGGCCCCGGCCCCCAATCCGAGTGTTCAGTTTCAGATACTGCGGCCTGATTCTGGAACATGTAGCCGTCGTCGAATTGAAACATTCGAGAGTCATGTTTAAATACGGTTTGAACTCATGTATTAAAAATGTCTCTACGGGCGACATGTTTTAAAAATGTCCCCGAGAAGTTCGAAACATGTCGCCCGTAGAAGCCCGTAATTTAATACGAAAGTTGTTCCGTATAATTATGTAGCCATCATTTCTACGTTGTTTGCAAACTAATTAGTATCGTCGGGAGGTCCTTTAAGAAAAAAGTAAAAATCGTGAAGTGCAAGCGGTCTTATCGCTAAGCGGCGATCTCTCCTAGACAGGAACTACCGTATCAACTTTCACTCCCTTTTTGAACGAGCGAGCGAAGGGAACTAAGTTCTCCGTAGCTAGGGCCAGAATTCTTTCGTATGTCTGGATGTCCCGCTGTCCGGCTGTCGGCAGGTCGCATTTCTCAACCGATTCTCGTGTTTTAGGGTTCTACGGAAATGGCAAACTCCCGTAGCCATAATGGCAAAACAGAACCCTTGTAGTTTCGTCATGACTGTATGTCCGTATGTCACAGGCATTTTACTCGAAAACTATACTAGGTGTATTTGAATAAAATTTGGAAGATATGTTAATTTTGTTAACAGCTACATAGTTTTGTAATGAAATAACTAAAAAAATATTTTTAGTGGTGCACTCTCCATATATGTATGTAACTGCCTCGATAGGCCTTTCAAAATAGGATATGATATAAGTAGTCGGAGATAATCGCCCCCAAAGTCACAAAAATTGTGTCGCCCCTCTAATTTTCGAAAACGGTTTATAGTCCAGGCAATGAACTGACAACTTGTATGGAAAAAATGTCAAATTCGGAAATAATTTATAATAGCGATGTTTTTTTTTGTGTAACGGATGTATTATAAATTAAATAGTTTAGAGAGGCAAAATCCAACAAAAAATCAGACATCAAAAAAAACATTATTTAATTAGCTCCTAAAAAGTCCGGATAAATATTAATATGTTTTTTTATCTTTATTTAGGTTCATTTACATTTGCTTTAAAACATTCAATATAAATAAAATAAAAAAGACACTAAATGTTTAATTTAAATCTATAAAATAAAAAAACGCTATTATAAATTAATGTTTTTCGAAACCGTATTTTGCCTGGAGTATTATTTAAAATAATAATGACATTGTGCTTCTTAAATTCATTCACCTAAAATTATTTTGAACAAGATCGGTTCAAAGGTTTTCGAGATATTGCTGAAAAACTGACTTCCCTATAGAAAAGGACGTAAGTGCCGTAAGATTTCTGTGACGATACGACCTTTTTAATAGGCACGGAACCCTTCGTTGTGCGTGGTCCGACACTTTTTTTTTTTGTAGATTCTGTTTTTGGAAATTGTTCAAAATCTTTTTTTAAACGAAATCACTACCTAATTCTACAGCTCACAGAGCCACAAGGTACTTTATCCCCTTTGAGAAATGATCTACCTATGGTATTGAATGTCTTCATGTATTCACCTAAATCTATTCATCCGTTGTCTGCGTAATAAATTAACAATCAAACATCTAGTTTTATCTCTTTCTCCGATACCCAAAGGTTGTCTGGAAGAGATCGCTCTTCAGCGATAAGACCGCCTGTTGTCTACCTCTACCTACATGTTATTGTATTGTTTCTCTATGTAACTGCTTTGTTTGTGTGAGGTGTGCAATAAAGAGTATTTGTATTGTATTGTATTGTACTAATAGGTATTCGCATTTATATTATTAGTACAAAGTGTGATGGGTATGATTTTAATTTTTGTCTACGTTTCATTGTTGTTCTTTTGTTACAAAAATTCGTGACAAACTACTATTTTTATGAACCAGTAAATTTAATCCCGTGTATAACACTTTTACGGCCGACACGCTCAATGTAGCGGCTACACGTGTAGCCATGCGCGAATCAAGCAAAAAACATCATCATTCGCTTGTCCTTATCCCATTTACTTGGGGTCGGCGCAGTACCAACTGGATATTTTTTTTCAAAATAATCCAGTTGGTACTTCATACTAGAAAATAGAAAAGTAAAGGATAAGGTATACCCATACGATATAATTTAGTCGCAAAAGAGATAATGCATATTGCAACCTCTTTATCATTAACGTTATAGATACTGGCAGATAGCATTCTTAAACTTGACATTGTCATACCTATATAAATATAATACCCTTAAGAATGCAATCTGCCTCGTATGTCAAGAGGCCGGTGTTGGTGTATGAATCTGCCAGTATATCATTAATGATAAAGAGGTTGCAATGTGCATTACCTATCTCTTTTGCTACTAAATTATATCGTATGGGTATACCTTATCCCTTACTTGTCTATTTTCTAGTATGAACTACCAACTGTATTATTTTGAAAAAAATATATATTACAGACCCTTATATAAGCAATGGGGAATGGATGAAAATTTTAGAAATGCCTGATTATTTTTTTGGTGATAGGAATAACCTTCCTTAGCACCAGAAAAAAGTTTCAGATTTTTCAGCTGCGACAATTATATTTGAAAAATTTAAACAGTTTCCTCATTTACGTTTTGGGTCAAGAACGGTAAATAGACACTTTCCTTGATCTGTCTCATATTACAAAAAACTATCTTCAATATCTGTGGTAAACTGACACTGGTAATGATCAATATAGCTGCTGCAAGTGTCAATATCATTGCAAGTGTCAGTTTACCACACATATTTCATATATTTTTTTGTAATATGAGACCGATCGAGGAAGATGCCGTAACTGACCCAAAACGTAAGTGAGGAAACTGTTTATATTTTTCAAAAAAAATTGACGAGTTATTCCTATCACCAAAAAATAATCAGGCATTTCTAAAATGTTCATCCATTCCCAATTACCTAATGCAGAACTGTTGGTCTCGCTCTTCTAGAATGCAAGAAAAAAAAACCTGAAGTTTTATTTCCTACATTTATCCAAGTGTCTTTATGGAAAAATAAAATATTATTTAAAGTATACGTGAGTATCTCTATAGATAGATTACTGTACAAAAAGTTTACGTAAATATCATTAGCCAGTGTGGCAATTTTTAATTTTGATGAACAGTTAAAAAAATCATAAATGTCAGAAAATACCAAAGATAGGAAGCTGAAACTTACAGGAAATAATGCTTATCATGAGGGCTCTTAATAAAAAAATACAGTAAACATTTGGTGGAAGGGCCACTTTTCCATGAAAACACGGCTACGCTTTTTGGCATGAAGCAATATTTTATAGCACATATAAAGGAAAAATTCCGAAAACCTTAAATTTTTAGTTACTTGACTTATTTTTTTAAAAGAATTATAAACACGGTGCGCGAGTCCGACTCGCACTTAGTACAGAATATCGCCTCAAAACCAGCGCAAAGCTTCAACATACATACATACATATAATCACGCCTCTTTCCCAGAGGGGTAGGCAGAGATCACGGATCTCCATTTGCTACGATCCTGACAAACCACTTTCGCTTCACTCACCTTCATAACATTTCTCATACATGCTCGTCGCTTTAGGGTACTTTTGACCTGGCCTTTTTGTAACATTTCTCCAATTTGATCAGAGAAAGTTCGCCTAGGTCTTCCCCTTCCAACTTGCCCTTCCACTCCTTTTATATATACTCTCTTCGTTAATTTTCTCTCATCCATCCTCTCTACATGCCCAAACCACCTTAACATACCCTTCTCAATTTTCGTGACTATATCTCCATCAATTCCACACTTATCTCTTATCACACTGTCTCTGACTCTATCACTCAATTTGACTCCACACATACTTCTCAACGCTCTCATTTCTACTGCATTCACTCGACTTTGATGTCTTTTCTGCCACACCCAACTTTCACTACCATACATAAGTGTGGGCACCAACACTCCTCTATGCAGCTCAGCTCAGCTACGCGCGCTTTTTGTGATATTTTCTGGCTGCCCATAAAGGCGTTCAGTGCCCCATTCACTCGATTCCCTGCATTCACTCTCCTTTCAATATCTTTCTTATGCTTTCCACCTTGCATATGAAGAGACGAGCACCCATTGCCCAACCTAACGCAATTTAGTATTTTAAGTTTTAATTCTAAATCATTGTTTAAGTTATTACATTGTACCTACTTATGTTAAACGTTATATTTTGTGTTCTTTTTGGCAATTAATTAATTTTAATTCGATATTTGAGCGTTTTTCAATAAAGTGTACATGAACTTTTTTTTCAGAATTCGATTTTTTTGGGGTTTTTCTTACTCAGAATCGTTGACACTATCGATCCTCATACAAGAAAAAAAGTGTCAAAAATATTCCATTCCAGATCGTCACATTTTTGCATGCAGTCTTTTGTTATTTATATGCTCGTGACGCACTGGAAGAAAAAACTTGCATAGTAAAATCTGGGACAACTTTTTTCTTGTATAAGGATCGATAGTATCAACGATTCTGAGTAAGATAAACCCAAAAAAATCGAATTCTGAAAAAAAGGTCATGTACACTTTTTTTGAAAAACGTTCATTTAACAGTGGCTCTTCGGTGAAGGAAAACATCGTGAGGAAACTGGTGTAATGCCAATAAGGACCAGTTTCCCTCTAGATTGGAAGGTCACATGGTAGTCGCTATCGTAAAACTAGTGATTATGCCAAATCTTAGTAGGTGCCAAAGCGGACCCCGGGCTCCTTTAGGGCACAACCGGGAATAACGGAGGATGATGAGAGATCAGAATATGCCGGTGACATTGAGACCGTCAGATGTGCACCGAGTATTAAGCACTTTATTGCAACCATTGAAGCGCAGTGCATGGCCGTACAACTCATAAACTAATATTCAAATATCTGTTGACCCTGTTTCACAGTTTTATGACTCGAGAGAATATATCTCTGTCAAAAAAATCATTTTCCGTATAACAGCTTTTACGACTATTCTTTTTAGGGTTCCGATACCTCAAAAGTAAAAAACGGAACCCTTATAGGATCACTCGGTTGTCTGTCTGTCCGTCTGCCACAGCCGATTTGCTCCGAAACTAGTCGACCGATTTAGTTGAAATTTGGTACACACATGTAAATTGGTGACCCAAAGATGGACGCGTAAAGAAAATTAATGAATTTTGAACGAGGGGGCCGCTTTTAGGGGGTAAACTGGAAAATTAAAAAAAAAAGTTTCGCAAACTGTATTATGTGTGTATTGTGTGTGTGCTGCTTTGTTTGTGTGAGGTGTGCAATAAAGAGTATTTGTATTGTATTGTATTGTATGTGAATATTAATTGAAAGGGGTTGTTGTAAGCATGTCAGATATTTTTTTTATAATTTTACAAAGACACATTTGAAGTAATTTAGGAAAAAAGACGAAAATTGACCATCCCCCCCCCCCTTTATCTCCGAAACTACTAGGATTAAAATTCTGAAAAAAATATGGAAAATAGTTCCTTGCAAGATTACAGGAAAACCTATAAGAAGTTTGAGTATTTAAAAACACTTATGAAATTTAGATTATATACGGAACCCTCACCACGCGAGTTGAACTCGCACTTCGGTCTGGCCATCAATCACTATTTGAAAAAAAAAACAGTACTTTGTGGAACCGGAATTAAAATTAAAATGACTGTCACCAGAGGGGTCATCACGAAATGATTCGAATGTGCGTCAGGAAAGATTAAACTGTCATTTTACCATATATAAAAATGGACATTTAGATCTACCTAACATACTATACAATGCGTTACGTGATCGACCAGGGGACCGATTTTTGACTTTAGAGCGCTCAAAAATCAAATAAATGTAAATACGATAGTTGTGACATAATTGCAGGCACTTACTTTCTATCGATATAATTGTATTAGAGTGGTCAATACCACTCGTTTTTCAATTTTCTATCGCTATTTCAAAATAGCATTTTATCATTTTTGACAGTGTTGAGTGAAAGATTCGTTCGAGCGCTCGAAAGTCAAAAATCGGTCCACAGCAGATCGGACACTTTGAAATATGGCATAGTACGGTTGAAAATTATAAACTTTAAATTTGTATTTTGTAAAAAAAAAAAAAAATTAGTACTTAAGAATTTGCCCTTGCTTTTAGACATTAAATAGTCGTATTATATAATTTGTATACCTGTTTAAAATCAGTATCTCATAGTAATAGCTATCCCACCTAAAACATAAATGTGAAAATGGGATCCAAGTTCAATGTCATGGATGTCAACTACACTGACAAAAGAATTGAGATCTAAATGGGTGCCAAGTTCAGTAGATAATCCTCAAATAAAATGTATTCTTAAGAACATACAATTTCTTATTTTTTCTACTACAACGATATTTTTTTGCTTTATAAAAGTATATTCTTAAATTTGAACACTCGATTTATTTACACAAAGCAGTTAACTTAGGCTAAATTGATGCTCAAGGCTTGGCTTGTCTAGTTTTTACTAGCAAGCCAAATTTTTTGAAGAGTAAAATATTACCTTACAATATATTAAACAGTTACTCACGTATAACATAAAGGATGATAGATTGATTAGCCAAATAGTTATCAAGTATCTTGTGTGTCGATTTAGCCAAGATAATCCGATTTTTTTTTCATGTTCTTCAATATATAAAAAAAAACTGTGATCACCCCGCGCTGTAATTCTAGTAAATCCTGTAATAAGAACTGAATGCTACTTAGATAATTAAAAGTTATTTACTTCACGATGAACGTTCTCTCCATTGTGATGATATTCCCATCCATTTCAGAAATTACTAGCTTTAATGAAACATAATAGAACAAGTTATCTGAAGTATCTTGATTTAGCATACACTGTGTAGTCCACCTTGTGAGGTATACCCTGCAAGGAGGACTAATGACCTGGTGCCAGGTCGCTGGAGTCCGCTGGATGTGGGTGGCGCAGGACCGGTCATTGTGGCACTCTTTGGGGGAGGCCTATGTCCAGCAGTGGACGTCTTAAAGGCCGCTTAAAATGATCTATTTTATAATGTTTACAAAATAGACTAAAAACTAAATGAACAACATTTGCAAATAAAAAGTGGGCTCAAGATCTGAGTCCAGCGTTAGAGTGCCCAGAAAGCCAGTGGCATTCAACTTTTTTTAACTTGATCTGTTTATTTCAATAACAAAAATAGAAAGAAAGAAAAGACATAAATCAAAATACGGTTGAATTACTTTTACCTATCATTCTTAAATCTCAAAGATTTTTTGAGTTATGGAGCCCGCCTACACTACACGTGGACTAGTTAGTTGATCTTAATTAAATCGCCGTTGCATCGATATGACCTTTTGCCAGTTCCTATAAGGTAGGTAAATATTTAGTACTAGCTACTACTAATTATGACAGTATAACAGTATATTTGTTACACTGCCATATAACAAGCTGTAAAACACAGAAAACAAGAAACTAGTTTTACTATTTTTAATAAAAGTATTTAAAGTCAAAATACTGTTTTTTTTATATTGTGATGTAGTTAATAACGTTATTTTCCTCCAATTGAACTGAATTATTCTAGACTGGACATGAGAAAAGTCTGTTCTAAGAGTTTCATTGTAATAAACTAGGTGTATTATAGTGTATTATTTCCTAGGTAATCTTCGATTCATTTCTAATGATTCCAATGGTGGGAATAGGTCTCATCTCGTGAAGAAGAGGATTATTGTTCGATTCCTGTGGAAAAATGACCACTAACAAACTTCCGAAACTGATTTCAATTAGTAACAGTATTAGAGAAAAAAAAAGTTCGTAGTATACATTGATTTTAGTAGTATATGTAACGAGATACACAATCAGCCAAAAAAACATGGCCTTCCAAAAGAACCGTCCGATCGACTCGGCAGCTCTTTTGCGTTTAGTCTGGTTTCGAATGTGAGACTTGACGGTTGTCAAAAATCCCAAAAGTGTTCAGCAATAGAAAAATTTAAAAAAGGATGGCATATAGTACATTAATCAAATGTTACAAATTCATAGTGTTTGGAGTTACTCGTATTATTTCCTTTACTCGTAAGACCTTGCTTCTTGCAAAATTTCGTGATACTATGACTGACATGACTGATCACATCACCAACCAAGTTGTTGACCAAGATGGACAACTTTATTGGGCACCGTGTTTATATTTTTTAAATCATCTATTTTTGGTATGAGAATTGGAAATCTAATTTTCGAAAATTCTCAATTCCTTCCATTTCATTATCTGTGTGCTCTCAATGAGGTCAATATGACCGTCGCTATCAACCGTATTTATTACTAGTCTATTAGAGTAATCGTCTTTATCGGGTTGAATTCTTCGATAATTATTCTCGCATTTGATTACGAGTACATGATCGCAAACCTTTTTCCACTCTTAGCCCCGATAATGTTTACTTTTGACGTGATAACGTCTTATAAATCGATGAACGTAGGTTCTAATTAAATTTGGCACGTAGGTTACACTAAAGAAGGATTTTTCAAAATTCACCCTCGAAGGGGGTGAAATGGGGGTCCAAAGTTTGTATGGGGAAACAAGATTAGATCGACTATTTTGTTCGAAACATCACAGGACTATTCCTAACGATAAATGAGTAAATACGTGTTTCAGGTTTTTTGAGAATTCAACCCCTAAAATGAGGAAATGTGGTGGTGACAGCGTCTGAAAAACATGGGTATTGCTTCTATGGTGTTTCGGGTCGCTTATTACTGATTAATACATTAATTATTTATTTATTATGTTTCTACTATCTAATAGTATGCTGTGTTGCGTTCCGTGGGTCACTTGCGGTGCTGTCTGAAAACCAGCGCTGTAGGTGTCTGTCTGACACCTCGGCACAATGCTGAGACAGCGACCGTTTCACTGCCGCGAAGACACACACAATGTGTCAATTGTATTGTATGTCTACTCCCTTTATATCTGTGTGTCTTTTGTGTAGTGAATAAATGTCTTCTTTCTTTCTTTCTTTCTTTCTTTCTTATTAACGTTTTCTTATGACGTTATCACGCAAATTATCGTCCGTAAACCGACTTTACAGACAACCATTTTTTTATTCGATATTAAATTAAATTCATATCCACCATTCTAGCGGCTACATAAGCCTTTTAGTTGAGACCATATATTTTCAATCGGATTATAATCCGGATGATTTGGTGGTAATCGCAATGCTGTGCCCATTTTCGGCAAGTAACTTGTCCACGGAAAATTCCGTAAACCTAAAGATGCCATCGTACAATTTAAAGTTGGGGGGCTAAACAACTCTATATTATATATTTTCAACAAAAGCGACCGTACTCTATTGCAACAACAACGACTGACAAACGTCACATAGGTAGTGTGTAACAAAACAACGCTCGACGAAGCCGAAATTAGACGAGTCTCTTTCCAAAGACTGACGTGCAATATTTTATCGCCGGGTACTGTAGTGTTTAAGTGGCTTTATTTGAGTAAAGTATACCGACAGATACACTTAGCTACTAAAATAATGATTAATACATATTTACGTACCTATAGTTACGTATCAATAATATGAGGTTTTTTAAAATAAACACTTTTAAAACCACAATTACACATGAAGAAAAATAATGCCTTCTTCCAAACCAGTATCGTACGAAGATCATTTTTTCTTCCTCCGTAACCAGTTACGAAAGGACGGTTATGTACGCGGCCGAGGGTTCATCACCCCTTATCATAGCACGAGGTTAATATCTTTTGATAACGTCATATTGATATGCGCACATAGCTGCATAGGTACGCTGCGCTGGCTCAGTATCCGCGAGCATTGCAAATGAGTCTGACCAACATGTTTCTTAATTTATTAGTTATTATTTCATTGTGTAAAATTAGTAACGGACATAATTTAAAACAAGTGTTTGTCTTATCCAGACATAATATACGAACGCCGTTTGGAGAAGATATGTCAATAATGAGCCCGAAAAAGTTGCCATCTTGGAATTTGACTCCTGGTAGTTTGACGCCAAAAGGATTTGTTCTCGAACGCGGAATGGGAAAGTATTTTGCTGACTGGATGATCGCGCATAAATTATTTGACAATAACTGCCCGAGTAATGATGCGTTTGTGTATGCAAATACTAAACATAGGACGAAAGAAACAGCGAAATCGTTCACGAAAGGTGCTTTTGGCGAATGTGTGGATGTTTACTACAAAAACATTACCGAAGAAGATCCAGTCTTTGTAGCAATGATAAGAAACGCATCGGTAGAATTCAAAGAAGCCGCTTTAAATGAGATGAAAATGAAGTTGAATAACATCGAGTTGAAAAATGCATTTTTGGAATTGAATAAAATTCTGGACTTTGAGAATTCGTCTTATTGCAATACAAGCAAAGTTTGTGACTTGAGTGAAGCAAAAAACGATGTGGTTTTTGAAGTAAATAAGCTACCTGACATACGAGGTCCCTTGCGTATAGGAGCGGGGTTTATAGATTCATTTTTGATGGCGTATTACGAAGGATTGGCGCTTGAAGATGTAGCGTGGGGACAAATTCAAACTATGGAACAATGGAAAACTTTAATGGCCGTGTTGAGAACTTTTCACGAGCTATATTTGAATAACAGCATTTTAAGTAAAGATTTAGCTTCACCACTGCTTGAATATATAACTGACATGTTTCAGTACGGTAAAAAGAAATTTTATCTACTAGTCGGGCACGACGTAAACATCAATTTGTTAACATTTTCATTAAACTTCAAAGAATACATTCTGCTTGACCAAATTGAAAAAACACCAATTGGTGGAAAGATCGTGTTTCAGAAGTGGTACGACGAGGGAAATGATCAAGATTTGCTGAGAGTGAATTATTTGTATATGTCCACTAAACAAATAAGGGACGGAGTTGAAGTAAGTTTACAAAATCCGCCGCGGTGGCAGATTCTCGAAATGGAAAACTGTGCAGTGGATGAAAATGGTTTCTGTCCATGGAACGATTTTATACGTATTCTAAATACGCTGTAGAATATGAATTATTTGCATTCAGAATGGGGAATGGACCAAAATATCAGAAGTGCCTGATTATTTCTTTGGTGATAGGAATAACCTTCCTTAGCACCAAAAAAAAAGTTTCAGATTTTTCATCTGCGTTAATTATTTTTGAAAAATATAAACAGTTTCCTCACGACGTATTTTAATTTCTTACTTTATAAATAAATAATTTATGTAACTTGTTATTGTATTTTATTTAACATACTCGAAAGTAACTGTTTTAAGTAAAAGTTTCAAGACTTGTTGGTCTTCACCAAAACAGGTAAAGCCAAACCGGCTCCTTAAATATGTTTATGGGTTATGTCATTATTTTACTAAGCGATTTCTTAATGACTTTATTTTGCTATTGACTTTATTTTACATGCTATTATTATTATTATCTTATGCACTGTAACGACTTTGAGAAATCTTTTTTATTTGCACCCTTTTTAGGGTTCCGTGCCTCCGTGCGTGGAGGTATCGAGTTGAAATTTAAAGCATATACTGGTGATTGGATAATCACATAAAGTTGATTATCCAATGGATACCGTCTCAAGTTGGGATCATGGGCCACGAGGAGGCAGACCGTGCAGCGAAGCTGGCGACAACCGATGGTTTCCATATTATTGTTTACCTTTACACAGCGAGATACTATGCAAAGTAAAAATAGTGCAGACATGTTTGGAGGGAATATTTTGATGAGCGGTCCCGCACAAAAGGAATATGGTATCGAACAATTCAGTGTCAGCCTCCTCAAGTCCCATGGTTTTATAAGCAACTTTGTAGGAAAGAGGTAGTAACACACCTCAGGCTTCGCTCCGGACACATTCCGTCAAACAAATTTAAATTTTTGATGGGTGTCACTGATTCACCTAACTGCCTTGAGTGCGATGTAGTGGAAGACGTCCAACATGTGTTGATGGAATGTGTCCGCAACGAGGCCCAACGACATGAGATGTCATATCTAATGTCAAGGAATGTAGGCAGTTGTAATAGCGTTCTGGCTTCGCCGTTGTCAGACGAGGCCAGAATGTTATGCAAACTATAGGTACTCTAAAGTATTGTTATAAACCTACCAACTTAGAATAAGTTGCCAACCAAGCACGTCCGTCCTTGGCGTGAAGTCGAACCTTGAACCCATCGGAACTTGCGCGGTGCCTCAAGGATCCGTGATGGGGAATAACCTTTTCTTAGTACTAGTTAACGACATAATGACCGCGTGCTCTGAGCCTGAATATGTTATGTTTGCTGATGACACGTGTATAATTGTGGACGCAGATGATCTTAATAATTTAAAAATCAAAGCAAATAGGGTAATACATCAGATTGCCGAGTGGTTCTCGTCTAATGGCATGCTGCTGAATATTGATAAAACTAATATTATGCATTTTCAAATGCGGAAAATCAATGAAAGTCCGTTTGAAATCGTAGTAGACAACATTAACCTCCCACAGGTTGAGCATGTAAAATATCTAGGTTTCACTATAGACTCAGGTCTTACCTGGACGCCCCATATTGATGCGGTTGCTAACAAGCTATCATCGGCGTGCTTTGCCCTTTCAAGGCTTGCACCATCTCTGACACCTCAAAACCTGAGAACAGCCTACTACGGGTACTTTCACTCGCTTCTAACTCAAGGTGTCGAGCTATGGGGCACTGCAGCGGACAGCAATAGGCTATTCAAATTACAGAAACGTGCTCTTAGGATAATCTCAAATAAACCCTATGATTATCCAGCACAGTCATTATTCAAAGAACAAAAAATTCTGACATTGCCCTGCGTCTATATTCTGACAGCCTGCAAATATGTGCGTTCAAATCTAGGGTCATATATGAGCCGTGGGCAGTGCCACGGCCGGAATACGCGCGGCCAACACCTCTTGCTCGTCCCGCGCCGCCGACTGGCGAAGGCTCGAAAGTCACTCAGTGTCATTGGTGTAAAGATCTACAACACTCTTCCGAATGATGTCATTAACACCGAAAGTGACGCTATATTCGCTAATAAACTCAAAAAAATGTTAATTGACCTAGCATGTTACGATATAAATGAATTTATGTTAAGGAAGACTGATGACTAAAACAATTTGTAATTCGAATGTTAAAAATGTTAAATATAATGAAATAAGAGTTGTAGTAATTTTATTAAATTAAAATTACTAACTTAATTTAATTTAAAGAACTGACCAATGTATACTAAAATTAATATAAAATGAAACTAACCTACTTATAAACTATAATTAATATAATCCCATGTAAAATGAGTGACATGTAAAATTATTTATAATTTTATCAATAAATATCTCATTCTCATTCTCATTCTCATTCTCAGTACCTACCTCTAAGAAAAAATATATTATAATTATAATGTACATTGATCTCGCTCATGGGGGTGGCATAGTCACTGCGTGACAAAACTCCTTTTCTTAATAAATACAGATTTAAAAAAAAATGTACCTACTGAAAAACATCCATAGCACTTTGAAATAATAATAATTAAATAATTATCAATCAATAAAAACATTCACTGACGGCCATTTCTGGGGATACAGGACAACGACTTCTAAGTTTAAAAACTTGACCATAAACCAATGCGTAATGTGGTTTCAATGAAATATTGATCGTTAGGTGCAATAAAAATAAAGTCAAAGTCAAAGTCAAAAAAAGTCAAACTGATTTATTCTTCAATTTAGGCATATTACATGCACCTATGAATGTCGATAAACTACCACCGGTTCGGAAAGTAAACCTCTGCCTCGAGAAGAACCGGCGTAAAAAACTCGGTGAGGTGTCATTTTTTCAAAACAGTATACAATATATCATTTCAGAGTATTATAAAATTTTAAAATTACATTGCTACAGTAGAAAGCCTATTTATTTTACGACAGATTTCTAGTGCAGGATTTTATCGCTGCCAAATATCCCTATCCATGATGTAGTCGTTTATCTTATAATATGCTTTTGAAATAAGTGTCCGTTTTACGACAGATTTGAATTTAGAGTCAGTAAGTTCGGTAATGTGTTTTGGAATTTTATTGTAGAATTTTATACAATTTCCCAAGAACGACTTTTTCGCTTTTACTAGCCTGTAAAAAGTTGTTTTGAGCTTCCCTGCGCTTCTGGTAACCTTGGGCCTATCAGTGTTTGTTGGGTAGTTGTATAAATTCTTCCTAACATACATTATTATTTCAAATACGTATAGCGACGGCAGTGTTATTTTTTCCATGTATTATCTACCTAAACTTAAAATAAAATTATTAAAATGGATTATATCGCCTGTACTTATAAATGCATCCTGACGTTTCGAGCCATTTGCAGCGCCCTTGATCAAGTAGATAAACTCTCAAAAACATAACTTTCCTTCTGAGACAGTCGGGTTAAAATAAATATTTTCCCTGTCAAAACATTGTGTGAACTACTACCCAAAACAAAATTCAAACTTACCCTTAGTTTAGAGAGAAGCCGATAATCGGTGCAACGAATCTTTCAACCATTCGCTCTAATATTCCTTACTGGTTATATGCTTTATTGAAATTTTCAATTGTTTTTCTTAATTTTATTTTAGACCTTATTGCAATAGGGTATGTTTCAGAATAGCTTCTAAACGTCTTCGCTTAAACATCTGTCAGATCTTGACAGATCGGCGGGCTAATACGGTTCGCGTGCTTGAACCAGTGCCAGACGCATCACAATTTCACTGCATTACGAAAACTGAATGAACGATTGTAAGTCTATTTAGGACTCTTGCGTAATTCGAAAGCTGTATTTTATATTTACAAGCGCATGCTGAGCGCATGCGATGTATGTGTGACATTGTGTTTGAAGTTCATGGTCAAAGAGCATTCAACAAGAGCATCACAACACAACCAAGCGCGTATATTGGAGGGGGGGGGGAGAGGATGCTGGTCACTGACTTGATAATGAATTGTGTTTTAAGGAATTTGAAATTGTATATAGTATGTATGGGACTTGTTATTTTTTACTGTTATGCTTGTATATGTCGTGAATAAATAAATGTTTAAAAAAAACCTGCCGGCGCGAGCCAGGCCCCGTCTGGCAAACAGGCCCAGGTACAGTCAGCATCATAAACATGTATACACTTTTCGACCTTATGTCTAGGTAATAAGGTCATAGAATGTATACATGTTTATGATGCTGACTGTACGCCACTGATCACAACCCGGCGCCGGCGCGGACACTCCGTCCCGTGTTATGTGAATCATCCTAATTCTGCTGAAAATAAGCACACAATCAAACTGCTCAACTATTCAATTGTAAATCAACATGGGATCCCAGAATCCTAAGTTGATTTTTTAGGCTTCCGATACCTCAAAAGGAAAAACGGAACCCTTATAGGATCACTCGGTTGTCTGTCTGTCCGTCTGTCACAGCCGATTTGCTCCGAAACTACTGGACCGATTAAGTTGAAATCTGGTACACATATGTAAATTGGTGACCCAAAGATGGACGCATAAAGTAAATTAATTAATTCTGAACAAGGGGGCCACTTTTGGGGAGTAAACTGGAAAATAAAAAAAAAGTTTCGCAAACTGTATTGTGTGACATATCAAATGAAAGGGGAGTAAGCATCGCAGATATATGTTTTTTTATAATTTTATCAAAAACATATCAAGAACATAAACTACTAGGCTTAAAATTGTTGTAAGCATGTCAGATATTTTTTTTAATAATTTTAGCAAAAACAGATTTGAAGTAATTTAGGAAAAAAGACGAAAATTGACCATGCCCCCCTTATCTCCGAAACTACTTGGATTAAAATTCTGAAAAAAATATGGAAAATACTTCCTTGCCTAAAGATTACAGGAAAACCTATAAGAAGTTTGAGTATTCAAAAACACTTATGAAGTTTAGATTATATACGGAACCCTCACCACGTGAGTTGAACTCGCACTTGTCCGGTTTTTATTACTTAAAACTTTTTCCTTAATGCGATACTCATATTGCGTTGCGCAGCGTCGGAAAATAGACGTTCACGGTTATGCAACCCATTCCTTACCACAAGGAATGCTAATTGAACGCCGGTTCCACCTGTCAAAATATTGCCGTATAACCATGTGATTATCGGGCGACATGGGTCGTAAATAGCGCGTTTGAGAGCTTAAAGCACCAGCGGGGCTAGCGCAACTGACGCCGCACCGCGACGCGAGTCGAGAAAGCTCTACCCCCCTTTTTCTAATTTGTACGGTGCGAGTGAGATAGGGGACGCTTAGTCGCGCGAGAAGCGACTGAGCAGCAAGTTGTGCTAGACGTGCAGGCATACAGAAGTTAAGCCGAGGCGAGGACGCATCACGGACGCGGCAACCCTTCAATCAACATTAACGTAAACCATTACGAATTTTATAGAGGCGAGGCCGAGGTACCAACACATCGATTCGTCGCCTGCATTTTATTGCTATGTAAAATACACTTGAAAAGACGAAACATTTGTGAGGAGGCTAAGTTGCTTTGCCTGCAATATCTTGTTTGCAGTGCTTGTATCTTCTCCATTTCCATTTATGGTTCTGAATAGGGAGCGGGGGCAACACGCTCGGGCCTCATCTCTTCTATATATTTATAGTCTAGCCACGTGGCCACCAAATAAGCTGAAAATGCATACTCATGCTTTTATTTGTAAGAAGAAGTACGAATGATATACTTAGCTGCAATAAGTATATTGTACGCTCGGCTGTGACCAACACTAGACGGGAAAACATGTGTCTAATTCGCACAGTGCACGTGAGGAGTTGCTAAGTTGCGCGCGCATATTTTGCTACACGTATCTACCTGCGTAGATACTTAATAAGTACTTATATTCCGTATTTCAATTTAAAACGACTCATGTTCACGAGGTGATTGAAACAATACTTAGGTATAACAATAATTAGGTACATTAAAAAAAGTTACTCGGCGTCTGTGGACGCGAATGAAATGGGTTTTTGTATGCCAGTTTGACTCTCTGTCAGTGCAGCGATGCATTCCTGTCTTGTGTCTTCTGTATAACTTAAGCCTTTAATCGCGAGTCGCAGTAATTTAGTTACAGGCTATTTCGTCACGAGACATTGTGGTGGACGCAAATGTTGATAGTAAACTTACCAATTAAATCTAGTTATTTAGCTCCTAAAATTGTGATCGTGATGTTTGTGGTGGTTTTACCTACCTTAAGACCTTGTTAATGACCTAGCTGATGATATATAAAACCGGCCAAAGAAGGCCACGAAGAGTGCCGTACCATTATCTATAAAAACGGCAAAAAAATCATGTCTGTTGTATGGGAGCCCCAGTCCGACTCGCACTTGGCCGGTTTTTTAGTATTTTTTGTTATAGCGGCAACAGAAATACATAATCTGTGAAAATTTTAACTCTCTAGCTATCACGGTTCTTGAGATACAGCCTGGTGACAGACAGACGGACGGACGGACGGACGGACGGACAGCGAAGTCTTAGTAATAGGGTCCCGTTTTTACCCGTTGGGTACGGAACCCTAAAGAGAAGAATGAGCTATGTACCATCGACAAAACGCTTGCCTATCCACCTTAAAGGCGCATTTTGGCAGCAGCGCATAACATCTGCCTGGCAGCGGGCGGGGCTAGTTTTGAAATGCATAGGCGAGCATTTTGTCGATAGTACCTGCATTTGAGTTCTAGTTCTAGTGTTGAAATTTAGATCTATGCCATTGCAGATTAATACTTAGTGACGAGAATACTAAATTCAAAAAAGCAAAGAACTTAGACATACAGAACCTTCGTATATAAAAAAAGTTTACATTTGTTGAATTTTGGCGGAGCAAACAGTCGAGAGCAGGATCCCGAATTTATTATTTCGTGTATGAACGGGGTGACTCATTTATAAGCCTGATTCTTTCTCACATTCATGACATTCATCATACCTAATATTTAAAAAAAAACCTCATATTTGGTTTGAAAAACTTTGCCGCAGTCTTTCCCTTCCAACTAGACTGACATCCACTTTTCCCTAGTAAAACAATGCCTACGCAAACCTTACATGATTGACATGTCGATTAAAATTCCACCAAACGCCCACGTGACACAGGCTAGAACTATGCAGAATACCAACAACAAATAAATCACGACAAAATGCAAATAAAAATAATAAAAATCGGCAAAAACGGCTCCTACTGATTGACGAAGAATTATCAACAATACCGACAAATTATCGTCTAGTACCCATAGTACAAGCTTTGCTTAGTTTGGGACTAGGTCGATTTGTGTAAGATTGTCCGCAAATATTTATTCATTTATTATGACGTGGATGAAACATTTCGCAATCAACCAGCTAGACGACAAAATTATATTTTTTAATGTTTTTTATTAAAAAATATCCCTCAAAAAAAGGAAGAAGGATGTCAAAAATAATGTAAGTATCTTTACGTTGCGCGTAAAGGGTTAAATGCCGCTACGCTCAGTCGATGAGCAGCCGCCTTTACAACAGCAAACAAACGCTCATAAACATCAGCACAGCAAGAATGCTGGAACGGTAAACTAAGCGTGACGTACCGTGTGCAACCGTGAGGTCATGCTCCGAAATAGCAAGAATAGGACATTGTCTTGTTGACATATACTACTACTATTGTCCCTGATATCTTACATCATAGTTTTGACGCTGTCTGTCACATTGACGTTCATAGTGATGGGGCGAAGACGTATCGTGTGTCGTATTTAGCGATTATTAGCGAACAGTGAATGGAAAATTGAATCGATTTTATTGCACTAAGCCTCGCGTTGGGGCGCGGTAAAAGTGAGTTCATAGTTTATTCGATCGTAATTTATTGGAATGTTTAAAAAAAACTCATATCATGTTTTATTTCTGTTATATATTCATCAATTTTATCGATTCCTGTCAACTTACGGAACGAAACGAATGATTACCTACGGCACGACACTAAAATTTAAAAAAAGACATGGTACGTAACTGTTTTTATGGTGAATTATTATCATAAAATACTCCAGAACTATGAAAGAAAAAAAAACAATATTTATTTTTTTGCACCTTACCCAGCTTATTATAGTTTAAGGTACTTTTGACCCCATTATCTTATTACTTGATATTATTTATTATTCCGATAGGTTATGCGCATATAGATACGTTATATGGATGTTGACATGTGTCAAAAATGGGTTGTAAGATATCAGGGACAATACATACTACTATTCGATTTACTGTCATGCAGCACAAATGGAAAATTGTACGTTTGTACGTCCCCCTTCTCCCTAGATCGTGATTTGCCAAGTCAAAAATGAAGTTTTCTCAAACATGCACTGAAATGTCGTCATTACGTGCTTTATAACAGGCTTCAAAGTAGGTATCACGTTTCAGGCGGAACAACACGGTATAACTGTAAAGGAATTTCATACAAAATTGAAGGCCTAGGCCGGGGTTTTTTTTTAATTTTAATGTAAACATGGCGTCTGTGTTCATAAACAGACTAAACAACTGGATTATATTTTTTGACTGTGTTTTTTGTCTTCGGTTACCGTGATATAGGTATTAAATTTTTTTTATGATTGGTGTATTTTCTTTTTCATTGCATATGTGTGAGAAAAGCACTATATACATGCCTGGCCGTGAAAAGGGCTTGCCGGCTTCGTATCACTATACCTACCTACTACCTAACCTAACCTAACCTCCCCGGCAAGCCTTTCTCTCCCGGCGTCTGCATAATGATAAAACGTAGCTAAGAACCATCTCGATCACGTCATCTTTCGGACAAAAGCACAAATTATCGTGACGTCATAACTGCAACACCAAACAACAGATCATAGACTACTAAGAAGACACCTACTATGTGTCCGTCTACGCTTTCTGATTTTTGCATTTGCCGTTCTGACGTCACTCACAGAAGACAAAATGGCGGTCGCATTTTCGTTCACGTAACATACAGATAGTAAAACTATTCTTATGGTAAAAACTATATAAAAAAAATACTTTGATCATTTAATTTTGATGGATGAAAATACCCTATTGCCTACTTCCTCCTCTACATAGCCTTTAAATAGATGCCTTTGTGACTTTTGACGTCTTCTGTACTGAAAACTTTCCCAAACGCAGTAAAGGTATTTTCCGAGCTAATCCACCGTCTGTCATTTTAACCTGTATTGCTCGGTCGTCATTTGTTTCAGTAAAGTTCAACGCCCGGGTAACTGCGGGTACGGTACGTCGAGAACTTTCCAATACACCGATCAACTAGAAACATTTAAGAAGCTAAAGTATCGGGGCCTACTAGTTCTAGGTCTAGATGTAATGTGACACGTCCTTCGAGGCATGTCATATGGTTATCTCCACTTTCATGCATGTCGAAATTAATCAATTTATTTAATCTTTATTGCACAAAAAACTACTTATGGTACAAAAGGCGGACGTAATGCTATAAAGCATTCTCTACCAGTCAACCTTAAGGCAAAGCAGATAAATTCAGGTAAAATCGGAGTGGCAGAAGCATGAAACAAAAAAAAATGCTAGTCGTTACACAAAAGCATTTTGTTTATTTATAATTTTTCGTAAACTTCATTTGTCACAATAGTAATTCATCACATTTGTTTTTGATTGTAGGTATGCGCTATTTTTTACAAACGGGGTGGTTAACTACAGCATTTCTAATTTTCATTAGTCTGTAATGAATATACCTAGATAGTTTTCTAGCAGGAACGACTTATTGTAAGTGATTGACAAAATAAAAACATCGACAGTCCTGTTATCGATAAGTACCACTTACAAAGACAATTATGACGACCGAATAGCCTAGTGGTTAGAGAACCTGACTATGAAGCTTGAGGTCCCGGGTTCGATTCCCGGTCGGGGTAGATATTTGTATGATGAATACGAATGTTTGTTCTCGAGTCTTGGATGTTTAATATCTATTTAAGTATGTATTTATCTGTATATAAGTATGTTTATCCGTTGTCTAGTACCCATAGTACAGGCTTTGCCTAGTTTGGGACTAGATCAATTGATGTGAATTGTCTCACGATATTTATTTAAATATATATAGGATGCATTAGAAAATAGATAACAAAACTCTCAATTTATTTATATTTTACATACTTCAGAAAAAGGTTTGCAATACTTTCGTAACTTTCTTTGTTCGTGTCTCTGAATTAATTATCCCATAAGCCACTCCATAACACACACACACACACCGAAATTGTCTTTCAAATCGACGCAGAATGTCAAAACATGTAATTTTTCCCAAATCCATTTTCGGTCCCAAAACAAATCTGTGTCTCTGTATATGGTAAGTGTAGGTGCACGCGACGTCAAGGTAGGTAGCCAATATAAGTCTATGGTTGTATGTACGTCTTGTCGTTAAAGTAGTATGTATACTTATCGATAACAGGATTGTCGATATTTTTATTGTGGCAAGCACTAAGCAAATGTTGTTCCTGCTAGAAAAATATCTAGGTATAGTAATGAATAACAAAACACAGTATTCTGAATAGCGAATTAGGATATTATGGTAAAGGTTGCGAAGAATTTCATTTGTGAACAATGTGAATAGGACAAAACGCTTTTGTAATGACACATACATGATCTATTAGTAGTACCTTTATTGCCAGAGAGACCCATTTTCAGAGTCGCATTTTTATCAGTTGTCCATAAAGTCGCATTATATAGCATGCGCGGAAGCTCCCCGCAGACGACTAATGAAAGTCATCAGTCATTATTCCTACTGAAACCCACATTCCCACATTCATCATCATTCACATTCATTCATTGCGCGACATAACGATCTGTGAAGTTTATCAGTCAATAATGGAGATGCTTTGCATCAACTGACTTCCAGAACCGCCCGCTGCTATCCCATTTAAAACGGCTTCCCACATACGGGCGCTATGGCATGCGTTTTGGAAATCTCCCTCAGCCTTAATGCGGGGCCTATCGGCCAATGAACCTATGGTCAACTACTTTATTGATCGGAGTATAAATGCTGCACTAATTTGATAGGATACCTGAATTAGGGCCATTACTGTAATGGGCGGAGAAAAAGAATGGCTACATAGTCTTTTATTGAAGGGAAGACTCTTCAACTAATTACAAATCCAATTTTATGATACAATCCTTCAAAAATTATTCATAAACTTGGGATTTTGCTATTATTAAGATTTTTCATTATAATTAAAGAGATTATGTTGACATAAAAACTAGATGTCGCTAAGATCTATGTGAACGTTAAATGTTCTAATACTTCTAATGTGACATAAGAACTACATCTTAGATGACACTACCGTCTACGTAAAAAAAGTGGATGTTCGCCAAGAGTAAAGTACCTAAGTATATAGGTAGATGCCCGCTACTTTAGCATAATTTACTTCAAAAACAAAGTTCAAACCGACTTCAATTCAGTACTTCGCCAAGCCACATAGGTACAGTCGACGCCAAAAATACGTTTACACTTTTGCACCTTATTCCATTGCAATAAGGCGAATAGTGTAAACGTAGTTTTGGCGTCGACCGTACATGAAAATATTCACATTTCCTTTCCAATTTACCACATGAACTGCTTTCCGCGAGCAAATGCGTTGATTATTACAGAAAAAACCCAAGTCGCTATAAGTGGGCTGATAATATTCGAGGAGTTCCATCGACTCCTTAAGGATTTCGGAATTGACACTTCATTAGTTGCTACTTCAACGGAATCTTTGACGTGGGTACTTTACATCCTTGAGGATTTCCATAAGTCATCTGTGGTCTTCATGGCCGTGGGTAAATACAACGAGTTAAAAAATACCGAATATGATCCCAAACCTGAATTTAAAATAAACATATACGTATTTATCGAGCCTGCTCACAAATTTTCACGAGAATCGGTTGACAAATGCGACCTGTAAAGAAGAAAAGCTGGACAGCCGGATATCCGGACAGACATTCAAAATAGCTTCGCATGCTCGTTCAATCAAAACAAACATTGTAAAAAAAATATGATAAATTAATATTTTTACAATTCCATTAGTTTTATTTTAGTTTTTTTTTTAACACAAACGCACACGCGTGCGTATAAAATTTGGGGATTTCCTTGGGATCCCATCAACAGATTCTCAATTGGTAACAAGGGGACCACCTCAAGAGTATTTCGTGTTATTGTGAAAAAAACTCTACTTCGATTTTCAACTTATTTGTGACAAAAAAGTGGTTAAACTATTTATTTTTTCCCATGCATTTTACTATGGAGCTCATTTCTGGGTAAATTTTTACAAAATATTTTTTTCTCAAACTATACATACCTGAAAAGATTTTGCCCCTTCACTACTTTTGAAATACACCTAAACACGCAAAATAGTTTTTTTTTTCAAGAAATTAGGTGTCCGGTGTCCTTTGTCGTCGGTGCATTGCTGATGCCGAAGTCAGTCAGGGACAAGCACGAATCCATGTTGGATTGTTGGTATAGGTACAGTCGCCATCAGATATATCGGAGCGGCGAAGGCGCTCACAAATATCTGAACACGTCTCTATTGTCGAGGCATTAGAGACGTGTTCAGATATTTGTGAGCGCTTTCGCCGCTCTGATATATCTGATGGCGACTGTACCATAATTTGGAATAAGGATTCTTATAGAGACCTATATACGCGTGCCACCGTTAGGATGGGAAGGCTCTAATGCAGTAAAATTGAGAACTTGTTTTTAAATGGCTGATGGCTGACCATAAACAACCTACTTAATTTGAGCTGGTAATGATTTGTTTGCCACAAGCCACAACCTCGTATTAACCCGATTGCGGAAAACAATAAAAGGTGGAACTCTGACAAAGATACAAAGTTCTATATATCTATCTGTCACACTTATTGAGATGCTAACGACTATCCGTAAAACCTGAATCACACTGGCGCGGCCTGCGGTGGCGGTCAATAGTAAACTTGAGAGCTATTGGCAAATTTACCATTGAATGCCAGCACTGCGGACCGCTCTAGTCCGTGAGAGGCTTTCATAAAAAATGCTAATATATTCGGCCCATAGAGTTTCAATATTCAAAGCAACATAATAGTAATTCGTGTATTTACCGTCACAACATTGTATTGTAGGAAGCAAAGTGAAATTGGCAGCAATTTAAAGCTAAAACGGGAGCTAAATAAACATAAGATCGACGTATATAAATATGAACTTTACAATCCGTTTTGATATTAATGTGTATCACGTGGTTGCTTCCATGGACTGAGTTTTAACCAGGCATGGTTGAGATTTTTGGAATTGGAATAGGAATCTTCTACCTTGAAGAGTAGAGTTGCTTTTTGAATGGATTGGTACTTTGATGCAATTGGGTACTTTTCTTAGTAAAAAAAAAATTGTATTAATCCGTCAGTTAGATTATCAAAAAATATTGGACACGATAATATTATAGCCTGTTAAAGTTCCGCGTGTCGTCACAATATGACAAAAAGTGTACCTTGTGACATCACATTGGGATGTGAAATGTTAGAGTCACATTGAACCCCAGGGAACCAACAATATTTCTTACATTAATCAACTGTACACGTGGGTGTGATCATGTTCGGAGTGAACGTAATTTATTATTTCAAAAATGGCACGTGTAGGCTATACATTTTTAACTGACTTCAAAAAAGGAAGAGGTTCTATGTTCCACTGTATGTATTATTTTTTATGTTTACAATCTCTCTGCAGACTTTTCTTCTTTATAATCTACTACTAGTAGCTATGTGAGACGTAAAACTCGCGAGCCTGTCTCTTTACATTCATCATCATCATCATACCAGCCGAAAGACGTCCACTGCTGGACATAGGCCTCCCCCAGAGAGTGCCAAATTGACCGGTCCTGCGCCACCCGCATCCAGCGGACTCCCGCGACCTTTACCAGGTCATCAGTCCACCTTGTGGGGGGCCTACCCACGCCGCGCCTTCCGGTACGTGGTCGCCACTCGAGAACCTTTCTGCCCCAACGGCCATCGGTTCTACGTGCAATGTGCCTCTTTACTTTGCTCTTTACATTAATTTTATTTAATTTCGAAAGAAATGGTTGTCTGTAAAGTCGGTTTACGGACGATAATAACGTCATAAGAAAACATTCATGAAAAATTGCATAACACGTATTTACTCATTTATCGTTAGGAATAGGTTCCCTCTCATTCATGAGAGGAGGCCTGTGCCCAACAGTGGGACGTATATGGGCTGATGATGATGATGATGACATTAGGAATACTCCTGTGGAGTTTCAAATAAAATAGTCGATCTAATCTTGTTTCTACAAACTGGACCCCCATTTCACCCCCTTAGAGGGTGAATTTCGAAAAATCCTTTCCTAGTGCACCCCTAGACCTTATAAGGAACCTACGTGCCAAATTTGGAATCTCTAGAACAAGCGGTTTGGGCTGTGTGTTGATATGTCAGTCAGCGGAACGGGACAATGAGTCACACTTTTTCGTGCGTGCAGCCAACGTTCATCGATTTATAAGACGTTATCACGTGAAATTCGAGTCACTGACAAAAAATAACTATATAATTAACGAACCTGCTCACAAAATTTAACGAGAATCAGATGACAAATGCGACCTAAGAATAGCCGGACAGCGTGACAGACACCGGATACCGGACATACGATTTTCGGCCCAAGCAGAAACATAGAACTTCATTCGCTTCGCTCGCTCGTTCGATAAAAAGTAAAAGATTGTGGCTTTGTAAGTTTATAAGTTTTGTATGTTTTGGGTAATCTCTGGAACCACTTATCCAATTCAAAAATTCTTTCACCTGCGTGTAAAATGGACTTTCTGGATGGTTATAGGCTATAATTTATTTGCCTGCGTTATTTGAGGCTGCGCGGGCAGCTAGTATTAGTACAAATTAAATTTCACCTTCTACTAAGTAAGCTTATAGCAGTTATAACACCTTTTTTAGGTCAGAGATTAAAATGACAGTATATTATGCCTAAATACGCATCTATAAAATTTGTATCACGCTAGAACCAACGTATCATCGTTATGGCACATCCGGATAAACTCCAACTACCCGGCCGATTTAATTGGCTTAGCGTTCAATGTCGATAGTTAGGTTAGGTAACATTTGTTAGGCAGACTCTTAGAGCATAAATAACTGCAGTAGCCTTTCAGTAACTTACCCCTCTGTAAAAAATCTTGCACAATGTGCAAAAAAACATACAAAGACAATATCACGATCGATTACAAAATCGCCTCGCAAGAGAACACTGATCATAAAAATGCCCGATGTTGCAGTAAGCACTTGATATTATAAACGTTCAACCACTTCAAGCTTTTAATATATAATTGAGTTTCAATATCCTATTAAGATGCTCCCCCCCCGCCCCCGCAAAATTCGGCAGACTTTTTTGTACGCAAACACGACATAAGGCTACTCCAGTTATGTATGCTCTAAGGGCAGACTAGTCCTGCTACAGTTTTTATAATGTCTCTGTTAATGTACAGTTTATCATTGGGTGGGATAGATACCGAGATGAGTCTAACTTATGTAAAATAGCATTAACTAAAAGTGGTTAGAATTGACAACATTTTTATTTCAAGTGGGCCATTTTATTATAGCGATCGATAGAAAATATAAACATTAAAAGTACCTTATTTCAAAAAGCCTGGCTCGGCCGTTAATGACGCTCAAACTGTCAAGGTGCCGCAAGTACACTTGCAGTAGAGACCCTTGGACCCTGGTCTTCCGACACCAGGAAGTTGGTCAAAAAAGTGTCCCAGAAATTAATCGGGGTCTCAGGCGATCTCAGGGCGAGCTCATATTTCGCCCAAAGGTTGAGCTTGGCAATTCAACTAGGAAACGCGGCGAGCGTCTTGGGAACGATGCCCCGGCCTAAGGTAGGTAAATTAGGTTGTGTTGAGGGCGGGCAATTTTGTCTGTGTTGTTAATATGTTTTGTTTATTTTAAGTACCTACAATGTATATGTATAATTTTGACTAAGTAAATATAATATATAATGTCTGATATTAGAACCGATGGCCGTTGGGGCGCAAAAGGTTCTCGAGTGGCGACCACGTATCAGAAGGCGCGGCGTGGGTAGGCGCCCCACAAGGTGGAGATGACCTGGTGAAGGTCGCGGGAGTCCGCTGGATGCGGGTGGCGCAGGGCCGGTCATTGTGGCACTCTAGGGGAGATCTATGTCCAGCAGAATACGTCTTTCGGCTGATAATGATGATGATGTACCTAAGTAAATTATAAAGTTATTACGGTTGTCCATGGCATGGTTGGTTGCATGGTTGTGCAAAGGCACACCTTTCATTTTATTTTACAGACGTAAATGATGTCATCGATGGCGTATACTTTCATCCGCATTATAACGCATTTCGCTGGAGTCCGCTGGATGCGGGTGGCGCAGGACCGGTCATTGTGGCACTCTTTGGGGGAGGCCTATGTTCAGCAGTGGACGTCTTTGAGCTGATATGATGATACCGCATTTGTAAATTTTTGCAATTGCCTTAGAAACGTGTAAATAAACAAGTTAAATCGAAAGATTTTTGAAAAAACTCAACTGCTTTGTTTTCCTAATATCCAATGACACCTCATATCTATATATATATGACAGAATCCATTTAGCCGTTTGATCATTTTCTTTACATGCAATGCACACATACATACATGCGCTCGAATTTTGGTAGAATTTTTGCCAAATATTTAGCGTTTCTTCCTAGTTAATGTTATTTACCTTAAAATTGAATTAATTACATCCTTAATTAAAACGATTGGGTTTGGATCCGCGCCACAGACAGGTGCACTGGCAGTAATTCTGTATCAAGGTCGCCAAGTTTGGCTGACAGGAGAAAGACGTATTAGAACGATGAGAAGTTTAATATTAGTGCATAAAATTAATCACCGCGTTTCGTGTTAGTGATTATATTACACACTAAGCAGCTTGCGCCGTTCCGCGTATTGCAAAGAAAAGCACGGCACGTAGCATGATAGGCTTTATGGTCATATTTTATGTGTTTCGTACATTTAGGCCGTAAAACTTGACCATATCGTACTACTGCGCAAGTAAACCGCGGGATAAATTTAAATAGCAAACTCCCGTGAGTCTCAAACATTTAAGATTATAATGAAACGGGTCACTCACGTCATAAAGGAGGAGCCCCAATGGTCAAAAAGCGTGTGTTTATCTAAAAGTCCAGATAACTTTACCCGCTATTAAAATCGATAAAAATGTGGATTAGATGTTGATTTAAAAATTATTTCTCCTCGTGAACACATAAGGATTCGGTAAGCAAAAAACAATATTATCCTATCATAGAAAAATTACAAGACATTTGTGTTTTTTCCGATAAAGCGGGCGAAGTAGGCACGCGTATTCTACGGTACCTTTTTACACGTGCAGGTAGAACATTACCAGTAATACTCATAATTATGAACTCGTATGTATCCTAGCTCTCATCAACGAGTGCTTTAACCTTTCTATGCCACGTGCTAACAGCCGCGTACTCTGTAGCACATAATTAATAGGTAATATGTAGTAAGTATGTACTTATATGTACAGAAGGTCCCCCTGCTGAGGGTGTCTTCCTGTCTTGGCGGCGATCCACCAAGCCACCGCGATGGATCGGTACACGGTATTTTGTACTTTGTCGTGATCTTACTCATGTCGAGATGTTACGGATGTTGATTTTTCGGAGTTTAAATTGGAAACGGAGTCGGAATAGGCTTGTGACCTAAGATTTTTTTACGATGGCATTCGAACCAGTTTTTGGAGAGGAACAGATGTTTGTAATAGGTACCCAAAAATTTGAGTCAAAGACGTACCTCGCTGGCGAAAGCCGATACGCTTCAGACTTGACATAAAAGTAAGACGTCACAGTTTGCTATTTGTACTAATCGTTGTATGGAAAATCAAGTAAATTGCTGTTTCGGTCCTGAAATACTACGTTTAGGTCCATAGTTGTCATACAATTTTGTTTCTATAAAAGCGTGGATTCTATTGGTAGGTAGCTTTAAATTTACTCTTGAACAATAAAAAAATACATATTTTTTCTAAACTTTCAAGGGCATCTTTTTATAATTTTAATTATACTACAATAAGTTGGTGGTTTACTATCCATTTAGCAACACTGCGTTATCAATTTTAACATGAGGCAACTACCGTGAACCGGGTTACTTTAGGAAAAAATGGAAAAACTTTGATAGTTTAGAATGTAGTATAAAAGCAGAACTACTTATTTGAAATTAAGAAGATTTAATCGAGTACACAGCAAGATAGCACACTAATATATTCACTGCCACAGTTCACCCACAAGTAAAAACAATGCTTTCGGAGAAAAACCTATTTGATCAAAGTCAACCCCCGAATCAAAGTACTCTATTTAGAAACCTTCTTGAATTTGAGTGTGAGACAGATAATATGTACCAAATTCCCATAAATAATAGCGCGTGCCGCGAAGCCAAGCCCATTTTCTGCATCCAGCTCCAACTCCGATTGAAATTTTTCGGAATCAGAGGCGGAGTTGTAGGTTTTTTTAACCGGTTCGTTACTTTTGTAGGAATAGAAATATACGAGTTGAGAGCGTATCTATTGATCATTTTTAGGGTTCCGGTACCTCAAAAACGAAACCCTTATAGGATCACTCGGTTGTCTGTCTGTCCGTCTGTCACAGCCGATTTGCTCCGAAACTACTGGACCGATTGAGTTGAAATTTGGTAAATATATGTAAATTGGTGACCCAAAGATGGACGCGTAAAGTAAATGAATGAATTCTGAACAAAGGGGCCACTTTTGGGGGGTAAACTGGAAAATTAAAAAAAAAGTTTCGCAAACTGTATTGTGTGATCAAATGAAAGAAATTGTTGTAAGCATGTCAGATATTTTTTTTTATAATTTTAGCAAAAACAGACTTGAAGTAATTTAGGAAAAAAGACGAAAATTGACCATTCCCCCCCTTATCTCCGAAACTACAAGGCTTAAAATTCTGAAAAAAATATGGAAAATAGTTCCTTGCCTAAAGATTACAGGAAATAAGAAGTTTGTGTATTCAAAAACACTTATGAAATTTAGATTATATACGGAACCCTCACCACGCGAGTTGAACTCGCACTTGTTTTTGTTACCTAATACGAGCACTTAAATGTCGAATGTATGGTTGAAATTATTTAATGTGGTCGATTTTTTATAAATCTGTCATTGGAACTGGAACTTCTACCTTTGACGGTAGAGTTGCTTTTTGAATGGACCACTTTGATGCAATTCGGCCAACTCTAACTATACTGTTTTTACACAATCCTCAACTGCACGTTGAGATGATGATGATGAGCCCAAACACGACTGGTTCATATTGTGTAGTTTTAGTTTTGGCTACGGCTACTGCTATACATACTACTACTAAACTTATATTTACAAGGAAAAGATATTAAAACTATTAAAAGTAATAAAAACTAAACTAAACATTAAAAAATTTAATCGAAATTTGGACCCCTAGGAGTTCCCATCACGCAGGCAGCATTCCGGCGCTGGATTGCGATAGCAATCCTCTGCGCGAGAAAACTGCCCGCGCGAGGGTCGCCTGTCGCCTCCCTTAAGCCCGTGCTAGACGGGCGCCAACACGCCCCTCCGACCGAGCGACCTTGGTCTGTACCGACCGTGTAGACAGTTGTTTCCAACAAAATTTCATACTACAACGGTCGGGGCTGACCAAGGTCACTCGGTCGGAGGGGCGTGTTGGCGACCGTCTAGCAGACCTTTTAGGCGTTTGCCAAGCGCCTTGTGGGGCTTCTGAGCGCCCTTACCCCACGGGCCAAGTGTCTTGACGCCAAAAGCTGTGAATTCGTATTGGGCGCCGAGACAATCGTATTTACGCGCCTTGAGGGTACTACTACTAACTGACAGGTTGATTAAATACCTAATGTCCATTCATATTTAATATATTTATATTCAATTATTAGAACTTTACGTCCAAATTTACAGACCGCATATGTAACACACATTAAAACCTGTGACATTCTTGAAACTTTCATTCATTTCATTTATGCTTGGAATGCATCGCATTGTGTTTGAAAAACGAACACACGAAGTGCCTAATTTTCATCCGCTAAAATATAAAAAGTTAAAACTCTTCTCTACCTATGAGCATAATTATTATAATAATCCATACAAAATCCATTAAGTATTTCCCGCTGCGTTAATCTTTTAAAAATCCTGATAGACTAAATCGAGACGACTAAGGAAAAATCACAGTCCGCCAAAGAAAACCACCCGCGAACCAGTTTTTATGGTGATTTTTTTTCGCTCTGTGTTGTTTGTCCAGAAGAAAACAAATTTAAAACTTTACAAATAAAAGTATTTTCATTTATTTGAGAAAATTTTAACATTAAAATTAACTAAATGTTTTATAATGACTTTATAAACCACGTTGAGTGTAAAAGTTAGTGAGAAAGCGAATAACACCTTTGAACGATTTTTTTGTTAAACCACTTGGAATTGATGGCTTAATCCACCGTTTCATTATTTGCTCCTGTTACAAGTCTCACCCTGTATATTATACGAACAGTGCAAGTTAATATAAAGCTTGTAAATATGTACTAAGTATAGGTCTCTATCCTTCGCAACTTGTGGCTACCCTAGTACCTACGCCCATTGCCCGTTCAAATGAAAACATCCAAGCTTCTATTTCTGTTCCCAATGACAATGTAAGTTATGCTTTGTCCTACAAACCTCTGTTTACAGGTACAGGGGTCGTGAACCGCTGGCACCGTATATCTATCACGTATACACGTGCCGCAGGGTTGTCGACTCCTGCTACAAATAAATAGAGAACTGAAACCCTACTGACATTCTAAATATAATTTAATAGTGATGATTAGTTCTTGTTAATTTGTCTCTTATTGCTAAGTATAAACATGAAATTATGAACTTTTACAGTGCCTATATTGTTTGAGCTTTAAAGTTTTGGAGTCTATTATTCTATTTAAAGCTCTCGAAGTTTCCATGTTGATCTAATCGAAGAATTCGTTTTATGTTCACCGAGAAACTTACAATAATTAAACTTACACTTGTTTTAAGATTTAATGTTAATTATCATATTGTATATAAATAAATAAATAAATATAGTGGGACAATTCACACCAATTGATCTAGTCCCAAACTAGGCAAAGCCTGTACTCTGGGTACTAGACAACGAATAAACATACTTATATAGATAAATACATACTTAAATAGATATTAAACATCCAAGACTCGAGAACAAACATTCGTATTCATCATACTAATATCTGCCCCGACCGGGGATCGAATCTGGGACCTCAAGTTTCATAGTCAGGTTCTCTAACCACTAGGCTATTCGGTCGTCAATCGAATCGGTATACTTAAGAACATAAAAAAATAACTATTTTTGAACTAATAAAAAAAATTAGTACCTACTGTAGAAAGTCTACGACGACGACCACGTTTGACACGTCCTTTGCTTTGAATATAGGTTGATGTTTACATTTAAAATAATTTACCCTGCCTACATTAAAAATAAACTTTTTTACCAATTATTCAAATTCTAACTAGATTTTAAATGGGGCCAAGGTGGAAGTACTCTATCCATCCAAATTATAATTTTGAAAAGTCAGTCTATGTTCAATAAAGAACCAACGGTTCAGCTTCGGGTTAAGTTTACTAAAGTCATGTAGGTCACTCACTATATTTTTGAATTAAATAATGTTGGGTAAATGTCTTGTAGCATATGGACATGTTATGCGGCGGGATGATAATAATGTTGTTAGAAGGGCATTAAGTATATGAATGTGGAGGGTTGCAAGAGAAGAGGTAGACCAAGAAAAAGGTGGATTGACTGCGTGAGAGACGATATGAATAGGAAGGAAGTGTGTGATGAGTTGACGGGCGATAGAGAGGTATGGAAGAAAAAACATGCTGCGCCGACCCCAAGTAAATGGGATAAGGACAAGCGAATGATGATGATGAAATGTCTTGTACCACATATCCTTATGCTGTAGGTACTTGTGTCCGAAATTTAATTAGGCTAAGTTTGTTCTTTGTTTTTTTTTTTTTTTTTTTTTCCAAAAAAAGTACATAGCATTCAATATTTTTAATTACCCGCCAAACTGCTAAAACAGTTTGTTGGCGAGACTGCGCTCAATTTATGCTTATACAAACATCTATCTATGTTGTATGATGATGGTTGATGGTTAAGTTCTATTAAATGAGAACCTGTAGTTGGCTCTGTAATTCTATTGTAGTGTATAGAAATATTTCACGCTGTTGGCTCTCCATGCATGTATAAATAAATAAGTAACATAAATTAGGCATTTTTTAAATATTTTGAAAATTCAATGTTAATAGGACTTTAAGCGGCCCGATTCCAGAACACTTTTTGGACGTAGGTACAGTCACGAGCGTTAATTTGGAACCCATTTCCTTCAAATGTTGTTAGAACATTTACAATGCAATAAGGTCGAAAACTTCAGTTCAATAATAATTGTGAAGTGTCAAGATGACACAATTAAATGGGCCCTTGAATTGATAACGTCTTTGCCAAAAGCTATCATTACATTTTTCTAATTACGAACATGTGTCATTGTGTGTCAGTGTCAGACAAGAAAATTTATTGAAAACTGTCATTTTCACAAAATACTATTTTCAAATAACAAATATGGCCGGAGAGAAGCCAGGGCCTCTAACACGGGTGACAATTAGTCGGAAAAAATCGGAAATGATCGTTTGACTCGTTCCGCCCGGTTGACGTCACTGAGCGGTTTCCCCTAGTCACGTATAGTAACGTAAGTTGTCAGCATGGCAAACATTGACACTCCTTTAAAATATTAGCTTTAAATGTCTTCAGTTTGCTATACGATATTCCACCTTAGGTGGGTCCCAAATTAACGCTCGTGACTGTACTTATGTACGGATTATTTTTCTAGATCGTATAACCGCTAATTGATGCTGAAAAATAAAGGTGGTAAACTACAACACTTTTTCAACCAAAAAGCGGCTTTATGTCCAAGGAAAGGAGGGCCCACATTAAAAAACTACTACTAAGCAATGTTGACCATTTTGTATTTAAAACAATTGACTGCTTTAACAATAGAGTCGCTATTCGAGTAAAGTATATATTAAACATGGCATTTTCATTTCGAAGCATTTGTGGCACGTGGCTTTCGTGGCTAAGTAATTGTTTCGTTGGACTGTTGGGTCTTCAGATAAGATGCGGCCTAGAAAAAGAATCCACACTTTACCTAAGCATTGAAATCATATAAATAATTTAGGTACATGCGTTCGCATGCGTAACCAAAAAAATATGTGTGCTTGAGCGCGATACACCGATAGTCAGAAGAGATCGCTAGTTAAACCCAGTTCAATGACTCTTAGCTCCAATAACAGAAGACCACTAAGAAATCATTATCCGCAATTTCCTTTACGTAACAGATGTTCCTAATACTGACCACCCGGAGCTAACTAGGTCACCTGATCTGATAACTGAACAACAGTGTATGGACTCTAAGGACCGTAGTCGGTAAATTACCATATTTATTTGTGTGGGATGAGGAGGAAAAGTTAATGCACTGCATGCACGTGTCAACCCTAGCCTAGTTCTACGTACCCGTCCTCTATTGCTAGAGGAGTGAGATATGTATGTATGTTTGAGTGAACAGCGACTTTTACAATTTATTTGAGTTTTTCGCAGAATAGACTAGAAAGAAGAAAGAAAAAAAAACATTTATTAACGTCTACTCTACACCTTACAATTCAATACCGAAATATACAAAATAACAGCGTTAATAAAATAAAAGAATTTTATTTCAATGCGCTAAAAAGAATAAAAAAAACCTTTAAACATTTTATTATCAACTTATAACGTCATAACACATTTTATATGATATAAAAGCTTGAGTTTAGGTACTCGTATATACTCAGGTAAATCTCGCGACAAGCTTTTATATCATCTAAAATGTGTTATGACGTTATAAGTATATAGTAAAAGTTTTAAAGGAAAAGTTTATTTTATTATTATGAGCGCATTTAAATAAAAGCTTGTTTTTAAAAAAGTTTTTTACTTTTAATTTATTTTTTACTATTTAGTCATCGCTGGACATGTTACTCAGTATATTGTCCGCCATATTGGATTTAGAGTGACATCACTTTATTTTTTGAGTTATTATCAGCAAGCCCTTTCTTTTGATACCCATATTCTAGCCCGTCAGCTTGGGTGTTCCGCCATGTTGGGTTTTTTTGCCGACTTTACTTTCTTTAGGAGGCATGGGGATATATGTTTGCTGTGTTCAAAGGTAAGATCCAATAGGAAAATTGCGCTGGCAGTAAGTAGCTTCCTCCGGGAACGCGGTCAATGCACTGGCGGAGCGCGGCTGAACAGCTGGTGCGATGTTCAAAATTTCTTTGAAACTACAGAGACGATTCCACCAGCCACAGCAAAGTAGCTCCGGCAAATTGTTACATGACTGTACGACTACACATACCCTAATTACTTAATAGTATGAGACGAAGTGTCTACGTATGTTGCAGAAGGATACTGCCTTAAAGACTACAAAAACACACTATTACTGCGATGTGTTTGGGCAATTTCGTGGTGTCAGGTAAGGTAACCGACCGCGAAAACGCTGGAACTAGACTCCCTTCGGCCAAAATTCTTCCTTAGTGAAGGTCGATTGATGATCTGTTGGAACTTTCACCACAAAGGAATTAACATTTACGTTATGGAGAGATTCCACCCTCAGAATGAATCCGGTCTTCACGCGCACATACTCCACTACTTCCTCTACCTTCGTAGAGTAGTGCAACCGGGACACGTAAAGTGGGACATATAAGCGAAGTCTTCTATCTTTGGCCGCATATTACAAAACTAAACATTCGAGTCAAGATCACAAAACATAGAGCACTTTTGCCTTACTAAAATTATTAGTTACGATAGATGGGAAAATTAGTTTCGATAATCGTAGCCTATTAATATGACCGATGCTCCTTTTGCGCCTAGAGTAGGTACCTACGATGCACGATGACCTCAGTAAACCCTCCGAGCAAGTTGGTCTAAAGATGCACATGGATAAGCCGAAAATCATGTCATATGATGGTGTACTACCAATTCCGTTGGGCACTTCACGCTCAAAGTTGTAAACGATTAGATACGTATACCCAGGACAAACTATCCAGTTCGGTAGGTCCAACTTCGAAAAGAGGTTCATCGTCGAATCTGACTCGGCTGGGCAACATTCGGTAAGCTACGGCACATCTTTTCATCCAATGTTCCGCAAGACCAGTGTTTGTTGCCAGTAATAACTTATGACACTGAACTCGCATACTATTCGCCTCATAAAAAGGCTCAAAGAGCAATGGAAAAGCCTATGCTGGGAGTTTCACTGCGTGATCGCATCTGCAGCAGAACCATGGTACCACCGACATTGCTCTCCGAATCGCTAAACTTTGGCAGGCCAAGCAGGCAGTGGGTGAGCACGTTGCACGTAGGCATTAGTTATGTTTCTGTTAGACAGTTTAAATATGTAATGTCTATTCGAGTACGTCACCATTACATACAAGAAGGGCTTTACTTAAGTTTTTTAACCGACTACAAAAAAGGAAGAGGTTCTCAATTCGACTGCATGTTTTTTTTTGTGTGTTTGTTACGCGATGACTCGGTAATTTATGAACCGATTTGAAATATTATTTCTTTGTTTGAAAGCATATACTTCCAGATTGGTCCCGTTGTCACCAACATCCAGTTCTGATGATGGGATCCTGGAGAAATCGAGGGAACTCTTCAAATTTTATAGGCAAACTTGAAGCAATTTGGCTACTGATTTAAAGTCGGTTAAAACTTTGTTTTTAAAGTATATTTACCTATAGGACCGACCACCATGTACCGGAAGACGCACCGTGAGTAGACCCCACAAGGTGGACTGATGACCGATGACCTGGCAAAAGTTGCCGGACTCAGGACCGGTCATTGTGGCACACCCTTTGCAGCAGGGGCCGTCTTTCGGCTGATATGAAGATGATTACTTTACTAATAAATAAAATTTACAATCTTTGGTTAACAACGTCTACTCAGATGTCACTGACATAGCGTCCAAGCAACGAAGAGGCGAATAAAGTCATCGATTTTAACTGAACAAGTTTCAAAGTCCAAGTGAGGAACATCTTTCCATGGACACCGTAGTAGATGCTAACGAAATCTTTCGGTACCTAACAGAAATTTTAAATTCGTCGACTCTCTCTGGAATTTCATCGCATAAGTTGGTTTTAAAGCAAAGCGAACCTTTAATAAAGTTTTTCTCCTAAGAAAATTAGACCCGCTGAGAAAAGTATTAAGGTATTACCTACATAAATGAACAAAACTGGCTCTAAGACATAGTAGGTCCCTAGGTAAATTAAATAATAATTACATCTTGCACCACCCGCGCGAAGCCGGGGCGGGCAGCTTGTATGTCATATAAGAATGTAAAGTGTAAATCTCATTATAAAATGTTAGATTTAAGTAAATAGGTTATTCTAGTATAAAAAATGAGCGTTTCTCGACATCAAACGTCACGGTTTGGCGAGTTTATATAGAAAGCTATAAAATGTAATTTATTTTTTGAATAAATAAATAAAAAAAAAACACCTGCCGACTTCTAATGTTCCTCAGTTTTATTAAATAAATAATAAATAAATAAATATTTGCGGACAATATTACACAAATCGACCTAGTCCCAAACTAAGCAAAACGTGTACTATGGGTACTAGACGACGATAAACATACTTATATAGATAAATACATACTTAAATACATAGAAAACATCCATGACTCAGGAACAAATATTCGTGCTCATCACACAAATAATTTTCGCTACATACGAGGAAAACCACGGGATCGGCTACGAGCGTAGCGCGTAGCGTGTGTTAACGTACGCGCTACGCTCGTAGCCGATCTCGTGTTTTCCTCGTATGTAGCGGAAAACGACTACGGCGTAGGGACGCATATGTGTCGTCACGGGCCGGGAATGGGTTAAAGTCGACTAGGTACCTGTCTGGCGCAGGATGGCGAAAGCGGGGCGGTACGAATGCAGTACCGCAAGCGCAGCGCCCTGCTTTCGCGTATTCGGTATATTACTACTGCGCTAATACAATACCGACAGTATACCGATAATTGCAAGATGAGAATGGAGAGATAAGTATACGAAATCTGATGAACAAATAAATAGTAGGTAAGTACTATTTATAAGAAGTTTTATACACATTAATTACAACGTTGTAGCCTCGCAATGTTCTTGTCATTGTTACACATTTTCTAAACCTTCACAAGATACCATATCATCATCCTCCTAGCATTATTCCCGGCTGTGCCGAAAAGGAGCCCGGGATCCACCTTGATACCTAATCCCAAGATTTGACGTACTCTAGTTTTATGAAAGCGACTGCCATCTAACCACACCCACACATTGACATTTTGCCATAACCAATCAACCAACAAAAGTTAAAATTTGATAAAAACGCAAAAATAACTTCCAACTACATTTAGTCCGATTAAACATTTTCCAAACAATGTATTTGTATACTACTGATTAGTGATCATTTGCGTGAAAATGGTGTTACTTAGTAGACCTAAATAAAAAAAAAACATTTTGATTATAATGCATTTATTTAGAAAAAAAACACAAAATAAGAAAAAAATACTCTATAGCATAAAATCATTTTGCAACCACCTATCAAGATAATAAAATTAACATGTTATTGTAAAACAACTGAAAAATTACAATAATGTTTCAATTGACTTGACACAAACGGCACAATGTTTTTTTTTCTATGACACCGTTGTTTCATTTTTATATCAATAACAGTTTAAGTTAGTTAACATTAGACCATATTCATACTAAAAACTAGTTATATGTATACATAGTGCAACTTAAAACCTGAATCAGTAATGCTGTTTTATCTTTATTTCAAGTGCTTTAACTTTATTGTTAAACATTGTATAGGTGGAGCTGGCACTTGGGGTTTTAGACGATAGTCCAGTATTTGCCGCGGTAAGTCCATCATTCCGCTGGTGCGCCAACCTTTAGGGGTGGGTAAATGCCCCAACGTTAAAAACAGGGGTTAGTTGGATTGCTTGAGCACTGCCCGGCTCAGGAACGGTGTGTACTTGACCACTGGTTCGCCAAAGGTGAGTACGTAGCGGATTGGCTCGAACCAAGCCGCAAACAGCGATAATACAAAACACCAGAAGACGATCTTCACGATTGTGTCCAGCGCGAACATACTGTAAATGAAAACGTATTTAATTAAATAAGTAAATATATAGACGCCCGAATTTCCAAATAAGGGCAATAAGCACATGAAATTCTTAGTTAATCTATGCTACAAAAATGATTTGGCGGCTCATGATCTTTGTGGTATTGGAGTTAGGGGTCGCTAGCCTATCGCTTCAAGCCTCATATTCTCATAGTCGATTATTCTAACACGACACCACAGAGCACTGGGGATACATAGAAGTAAAATTATTTATTTTATTCAATTTCAATCAGGCAACAAAGGCCCATATTTACAACTACCTCACCGACATACACGCATAGCTACATTTATAAATGAGCTAGTACCCACATAAATTGGCAAGCTTGCCATTTGTATTGTCTGTGTTCTGTGTTCTATAAATAAATATGATACTACACAAAAATTATGTGGTTTCGGAGTTTGATTCTTTAAAAAAAAACGGCTTCCAGAATATAAGTTATTTTTAGGGTTCCCTATTTAACAGGCAACCTTTATAGTTTCACCATGTTTTGCCAAATATATTAACCTTGAATCGTACTCCGACTGATGTGATTCAGTTTATTTTATTTTTAAGCAGATAATTAGTTAGTGCATCAATGCTAAAATTGTAACGCATGCTGTGGTTGCCTATTATTAGGGTTACAATTAGACATCATATTAGTGTTTGTTATTTTTTTCATAAAATGTAACATTGTGAACTCCGTTGGCAATCCTTAAATATATAAATAAATATTTTATTATTAGTACTAATCTGTTTGCAGTTACATTGTCCAAGTACATGTTTGTTTAAGGCCTTAATTCGAACGAACTCAAGTCCCTAAGGCACAGGCCCAAAGTTCAAACCTAGTTTAGGGTTCGAAACTTAAGCCTTACTTGTAACATATTTACAAAAAACATTTTTTTCTATTATTAAAAAAATGCCCGTCTGGTCCGTTTATCCGTCCGATGCTTAGCTAGTGATAATAACCCTTACCATTAGAAAGCTGTAATTTAGCATGGGTACAAATTAATTACGCCGACAAACATGCGACAATTAATTGGGCGACAATAATTTTGTAAATTTAATTATATCGTATAACAAATGACGACCCTTTTTGTGAGACATTATATATTTTTTTCATTTCAATTATATTGACGATCATGGTAGGTAGTAGGTAGGTAGATCATTCTAGTAATTTTGATATTTATGCAAATTCATCTAATCTAATCTAAACAAAGTGGTAAAATAAAATCACGGGAAACATTTTTTTGGGACTGTGAAGTATACTCTTTAATTGGGCCAATGGACAATTGACGAAATTAAAATATGAAACACTAACCGTTTCAGTACAAAAATGTTTTTCACGCCATAAAGTAGTTTTTTTTCTCACGAAAATCGCGATTACGTATAAATCATTACAGCGTCTGTAAAATGCATGCACCTTCCAAGGTGTGCAAAGGTGAAGCCACAGAGCCATGGTATTTACGTCATAAATTACTTACGACCTTTTGAATTTGCAACTTTGAAATTTTATTATTTTTGAATGAAAATTATAATTTAGGGAGTTAAAAAAGACACGTGTAATGGATTTTGACGTATGAGGTGTCCTTAGCAATTAATAAGTGTAAAAAGCAACTGCGTTTCTTGAAATAGCAGATCGTATATCGAGGGTCTAAAATAAACCATATTATTATTTCTTTGCCATATCTTGGAGCCAAGGGGTCCCGGACCTTTGGAAGGCATGCGTGGGGCCCACGTGGGGCCGAAGCCGACAGCGCAGAGGCCCTTTAAGACAACAACAATCTAAAGCAAGGGATACACACAGCAGACACATATCCGTGCGCCCAACATGATACTACCGGTGATGGAGCAACACCTCAGAGCGGATGTGAGGTTGTAGAGAGCGGAGTCTGCGGAAGCCAGATCTCGGTAATCCGTTCAACAGACCGCCGGCGTTAGGACATTTTACACTTCCAACCTGGAGCATAGGATCCGCTCTTGCGACTTCACTCTGGCCGGCTGGTTAAGGAACAGAGGCGAGGGCCTGATCAATCGGGCCCTCTGGAGGTTAAGGGTTTGCGGTGTCGCCACTCACCGTCAGCTCGCCACAAGTTGCCCCCGCGGGCTTATTATTTCTATTATTATTTTGGCTTTATCAGAGTTATACACACTACTTTTCACTACAGGTACCTTAATATTCCTAACTTTTTTCTGACTTTCGGAGGTGCTAAGATGCTGTTTCCTGATTGTCCTTCAAGAGCTTGAAAAATCTTGTTAGAGTCATTGTGCCGGTAAAACTTCGAACTTCAGTTATCGGAGAAGATTTTTTTATGTGCCCATTACTACAGTGGTACTGTGAGCTGCAGAACTCGAGAGCCGGTCTTTTTTTCAATTTCTTTTATACATTTCAAAAAACGCTCGTTCGAATGTTCATTTTTCTTCGAACTAGTGACTTGTGGCCTAAGATTTTTTACGGTGCCATTCGAATCAGCTTTTGGAGAGGAACAAACGTTTGTTTGGGAATAACTACAATTAAAGAACATAAATACCCAAAAATGTATGTCATGACAGACCTCGCCAGCGCTTCATATTTATTGACATAAAAGTATGACGTCACAGTTTGCTATTCGTTGTTTAGAAAATCAAGTAAGTAAATTGCTGTTTCGGTCGCGAAATACTGCGTTTAGGTTCGTACACAAATTTGTTTGTATAAAAGCGTAAGGATTCTATTGGTGTCTTTAAATATACTCTTGGACAATAAAAAAACGCATATTTTCTAAGCTTTCGAGGATCATACCTTTATATGATTTAAATTATATTTTGTAATTTATACTTCATTGCAATAATTTGTTGGTTTACTATCCATTAAGCAACACTACACTACGTTATCAATTTTAACATGAGGCAACTGCCCTATTATGGCACACTGTTAGTTGGGCAATTGGTGCAAACACTTACAAATTATGTACTATTCTGTTGCGCGGCACTTTTGCGGGATCTTCTTTAACTACGTATACGCGGGCTGCTTCCATTGCATTAAACAAATACTCTTCCTTATCAGGATCTTCCTTGTAAGTGATTAACAAGTCAGCATCTTCTTTCGTCAATGTTGTATGAATGGCGTCAAAGTTAGGGCAGATGAAAGACCATTCGCGCATGGCAAAATACTGCAACAATCGCAAGCCCTTTGAGATTCTATCTTGAATCTTTACCATGCTGAAAACAAATTAATTTTTTTTATACATGATCGGATTTGAAATGAAAATGGCATAAGTATGTTATTTTAAGCATTGTAACCCTTTCACCGTTCTGAGGTAGGCACCCTTGATAGTACTTAAGTACAATATGCTTAAAATAGGTCCAATATTTTAAGCATATAGAACTTAAGTAGTTGGGAGGGGAGCTTCAGCGCCTGGATCCACTGGCGGACAGTTTATAAACTGGTACAAGCAGAGCCAGGGCAGAAGACAACGTCTTTCATTGCTGGCCTTCTATTCTATAACTTGTTTTAACCACACCTCACTGTTCACCCACAAATATATGTTCACGCCAAAAGCGTATTCAGAGGTCTAGTTTCGTTAGGCGTGACTGGTGAGATTAGGCACATTAGCGAATCCGAATAACAACAGCCCTGTGCAAGAGCCTGAGCCAATTTGCCCGTGGCGAACGTGTCGTATTTGTGTCTCTTGGGATGTTTACTTGCATTTAAGTAGTTCATAATATAAGCTTACTTACAATCGTTTCTGCCCAGTGATCAAAAGTAGAAAATCAATGAAATACGCCGGCACTATATGGAAGAGAATGCGATTTATTTCGTATACTGTGTGATTTGTGGTGGGTCCCCCATTAGGGTACCACAAGGGCCATTCAAAAGGACGTTTTCGGCCACATTTCAACGCTATGTCTAGCACTTCACCCCACGTCGTAGGCGTCCGATGTCCTTGATTCAAGTTATAAATAGGTATGTTTGTGGATCTGAAATAATACAATAAGTATTAATTAGACGAAACAGTGTCTAATCAGTTCTGCCCCGTTTCCTTGTAGAAGAAGTCAAAAACCATAATCTTTCGTAGTTTAAAACTCAAGTGCTATTCAAAAATAAACTACAGATAGACCAACCGGTTAAGTATCAGAACAAAGTATTAATAGGAGAGTCACGCCCGTTGTAAATTAAGAGTAGTTTTTTTATGTTATATACGTACGCTTATTTTGATTATGTGTGTGTTTTTGTTTTTTATGCTCAATGTTTTGGCATCCTAATAGTTTTTTGGACCACCTACTGGTTTTGTTTGTTTATGTTATCCACTACACAAAGGTGTTTGGAAGAGAGCTTATTGATGTGCAGAGAAAGTAATAAAAAGTCGTTTTGCTTGGAGATTTCGATTAATTCTAGATTCTATTAGTTGTAAGTTTTACTAACTTTGTCTCCTTTGAAGCCTCGATCATTGCCATGGCAATGAGAGCATTTATTGCACCATCCACGGGAATGATTTGGGCATGCGCGCTGGTGTCGCAAAGCATGGTGCGAATGACGCCCTTACCGGCTCCCACCATGATCCCCACCGGCCCGCCCAGGTTATCCACCCAGCCAGGAACCGGCTCTTTATACGCAGGAGTCACTGGAAGGGAATTAAGGGTATGAATTGGAAAATTATGATATTTTCCAAAGGCTTCAAAACCACCTGAAAGATAACTTTTGATACCAAGCTCAAAGCTCAAAGAAAAAAATCGCTGTGGGCGTCTAGCGGAGTGATTACTAACACTCCAGTCCTTACCTATCGAAGGTCTGGCAATAACGCAAGGCAAGTCCGGGTAGGCGTCGTGCACCAGACTCTCGGCAATCCGTTTAGTGTACGTGTACGTGTTTGGATGCTGACCCAGCAGAATCGGTGTGATGAGCTCCAATGATTTCTCGTCTAAGCATTCGCACATTTGTATGATATCACGATGGGCCGCTGGTGGGGGATAGAACTGAAATTAAACTTTTATTATTCATTATCCAAGTGACTCTAACATGTTATTTACCGGTATTTCCGACTTTCAAAATGCGAAATTGCAGTAAATTCAGGCGGTCTTCTACCCGCAATTTCACAAACTCGCGCAGAACGGAAGTGAAACGGATACTTACCTTTTCGTCCAAAATTGTATATTCAGGACAACAAAATGTAGTCGATACGTGTACGAAAATTGCCAGCCTCTTAAAACTCCTGGCAACATCAAGAGCGTGTTGAGTTCCCATCACATTTATGTCCAAGGTTTGTTTGAGCGTTTGGTTCATATACACGGTGGCTGCCAAGTGAAACACGATAGACACCTCCTCTGACAGGATCGCCATATCCTCACTGGATATACCTAAGCCCTCTGAAACAACGTTTCCATCGACTGGTATCATTTTATCCAAAGATTCTTCCCGCTCGTTTTTGATTCGGTCAAATAGCTGTAAAAGAATAGAATGTTTAGTGAGAGATAAAAATCTCTGCAGGTTTCGATGGCTTCCAGGATCCAATCAATGAGGAGATTTTTGGACTTGATTTTATAAGTTTTCCTTTTCGATCATCCCGTGCGAGGGGAAAAAAGTACATTGTTTAACGAGGGGCGTAAGTTGATGACTCGAGTTTGCAATATGCTTACGCCCGTGTTATACACAATGTTTTTCATCACATTTGCGAGGAAATAAATAACTACAAAAGACAGAAAAATCTAAGTTTCATACAACCGCAGCAATCCAAAATTGACAATTGCACTTCCAGATCAGTGCTAGTGGAGCGCGCAGCTTCAATATTTCAACCAATCACAGAGCAGTATTCTTGCGGGGCGGGGCGGCTTGGCCAACTAGATTTTTTTTTCAACCAATCACAGAGCAACCAGATTTGCTTAAGCCAATCAGAGGGTTCTATATTTTAAAACTAAACTTAACAGCCCGTGGGAGGTAGCTCTGTACGCTCGCAAGTAATAACGCCATTGACGAGCAAGTGTGATGAAAATGAACTAGCACTACACTGGCTGGGCCTTAATTTATGAAGCCACGTTATTAGTCTAAACTGGCAAAACTGAGACATTTTGATCAATGACGAGTGGCGCTGACGGTTTAGGCAATTAAAATTCTAATTTGTAATAACTCTACTATTCCAAAACCGGACCCCAGGTTTTTTTATGAAGCCGTAGACGATCGAATTTGACTCTCCCCTGTTCTGCTTCTCTTATGTGACATAACTTCTTCTTTCTACTTCTCAAGGATGAGAATCGATGGTCGTCTGAATTGTGATACTCAAGAACTATTAGAGACGGCCCCACGTCAAAACATTGGCGGCTATTCTGTAACTTGTTTTAAGCTCACCTCAACGCTCACCCACACATATGTCTTGATGCCGCGATTCGTAGTAACTAAGCGTAGGTAGAGGTCTAGTTTCGTTAGGCTTGACGTGTGGGATGAGGCCACCCCACGATGTAAAGAATAACAGCCCTTACCGGCGAGCGCTGCAAGTCCTCTAGACGCCGTCTGATTGGTATACCTTTCTTCACCCGCATGACTAAGAACACACGCCGAATGCCAGGGATGGCGTACAACAGCTTCTCCACGAGAACCTTGCCCATGAACCCGGTCCCGCCAGTCACCAGAATGCTCCTGCCTTTGTAAAACTCTTGCACAGACAATTCGGACGCCATATTCTGAAAAAAATCAACAGTGCGAGACTTTTTTCACATATTCAAGAAGAAAATTGTTGAACTATCAGTAATGTATGTAACTGCATCGTTCGGGCAATACTTAAAGGTTCCTGTTTCACCAACTTGGCAATTATGCCCTGACAATGACAATTCGGCTGCTCATAATTAACGAGCATAAAAAGTTCAAAAAACTGTATCCCGAATACGGAAAGCCGAATAGAAAAGGCCTATCTCCAGGAGTAGACGTCTTTCGGCTGATATTACGATGATGATGATGATGAATAGAAAAGGTAGCCTATGTCACCTGGAGTATTAATTTTGAATCGATTGATATCTCATTCATAAAAATCGGTTAAGTATCTTAAACCACACGGAAATACAAACAGATTGCTAAATGTATAAAGTTTTTTTTTTATTAGCTTCCCAACCCCAATTTTGCCTCGTTTGTTTGACGTTTCTGGTATTACACAAATAATTTTTCATATTTTTTACATTTTTGTGAATATTCCTATTGCGTTGCGTACTAGGTACATTTTTTTACAATCCTCCCAAAAATCAATATTTCGCAAAATTTGTGTCCTTGTGAGTACATATATTTGTGCTTATCACACAAAATGATGGTGAATGGATTGGAACCCAGGACCGTCGGCTTGATAAGCAGATCAGGAGCCGTAGCATGGTTGGCCTTATCACGCGACAAGTGACAAGATAAGAGCGTCGTCTCGTTCTATCGAACGGTGTCAGCCAGTGACGCACGCTTTATCCTATCACCTATCGCGTGAGAAGGCCAACCATGCTACGGGGCCAGTTTTATTTACATAATATACTACTCTTCGTAATACCTAATGTAATAGCAATTTCCGGGATCCTATCATAAAAATATCGATATCCAAAAATTACAATTTTTGCGATATTTCGCTCCGTTAACGTTGTTTTCTTCAAAGGTCTTGACGAGTCCGATTTAAACCTGGTAATGTTAATTATTTAACTTTTATTTTTACACTTTAGATGTAAAATTAAATAAAGATCACTACAGGATTTAAAAAAATCCACAATGCACTATTATAGGAAATACGACGGTAATTTACCGACCCGTATTCATTGTCCGCGAGTGTAGTTGACACATGTTACAGTAAGTCTCAAACATGAACCCTGTTAGGGCATTCGCAATACATAGGTATTTATAGATTAACTTAGAACTAATTCTAACAGAATAACATAAGCCGTAGGCACCAACGGTATACATAGTTATTTCTAGGCATTGTGTGTGTATCTTTATGCATTTGTTGTTGATGTTAGTATTTAAATTATTAAAATATATGTGTGTATACGGTGTTGAGACAAGAATAAGTAGATATATGTAATTTTATAGTTTATCATCTAGGTATTCATTTAGAGAATAATATGCATTATTTTGTAGTATATTCTTTAGTTTAGTTAAAAATTGGCTGTCTTTATTTTGTTTTCTTATGTGTTCTGGTAGTTTGTTGTATATTTTTATTGACATGGTTAGCGGACCAGAGGAATGGAGTTTCAATCGGGAGGTTGGAGGCACAAGCTTTGATTTATATCTCAAACTGTATGGTAACGGCGTGTCTTCTCGTTTTGTGTATAATTCAGTGTTTATGGACAAACTTACATACTTCCAGGATGTATAAGCAGGGCAAGGTAAGTATTTTGTGTTTAATAAAGTATGGCTTGCATCAAGGTATATGGTTTTAATTTTAATTCGATGCCTAAACGCGTTCCCGAGGTAAAGGGTCTTGACAAACTGACAGACAGACAGATGGACAACAAAGTGGTGGTCCTATAAGGGTTCCGTTTTTTCCTTATGAGGTACGGAACCCTTAAAAATGGCACTTGTTTTATTTTAAAATGGAACGATACAACACAAATGCAACTCTGTTCCAATGTAAAATGGTATAATATATTACATTGAAGGGGGGAGGCCTTTTAATAGTCCTTTGGGCGACTAGAGGAAATAACAAACCTGATAATCTTGTCCCGATAGTCGTTTAATAGCAAAGAGTCTCGACTCGACCAACACCTTAAGAGACTCGCTAGGTGGCTGGGTGCTGCGATACTCAGGAGGTTCCTCTCTCTGTCGCCCTTCCAGCGATAGCTTAGGCACCCTAGGTCAGATATTTATAATGATTTTTTGTATGTATAGTTTTATTTATTTATTTATTTATTTAAACTTTATTGCACAAAATACAAAAAAATATGTACAAATGGCGAGCTTAATGCCAGGTGGCATTCTCTACCAGCTAACCATTGGGCTAAACAGAGACTTATAACAGGTGCAAAGAAAAAAGTATGATAATTTCTGTTACGAATATACTTGAGGAGAGAGGAAAAAAATACAAATGTATTATACACTACATATAGACATACATAAATAAAAATATACAAGATACATACAAAAAGATATACTAAGTACTACATATTCAATATATGTATACTACCAGTTTTGTAAATATTTAATTTGTATATAATTATTGTACAGTCAGCATCATAAACATGTATACATTCTAGGATCTTATTGCTTGGAGATAAGGTCGAAAAGTGTATACATGTTTATGATGCTGACTGTACAAGCCGGCTAGGTTAGGTGAGTGTTAGGTAGGTAAAGTTGAGATGAAAGAAGAGATTAAGTATAGTTAGACATTAAAAGTTATTTACTAATACCTCTGTAGTCAACTACTCACGTAATGTACTCGTCTCCCACAACACAAGTCTGAATGTGCACTGACGTCGGAACAGTAATTCTTGCAACTTATATGTCGCGACAAACAACTTCATAGATAGGACTCTATTCAACATAATTATTTAACATGGCAATCGTAAGTCTTTTAAATTACAGATTAATTTTCATGAAAATCTTGATGTTTTACCATCGCGACATTCATTTAACGTATTACAGTGGATTACTACACTACTATAAACCTCCAAGGTAACCGATATATCCCTCCGAATCGCTAAACTTAAGTGGCAGTGGGCAGGGCACATGGCACGTAGGACCGATGACCGTTGTGGCGGAAAGGTTCTCGAGTGGCGACCACGTACCGGCAGGCGCAGTGTGGGTAGACCCCACAAGTTGGACTGATGACCTGGTAAAGGTCGCAAGTCCGCTGCGTGCGGGTGGCACAGGACCGGTCATTGTGGCACTTTTCGGGGAAGGCCTAGGTCCAGCAGAGGACGTCTTTTGGCTGATATGATGATGACTCCACTACTTAGTTACAATTGAAACAAAGATCAACAGAAAAGAAAAAAAATATCGCAATGGGTTCGGTTTTCTTTGAAAATAGCAAACAAAAATGTTTAGTCATGTCATGAGAAGTTTTATACAATTTATCAAAAAAAAAAAGAATTACATATGCAACGTTTCCAGTTGATCTCTTATAGCCTTATTGATAAACATCCAATCAACCTCATTAAAGCGACACCGAGCGAACAGCCTCCTGCAGACGGTAGCGGCGCGCCTGGATGGTCCCTTCCTGTTTCACTGGGGTAGGTTGTACAGGCCATCCAATTGGCGACTTGCTAATTGTAATAGAATACCTACTAACATCATTTTAAGACCATTGTTCATTGTTCACATCATTATCATTTTTATTAATGATGTTCAGTAAAGGTGCTTACGCAATGTAATGCAAGACCTCACGAGCGATGCTGCAGACTATTTGAAAAATTGTAAATTTAAGTTGTAGTAATAACTACTCCTAATTATCACAGTGTATAAACTGCCATACGATAAATAAATAAATAAATGATCATCAGAAACGAAGTCACATTATAACACCTTTGTTATTAAAATTAAATCTTACCTCCTGCCCACTGAATGCCCATACTCTCTGCAGGAGTTAATAGGCCATTAAAATATAACAATTTAGTAGATGGTGCAATACAAATAAGTTTTAGATGAGTACATTATTATGTAATGTGCAGATTTTATTTATTTATTTAAACATATTTACACAACATTACAGATTTACTTAAGTTTAAAAACACTGTGAAACGAAACATCAATTTAAAGGAACAAATCAATAATAATAATCAATTATGTACACTAGAAAGCCTCACAAAACTCCAATCAGACACTCCCTACACACAGCCGTCCATCGCCAAGCAAGCAGATCACACTCGGGTGTTAACATCAACAGGGCATTCAGCAGCGTCAGGGCGCGGAGGTGCGGCGAGTTCCTGTGCGACACAGTGTGAGCCGGAGGCACTGCTAAAAGGGGCGGCATACGAGGTCTGGTCTAAGAGCCATTCGTGGGACTTCTGGAACGTTCAACCTCACAAATTGCTCCACTAATTCTAAGGCATTCTGACTCTCCCCGTAAAACACGGCCAACAAAATTGAGTAGGCTGAAATTGCGCCTAGTACCTTTTCTAAGCGTAGTGTAGATTCGTAAGGGTTCCATATTATCGCAGACCCTTCCAGCTTGCTTCGCACCAGAGCGATACAATATTTTTTACTGGATCATGAAAAGCTCTATCATTACGCATAACGAAACCTAATCTACGGAAACGGCTGGTGGCGAGATCCCTTATATGGTCATGGGAAAAAACACGCGTATCAAATACTACACCCAGATCCTTGACGGAGGAGACCCTGTTAATTGGCTCGGAACCAAGCGAGTATTGTGCATGAATAGGGGCAGAAGCATATATAATTATAACATGTTGACTTTATAAATATATGTACCTATGTTTAGGTTAGTTTGATGATGATGATGATGATGCTGTCCTGACCGATTTCGGCCACAGCGACTGTGTGTTCTGGATTTGGTGCTACCGATTTGCACTATGACTAGAGTGTTGTTGTTCTACTCTCTGGTGCGCTCTCATGTGGCTTGCATACCCTATCTTTTTTGCAAAGGTACGAGCGCAATTTGGGCAGGTTAATACCCCGCCAATTAAGTTGTAGTGGATGGTTGCCGGTAGGCGAGTCTTGAGCTCGTCTCGCTTTTTATCGAGCTCGTTACGACGCTCAATCTCGAAGGCATTAGCATGTTGATGGAGTAGACTTCGCCATTCGGGCCGCCGTGCTGCCTTCTCCTCCCACTCAGATGGCTCTAACTAGGTTAGTTTAGTATTTAGGTAAGTATGTTGCTACTCTCTGGTAATCTGTTCTGGTTAGATTTTAAGAACATCCTGTGTATACCATGGTTGCAGCGAATTCGTTTCTCTTTATCTATAACTTGAGATTTGTGTTCAGATGAAAGGGACAAAACACTTTTTTACAAGGTGCATTTTAGGTTCTATGAATATTGGGGTTAGTGTGCTATTCGAAATCATAAAACAGCCGCCATGTCACGAGATGTAATTTTGCACTTTTGAAATGAATCACACGTCACATGCGCGCATAGACATTTAAATATTATTTTACTTAAAATAGAGAACATTTTTAGAAGTCACTGCGGACGTTTTCAATGATGTTACCTACCTGTTTTTGTGGCGATTGGTCAAAGTTCAAATCTGTTAAGTTTTTTTTTCTAGACTGGTTATTATAGTTGTTAGGTGGCAAACAAGTGAATGGTCCTCCTGATGGCAAGAGGGCACCGTCGCCTATGCGCGTGGAACTCCAGGGGTGACACGTGACAACGTGTACACCCCTTCCTTGAAGAACACCACACTCCAGTCTCTGGGAAAAACCGCAGCGTTCTAGGAAGGAAATTTCCCTAAAACCGTACCGTACGCGACTTTGGCTTCAATTAAAATTTACAATATGAATATTTTGATTATGTAAACTGTAGGTATTAAGCAAAGGTAAAAATAAATAAATAAAAAATTAAGTGAAGTAAAGTCGCACTATCATACTACCTAAATATACACGGTGATTTTTAAGTCGGAGTCGAAAAATATTAATAACTAGCCAAAACAGAATACAATAGTTGAGGTCTCATGCAATTACGCCACTGTTTAGTTCCTCACCCTAGTTAGTAGGTACTAATTTCCGCTCAATGAATGGTCACCCTAGATTTCTTGAAGTTAAGTAGATACAGAAGCCAAATTTCGGCGATTTGGTGGGAAATTTGATCTGTCTTACGTCAATAAACTCTAATATACTTGTCACGCATGTGACAATTGACCGTTTAGTACTCTTATTTTAATAATTGGGCTCAAGGGTTTTTAGACTGGTTTATGAAACTTATTTTTCAAGGAGGTTTTAGTTTCATATTTTCCTTTTAGCCAAAAATGTATAATAAATGTCTTATCAAGGTTCATTAGAAAACCATTTGCGCTGAACCAGTCACACAATTTAGCTAACGCTCGTTTGACATTCGTTTTCAGCTCAGCATGTCTCCCCCGAGACAATAGCGCAACCGTCATCTGCAAACATTATGAAATCGCCACCTGGAAACTTACTTATCAGATCGTTTAGAATGACAAGGAAGAGAAAATGTCCAACTGCTTAACCTTGAGGAACAGAGCAGTCATCATCAAGAATCCTCACGCATGAACTAGTTACGCATCCGGCAAAGATACAACATGCCCCCTATTACTTAGGAACGATTTTATTAAATCCAAAAAACTATCCTGCACACCATAGCTATGTAACTTAATAAGCAGCAGCATGTGATCAACCAAATCAAAAGCGCGTGACAGGTCGCAGAACACTGCCGCGACGAGCTTTGTCTGGTACAGTAGCAGGCGTTGATGGACCGCATCTCCACTTCTCCTGAAAAGTAGCTGTTTTGCAGATCCAACTCTTTTGACATAGACATAGACATAGAAAATCTTTATTTAACATCACATATTAGACATATAGTATACAAATTAGACTTAAGATTAGACTTAAAACCTATACAGTACCGTAAATACGAGGCATAACAATGTGTGATGTTAAAAAGGGGCTAGACTCAGCATAATGTTGCAGTGAGTAGGTATAGGTATACCTACACCGCAACGCTGGTTTTCAGTTAGACCCTTTCATATAGCTTTAATCATAGTATTATTATATCGGAACGTAGTAAAAATGTATTTTAAGTGTGAGTAATGTTGTGTGTAAACTGTGTACTTATCTTAAAATTTATTATACTTTGATCGTGGTTTGGTTTTACTTATGGGCAAATATATATGTTAGGTGACAAATATATATAATTGTTATAAATAATAATAGAATGAAATACAAAAATATAAAAATAAAATGACATATGTATATAGTATTTATTGTAGGCTTCAAAGATACGAGGGCAAGACTCGGCCACCCGGAGGTAGATCTTTTTGTAAATGGAGGAGGTGCTGCTTTAATCGTAATTTGAAAGTATTCAGGCCATTTATAATTTTGAGAGGTATGTTATTCCAGCATTTAGTTGCTGTATACTTAAAACTACCTCGAAAAGCGGTGGTGTGATAATGAGGAATTATTAAATCTTGGCCGATCGACCTGAGGCCATACGCTGTGGATCTATTTGTACGCCAGGTGAGCCTTTTATACAAATACTCGGGTACCGAAGTTTTTATGATACCGAACAACAAAAAAGACAAGTGGAGTTCTCTCCGAAATGTCATTTTCAGGATTTTTGCCGTATTTAAGTAGGAGGTCACGTGCGTTCGAGGAGGTATTCCGAAACAGTAGCGCGCGCATGCGTTTTGCACTCGCTGCACAATACGATCCGTGCGAGCTAATAGTCGCGGACCGTATACCACATCGGCATAATTGAATCTTGAGAGAACCAAGGAATCGCATAGCTTGATGCGTAAATCTACGCTAATGAAATCTCGGATTCGATAGAGTATCTTTAGTCTGTAAAATGAGGTTCGCGCAACTTCTGCTATGTAACTCTCAAAACGCAGAGTCTCATCCATTACGATGCCTAAATTGCGCGCTTCTGAAAAACTCTCCACCTGGTCGCCCATAACGGAAACAACTGGTTTATGACTATTTATCTGTTTAATTTGATTTGCAGAGCCGAGTAACATATATTTTGTTTTGCTAGGATTCAATACTAAGCAATTGGACTTTGACCAAGCTGTTATATTTTCAAGATCTTCATTTATCTTAACAACAGCGTGATCAGTATCAGAGGGATAACATGAGATATAAACTTGTATATCGTCGGCATACAAGTGGAACTGACAATTCATTATTACATCACGGACATCTGCAGTGTACAATATAAAAAGAAGCGGTCCTAGAATGGAGCCCTGTGGCACTCCTCTGGACACGATAGATGGTTTAGATTTCGTATATAAACCATTGTCACCCTGCAGCTGGACAATTTGAGTGCGGCCACTGAGATAGCTTGAAAACCACGCAATTGCATCAGTCTCAAATCCGTAGTATTTAATTTTTGACAAAAGTAATTTAGTGTTTATGGCATCAAACGCACGAGAGAAGTCAAGAAGTGCCATTATGGTACCCTGGCCCTTGTCTTGAGCAGACAGTATATTGTCAACTACATCGAGGAGAGCTGTCGTCGTGCTATGTGACTTACGGAAACCTGATTGCAAGGCAGGAAGAACTTTATTTTTTTCGAGAAAATCAGATAACTGTATGTGCACTGCACGTTCAAGTATTTTTGATATACAAGGGAGTATGCTTATTGGTCGCAAGTCTTTAAAACCAGTGATATTGATTTTTTTAGGGAGTGGAGTAACCATTGCCAACTTCCAGGTATCAGGAAAGATTGAGGATGTAATTGACTTATTAATTATAGCAGTAATTGCGCCAAGAGAATGGGGAAGAGTAAGTAGAAGCATATCCAAGGAGATACCATCACCGCCCAGAGCAGCAGACTTTAGAGATTTAATTATTTTTAAAACAGAATTCTCACTTATTGGTTCTAATTTAAACGATGCAGCATGGAACCGGTTATTTTCAAAATGAGTGAGATACGATTGTGGAGCTGCAAGATTACCTGCAACTTCAAGAAAATTTGAGTTTATAATGTCTGGGTCACGTAAGTGTGCGGGTATTTCAGAGTTGTTCGGGTTTGGAGTTATTTTGACAGTACGCTTAAGATTGTTCCATAGAGCTCGAGAATTGTTCGCGTTACGGTTGATGTGTTGATTGAAGTAAGCTCGTGTTTCGTGATACAGTGCTTTATTGGAACCGTCTGTCTCCGAGGTGTCGATACACCCGATCACGCAAGGAACCAAAGAGTACGTGCCATGCGTCTAGAGCGCGCGAGCGGGATGCCATGATTCGAATTTTCTAGCACTCAAATACCAGTTTTGTTAGACAGAGGACTTTCTGTACGTATCTATTCCATGGCGAAAGCACAAATAACATTTGGGTAGATTTGAAAACGCGTACGACATACATATTTAATTGATAACTATTATTCCATTCGAAAAACAACCTTGAACGTGAACTGATACTAAAATACTCCACGACCGGTTACCGGAGTCTTTTCTGTTATCGACAATTCTGTCAATTGTGTTTACAACATAGGTATTTTATTATACGTCTTCGTTGATTTAGATTTAGTTAAGTTCGTCTTAGCCGCTTTTTACATTTTGGACTTCGAGCCTATTTCTGTGACTTTTATGTTATTTATACTTACTTAGGTACTGATTAAAAGTATGATACCTCTATTAATATGCCATGCGGATTCGACGCTGGTCTGACTTGGTCGAAATAGAGTAGGATAAATTAATCATATTGTAGTGATGATCTCGTACCTACGTAGTTGAAATAACTGTTCTTGGAATTAACCCTATTCTATCTTGGTCGACTCGACACTGGTGTTGTAAGCCGATCACGACGCGCGCACTTGCCTTGGATGTCAGGCTAGTCTATAAGTTAATCATAAAGAACCATTGTATCTCATAAGAGCAAAAGTTTCGGGTACACTTTGTATAGAACGTCAGTACAAACTGTACCCAAAACTTTTGCTCTTGAGTGTATATAAATACGCTACGCTATTACGCTGCCTATGCGACGAGCGGCATTTTATACATTTGGTCGAGATCATCTACGAGCGCTCGCTCGTTGCTCGCTGACTTTCTGCTGCGCTGCGGTTTGACACTGACATAACATAATGTTCACTTCTCATGCTCGAAAAATGTGTCATATTAGGCTTAATAAGCGGGGCTAAAGTAGTACATTTAGTCCCTAGGGAAAATATGTATACATATTTATGATTTTTAACATATTTAATTTGACCAATCAAAACACTTCACCATATTAAATCCACCAATCACAACTCTTTCAAAAACATTTATCTTTGCTATCAACCAACCAGAATACAGCTACCTACATATTAAAATCGACCAATCAAACATCAGATGTTTTTTAGTCCCTAATTCCAAATCATTTAAATCCACCAATCACAACTCTTTCAAAAAACATTTCTCTTTGCTATCAACCAACCAGAATACAGCTACATATTAAAATCGACCAATCAAACATCAGGTGTTTTTTAGTCCCTAATTCCAAATCATTAAAAAAGAAAACGCCTCTGACCGTTAAATAGCGCGTCCAAACGCTAAATTGAACAATTCTTCGCAGTGAAATGTGTTATTGATTGTGGATGAATAATCTTTGTTTTACTATTTTCTCGCAGTCGAAGTGAAAAGTAGAGTGTATAACTCGGGTCTAAAAGCCATATTACCATAATATCCATCTCGTGGTAATATTGCTTGTTTTAGCCCCTTGTCATACAATCTACTATTATCTCTTTCTTAAACAGTGAAAGAGGTAAATTATGATATATCATCATCCTTGCGTTTTCCCGGTTGTACCCTAAAGAGCCCGGAGTCCGCTGGCATCTAATCCCAAGTTTTGACGTAAGAACTAGTTTTAAGCTATATTAAAGCGACTGCCATGTGACCTTCCAACGCAGACAGCTAAACCGGCTTCCTCACGATGTTTTCCTCCCCCGAAAAGCTACCAAATACCAAACGACATTTCGTAAGTACGTAACATTTTTTTTACTCAGTGGTGGCCAGGATTCGGACCATCGACCTCCAGATTGAAAGTCACGCGCCTTACTGGTCGACAACACTAGCTTCTAGGTAAATTATGTTATGTAAGCAAATTAATTAGGTTTGTTTGCAATTAGTGTGCGGTTCCACGTGCTACAGTTCTACCTACCAAACAATTAGTTATTTATTTATTTATTCAGCTTACTTAAACTAAACATTTTTTACATAATATAGATAAGTAAATATAAATATATGAGGTAACTAATCATGTTACTTTAGGATACAAGTATAGGTATTACATTAAGTTAAAGTAAGCCACCTTCCGTACTAGTTTAAACTGCATTACGGCAAGGTACCCTCCTTCTCCCCATGATCAGCCGCGTAGTTATAGATGGTTGTACATAATAACAGTTATAATAGTTAACAATATGTATATATAAGTATTTACCTACAAATATCGTTAATAATATTTATTTTAAGGCATTATGAGACGTCCCCGAAGCCAATGCTATATTGGGGTGCATAACGAGGCTGCAATGTTGATTTATATGGGAATTCATAAGTTACGTAGGTGTTACATACACTTTGAAGGAATAAAATACTTAACACAAGTAGGGGAAGGGCATAGTAGGGAATTTAAATAATAGAGGGAGTTAGAATCGATACAAAAATATAATTATACTTAATATTATAAATGCGAAATTTTGGATGTTTAGATGTTTGGGTGTTTGTTACTCAATCACGCTTAAACGCTTCAACCGATTGGGATAACATCTTGCATTATTATAGTTTATAGCCTGGATTAAAATATAGATTATTACATTGCTACTGTAGTAAGCCTATTTATTTTGCGATAGATTTCTAGTGCAGGACTTTATCGCTGCCAAATATCCCTATCCATGATGTAATCTAAACTCTTTGGGGGAGGCCTGTGTCCAGCAGTGGACGTGTTTCGGCTGATATGATGATGATGATGACGATATTTGTCATTTATTATGCATGTATACCCACTGTATGTTTATACCTGCAGGTCGATCACGTAATGCATTGTACGTATAGATCTAAATGTCAATTTTTATGTGGAAAAATGATAGTTAAATTATTCTAAACTTTGCGTGAACTTAAACCCTCTGAAGTTGCACCACAACCTGTCTGCTTTGTCAGAAGGTTAACTGGTAGAGAATGCTTACGGCATTCCGCCTTTTGTACGATAAGTTCTTCTTTAATGCAATAAAGATTGAATAATAAATAAATAAATATCCCTTTAATATTCGTAGTCAACTCACGAATTTCGCTAAAGTACTTAGGTACTTTAGGTAATCTGATTTTAAGTTAATATTGTTACGAAATAGTTTTGCTTCATTAGTGAAGTAAAACTATTTCGTAACAATATTCACTTAAAATCAGATTACATAATTGAATTAATAGACATGCGATACTAGATCTATAACAAGTTATAAGACACTCTACGGCCTCTTCTGGGGTGTCGTTTCCCGACTAAGGCTACACGCGCACTGCGGATCTTTTGCCGTGCGTGTTTATCCCGCAAAATCTGTGAAGTACCTATGGAACCTCCTTGAAGAGAAGAAGAAAGAAAAATAATCCGTATGCGAATTAAAATCTGTGGTTTGCTGCAGATGGGTTGGTGGCGCTGCACGAATTTCTTGCATCCTATGGATTATCATGAAACTCCGCGCATTGCGGAATAAAATCCGTGCGGACGCCGGCCGGCGGCCATCCAGTGACGCAGTTGTCCTCGCGACACGGTCCTGCATGGTCATGTCGTCGCCTTACTTGAGTTGGGACTAGAATGGTATAACGTGGGGATATGTCACCGCTGTGCGCGTACTGGACAATTACGTTGTTTTTCCTTTGCAATTTTAAAAACGCACCGCAACTCGCCGCACCGCAGTGCACGCTTAGCCTAAAACGTCATACTTCCACACAGCAAGCTAGCAAAAATACTTTAAAATAATTCCTCAGTAATTTCAAACTTGTCTAGTGTTTGTCAGCAAACGTATACCTATAAAATTTGACTGTTGCGTGCACGAATATCTTTAGAATACACTCAAGAGCAAAAGTTTCGGGTACACTTTGTATAGAATTTCCGTACAAACTGTACCCAAAACTTTTGCTCATGAGTGTATTATATGTCCGGACAAATCTGCAGCAAAATCGCTTCTATTTTGTATGGTGCCAATCTAATTGCCTTAAAAAAATGGGCATACGGGCCCATAGCAGCGGGAAGCTCGCTGCGACTCTTAGCCTCAAAATTATGTTGCCGCGAGTTTCACACCCGTCTCACCAAAATGTTCCAACCCAGCTTAGTTTTGGTGTCAGAGGCGGTTGTAAGGCCGCTGTACATGCTAAATACTCGCACCTTCCTTGAGAATTCTAACTACCAAGTCCTCTTAAAACTTGACGTAAAAAATTCATTCAACTCAATGTTGAATAAATTTTTAACGTTGTATTTTTAACGTAATTGTTGACCGAAACACGCTTTTATTCGAAGTTCAAAAATAACTCCCCGAGATCTTAGGCTATTTAATACAGTGCTATATGGTACAGTCGAGTTCCCTAATATCTATCTATACAGTCAACTGAACAAATTATCTGCACATGTTTCTTATGTCCGTAACAATAAAGACTGTGTATAGATATTTTTGACTGGTTCTCTGTTTGGTAAAAAAATAAATATCCTCGTACGTTGGCTGTCAGCAGGGATACCCCCTCGGGCCCGCAATTTTTAGCCTCGCCATCACTCCCATGATCACCCTGCTTACAACAGACCTTAATATCTGGTACTTTGACGACGGCACTCTAGGAGGAAAGGCGTCTTCCGTTTAGATAGGAGCAGAACAACATCACAATAAACTTTTGGGCCCCAGCTATATATGCGCGCCAATTGCGCCTTGAATCGGCTTACTACAGAGTGAAAAGGCGCGGGCTGTGCGCCATTTACGTCAGCCTCTGACTGACAATCTGATGTCTCTTAACAAGAAATAAAAACCGGACAAGTGCGAGTTCAAATCGCGTGATGAGGGTTCCGTAAAATTCCTATTCTCTAAGCATTAGGCGCTCCATACAAAATACACAAAAATATTGAGAATTTTCCCGTTACTTTGAATACTCAAACTTCTTATAGGTTTTCCTGTAATCTTTAGGCAAGGAACTATTTTTCATATTTTTTTCAGAATTTTAATCCTCGTAGTTTCGGAGATAAGGAGGGGGGGATGGGCAATTTTCGTCTTATTTTCTAAATTACTTCAAATCAATAGATTTCCGTTTTTAGGGTTCCGATACCTCAAAAGGAAAAAACGGAATCCTTATAGGATCACTCGGTTGTCTGTCTGTCCGTCTGTCACAGCCGAATTGCTCTGAAACAACTGGACCGATTGAGTTGAAATTTGGTACACATATGTAAATTGGTGACCCAAAGATGGACGAGTAAAGTAAATGAATGAATTCTGTACAAGGGGGCCACTTTTGGGGGGTAAACTGGAAAATTACAAAAAAAAGTTTCGCAAACTGTATTGTGTGACATATCAAATGAAAGGAGTTATTGTAAGCATGTCAGATATGTTTTTTTTTATAATTTTAGCATAAACAGATTTGAAGTCATTTAGGAAAAAATACGAAAATTGACCATCCCCCCCTTATCTCCGAAACTACTGGGCTTAAAATTCTGAAAAAATATGGAAAATAGTTCCTTGCCTAAAGATTACAGGAAAACCTATAAGAAGTTTGAGTATTCAAAAACACTTGTGAAATTTAGATTATATACGGAACCCTCACCACGCGAGTTGAACTCGCACTTGTCCGGTTTTTTCCTTTTGAGGTGCCGGAACCCTAAAAACCAAAAAGTACAGCAAAGGGCGTTGGCTGTGAAATCAGTTGGCTGTGATTACTTATAAGTATTATCATTGTAGCACAATTGTGCAACAGGGTGGTTCTACTCGCAAGGGAATTTTCCGCGGCTCACCTTATTTTGTATAGTTTTTGTAGGAAAATTATATTGATTAACGATCGAAACCGTACAACTAAATGGTTTCTAGTATGACACTAAAAATTAGCTCATCCCTTAATATAATATCTTCCAAAAATCGTACTTTAAAGTGCCAAATTCTCAGTCTCCAGGCATGTCTCTCGGACGAAATGAAAGCTTAAAGGCTGCATCATAACTTTATTTTGAGTATGTACGGTATATCTGCACTAAAATAGAAATCTATAATATATGTAATTTCAATCTGTTTGTCGAATTTCACCGTAAATGCGAAACTTATTAAAAAAAAAGTGCATTATATTTTGTCTCTCGGTTTTTACCTCAGTCTCCTGCTACATCAAAACACGTTAAAATCTGTTTGAATTACCGTGTCTAGCGCGTTGCTGTCCGGTCTGAATGAAAGATCGAAGTGAAGTTAGAGCTAACAACCACTCGCGTCCGTCTTGGCTCGCAGTTGGCTTAGTCGCTACGGCAAGTTGTGTGAGTGAGGTTGTGCTACGGCCAGTCAACTTAACAGTAACCTGGTACGTATTTATTTAAAATCCATTGTTTTCTGCATACTTTTTTTGCATTCATAGGTCGTAAATTCGTTACATTAGAGTACAGAATTGCATAATTTCAATATTAATGTTCCATTAACGTAGTTATTGGCTAAAAACATAAAATAATCTCAGTATCCTGTCCTCAGTCTCCTGGAAACATAATAGCCAGGAGACTGAGGATGAATCAGGAGACTGAGAGTCATTAAGGATCCGCACGAATAGTAATCCAGTTCATCATGATTGATATATTAATTATTAGTACATTTACGTATTATTTGATTAGTTACATATTATTGATCATAGTTATCATAAATTAATAAGCTGGGAATTACCTGAAGCAAAAACTCCGATTTATATATATAATAAAACTTCATTATTTATTGATTAAAAACAATATTTTTTTCTTCATTTTCATCTGAAATTAAATAAGTACATTTTTAGATAGAAAATGTAAAATATGTGTAGGCAATGTAAAAAACCGTATATACATTTCATTATATTCTTTTACAGAAAAATGGCAAAATGGCAAAACCAAAAAATATTCCTAAGGAAGAAAGATTAGAGAAAAAAAGGATAGCTGAATCGAAAGCTGGAAAAGTGAAGAGGGCAAATGACAAAGAATCGGATGATTGTTGTTGCCTTATCTGTGGTACTTTATATAGTGAAGATACCACGGGAAACGATTGGGTCCAGTGTATTTTATGTCGTCAGTGGGCACAAATTGGTTGCATCAAAAGTGACTCTATCTCATTTACATGTCCAGATTGCTCGTCGGACTCTGACTACAAAGAATACTGTCTTTAGACTGAAGATTGAGATGTTTTTCTTTTTAAAAGGATTGATTTTTGTTTACTTAAATACTAAAAATTTGATTTGAATGTTGCCATTTTGTAGTAGTTTAGAAAACTTGTTATTTTTCATAATTTTATGCAAAGTTCCTAATCTTATAATGATGAGACTGATTAAGTAGTACTTTTAAGTTTTAGATTTTTGAGTTTTTAACTCTGTAGTTGATGTTAATGAATAGTGAGATTACTGTTAAGTTACAAATAATGAAACTATTGAAGACTGATGTAACCTTAAAGGTTTTGTAAATAAATGTAAGTTGATTTAATTTTCAATAATTATTTTACAAACTTTGACAATGTTTGTTGTGTAAAAAATACAAAAAAAAACTATTTGATTCATTTTTAAAATTTTCTAATTTTGTAATAAGGATACTAATTTGTGTCATTTTGTGATTACTTGTGAGTCAAGGTCTTACAATAAAAGTGTTCCATGGAAGACACTATTGTTATGCCAGTATTATAATAAACTATTTTTATTAATAAAACATAATTTTATTTCAATATTTACAACGGTTTTAAGTTTTTTTTTGTATCAATACTCAGTATCCTGTTCATAGCCTCAGTCTCCTGGGCCCATATTTTTTTTAAATGGTCATAAATTTGGTATATTTAATTTTTTTGACTGGCCCGTTTGAGATCAGTAAAATAACGACCTAAGCTAGACGTCAAGCTACTTTTCTGACCTTAGATGCTAAAAAAATGTTGTGCCATAAATCACTTCATTTTCGTCCCTCCTGAGTAGAACCACCCAACAATACTTTTACTCATAACTTTTATTCATATTTTTTATTTAATCTTGAAACTAAAACATGCTGAAATTTTCTGCTCTTTCATTTGATCCCCCACACGCTATGATAGGAAATTTTTTTTTCAAAGTCAGTCACTTATTTGTAATGACAGCCATCATATTTTTCATTTTCAAACAAATGCTATCTAGCCTATGTCACCCGGAGCATAATTTCGAATCGATTGACACCCCATTAATCAAAATCGGTTTAGTATTTTAAACGCTACAGCGGAACATACGTTCTCGTGCCGCTAAAAGCATATCCCTTCCTTTCGACTCTGCCGTACTCGGGCAAATATTAGACAGTATACTGATTGTTTAAGGCAAACATAGGCCCCTTTTAACTAAAACGAGTAACTTAATTAATTATATTCTTTTCCCAAGACATAAAATGCGTATATTTAGATCGTAAGCCTATTCTGTGACCGTGGGGAAATTCGCTTGAATCCGGTTCTTGATTAATTTATATTCATAGCCATTTTATATATAATACTATTCTAATTAGTAGGTAGATATTTATGTTTGTTTCTGTATTTTTAAAAAATTAAACACCGATCAATATTTGTTACAGGACTCGTACTTGCAACCCTCAGGCATACCTATGCGGCCCGTCGCTCTAAGCCAACCGAGCTATGGAGATGATGGCCATTGCAGATTAATTTTCTTCAATACATTATTCTAGAAACTTTATCTTGGGATTCCGCAAGGTAACGCCTGATTAAATCAATGACAAAAACGTTGAAAATTATGTTTTCAGATTTATACTTTACTATCTTTGCTAAAATATCTTGAAAAAGACATTTCATTTCATTTATTTCTTGCATCATGTTGTTAACGGGTCGTTCTTCTTTTCGACCGACAATAGCCTGTCCCTCGTCTTATTACGGCATCTCATTTGAGTATAGTACATTGTTTAACGAGGGCCGTAAGTGGAATATTGCTAACGAGAGTGTATCAGAAGCCCGACGCCGAAGGCGGAGGGCTTTTCATGACTCGAGTTTGCAATATTCTTACGCCCGTGTTATACACAATGTTTTTCATCACATTTGCGAGGAAATAAATAACAACAAAAGACAGAAAAATGTATGTTTCATACAGCAGCACCAATCAAAAATTGACAACTTCACTTCCAGATCAGTGCTAGTAGAGCGCGCAGTTCAATATTTCAACCAATCACAGAGCAGTATTCTTGCGGGGCGGGGCGTCGTGACCAACTAGATTTTTTTATTCAACCAATCACACAGCAATCAGATTTGCTTAAGCCAATCAGAGGGTTCTATTATTTAAAAAAAAAACCATAACGCCCATGGGCGTAATATAGCCCATTACAGCTCAGTACGCTTGCGTATAATAACACCATTTTCGAGCAAGTGTGATGAAAATGATGTTTACGGTTTTATAATGTTCGAATGAACGTCCATATTATTTTATTAATTAGTGATGTTTAATATTTCACTTTCTCTAACTAGCATTTTTTTTTATGTTTTTTTTTTCGTAGAATGCCGTGACAGAGTGGTAAACCAAAATGTTGTCCCCACTGAAAGAGTCTACTTTGTCACATGTTTTTTTTTAGAAACCAACCGTAAATAAATATTTATATTGGCCAGAAAGGAAACTTTAATTAGTTCTAAAGAAGAAACCTATGCATTTTTTTTAAAATCGCACTTCAAAACCAAAATTTTCGATAGTTCAAAAACCAAAAAAACAGAAAAACCTCGGATCATTGTCGGTAAAAAAGAAGAACGACCCTAACAAAGGTCTTATAAGTAAATTGAGTCCAATCCATGAGCCCTGTTAGGGCACAGCAATATAATCTTATGGAGGGATTTTGTTATAGACTAATTGATTGGTAATGAGGTCTACTCTTATAGATACTCAGCTTAGGTTCCGGGAGGGCTAGTTGGTTATTTCGCCGAGCACTTTTAACAAATTCGTATTGAGCTAAATGTTTTTTAACAAACAGTGCCACCCCCAATAAATATGTGCACGGTAGAGTCAGCAATTTAAGTTTTACAAAATGGAGTCGGCAGCTTTTCGGGCGACGTATGTTAGCTATTATGCGTACACACTTTTTTGTGCTACGAACAAGTCGTGGGCGTCAGTGCTTTTTCCCCATAAGATAATGCCATATCGTAGCCATGCATATGCGTACGCATAATATGCCGACAGTGCACACACAATATGAGTATTTCGCTTGAGTACACTTAGTGCATATATAAACCGAGATAACTTGTTGTTTGTAATTTCAATATGCTTTTTCCAATGTCGGTTTGTGTCAATTGTAATACCCAATAATTTGACTGTACTAACTTCTTCAATACCGACTTCGACCCCGATTTACTGTAAAAATGCGAGCAAAGCCACCGCAAAACTATAAACTAATTATGAAACAATTGCTGTCTTTTGTTTGTTTAGTTACATACACAGTGTGTGTACTAGTTAGATTCAAGCGTGGGAACGCCGTCTAGCGTCATTAAAGTAAAAACTAACTGGCTCTTGTTTTAATTCTTAAAGTGAGCAATCTAATGCTATTTTTAACCTACTAGGAAAATAGGTTTTAGACTAATGATGTTGGCGAGCTCCGCATGCAACACTGGAGTGTACCTAGCAATGCACCGCGGAGAAGTTTCCAAAGTTGCGAAAATTCTAATAAGGAAAGTTCTCAGCACTTAAATTTTATAAACACTGAAAACATGTCAAAAACTCTCTGGATACATACATTTACCAGCTGTTTAATTTGCCTGCTTAAAGTATAATAGATTATACATGTAATTTATGATACATTCCCAGCAGAAACTTTCTATAGGAAACTTATTTTTAAATTCTCATGTAGGTTTCCGAAAATTTTTGAGAACTTCCCTGATATTTTGAGAATGTTCTGCAATTTGTACATTGCTACTTAAACCTACTACTTTGGCCTAGTTGGTAGAGAGCCTGCCTACGAAGCTGGAGGTCCTAGGTTGGAATCCCGGTAAGGGCATTTATTTGTATTATGAGCAATATTTGTTCCTGAGTCATGGATTTTTTTTATGAATATAAACATTTATTTATTTACATACTCATAAGTATGTAGGTAATCTAGTCTAGTCTCGCATCTATATAAGGCTTTGATCAAAGTAATAGTGTCGTATTGCTGGACAACTAGACAAGCACCCGTTCGCCCCGGCTACTCGACAACTGACCACCTGCATACCCTTAACCAAATGATAGACAAATGCCACGAATACAACATAACTCTCTATCTAACCTTCGTAGATTATACAAAAGCCTTTTATAACATCACACACAGTTCCATATTTATCGCACTCAGTCATCAAAACATCGAATCCACGTATATACCATCCATCGTATGTAATTCCATCTATGACAATAGTACAGCAGACATAAAATTGCAATCTTCTGGTCAACCGTTCAAAATCGAAAGAGGCGTAAAACAGGGTGACCCGCTATCTTCTAAACCATTCACAAGTACCCTGGAACAAATATTGGAAAATAAAGGCATTGTCATCGGCGAAAGAAGATAAATAAATCTGTGTTTTGCCGATGACATTGTACTGTTCTCCTGAACATCCCAGGAACTCCAAGCAATGCTGCAAGACTTAAGCTCGACAAACCTTCAAGTAATGAATAGATATCCAAGACCCAGTTAATGACCAATGGCACGAAACATGGGTTGAGGTAGATGGTAGATACATTATGTCGATGAGTACATATATTTAGGCCAATTAGTTTCCTTCAGATGGCTACCCATGGAGGCAGGATAAGGAAGTCGAAAGACGGATCCAAAAAGCCTGGAGAAGCTATTGGTCTTTAAAAGAGCTACTCAAGAAAGAGCTTCCTTTATCTCTGAAGCGATTGTGTATTCTGCCAATCCTAACCTACGGTGCCCAAACATGGTCACTCACTGAGGCACAAAATACCAGATTGAAGGTTTCCCAACGAGCTATGGAGCGTAGTATGCTGGGAGGCAAACGGATTGACCGGGTCCGAAACTCTATGCTGCGCTCAAAAACTTGCATTGCTGACGTTGGACCCAAGACCGTCATGCTGAAATGGGAATGGGCTGGCCACGTCTGCCGCATGCATCCCCAGAAGTGGGCTAGACTAGTCTTGGCTAGCCACGGAGTGGGTACCGCACGATGGGAAGCGACGGCGTGGCAGGCCGAGACGGAGATGGTGGGACGACCTGGCCATATTTCGCAACGATTGGCCAGTGATTTCTCAGAATCAGGACGAGTGGAAATCTAGAGGAGAGGCATTTGCCCAGCTGTGGGACACACTATCTATAAGGTTGGAAAAAAAAAGCATGTAGGTATGTCGTCGCCTAGCACACATCCAAAAGCACCCAGCCAAAGCGCTACGATCTGAGAGACGCGACTGCTGTCCACACCGTTGCCCACGGGGTCGTCATTTGTTATAATTAAATTAAATGTATAAAACTATTCATATGCCAACATAATAACAAAATATAAACTTTCAAAACATAATTATATCTTAATAAATTTAAGGTTATCACTAAAGCTTAAAACAGAACATAATAGGTAATATTTATTTCATAAAATTGTATAGTCAACAGGCGCCAATGTCAATTTTCTCTGTACTCGTTCACTGAGTACAGAGGGTTATCCAACAAAAAAATTCTCAGTTTGCGCCGAAATAATTTCGTCAGCTTAGTTCATTTTTGACATCGGCGGGGGTATTCGCTCATAATAAGTAGGGCCGATAACACGGGGGTTCTTTGTTGAAAACGCCATGCGACGAGGAACCGTTCTTGGACGCTCTGTAGAATAAAGCCGTTTTCCCGGAAAGTCCAAGCGTTCGAACTGAGAAATATTCGTTCTTACAAATAATAAAAGTCAAATAAGTGTTGTGACTAGTGAGTAGTGCGTCATAATGCGTTGAGATTTGAAAAGTTCTCTACAGGGGTACCTATGTTTTACTCCAAGAAATGTACAGATGGCTCGTTTCTGCACAATTAACACAATTTTTTCATCGGCAGTTTCCCCAAGGAGTGTGCTTTAAGAATTACCGGAAATACTTATCAGATTTAAAAGATTCTTCACCAGTATAAAGAATGGTTTTCGAAATGGAAACAGGGTAAATACACGGTACATGTATTGCACTGTTGGTTTTCCATTTATAAATAAATAAATAAATACCGCGTTCCTTGTAAATACCTGGCTAGTTTATAAATACCTTTAAACAATGATTCCCTTTCAATGCTCGGCCTAGAAACTCCTAATTACTTAAGTTAGAAGGACAAGTAAACTCTCAAGGAACACAATTTTGCTTGTCCCTCGGGTGGGCAACAATTTAAGAGGTTTTAGGGGAAAATCCATAGTAGGTAGTGCCAATAAAGGTGAAAGCATTTATTATTGCGAATTCATATTCTAGATACGTATCCATTCTGAGATTTGCTTTACGACCAACTTGTCAGTGGAATTAGAATCAATTTCATTAGGGAATAGAGTTAAATGCTTTTTATTTTGAAATTGAGGCTAAAAAAAACATTTAAATGTCACCGTCAAAATCTTAATCGTGATATCATATAACCAACCGAATAATCGTGCTGGATAGCCTGTATACAATTTATCGCATTATTTTTCGCTAATAATTTATAATTTATTTATTTATATATATTTTTTTAATTTACAAACTTATTTATTGAAATAAAAATACAAGATTATAATTAACATTAACTAAGATAAATTAAAACTAAGTTAAATCTAAAAAAGGCCCTCGAGGCATTGTACCGAGGATGCTGGCGGCATTTCCTCCCTGAATTGCAATGCTGATTGCTATAAATTATAAATGCGAAAGTTTGGATGTTTAGATGTTTGGATGTCTAGATGTTTGGATGTTTGTTACTCAATCACGCAAAAACGGCTGAACGGATTAAGATGAATTTTGGTACACATATAAAATGACAAATATAGCTGCTGCAACCAACTGTCAATATTATTGCCAGTGTCAGTTTACCACAGATATTTAAGATATTTTTTTATAATATGAGACCGATCGAGGAAAGTGCCGTCCCTGACCCAAAACGTAAGTGAGGAAACTGTTTATATATTTTTTTTTAATAATTGACGCAGCTGAAAAATCTGAAATTATAATTAATATTATTATTCCATCACCAAAAAAGTAATCAGGCATTTCTAAAATTTTCATCCATTCCCCATTATCTGACTACTTCAAACTAACGCTTCCACCGTCTAACGTCAAAAAAGATCCTACCTATTTTCAACTTTATCATAATAAATTAAGAAGGTGTCATTACATGATCGGACATCTTATACGGCACGACAGCTTATTTTTAAACATCTTGGAGGGCAAGATCGAAGGAAGGAGAGGTAGAGGAAGGCCCAGACATACTTACACCAGCCAAATAAAAGAGAAAGTGGCTGTCGAGTCGTATGAAGACGTGAAGAGGCTGGCAGAGGACAAAAATCAGTGGCGGTTACTCCACCGACAAGAGCCTAGCTCTTAAATTGATGATGTTGATGTCATTACACGTTTATTTTGTGTGATATATCCGACTGTGGCGGTTAAAAGTTTAAAAATGTTGAGGATCAATATAATCAGCTAGCAGTTTGCATATACGTAAGATGAGCCCGGAAATTTAATAAGAACTGCGACTCTATCAAACGAACACACAACTACGAGTATTATACGACCACGTTTTTACACACGTGCGACAATTAGGCAACATGCAGGGCATATAATAATCCAACGTTTCTATGGGCAGTTAATTTATTCAAAGTGAGTCACTTCTTATACCACTTTGTTGCAGATGAACAAAGACGATTGATTTTTGATAGAGCTAAAATTAAAATACTTTTCGACAACCGGTTTAGCCTAGTGATAGTGAATGCCTGCGCAGCGGTCATGGGTACGAATCTAAATACTGATATTAAATAAACGGATATAGTTTCTGGGTCTTGGATGTTTTTTATACCTTTTCTAAGCATTGATGTTTTTATATCTATTCTAAAGGAGCCCGGGTAATCCGAAGATTTGGCGGATGCACTAGTTTTATGAAAGCAACTGCCATCTGACCTTCCAACCGACAGGGAAATGTAGAACTTTTCGAACGTACCTATAGAGACATTTGTACGGTGTTCCTATTATTGAGTCGTTAAAGTCTAATTTCGTTAAAAAATTATAACAACAGTATTTTGCGGCGACACAATAAAAAAGTCGCGGCGCCCGTCCATGTTTCCGCAAATTCCCGCCAACCTTATTTAATGAACTATGTACGGCCGACTTCAAAGGTATGTTAACAATTTAGCACCATATTCCATTGTAACAAGGTTTTAAATGTAATATCTTTATCGTCGGTTGTAACAGCACAATGCCAGACAATGGAAAAGGATTTGAATTGGAACATAGACATTGCATCACATTTCAAATCTACTCCAATTATTTTGCGATGTCGACAAACCTGACATACACTCGTAAGTTAATTTTAGAATTACGGCCCGGCCTTGTATTAGGTATACCTATTGATATTGATGAAAATGGTAAAGAAAATTATCGCGACTGATGTAAAATTATTTTTATTTTAAGCATCATCTAAGGCTTGTTCATGAAAAAAGTAGCCACTGTTGTATAATTCAGGTTTTCAATATGAAACGTCAATGCCCAAGGACTGAAGGCCCTCGGGCCTTCAGTCCTTTGGTCTCCGGTTTTGCTTGCAAGACACCTTCGGGCCTCGCACTCGCATTGAGAGCGCTCTCTAAAGGATTGGTTTGGGCCTTTCATTCCTACGAAAAGCTCGGCCTTCGGCCTCGCTTGACTCACCCCTCACCTTTGGGACTTAAGCCTCAGGTTTCGCTTGCAAGACACCTGGGGATAGCAAGTATCCGGGGAGTCTTGCCCTCGGGCAGTTTGTTTCAATTATGAAATCTAATATTTAAACGTATATGGATAGTCCATCTTTATACATACATAATTTTGCTTGCTTTGTGGCATTAATTACGGCTTTGGTACTTCTACTATAAGTACTCAGGTACTTCGTTTGCAATAAAGATCAAGTAAATCAATATAATTAAATGTTATTGACAGCAAAATTTATGAGGGTGTTTATTTAGATTCGAAGAGAATTTGAACTGCTACACGCATAATTTATGGAAATGAAATCGTAATAATCGAATTTTTCAGTAGTAGGTATGGTTAAACATAAGAATATCATGTAATCCATAATTTATACGCGTACTGTTACAGGGCAGCCTCCGTGGAGTCTTCAAGGAAACTCTTGTATAACACCCAAGCAGTTTATTAACCCGAAAACCAACACAAACTTATAGTTATCAATATTCTTAAATTACGACTAACTATGTTTCCTTAATGTAAGGTGTTATATACAGTCATAATGCTGTCGATGCTTTACCTACATTAGGCAATTTTATACGAATAAGCAAAACAGTTATGCATGTGTATAACAGTACGAAGTCGCGGGCTAGTGATACATAAACAGTCAGCCAAAAAATACAATCAGGGTTAGGGGAGAGACAAATTCTAAGAAGGGATTTGATCTATCGTGGCATTAAATCTTATTCGTAGTCACGGGTACGGTCTTCTGTGACTAATACACGGTACTTCACCCTGGGTTGCTCCAAATATGAACGCGATGACATTCTGTTAATCCCCTCTCTCAAGTCATCATCATTTTATTGCATACCCATAACCACTCACTTATGCGTGTGGTAACCCTTAAACTGATTGTGGAAACTATGGATGCCAAGTGAAGTATTGATTGCTTTGATAAAAAAAATTGAAGCATTTTAGGCTACCTTTTTTCAAATCCCAAATGAAGTGAGCGGTAACTAATCTTATCATATTAACTTGGAGTTACAGAACATTCTCAAAACAGGAACATTCTGAGAATTTTCAGGAAACTTTCACGCGAACTTATATAAGGCAAGTTTCTGTTTAGGAAGTTCTCCGAAGGGAACATCCATCAATACTATACTATACATATATTGTTAATATTATAAAGTGTGTCTGCCTGTCTTTCTGTCTATCTTTCAGTTACCTCTTCACGCTTAAACAGCTGAACCGATTTCGATGAAAGGTATGGCGATAATTTGAATCCCGGAGAAGAACATAGGGTAGTTTTTATTCCGGAAATCATGCCCTAAGGGGATGAAATTAGGGGTGAAAGTTTGTACGAAACTATAATATAAACTTGTTCCACGCGGACGGAGTTGCGGGCAGAAGCTAGTTGGGCTTTTTTGCAGAAAAGTGTACTTGAACTTTTTTTTCTGAATTCGATTTTTTTGGATTTTTCTTACTCAGAACCGTTGATACTATTGTCCAAAATTTTACTATGTAAGTTTTTTTTGCAGTGCGTTACGACCACGACCACGTAAATAAAAAAGACAGCATATAGCCCTGTAGCCGGACCGGAATTTTGCCCTACAAGTTTCGATAATTCTAAAGTCGGAAAAGTTATGCTTATATGGTATGGGACATATTTTTAAGCATATTTGTAAAATATGACGAAAAGTTAGAACGAGAGTTAGGTATAAATTAGGTATTTATGTTTTTTTATTGGTGATTTGTGAATATTGAATTAGAGTGCAAAGTTTAAGCTTCATCGTTTATAATATGTATGATGCTTTATGCTGTTAAGTTTTTAGAAAAAAAAATAACGAGTGACTGGGTCAAACCAGAATTCGGTTATTATTTTGTCGATATTGAATTAAAGTTTCAAAAATTCACAACAATATCTTTAAATCCTTAAGTTAATAGACAAAGCCAAAAATTTGGAGGAATTAGAGATAAGATTTCATTAATAAGAATTTTTATATGCGTTTTTTGTCCTGTAAGGTCTAATATTGAATTAGAGTCTGTAAAGATTAGTCTAATACTATAAAATAATATATGCAGCCATATAATGGAAAGTAAGAAATTTCTGTGTATAGCTTGCCTTGTAATAGTATAATCTATTAAAATAGGCGCGAAATAAATAACCACGCCGCGGTACCACGTACCGGCGGCGCGCGGGAACCTAGAGCGAGCCCCTAGAGTGATACCTCGTCCCGCCCCCCCGCTCCGCCGCGCAAGCGCTGCGTTTGTATTTCAAATCATATCATTTGTTTGTTTACGTGCACGGTAAATCACATGCGGTTATTATTTTGTGAATTTGATAAGTTATTGACTTCAAAATGAGTAAAAAAAAATTGATATATGGACTGACTATTTGTAGTAACTTAGTAACAGTAAAAAACCGGCCAAGTGCGAGTCGGACTCCGTACCATCCTACTAATATTATAAACGTAAAAGTTTGGATGTATGAATGGATGTACGTTCCACGTAATATCAAAATATACCGATGAGTGTACATGAAACTTTCCAGATATGTTCCTTATATATTAAATTATGTCAAATGTTATCCCTTTTAGGGACGAAAAAGGGGATGAAACTTTGTATGGAGACGAAATATTTTTGCTCGTTGCCTTCATCAGGAGTTGGGTCACAAAATGTATGGGAAAACTAAAATCCGACTCGCACTTGACCAAAATTCTAATTGATATTATTTAATAGGGTATAATTTATGTCGTCCCTTTTAGGACGAATCATAATCATGAAATCCATAATTTAAACGCGTACGAAGTCGCAGGCAGAAGCTAGTTATCTATAGAAACCGGCCAAGTGCGTGTCGGATTACGCAAAACGAAGGGATCCTTGCCTATTAAAAAGGTCGTATCGTCACAGAAATCTTACGGCACTTACGTGCTTTTCTATAGGGAAGGCAGTTTTTCAGCAATATCTCGAAAACCTATGAATCGATCTTGTTCAAAATAATTTATGGTGAAAAAATTGCCCTAATAGCCCTATAGGTTTATGATTTTTTTTATTTTTTTTAAAAACACCGTTCAAAAATTAGAGGAGGGGGCACAGGGATCGGATACTGGTATTTTCACCATACAAAAATACCGGTTTTATTTCGTTCAATTTCGTTCTTTGGTTTATAATATCATTTTTGATCAGGCTGTCTAAAAATAAGAAAATGTTACCTAAAGAGTCCTACATTAAGAGCCTAAAATAATTCAAAATATTAGACTACTTCGGGGACTTTTGAGAAAACCGGTTCCGATCCCTGGGGGGCCACAATTTTAGTGACTTTTGGGGCGATTTATCTCCGCCTCTATTCATTTAATCAAAAACATTGAGAAACCTTATATTTATTTTGAAAAGACCTATCGATTAAATTGCTACACGTGGGCTTACGATGAAAAAATTCAACCCCTAAAAGGGGAACATTTGGTGACAGTCTGAAAATCAATATGGGTATTGTTTCTATGGTTTATCGGGTCACTGATTGCGAAAATAACAACGATTTTAAAATCCAACATGGCGGACGTGAAATACCATCTCCCCTGTTGGGGTGCGATGGGGTTGAAATATCTAAATATCAATATGGGTGTCGTTTTTATTGTTTTTTTGAACGTTCATTACGAAATTTGAGTTTGAAAATGGCATCGATTTTGAAATTAAATATTGTGGACATGAAAATTATTGAAAATATTTGTGCTACATTGCAATTCAATCGGAACATACGGGTCAACATGAGAACCTCCTTTTTTGTAGACGGTTAAAAATTTCGCTTAGTACGCGGGCGAAGCCGCGGGCAAAAGCTAGTTAAAGATATGGTAAACACTAGCTGTTGCCCGCGACTTCGTCCGCGTAGACGTTTTTATCGTCTTAGAAAAATGATTGCTCCCTATTCAAACTTTGCACCCTTTTTTACCCCATATTATATATTTTTTTTATTAGTTATTCAGTAACAATACAAATATTGTGTTCGAAATATCTACATTAAAATTAAAATTACTTAAATATTTTACATAAAAAGATTGCTTAACTAATTATAATTTGTACATTTTATTTAACTTAATACATGTCATGTCTTTAATTCTTATAACTAGATATCACGCAAAAAAATCTCGTCAATACTGTAGAAGCACCCTCTCAATAAAAATGCTTTTAATTGTCTATGAAATACATTATAAATTGTGATATTTTTTAAGTCAGGGGGCAGTTTGTTAAAAAAAATTACAGCCTGATGTTTTGTGCTGTGCTGCGCCACTTTGAGCTTCAGGAAAAAACTTTGTGTAATGTTTTTTGTTCGTGTTTGTAGGCGCAAATCTTGTTCTTCGATAGATTCATATTTTAAGATATTTTTGACAAAATAGTAAGCAGCACGAGTATATACAAGCAAGGAACTGTTAGAATGCCCAAATTCCAGGAAGTGTTCTCTACAAGATATCCATTGAGGAATGCGTACAATAGTGCGGATGGCTCTTTTTTGAACAACCAAAGCTTTGTTAGGGTTATACTTAAAGCTATTTCCCCAGAGCCTGATATTGTACCTAAGCTTAGATTCTACTAACGCATATTATATGACTTTAAGTTGTTGTCTAGTGAGTTCCTCCCTCAGGCTTCTCAGAGCATAACAGGCTGAAGAAATGGAATGCTCAACGGCATCCAGCTCCTCTTTCCATTTCAGGCCTGCATCAATATAAAAAACAATGAAATTCCTTTTCTAGTTTTTAAACAAACAGTCTAAAACCAAAGTTACAAATCTCATACTTTATAAATGTGTTGCTCTCTACACAAACTTTAAACCCCTTTTAACACTTAGGGACGAATTTGAAAAAAAACTCTGAAATTAGTTTTGAAGTCTTAACATAACTACATGATAAGACCGAAATTTTACTTTAAAAATGTCTTGCTCTCCATATAAACTTTGAACCTTCTTTTAACCCCCTTAGGAATTGAATTTTTCTAAACGCTGAAAGTACTTTTTTATTTTAATAAGTAATCATTCTACTAACTTTTAAGTCTCTAGCTCAAACAAAGTGTTGCCCATACAAAGCTTACTGCCCTTTTTAACCTCCATAGGAGTGTAATTTTTTTAAACGCTAATAGGACTTTATTTGTATTCTAATAAGTAATCTTTCTACAAAGTTTTAACAAAAAGTTTACTCCATACAAACTTTGCACCCCTTTTTAACCCCTTAGGGGTTGAATTTTTCTAAACGCTGAATCCAGTTTTTTATTTTAATAAGTAATCATTCTATTAACTTTTAAGTCTGTAGCTCAAACAAATCGTTGCCCATACAAAGCTTACCCCCCTATTTAACCCCCTTAGGAGTGGAATTTTCTAAAACGCTAATAGGACTTTATTTGTATTCTAATAAGTAATCTTTCTACAAAGCTTAAAGTCTCTGGCTCAAAACAAAACGTTTCCTCCATACAAACTTTGCACCCCTTTTTTAACCCTTTAAGGGCGGAATTTTCCAAAACACTGAAAGTACTTTATTTGTATTCTAATAAGTAATCTTTTTACAAAGTTTTAAGTCTCTGGCTCTAAACACAAAGTTTCCTCCATACAAACTTTGCACCCCTTTTTAACCCCTTAGGGGAAGAATTTTCCAAAACACTGAAAGGACTATTTGTATTCTAATAAGTAATCTTTTTACAAAGTTTTAAGTCTCTGGCTCTAAACATAAAGTTTCCTCCATACAAACTTTGCACCCCTTTTTAACCCCTTAGAGGCGGAATTTTCCAAAACGCTGAAAGGACTATTTGCATTCTAATTAGTAATCTTTCTACAAAGTTTTAAGTCTCTGGTTCAAAACTAAGTTTCCTCCATACAAATTTTGCACCCCTTTTTTAACCCTTTAAGGGCGGAATTTTCCAAAACACTGAAAGTACTTTATTTGTATTCTAATAAGTAATCTTTTTACAAAGTTTTAAGTCTCTGGCTCTAAACACAAAGTTTCCTCCATACAAACTTTGCACCCCTTTTTAACCCCTTAGGGGCGGAATTTTCCAAAACGCTGAAAGGACTATTTGCATTCTAATTAGTAATTTTTCTACAAAGTTTTAAGTCTCTGGCTCAAAACGAAGTTTCCTCCATACAAATTTTGCACCCCTTTTTTAACCCCTTAAGGGCGGAATTTTCCAAAACACTGAAAGGACTTTATTTGTATTCTAATAAGTAATCTTTTTACAAAGTTTTAAGTCTGGCTCAAAACAAAAAGTTTCCTCCATACAAACTTTGCACCCCTTTTTAACCCCTTAGAGGCAGAATTTTCCAAAACACTGAAAGTGCTTTATTTTTATTTTAATAAGTAATCTTTCTACAACATTTTAAGTATATAGCTCAAAAAAGAAAAGTTCCCCCATACAAACGTTGCGCCCCTTTTTAACTAAGAGGGTTAAAAAGGGGCGCAACGTTTGTATGGGGGAACTTTTCTTTTAGGGTAGAATTTTCCTAAACGCTGAAAGCACTTTATTAGTATTCTAATAAGTAATCTTTCTACAAAATTTTAAGTCTATAGCTTAAAAAAATGTTTCTCCTATACAAATCTTGCACCCCTTTATGACCCCTCTTGGGGATAGAATTTTCCAAAACGCTGAAAGTACTTTTTTGTATTTTAATAAGTTATCTTTCTACAAAACTTTAAGTCTCTAGCTCAAAAAAAAGTGTCCCTCATACAAACGTTGCACCCCTTTTTAACCCCCTTTAGGGGTGGAATTTATTAAAATCCCTTCTTATCCGTTGTTCCAAAAAAACTTTATAAAAGGTAGTTTGGGTGTAAATTTCATGTTTCTAGTCCGAGTAGTTTCGGCTGTGCGTGTATGAATTAGTCACAATCTTCTTTTATATAGGTATATAGATTTGAACAGGCTCTAAGTAGTTAATGTAGTTATTAGGCAGGAATCTACTGAAAAAACTAGAAAATATCCTCTCGGTTCACCAATTTACCTGAGTGGTCGCAAACTGGCACACTAAATTAGGTGGTCGATAATCGGCGAACCGACCCTACATCCTGAATATACAAAAACAATTTCATGTGGTAGGTAAATTGCGGTTTACTAGCCATCTATTCCATAGCTTACTGTTACTAGCCACTTCGCAAAAAAAATACATTGTATGTCATTTGTTAGTAGGTATTTCTGCAGAGAATGGTCATTTTTATGATAATTTTCATATCAATTATTTCTATAACACGATAACGAGTTCTACGCGAACGAAACCGTGGGCAATCCCTATAGTAATAAATAAGGGTAAGTTTAACTATTTTCGGTTGATATTAGTTTAAAACACGCTTTGCGGATTTTTTTATGGAATCTGGACGCAGGTTCACGTGGAGTCAAGGGCACGCCACTACCCCGCCCCCACTGATCGCTGCCGTTATTCGCTACGCGCTCATGCGCCTCACCCCATGCGTCACCTAACGAAACTAGACCTCTACCTACGCTTAGTTACTACGCACCGCAGTGTCAAGATATATTTGTGGGTTAGCGTTGAGGTGAACTTAAAACAGCGTCACCTAACGAAACTGGACCTCTACCTACGCTTAGCTACTATGCACCGCAGTGTCAAGATATATTTGTTGGTGAGCGTTGAGATGAACTTAAAACCAGTTACGGAATAGGGGTCTGGTGGCACAGTGCGCAGCGCGGCGCGCGCATACAGCGAGTTTGAAATGTATTAATATAGGCCCGGAATGCTTACGTATCAGTATTTAGTGTCGCCGTGATTTTATATTTATAAACTTTTGTTTGGTAACAGAGATCATTATCATGACCTGCTTATTATTAACTCTACAAACTCTAATTCAATATTGGTTATACTGCTTAGCCAGAAATCAATATCTAGACAAGCCGATTGTCTACACCTCCAACTTTTTTCAAGTATATGAAGTGGATCGATAATATCATAATTTTGCAATATCAGCGACTCTAATTCTTTATTTTCGGAATTATAAGCATTTTTTCGTTCACCAGAACGCAGATGTTCCAGACTTCTAAAAACAGAATATAGTAAAGAAATTAAAATGTTATTGGATATGTTACAGTTTTTTGTGACTCTAATTCTATATTTGCATAGTTCTTGGCAAAAAACTTAAATATTTCAATATAGCCGAAATCTAAACCTAAAAATTTCTACATTTTTACATAAGTATTATTTAACATGCCTCCAACGACATATCAAAAAAGAAAAAACTTTAATGCTATCGAAACCCAGTTTTGTTCAGCCGCAGGTCTAATACAAAAATGTGACGATCTGGAATGGAAAATTTGGGTCACTTTTTTTCTTGTATGAGGATCCATAGTATCAACGATTCTGAGTAAGAAAAACCCAAAAAAAGTTCTTTTACACTTTTTTTGAAAAACGCTCAGTTATTATATATTTTGTGAAGATATCATAAAATTATCGAGAATTTTCCACATACAAATGTAGTGTTTATATATTATGGCGAAGTCCCACGGTCGCCACGTGTAGGCTCCGCGCACGCGCGACTTATAGTGTTGCGAAACTTGCGCGGGCGCCGCACGTGAGAGATCACGAGACAATTATTGTAATTTTTTGTATGTCATTTTACTGGTACTGGCCACGGAGAGACACAGTAGGCGAGCGGTAAGGCATGTGACTTTTAATCTGGATGTGAGTTCAGTCAGGCTCGTACCACTAAGTTATTAAAAAAAAAACAAATTTACAAAATATCATTTTATATTTAAACAGGAGCTTTCGGTGAAGACTACACACCAGTCTTATCCCAACAAGGTTTAGTTTTCCCTCTGGCTTAGAAGATGGCAGACGGTTTCGTAAAACTAGTGCCTATGTCAAATCATGGGATTATATTATCTTAATTATTATTAATCAGAGCTGACTCCGGGCTCCGTTAGGAATTTTAGTATACAACCTGGAAAAACGGTAGGAGGATAATGCTGACGACGGTGGCAAACAAAGTATGTAGTGTAGGTATAGTAGTAATAGTAAGCAGCAGATTAGTCTTTGGGTGCTCCACAGAAGTCACAGATGTGTTGCCCACTCTTAATTGATTTGATAGGATCCGTTGTAATGCTGTCATTGACTTGAATAGACTTGAATTTATCTCTAGCTGTGTAATAAATTCAAGTCTCTCAACCGAACGAATCTGAATCAGTGCATTAGGGTCGACAGCGTGCATTTGAGTTCCCCTGGAGTTGTAGGCATCGGTAACCGCTGACCACCATACGGGCCATACGATTAATTGCCACCGACATTGTATAAAAATTCTAAATCAGCACCAGTGGGGCTAAAACTACTGACGCCGCGACGCGACGCGAGAAGAGAAAATCATCCCTTCTGTCTCTAATTTGCAGAGTGCGAATGAGGCTAATTGTACAAGCCTGCCAGGATCCACAGTCGCGTGTCCTGCGCACGAGTTATTGCGAAACGCGCGCGCGACGCGTGAGCGGTCAAGAGATGATTAGCAAAAATACGCACAGTAGGGATCCTCGATACAGAATCAATGAGGGTTTTACAGATTTTTCTATTTATTACGTATTTCGCTTTTTAGCGATAAGACCGCCAGTTGTCTACTACTGTTTATGTTATAGTTTTTTTTTGAACAATAAAGTATATTTGTATTGTATTGTATTCTAAGATTTTTTGTAAGTTGTATCTGATACTAGTCTATGCTGAATAGGAAAAGCCTCTGATATTATAGCGTTGTAAGTTTGTATGTAGGGGTAATCTCCATCTGCTTCCAAAAAGTCTTTCACCAATGTAACCCTTCAGGGCAGCCATAGGTTATATTTTATAAAAAATACACTTGCAGTACTGATGCGAACCCCTCCGCTCCCGCGCAGATATAATACTGCATGACAGCTTACCAGGAAGCTTAAGGTGGTGTGGGCATGTTTGGCGTATGGATGACTGTAGACTACCGAAAGCCGTTCTATACTCCTAGTTATCAACCGGCAAACGGAATCGAGGTGGGCAGCATCTACGTTATAAGGATGTGCTAAAGCGTCACCTAACTGCCTGTAAAATTCCAACGCATAAGTCAGTGGCGTGCACAGAGTTTTTAAACAGGGTAGACAAAAACAATTTGCTAGGTACTAACTTACCAAAAGTGTTGCATTGCGTCGTTTTTGATATGATGGGTTTTGGCTATGGGTGTGATTAGCCACCTTAAATATTCATAGATTGATTGGTTTTGTACACATATCAATTAACTTTTTCTTTTTGCACTAATTCCAAATCCGGTGTACCCTTCCTCGATTAATTGCGTTTTTTCCGCGAAAGAAAGTTTTGAAAACCCACTATCTTTAATATTTAGCACACACACACCACTACGACAACTTTCACAGTAGAAATGATCAATTTTTCCAACTAAACTGTAACATTTTGTTATCACTCGTTCAATTCTTATTTACCGCTCTCACAATAAAACACTCACAACAAACAAACAATGGCGACTAAAAACAAAAATAAATAAACTTAATCATTCAAATACATACGGCAAAAATGAAATGACACCCTATTTGGTATTTAGAACAAATTATTTCAAGTAATGCAACGCTTTAAAATTGCTAAGTAAACATGTTCGGATTTTTTCGGAAGCCTTCGTTAGGCGCTCGGCACGAAAGACACTGTCTTTCCGCTGCGTTTGTGTGCGTGAGTTGGGTTATAGTGTGCCATGAGTGTGCCGCGCGTTTATAGGAGCGCACACTACTTTATCCGCGTCGCTACGAGGCAATACATGGATATTCTTAGACATGATTTGTTTGCGTCTTCGCCGCTTAGGCTGCGGCGGCGCTAGTGCAGCGCCGTCGCCGTGTCATCGCGTTGGAGCTATCAAAATTTAACAAATTGATACACTGACCAGCGGACAGATGGGGCTAATCTAAGATTTTAAAATTATTGATTATGAATGATTATTATCATGGAATGTAATGTTTTTATCAATAGATAAAATCATTTCATTCCATATTTATAGTAGGGTAGACAGTGTCTTTCTGTCTTTATGGAGTGCACGCCACTGGCATAAGTGGGAGGAGCTTGCCTCGCTGCGCCCAGAATGGCGCTCTCGCATCAAAACGAGCATCAACCATTTTGAAGCTACTCGTCTCGTCGAACTTGATGAGAGACGTCAGGCACGAAAATCGCGCCCAAAGCCCAAGTACAATTACACATACAATACCTCTGGTCAGCTTTACTGTGCTTCCTGCGACCGAGTGTTCAAGACTAAGTTCGGCTTCGCAAGCCATATCAGGGCTCACGCCCGTAACTAGCTAGGGTCGCCATCGCCGGTCACGGCGTGGATAGCTATATATATTACCAGGAAGTGACTAAATCTGGATAAAATGACGACATCAGTAAACTCTCGGTAAATTACCCAATACCGCATACCGAATCCGCCCCGCCAAGTCAGGAAGTAAATAGTCTACAAATAGCAAAATCGCCGGTGACATCGAACTCGTCATTTGGTTATGGCATCAACTGTCATATTGTGTATGTGTGTAAATATGGGCTTTTATTCCCTGAGTTAAGCGTCCGCGGCAAGCTCGGCCGAATTTCACCTTCCCATACAAACGGAGTTTCGTTCTCATTTTAAAACTACATGTTGGATTGTAAGGAAACTTTGCATATATACAATGACATGAGGTATATCTACGAGTAGGTCTGTAATTAGTTTATATGGCTCCAGTTTATAAAACAAACAAAATACAGCAAAAACAAGTTTTGTATGAAAAACTCAAATTCGCTGTATTTTTATTACTACGGCATCTGAAGCTACATAAACTGTTTACATGCCTGGATATAAGTACAAAGTTTCAGAGCAAACTAGCTAGTCGTTTCAAAATGAGAGCGTAACTACGTTTGTATAGAGAACCGAGCTTACTGCGGACTCTTAAATGAATAAATAAATAAAACTGGTCATATTTTTGCCATGTCTCGAGCTGATAAAAAGTGCAGTGAATACGGTCCCGGTTGGATTGACAAAGTCGCAAATGACAAACGGAGCGACGAATGAATTTATAAAACGGTGATTAACTTCAATGTTTAAGGTCGTACCGGAATTGGTGCAAGTTAACAACTTACAGCGTCTCTCGAATACTCCGATAAGGGTTTGATAAATATCACATATTATTAGGTATAGCATAGAAAATTGAAAGCATTTTCATCGAGAGGGTGCTTCTATAGTATTGACGAGATTTTTAGTGCGACCTTTAAAAAATTAAAAACATGACATGTAATAAGTTAAATGAAATGTAAAAAATATAGTTATTTAATAGTATAGTTTAAGCAATTTTTTATATATAATATACCTAAGTAATTTTAATTTTAATGTATTTCAAACATAATATCTGTATTGTTTCTGAATAATGCAAAAAAATAAGGCTCTTTTCTATCCAAAACTTCATGAGTGTGGGACTAAAAAGTTATAGCTGGAGTTCCGTATCCTAGAATCAAGTGACATTCTCATTTTTTTAAGTTTTTATTTTTCTTTAGCTTTAGATTACTGAACTGACAATGTTTGTTTACTTAATGTTTTTAATGATAATTCAGATATGTTTTTATCAAAACATTGTATGAACATGACGTACAAACTTGACTCGTTTAAATAAATGCAGAATGCTTATGCCGCTTCTAAACTACAAGTTCTATGTTTCTATTTTGAATTTAGTATTTAAATACAAAAAACAAAAGTATTTTTTATTTTGCATTTGAAATAGTAAAATGCACCATTTCTCATCACATGTGTGTTGTGTTAATCATGTCGGCTGCATCACTTCAAGGGTCGTCACGGTACCAGTTATTTTTTGCGCTAAGTTATTTTTTGCCGTGTTTGGACTGCTGGGTGATAAGTAACAAATATGTTTTGGGACAACCTCCTTAAGGACCGACACAGGGGGGAAGAGAGAAAGAGAACAGAAAGTGGTGCGCCATGTGAGGAAGCAAGACCGGAGCGTGGCATCTCCTTGTGTTGTGAATAGGGCTGTGGACTCAAATTTTATTATTACTCCAAAATAATGAAGGCAAAAAAATATGCCTAATGACGACAATCCCATTCCAATATCTTAAAAAATTACGTAGCTACAACCGCTTTAACATTGCTTGATAGAGAAAGACAACGCTTGTGACCCGTGATGGGTTTCGAGTGTCATAGTAAATGACAATATTTTCATATTAATGTGCGTTTTGCGCGTCTTAAAACATTGGACACTTATAACTTTGTGATGATCTATTCTCTTGTGTTACTTCTTTCTCCATCTGACAATATTTTTAATCCGTTTTCGAGAAAATTGTACATTAATGATCATTTTATACGGTGTCCACATCAGTGGCGTGCACAGAGTTTTTAAACAGGGTAGACAAAAACAATTTGCTAGGTACTAACTTACCAAAAGTGTTGCATTGCGTCGTTTTTGATATGATGGGTTTTGGCTATGGGTGTGATTAGCCACCTTAAATATTCATAGATTGATTGGTTTTGTACACATATCAATTAACTTTTTCTTTTTGCACTAATTCCAAATCCGGTGTACCCTTCCTCGATTAATTGCGTTTTTTCCGCGAAAGAAAGTTTTGAAAACCCACTATCTTTAATATTTAGCACACACACACCACTACGACAACTTTCACAGTAGAAATGATCAATTTTTCCAACTAAACTGTAACATTTTGTTATCACTCGTTCAATTCTTATTTACCGCTCTCACAATAAAACACTCACAACAAACAAACAATGGCGACTAAAAACAAAAATAAATAAACTTAATCATTCAAATACATACGGCAAAAATGAAATGACACCCTATTTGGTATTTAGAACAAATTATTTCAAGTAATGCAACGCTTTAAAATTGCTAAGTAAACATGTTCGGATTTTTTCGGAAGCCTTCGTTAGGCGCTCGGCACGAAAGACACTGTCTTTCCGCTGCGTTTGTGTGCGTGAGTTGGGTTATAGTGTGCCATGAGTGTGCCGCGCGTTTATAGGAGCGCACACTACTTTATCCGCGTCGCTACGAGGCAATACATGGATATTCTTAGACATGATTTGTTTGCGTCTTCGCCGCTTAGGCTGCGGCGGCGCTAGTGCAGCGCCGTCGCCGTGTCATCGCGTTGGAGCTATCAAAATTTAACAAATTGATACACTGACCAGCGGACAGATGGGGCTAATCTAAGATTTTAAAATTATTGATTATGAATGATTATTATCATGGAATGTAATGTTTTTATCAATAGATAAAATCATTTCATTCCATATTTATAGTAGGGTAGACAGTGTCTTTCTGTCTTTATGGAGTGCACGCCACTGGTCCACATCCCTTATTTTGCAGCTGCAACCCGCCAGCCGCCTGTATCTTGCGCCACCCGTAGGTCCACGCTTCCTCATGCGCGCGGGCGCCGACCGTTTCGCAACACGCATGCGCCCTGCCACGAGACCACATTGTGTGCGCAGAGATCCTAATAATACTCGCTAAGCGTGAGAAAAAAAGATTCGTTACTTCTTTTGCCGTCTGCTTTGCTTCCTTTTTCTGTTTTTTTTTTAAACGTAGGACATTATCGCGTCGCTGGCAAAGCATATGTGCTTCATGGTAGTAAGACACAGTAGCCTATGGATGGACGCTTGTGAATCGAGCTAAATCACAAACGCATTACTGACCCTTTATTGATTTGAGGGTATATCGTATCAACAGCTAGAGACAAATTCAGGTCCACTATCAACACATGCCATCCTATGGCGATGATATTATTATAGCCGTCAAAAAATGTGATAAAGTTCTCTAAATTACGAGTGAAAATTAACTTCTTTTTAACATTGCTTGGGTGTGGCGACACCTGTCATTACAACGAATAACTTTAATATAAAATTGTTTTAAATTGTACTGGTATGACGGCTACCGTACCCCCAGAAATTTGAAAAGCAATATAGCTTTACAGAATTTATTAAAAAGAAGGTCTCTTTACCTATCATTTTGAGTGGCGTTATGGATATTTATATCAGCTGCTATCCATTTTTGGGCTAACATTCGAAATCTCTGGGTTGTCGTCTTAAGTTTTGTATTTTTTACGTTTGGGTCATAGTGGTTCTTTTTTAGGGTTACGTAGCCAAAATGGTAAAAACCTTATAGTTTCGTCATGTCCGTCTGTCCGTCTGTCCGTATGTCACAGGCTTTTTACTCGAAAACTATAAGGTGTAGGTATTTGAATAAAATTTTGAGGATAGGTGTATTTTGTTAGCCGCTACATAGTTTTGTAATTAAAATGCAAAAACAATATTTTAGGGCTCCACTCCATACATAAAAGTGAAAGTCAAAAATTTATTTTTCATTGTAAGCCCACGTGTGCACATAAAGCGATAGGTCTTTCAAAATAAACAAGGTTTCTTAGCAATTTTTTTTGATTAATTGAATAGAGTCGGAGATAATCGCACCGAAAGTCACTAAAATTGTGCCCCCCCCCCCCTCTAATTTTTGAACGGTGTATTTTAAAAATATGAAAAAAAAAACATTGACATAGGGCTTATTCAATTCTTTCACCGAAAATTATTGTAAACAAGATCAGTTTAAAGGTTTTCGAGATGTTGCTGAGAAACTGCCTTCCATAAAGAAAAGGACGTAAGTGCCGTAAGATTTCTGGGACGATAGGACCTTTCTAATTGGCACGGAACCCTTCGTTTTTTGTGGTTCGACACGCACTTTGCCGGTTTTTTCCTTTACTCAAATAGATTATCGATGCTATAATGTTCCGCGAATATCTTCCCAGAAGTAGACGAGAAGTAGACACATTTCTTAAAACTGGCATTAAGTAGGAGTTCAGTAGTATATATTAAGTAGGTATCAGCGTAATTCGTCCCATTCGTTTTTCCTTCAATTCGTATTTCTTCTCACTCTATATTCGTCACACATTCTTTATTCGTCTTGTTCGCTATATGTCTCTATCTTCCTAAGTCTAATTCTGTAACTTGTCTCATTCTCAATAAATGTTAATCGTATTTCGTCACGGTCTTCCTAGGACTCATTCTTCATTATTCCTTTTCCATTGCATTATTTGCCTAATTATTTTGCATACGTTCGATTTTGGTCACATTCGTAAGGCTACTCATTCGTTTTCAGTCCAATTCTAAGTTCCTTTCATTCGTTTTGCGTCTTGGTCGCTATTTGTAACTGTCTTTTCCGTTCAATATTAAATTATCATTAATAAATCATATCTTGGTAGAGGACACGGGTAGGTATGTCCTAAAAGTACGTCTAATCAAAAGCCGTAAATGACTAAATTTTGATTTGTTTATTAAACTATGAATAGACGATCCGGCAAAAAAGATATGAATATAGCGATTAGAACGTACGTCGTACGGGACGAGTAGCGAACGTGCCCAAATAAGAACGAGACGAGTTGCCAATAACGACAAAAAAGAGTAAGACCAATAACGAATGTGTCTAAAGATGAAGCGCGCATGATACTAAAAACGAGAGAGACAAACAAAGACATAGTCCTAGACCAAGACGAATAAAGGATGTATGACGAATATAAAATGACACGAAATACGAATTGAACGAATGGGACGAATTATGCTGATACCACAACTTTTAAGGAAAAATGGATGGATTTTAGATTCTTACACATAAAAAATAATACTCAGTTGCAATTCAGCGAGGAAATGCCGCCAGCATCCTCGGTACAATGCCTCGAGGGCCTTTTTTAGATTTAACTTAGTTTGAATTTATCTTAGTTAATGTTAATTATAATCTTGTATTCACTTTTAATAAATATAATACTCAGTTCGCTATCTAATTGCAGTTTGAACTACCTAGACCTACTGGCTGACAGTGGAAACTTAAGTTTTTGATGGCGACTTTTTTTCTTGAACAAGTCTTATGGGGCCTGATACGCTAGCTCTAATTCACGCCTGTAATCTAACCGAATGTTACAAGAAAAAGGCCTTCATTTTTGCCAAATACGTAGGCTAGTATAACGGACTTTGGTTCTCTAGTCGCTTCTAACTTCTATTTAAAGAATCTTTATAAGAAAACATGCAAAAAAAACATTGATACAGGAACTAATTACGGGTAATCGATTTTTTTCGCAACGATTTACTCAAGTGCTACCAGGAAATCAGACGTCCAGGGACATTCTTGAAGAATTATTTAGATGTGGTTGTAGACGTCGTAGGTAACACTTTTTATATTTTTCAACACCCGGTTTGAAACGATTGTGAGCTTATGTTACATAAACTGTTATTTTTAAGCGTGATTTAAGCTCATTTTTGATCTAGCAAATCACGATTTTTCGATTACAAAGGGCTACACTACACTGAGGCAAATAAACTATCGAACATAATAATTTTGATAAACATGTATAAATAGTTCCAGATGTTTAGCCGATTGTGGCCCGGAAACGATCCTCTTAGCATTCTGTCAAACGAACGCAAGCAATAAACGACTTTGTGCTCCGTAGTTTTTTGCTTGAGTTTTTTGTCAGGATTTACTCTAAGAACAGTTTCAGACGTAGGTATTATATTTATTTATTTATTTAAGGATTGCCAACGGAGTTCACAACGTTACATTTTATGCAAAAAACAAGCACTAATATAAAGTTTAATTGTAACCCTAATAATAGGCAACCACAGTACAATTTTAGCATTGATGCACTAATTAATTATCTAAGCTTAAAGATAAACTGAATCACATCAGTCGGACTATTATTCAAGGTTCAACAACAAATCCCTGATTTTGAATTTATACAAATACAATTATGATAGGATTAGATACATATTATAAGTTGTATTATTAAATTCTTGTTTTACATCAAAATGGTCAAGTGTATTCCATGATACACTCAGAAAATAAATAAAATTGTAATAACTTATCATGGGCCTCATAAGAAGGCTATGTTGGGAGTTTCTCTGCATGACCGTATCAGAAATGAGGCTATCCGCAGCAGAACCAAGGTAACTGATATAGCCCTCCGAATCGCTAAACTTAAGTGGCAGTGGGCGCACATTACACGTAGAACCGATGGCCGTTGGGGCGGAAAGATTCTCGAGTGGCGACCATGTACCGGAAGGCGCGGCGTGGGTAGGCCCCCCACAAGGTGGACTAATGAGCTGGTAAAGGTCGCGGGAGTCTGCTGGATGCGGGTGGCGCAGGACCGGTTACTTTGGCACTCTTTGGGGGTGGCCTTTGTCCAGCAGTGGACGTCTTTCGGCTGATATGATGATAATGATGATGAAAAAGTAATCCACCAAATATTTATTGTTTTGTTAAAACCAATGCTCCGCGAAATAAAAAAAAACGTGATAGTAAGTTGATAATCACTGATATCATCATATAAGTCACGTATGATTTCATATCTATTTATGCGCAGATTTTAATCAAAAAATGAGACATCGGATACACATTCAAGTTATTTTTATTTCAATCTTTTGCCAAAATTAGATTTTATGGACGCAGTTAACATGAATGGGTGGTAAAACCCGTGCTGATAAAATAATAAAGTGAATCAACATAATAATCGTAGATAGTGTTATCTTTTATTGTGGAATTCTAATGGTTACGTTACGACTTGTGAAACATCGATTAACTTAGATTTATATGTAGTCACAAAATAGTTTTTGTACTTCTTTTTAACCGATTCGAAAAATGGAGGAGGTTCTCAATTCGTGGAATTTAATTCTTTATGTATATGCTCCGATTACTCGAAGACGCATGGACCAATTTAGAAAATTCTTTGTTTGAAAGGGTATGTATGCTTCCCAGGTGGTCTCATAGTCAGGTCAGGTTCTGATGATGGGATCCTGGAGAAATGTGGATATTTTGTCTTACAATTTAAGTTTGTCACAATTTACCAAAACATATAATTATCGTTTTATAGCCAATAAATATTAACTTGAAATGGGGTAGAGTGCTGTTTTATTTAAAAAAAACCGGACAAGTGCGAGTTCAACTCGCATGGTGAGGGTTCCGTATATAATCTAAGTGCAAGAGTAAAAATTGCTATGCTCTAAGCATCAGGCGCTCCATACAAAATACACGAAAATATTGAGAATTTTCCCGTTACTTTGAATAGGTACTCAAACTTCTTATAGGTTTTCTTGTATTCTTTAGGCAAGGAACTATTTTCCATATTTTTTTCAGAATTTTCAGCCTAGTAGTTTCGGAGATGAGGGGGGGAATGATAAATTTTCGTCTTTTTTCCTAAATTACTTCAAATCTGCTTTTGCAAAAATTATTAAAAAATATATATATGAGATGCTTACAACAACCCCTTTCATTTGATATGTCACACAAAACAGTTAGCAAAACTTTTTTTTATTATCCAGTTTACCCCCCAAAATGGGCCCCCTTGTTCAGAACTCATTAATTTACTTCACGCGTCCATCTTTGGGTCACCAATTTACATATGTTTACCAAATTTCAACTCAATCGGTCCAGTAGTTTCGGAGCAAATCGGCTGTGACAGACGGACAGACAGACGCACGAGTGATCTTAATATAAGGGTTCCGTTTTTTTTCCTTTTAAGGTATGGAACCCTAAAAAATAGCTCAATACTTATCCTCCTCTCAGGTGACTGACATAAACAATTTTCGAGGCGAATATGCGGCCACCGAACCCCTCCGACATGGTTATATCGAATGGCCACTGGTGGTCTTCGCGTCGAGTTATGCGTGCTGCTTGGCTCCAAAACCGATCAGGCGTGTTATCACAGTTGGCCTCTATTCTGATCGACCATCAGCTTAGCCTCCCAGGTGGATGGATCTACGTTAGCCCTTTTTATATGTGACTGAAACGTCACATCTTTGTACCGCAAATACTGGCCGTCTTTTTTTACTCTTGTGATTCATTAGTACGCGGTAAATGATGCGTTACGCTACGGTTACCTATCGCAATCACTAAATACTATTTCCCAACTGTATCATTTGTCCGTATTTTCATTTCGGCAAAAAGCCGTTTTTCTCTAAAACTATGACATTTTCAGGATCGTTATAAAACAAACCTAACGTAACCTAATAGTTTCTATATCATGAGTATTTAAAAATAATCAAAAACTATGCGGTCTTCGTGAAAACAGGCTTTTTGCCGAAAAGAAAAATCGGACAAACGATACTGTTGGGAAATTAAATTTATTGATTGCGATAAGATACACTCCACTACCCTGGCATCGAACGCGGGAGACATGTCCACGACTACACCAACGCATCTTTCGCTCATTAGATATACCAGTGACATTAGAACGCCTGAGAACTTCCGTATATCTGACACGGTTAAACCAGTGTAACCCCATTAGGTCACCGACGCATCTAAAATGGAATCTCATAAGCGAATATACTTGCGATAGAGGTACCACCTTTCGGAGGCATAGAAAAGATTCGGCAGTAAGAAGTGTCTTAATAGATAATTTATTATTTAACCGCAATGTAAATGCTTTAATCACGTTTGCGTTAACTTTGAAAGGATTATAACTGGAATGATCAGTCAGAAACTAAAGTAAACTTCAAAAAAAAGGCAACCAATATTCTCAATATTCGTAATGTGTCAATTGTATTGTATGTCTACTCCCTTTATATCTGTGTGTCTTTTGTGTAGTGAATAAATGTCTTCTTTCTTTCTTTCTTTCTTTCTTAATACTTTCACAGCACTAAAATTTAGTCTCCCCAGCTTGACCCCACACTTATATACCAGGTTTGTGGTGCCAGCGCCTTCTAATTTCACTACTATTTTAACTGAAAACTAATTTATTTAAGTAACTAGGAACTATATATTTATTAATCATTGAGACTTGGTTCTCATCGCTTTCAAGAGTCAGGCTATTTGCGAGCAAAATCAATTCTTAAAAATACAAACTGATACCTGAGCTGAGTCTGACATATGAATCTAGTTTTACGGTAAACTAAAACAAAACGGTCATAAAAGTCTGGAAACACATTAAATTCAGTTCCGGAATTTCCGATATTCTGAGTGTACCAGTTCCGGAATTCATGCCCTAATGTGGAAACGAGCACTATACCAACCGTCAGTTTGTTACAAGATTAAGATTTATGTAGTTTTTGTACGTACGAAACATTACGCAATCAACCACCTTCGTTGTTTAACTTGCTTGGAAACACGAGTATTTAGGTAAAGGCAATATCATAATTGGTTTCATTAGGTAATTACTTGAGTTAATGTCTGCAGCCAAGGTGTTTTAATAGATAACAAGGTATTTTCCCCTTTCGAGGGCCAGCTGAAGTACCCGCTCTGCCACTTTTATTACATGACGTCAAACAATTTGTTTCATATTCTCGTACTGACACTTAGAATCAATAAAGGTTCAGCAACGAGCAACTTCTCTGGAGTCGCAAGCATGCATAAGCAACGGTATCTGCAGGGGTAGTCACGTAAAGTTTTGAACGCGCGGTTGGTAGACCCAACTGTCATTTTTCCGTATAAAAATTGAAGTTTAGATCTACCTGACACGCGTACAATGCGTTACGTGATCGACCAGCTGGCCTATACTTACCTAGCTAATTTGCAGTTGCATTGGCCAGTGCAGCACGTAAGCTAACGGACGGATATCTAAACTAGTGTAACAAAAACTTAATGGGATGTGAACCCAAATTCGGTAGCGTATTGCAATTTCAAATAAGCATTTTTTTATTATTTTTTTACTTTACAGTCTTTGTTCTTGTTGACAATGCTTGTGTATGACAACATTCCCCGTGAAGGATGGGAGGGTTTCATCATCATCATCATATCAGCCGAAAGACGTCCACTGCTGGACATAGGCCTCCCCCAGAGAGTGCCAAATTGACCGGTCCTGCGCCACCCGCATCCAGCGGACTCCCGCAACCTTTACCAGGTCGTCAGTCCACCTTGTGGGGGGCCTACCCACGCCGCGCCTTCCGGTACGTGGTCGCCACTCGAGAACCTTTCCGCCCCAACGGCCATCGGTTCTACGTGCAATGTGCCCCGCCCACTGCCACTTAAGTTTAGCAATTCGGAGGGCTATATCGGTTACCTTGGTTTTGCTGCGGATAGCCTCATTTCTGATGCGATCACGCAGAGAAACTCCTAACATTGCCCTTTGCGTGACTTTGAGCCTTCTTATGAGGCCCATAGTAAGCGACCAAGTTTCTGTGCCATATGTCATCACTGGCAACACACACTGGTCAAAGACTCTCGTCTTGAGACACTGCGGGATATTGGACGAAAAGATGTGCCGGAGCTTCCAGAACGCTGCCCAGCCGAGTTGGATTCGACGATTGACCTCTTTCTCGAAGTTGGACCTACCTAACTGGACAAGTGGACAGTCTGTCCTAGGTATACATCATCGTCTACAACTTGAGCGTAAAGTGTCCGATTGTGGGAGGGTTTATAATAATCATAATAAAAAATAATAGAAAACAATTTTGGGAAATTCAATACGCTACCGAATCTGACCTTAGTGGGTTCACACCCCATTTTGTGTAACACCCTGTGTATAAAATGGGAAATTAATAGGTACTGAGGAACTAGATGTCTTTAGGTCATTTGCTTACATACCATAGATAGGGTTCAAGAGTCACAGGAACACACACGGATTCACACGCGGGCTAGATGAGGTACGTGACGTCACAGGTGGCGAGCGACATATGCCTTATTCAAATGCAAGCAAAGGGTCATCTGTCGGTCATTGTCAATAGGTGATCCTGTATGTATATATGAGATATATTATGACATTTGGCATTAGATTCACATATCATGTATAATGACGGATGATGCGCTTATAACGACCTCAGAAAGCTACTCTATAGTCTTCTTATTTATTTTTATAGACAAAAATAGGCTACTACTGAAGAAGATTCTGGTACGCCAAACCTTGGCATTTTTAAAGATCTGCGCATTAGTGCAAAATGCCAGCACATTACTGGTATTAGCAAACGAGGCACGTTTAGACTGGCTCGCTTGTTATCTGCTAGATGACCCCCGAATAGTACGGAGATGAATTACTCTCTAAATTACCGAATAACTTGTACAAGGTTGTTCTTTTTATTTATATTTAGTCTTAGGCTAGGTACACTATATAGGTAAGTAGGTATAAGAAGTACCTAACATACACATTAACATTAGGTATCTATCTATCTATCTATATCTATATCTATATACATATAATAAAGCTGAAGAAGGTCGAAAGTCTGTACATGGAAGAAAAACGAAAAAAAGTTGGCTGAGGATACTTAGAATTGATAACAGAACACGTTTCAACAGTTTTTAGAATTTTTGTCTGTTTATCTGTTTGTCTGTTTATTTGACAGAGCATCACGTGAAAACGGCTAAACGGATTTTGATCCAAACTTTACTAATCTGTCGAGAGAATCTCCGGCCAGGTTTAAAGCTATAAAAATCTTAAAGATTAGGGTTCAAAGGGGGTAGAAAATGGGGTTGAACTTTGTATGAGGACTCCTTGAATGCACGAGCTACAGACTTGAAAATTGGTAACCATAAACTTGACTGGAAAGTAAAAACGACCCCATTCAAACTTTTAGCAATGTATAGATAAAACGTGAAAAATATGGGATGAAAATAGGTTCTGAGGCGACTAGAAACTATATAATGTTGCAAGAGCGGGGTTATAACAGTATCATTACCATGGTAACATGTCGTCAAGATATTCGAAAATTCATCGTGTTCTTAGAACTGATAGTTAGTCCAGTGGTTTGACCCCTAGCTTACGGAGTCGGTGTCCCTGAGTTCAAACCCAGCGCTTGGAATGCACTTTTTGTAGTTTTAATTTTTTTGTGATACATTTTCAAAAACGCAGAGAAGCTTAGTGAATAGAGGATTTTAATGCAACTTTTACTTAATCGGTCGAGAAAATCCCCGGCCAGGTCATAGGCTGTAAAAATGATAAATATTAGTTCAAAGGGGGTAAAAAATGGAGCTATACTTTGTATGGGAACTCCTCAAATCCATGAGCTAAAGACTTGAAAATTGATGAGCATACACTTGACTGGAAAGTAAAAAGAACTCCATTCAAACATTATAAAAACTATAGATAAAACGTGAAAGAAAACGGGATGAAAAAGAGTGCTAGATGGCTAAAGACTATATACATATAATAACCAAAAATGGTTGATATCTCAACCTATAGTAGCTGTTAGACATAAGAGACCTAATTATTTTCGAAACTCAGTCGCTGACAACGTCGCTGTTGGTTTTGATATTGAAATCCAGCAACCTTGATCTCCGTCTTCCTATATAATTGCTATGAATTCAGAGGTCATCTAAAGATGTATGATAGGTTGAGTTTAATACTTACGTCGAATTAGGATAGTTCACCAACGTCAAGAGATGTGGGTATAAAATTTGGACACAACGGCATTCCGCGGAAAATTAAGTAGTTACCAATTTTTTATGTATAAAACATCAGCGTGCGTGACATTCAGAAATATTATGATGAATACTCGGGTATAGTGAGCGTCCGCATGAGCTCGCTCTCGGGCCTTCGGCCCTCGGGCTCGCATAGAGAGCGCTCTCTGAAGCGATGCCTGGGCCTTTCATTCATACGAAAAGCTCGGCCTTCGGGCTCGCTTGCCTCGCCACTCACCTTCGAGACTTTTGGAACTCAGATTTCGCTTTCAAGACACTTGGAGATAGTGTGCGTCAGTCCTCGGGCTCGCATAGGAAGCGCTCTCTAAAACGGTTCTTTGGGCCTATCATTCCAACGAAAAGCTCGGCCTTTGGTCTCGCTTGCCTCGCCGCTCTTCTTCTGACTTCTCTCGCTCGGGACTTTGGTCTCCGGTTTCGCTTGCAAGACACCTGGGCTTAGTTAGTGTCCGTGAAGTCTCGCCCTCGGGCTCTCTGAAGAGTTGGTTTGGGCTTTTCATTCATACGAAAAGCTCGGCCTTCGGGCCTTCGGCCCTCGGGCTCGCATAGAGAGCGCTCTCTGAAGGGTTGGTTTGGGCCTTTCATTCATACGTCATCTAAAGATGTATGATAGATTGAGTTTAATAATTACGTCGAATTAGCATAGTTCACCAACGTCAAGAGATGTGGGTATAAAATTTGGACACAACGGCATTCCGCGGAGAATTAAGTAGGTACCAATTTTTTTATGTATAAAACTTGATAGGACTTGGTAAGTAAAGACACCGGATTAGTCACAATTCTGTTTTTATTTAAGACTGCTCATATCACAACCACATTATATTCTCTTAGTATGACACTACATATTTTCACACATAACAGCAGACGAGCGCACATAAACAATAGACCAGTGGTCATAGACAATGATCTAAAATACTTTATTGCCACAACACCACCCCTCAATAAAATATTTTGCTCTGACCACTAAAGTAACACCGTTGAACATTAAAGCTGTTACAGTTACACACTATAAAACAGTAACAAATTATATTTCTAAACCTTCTGTGTATCAAACAATAAACCCCTGAATTTTCTAAATAAGACTCCTCCCAAAGCTTTAGTAAAAATGTCGGCTACTTGCTCACTAGTGCAAATATACTTTAACAAGATAATACCTCGTGTTATCTTTTCTTTAACAAAGCTTTGTTTAATGTCAAGATGCTTTACCCTTGTAAGCCACCTTGTCATATGAGCCATCTTAATCGCCGACTGATTGTCTTCATATAGCACGATCGGTCCTACATGAAAATCAAAGACAGTCAAAATGTCTTTGAGCCAGCACGCTTCACTGGTTGCATGGCTCAAGGCAACAAATTCTGACTCAGTCGAAGAAAGACTCACAGACTGCTGTTTTTTCGAAAACCATATGATAGTGCATCCCCACAGTTTAAAACAACAGCCAGTTGTTGATCTTCGATCCTCACTCCCTCCCCAATCACTATCTACGTAACCTACACAACCATCTTCAGTGCATTCGTATTTTAAACAAAAATCTCTTGTACCTGCTAAATATCTCAGAATATTGAATAACAATTTATACAACAGCATAGACGCACAACTTTGATATCTGCTGAGCATTGCCACGACTGCACAAATGTCAGGCCTTGTTCCAGCTGCCAAATAAGCCAAACTTCCCACCAAAGTTCTGCACTTGCTCTCTATCTCTGCACTTTCCGAAGATTCTCTTTTTAATACATGGAAGTCAAAGTTTTTATCAATCGGTAACAACAAAGGTTTACAATCTGACATACCATATGTCTGCAATACCTTCTCCAAATATCCTCTTTGAGACATAGTCGTACATTGCTTGTCTAAGTCCTGTTTGACCTCAAATCCTAAATATTTAGTAATTTTCCCCATATCCTTCATCTTAAAGGATTTACTCAATATATCTCTCACATTAACAGTCTCTTTTTCACAGGTACTGAAAAGCAGTATATCATCTACATACAATAATAGCCATGCCTTAGACTTTGTACTGCACTTTGAGAACAAACAACAATCTTTTTCCGCCTGTACAAAGCCTAACGACTTAACTAGGCTAATAAACGTCTCATTCCAATACCTGGGTGCTCCCTTGAGTCCATACAAAGATTTATTCAGTTTACCATACCTAGCGTTGCATCCTTCAGGCAGTAATATGTACAACTCCTCATCCAAATTAGCATTTAAGAATGCTCCACATACATCCATTTGGTAAATTTGTAAGTTTAGTTTAGTCGCTACTGAAACAAAAATTCGAAACGTGTTGAGCCTAGCTACTGGCGCATACACGTTGTAGTCATCATCACAATTTTGTTCGAAACCTCTAGCGACTAACCTAGCTTTAAAAGTCTTTTCATCCTTCTTCTTAAACACCCATTTGGAACTAACGCCACTTGCCGAATCCGGGATACTTTGGACCTCAGTCCATGTATTGTATTCCTTCATTTGGGCAAGCTCAGCCTTGATAGCTAGCTCCCATTTCTCTTTGTCCTTAGACTTCATAGCCTCAGCATAAGTTTTTGGCTCACATTCATCGCTGACTACCATTATCATATCATCATACCTCAATGGTTTCCTAATTTCCCGCCCTGACCTGGAGGTTTGCTGAGCTTCTGCCGGAACTTCTTGAGATACAGCAGGAACTGGCTGCTCAACCACCGGAACCTCTTGAACTGCCGCCGGTATGTGTTCTGACTCCAAATCTGAAACAATATCTGTAACAACTTGTTGTATACCATTTGATGGATCCTCTATGTTCTCAACATCTAGGTATTCATCCTCATCTTCTTGGTCATCTGTTGTTGAGACCTGTTCGTGTTCAATGTCTAAAGATATTACCAATTCTTCGGCGTTATCTTTCTCATCCGACTTGTCATTTGGTAGAACACAGGCTTTTCCTGACAGTATTATGATGTCTCTTCGTATGTCCACAAATCTTTCATCAGGATAGTAGATTCTATAGCCTTTTGACTTCTCGTAGCCCACAAACATACCTTTTTTCCCTTTAGGGTCCCACTTTAAACGCTTCTCTTTGGGAATATGAACTGCCACCTCGCTGCCAAAAATCATTGTCAAACTACTTATGTCAAACTGTTTGCCTTCCCACAACTCGTATGGCGTTTTTCCTTCAATACGACTTTTTCCAGTCCGATTTAAAGCATACACAGCCATATTGACAGCCTCTGACCACAGCTCTTTGCCAAGGCCGTTTATCATTGAACGTGCAGCCTCCACGAGAGTGCGCATCTCTCTTTCTGCTCTTCCGTTCTGTTCCGCATTGTATGGGATCGTAGTTTGATGCGTGATACCCATGGCTCCGAGCAACTCATTAACTTCCCGATTTACAAACTCCTTCCCATTATCCGTCCTCAAGACCTTTATTTTCTTGGACGTATATCTCTCTGATGTCAAAATATATTGCTTAATTTTATCCGCCACTTCAGACTTCCTCTTGAGAAAATAAACCACCCTGTAGTTAGATAGATCGTCCTTTAGAAGTAAGAAGTATCTTGCTCCTCCGATAGAGGCCACTTCCATGGGTCCAGCCACGTCACCATGCACCAGCTCCAACACATCTTTTGACGTACTCGTACTCGCAGTAAAAGGCGTTCTATGTATTTTGTTTAAGGCACAGTTCTCACATGCCTTATCACTCTCCGAATATACAATACCATGCTTCTTCAAAGTGGACTTTACAAACTTGTTATTTTGATGACATAATCTTTCGTGCCACACATCCAAAGAACAGATCGCTGCCACATCCTCTTGCTTTTGTTTCGTATTCAGGACATAGTAATTAGCTACACGGGATCCCCGTCCACAAATAACTCCGTGTTTAGTAATCAAACATTCATCATTTTGCATTGTTACCACGTATCCCTTATTTGTAATTTTCAGTACCGACCGTAAATTAATTTTCATCCCTGGTACATGCAGTACGTTACTAAAAGTCGAATTAATAAACGTATTGCCGTTGTGGACCTCCATTTCCATCTCACCAATACCCAAAACGGGTAAACGCCGTCCATCTCCGACCACAACAAATCGATCTGTCACTGACTGATAGTTTGTCAGTTTTGACTTATCCCCTGTCAGATGTTCGCTGGCCCCGCTGTCGACTACCCAATTCTCACCAAATAGGTCACTGGCCGCCGCTGTCATAGCTGTCACCAAGAACGCATTATTTTGTGACGAACTTCCAAACTTCGCTTCTTTATGACTTTTCAGCCTGGGACAATCTGCTTTTAAATGCCCAATTTTATCGCACACGAAGCACCTCCTTTTCTCAGAAGCATATTTGCAATGCTGCGCGAAATGTCCAGCTTTACCACATTTGAAGCATTTCTTGCTTGACCCGCCAGCTTTGTGATTTTGATTAGTATACAAAGCCGCATTATCCTCCTCGCCTCTGGAATCTCTGGCCTTCAGCCTCTCTTCTTCTACTAGGAGTCTTGCGACTAGATCATCGCAATTTTGTTTACTGGTTTCTACAGACTCCCACGCGCATATGAAATGGCTGTACCTCTCTGGTAAGGACATTAGAATCTTTGTCATCATGAACTTGTCAGACACCTCCTCTCCACCTTGCTTTAACTGACATTTCAATTCCTGTAATTTGGACAAGTACACAGCCAAATCTCCTCCTTCGAATTTAAATTGTAGGAACTTTTGTTGAAGCATAAGCGTTGCCGTCGCTGACTTTGGTTCGAACACTGTCTGCAATTTGTTCCAGATCTCTTCTGCTGTTTCACATGTTAAGACATGTACCACTACAGCCTCGCTCAGTCTAGTAACTATTATTGACTGTGCTTTCGCGTCACTTTTCGTCCACTCTACCATATTTTTCTCCGTTTTCTTTTCCGTGCCATTAACTATATTCCACAGATCCGCTCCCCTCAGCGTGACCGAAACTTGAAATTTCCAGACGCTCCAGTTTCGCTGCCCTTCCAGCCTCATTGCTGTCGATAACGTGTGGGATTCCATCTTCTTGCTTTGCGACGTGTATTCCCTTTTAGCCTTTTATCGCGCCCACCGCACGACCTCCTGGAAGCTCCTCCTGGAACCTCTCTTCACGTGCCTCCCCTCGTTAGCCTCCGAATCACCACTACCCGCAATCTTCACCTATGCAGAATTATGACTTGACAGGCCCATAACCTGATAGGACTTGGTAAGTAAAGACACCGGATTAGTCACAATTCTGTTTTTATTTAAGACTGCTCATATCACAACCACATTATATTCTCTTAGTATGACACTACATATTTTCACACATAACAGCAGACGAGCGCACATAAACAATAGACCAGTGGTCATAGACAATGATCTAAAATACTTTATTGCCACAACAAAACTTCAGCGTGCGTGACATTCAGAAATATTGTTATGAATACTCGGGTATAGTGAGCGTCCGCATGACAGCGGTCTCTGAAGCGATGTATTGGGCCTTTCATTCATACGAAAAGCTTGGCCTTCAGGCTCGCTTGCCTCGCCACTCACCTTCGGGACTTTGGAACTCAGATTTCGCTTTCAAGACACTTGGAGATAGTGTGCGGCAGTCCTCGGGCTCGCATAGGAAGCGCTCTCTAAAACGGTTCTTTGGGCCTATCATCCCAACAAAAAGCCCGGCCTTTGGTCTCGCTTGCCTTGCCGCTCTACTTCTGACTTCTCTCGCTCGGGACTTTTGGTCTCCGGTTTCGCTTGCAAGACACCTGGGGTTAGTTAGTGTCCGTGAAGGCACGCCCTCGGGCCTTCGGCCCTCGGGCTCGCATTGAGAGCGCTCTCAGAAGGGTTGGTTTGGGCCTTTAATTTCTACGAAAAACTCGCTCTCGGGCCTTTGGCCCTCGGGCTCGCATAGAGAGCGCTCTCTGAAGGGTTGGTTTGGGCCTTTCATTCATACGAAAAGCTCGGCCTTCGGGCTCGCTTGCCTCACCCCTCACCTTTGGGACTTAAGGCTCATGTTTCGCTTGCAAGACACCTGTGGATAGTAAGTATCCATGGAGTCTCGCCCTCGGGCCTTCGATGCTCTGGCTCGCATATGGAGCGCTATCAATAAGGGTACGTGGGGCTTTTCATTCCTACGAAAAGCTCAGCCTTTGGCCTCGCTTGCCTCCCCGTTTACCTTCGGGACTTTGGCTCTCAGGGGTAGTTTGACAAGACACCCGGAGATATAGAGTATCTTTGGGGTCTCGCCCTCGGGCCATTTGTTTCAATTATGAAATCTTATATTTAAATTCCGGTTTTGGTAATTTTTCTTCTACTATAAGTACTTAGGTACTTCGTTTGCAATAAAGATTAAGTAAATCAATATAATTAAATATTATTGACGACAAAGTTTATGAGGATTTCAACTGTTACACGCATAATTTATAGAAATGAAATCGTAATAATCTAATTTATCAGTGTAGTAGGTATCGTATGGTGAAACATAAGAATATCATGTCATCCATAATTTATACACGTACGAAGTCGCGGGCAGAAGCTAGTACATAATAAAAATCTAACCTAGGGCGCCGCCGGCAGCGAGGCGGGGTCTAAGCTACCGTAGGTTAGAGCGACTGAGAGAGGAACCTCCTGACTATCCGCGCCATGTCCATTATTACACCTATTATTATTATTATATACAATGCCAAGTAGTACCCATAGGTAATACAACCTTTGCTTAGTGTGGGAATACGTGTAAAATTGTCCCAAATATTTATTTATATTTTATATTTAATGTAGGTATAATGTATGTCATGTTATCTCATCATCTCGTCTCATTCTAAACATTATTATCCTTGGCTTGAGGATTTTTGTAAGTCATTGATGCTTTTTTAGGGTTCCGTACCTCAAAAGGAAAAAAACGGAACCCTTATAGGATGATCTGTCTGTCCGTCTGTCACAGCCGATTTGCTCCGAAACTACTGGACCGATTGAGTTGAAATTTGGTAAACATATGTAAATTGGTGAGCCAAAGATAGACGCGTAAAGTAAATTAATGAATTCTGAACAAGGGGGCCATTTATGGGGGGTAAACTGGAAAATTAAAAAAAAAAGTTTGCAAAGTGATTGTGTGACATATCAAATGAAAGAAGTTGTTGTAAGTATTTCAAATATTTTTTTATATAATTTTAGCAAAAACAGGTTTGAAGTAATTTAGGAAAAAAGACGAAAATTGACCATTCCCCTTCTCCCCTTATCACCAAAACTACTAGGCTTAAAATTCTGAAAAAAAAATATAGAAAATAGTTCCTTGCATAAAGATTACAGGAAAACCTATAAGAAGTTAGAGTATTCAAAGTAACGGGAAAATTCTCAATATTTTTGTGAATTATATACGGAATCCTCACCACGCGAGTTGAACTCGCACTTGTCCGGTTTTTTAATAATTGGATGCAGTTTTAATTTCGTCCAAAAACTGGCCAACTAATTCTTAAAAACTAAACCGTACGTTTTATAGTTCAAGATTTTCCCTCATTTGAATAAGGTCCACTGTATACTCAGGCGCCGACCGTGAGATAGATTTAAACATAAATAAATAAATAAAATTATTCGGGACAATCTTACACAAATTAACCTAGTCCCAAACTAAACAAATATTGTACTATGGGTACTATATTTATATAAATAAATATAAATACTTAAATACAAATATTCGTGTTCATTACACAAATAAATGTCCTTACCGGGATTCGAACCCGGGACCTCCGGCTTCGTAGGCGCTACCAACTAAGCTACAGAGGTCGTCAAACTGCATCAAACTCTACATAATATTATGGCCGTACATTGTATAGCAATATAAACTTTAGTGTTATTTTATTTTTACGTTTTATTGCTTGTTATCTTTAATTGAACATTATTAAGCAGTAATCCTAGAAGCACCGGCATTAAAGCATAACAAAACATTATTTTTTATTTGTCTACTGACATATATACAGAAGGTAGCCCATTACATTGTTACGAGTATGTATGTATATATGTAAGCTTACTTTAAGCTAACTGCTTACTTTATATGTATATGTCACCGTTAGATTGTAAACACCGTCAGTTTATAATCTTACTATCGATATTATAAACTGCCGAAAAATTGTGAACTGTCAAAACCGTTCACAATTTAACGCAGTATTTTTAGTTAGTTTATAAACTATAAATGTCGAATCGTCAAATTGTGAACCTTACCTTACCTTGTGTGTATACCTTTTTTTGTTTCTTTTTCGTGGGGAAATGCATATACACATCCCACCTGGCTGGGTAACCAGGACGGGTATGACGGACTCCCGGAAACCGCCCGGACTACCGTCTAAAACTCCACAGTGCTCTACACGCTTTGTGGCGGAGCCACGGGAACGGTCGCGCACACTTCAGTGAGTCAGCCAGCAGCTGTCCCCATGAGGGACCCATCGTAGGGGTTACCCGTCCCCCAGAATATCATCTTCAGGGGCATGCCCGAACGCCCGACACGCCCTCCAAGTCGAAGATCTCATTCCTGTCAATGGCAGACGTCCCCGTGTCTATCACCCGGAGGTCGTCATTAGCGCCGCAGGCCTGCCTTCAACCAATCTTTGGACTATATGGCTCGATCAAAGCCTTGTCTTTATTACCAACAGTTATTACATTTCAAAGCCTTGTTGATTCCGCCAATTTTGAGTTTGGATAAACTACGGCCAGTATACAGGGTGAGCAATCCAAATGGGTCAGTATGGCGGTTTTGGAAACCATAACAGATAGCGAAATCTTGGCTTAGGAACCATGACGTTGATTTTAGTAAAAAGAAAAACTGCATTCATATACTTACAAAAATACGTGTAGGTACTCGGCCCAGGAATCGAACCTGGACTTTTTGAAAAATGAAATTTCGTTATTTTCCTTTGAATATCGGTTATGTAGCTCTTAAATAGTAAATGTTACTAAGAAACATGATATCTAAAACTAATAAAATGCATTGTTTTTAAATAACGAAATTTAATTTTTCAAAAAGTCCAGGTTCGATTCCTGGGCCGAGTACACGTATTTTTGTAAGTATATGAATGCAGTTTTTCTTTTTACTAAAATCAACGTCATGGTTCCTAAGCCAAGATTTCGCTATCTGTTATGGTTTCGAAAACCGCCATACTGACCCATTTGGATTGCTCACCATGTATAATCTTGACGGTGGAATACAGGTAGTGTACGTATATCCGACCGATCGTTAACCTTTCAGATGCTTTGTGATGCTGAAGAATTATAATTTATTTATTTTTCATTTTTGTCACAGAGACAATTATCAGTGCTGTCATACGAATGGTGAAGTCCCTGAACTCGTAACCGGGCTCAAAACCTTCACCCCAGAACTGGTGAACTCGCTCATATTTTCAGAAGGTTTATTATCGCTCGTAATTAGTTTAACGACGCTCCCACTTGGTCGTAATCATATTTTAATATTGCTAAACGCTTTATGTGGTTAAATACCGTTCCTTGGAAGCGCCTGGATATTTTGGCTGTAAAATGCTGAGATTTCCAGTGATCGGTGGAAGCGTACTTTCACCTTTAAAATTTGTCAGTTAGGTTTAAAAGTTATGCGATTACCCTGCAATTCCGCCAACACGGTGCCTACACCAATTCTTATTTATTTATCAACAAACAGAAACAAGTGTAAGGCATGTAAATTGAAAAACGAGTAGCATCGACCACTCGTATTCAATTATATCGGTAGAAAGTATGTGCCTGCAATTTTGACACTACAATCGTATTTACTTTTATTTTTCCATCGCGAAAGTCAAAAATCGACCCTCTGCATGTCTATTGCAGAAAGGCACGCGAGTTTTGTCGCGGCCAGATAGACTACTTACACGTCTCTTTCTAAGTGCAACAGCTTCCTGGCCATCCTGTGATAGCCGTATAGTTTAAGCCGTACGATTATAAAAACCGCAAATCGATGTACAGTTTAGGCATTTGGCACACCCGCAATAAAAAAATTGACCCGCAGTTCCTAAAAAAATTCCCTTGAGGGGGGAGTGCTGAGACATTTTTTTTGTTGAGATTTTTTTTTTTGGTCTTCGCACTCCCCTCCTAAGGGAATTTTTTTAGGAACTGCGGGTCAATTTTTTTATTGCGCGTGTGCCAAATGGCTAAACTGTAGGTACGTCGATTTGCGGTTTTTCTCTGAAATTGGGCTTGTACGGCTACCACTAGTATTACGTGCCACAGTTTCAGCGTGACGTAATGGTAAAAGTATTCATGAATGGCTGAACAACGTTATTTGTATCCATTATACACCCGACCTTTGAGGATACATATATTGACATTCACTGGATTAACCCTAATGGATATAAAGCGGCTGAATATCCGAAAACATATCCCGAATTAAACCTTCAGCTGATTTTAAAATCGCTTAGGAATTTCTCAGAGTTGTTCTTAATTGGCAAAATATTAATTTAATAAGAGATTGACATCCATTACTATACATTATACATCCTATTATTTATACATCCAAGAGAACTCTTGCCTGCCGCTATCGACCAGTAGGTACCAGTGTCAGCAACAGTTTCTACGGGCGCTGAGGCATACATTTTGGAAATCTGCCGCATCCCGCAAGCGGGCCCTATCAGCCAGTGGAAACAGTTGCCCGAATGCAGGCTCTATGGCATGCATTTTGGAATTCACCTGCACCCTATCAACCAGTGGAAACGGTTGCCCGAATGCGGGCCTTAATGGCATGCGTTTTGGAATTCTCCCGCACCTTAAAAGCGGGCGCTATCGACCAGTGAAAACGGTTGCCCGAATGCGGGCCTATGGCATGTGTTTAGGAAATCTCCCGCACCCCGAATGCGGGCCCTATCAACCAATGAAAATACGTCTATGGGGCTTAAACAATCCTTTTCAGTGTCCTTCAGCGTATAACAAGTAAGGTCAGGAGTGTTTGTACAGCGTTACAAGTATTTACGATTTCGCTTTGCTCGCTGAATGATTCACTGTATAAACTCCAAACACATGCAGTGCCATATGCTACTTTGGTTTCAGAAAGTACGTAGGTAGTCTTAATACAAACAAGTAATATACCTAAGTCCGAAACAGTAGAAGTAAATTCTGTCAAAAAAAATACAAGCCAAAAAGCTACCTCATATTCACAGCACAAATGCCGAGAAAATATTAGTTTCTATACGACTTCAAAAACGGAGGAGGTTCTATCAGCAGGGATCGGAACCGGTTTTTTCAAAAGTCCTCGAAGTAGTCTAATATTTTGAATTATTTTAGGCTCTTGATGTAGAACTTTATCATGTATTTAGGTAACATTTTCGTATGATTAGGCTGCCTGATCAAAAATTATATTATAAACCAAAGAACGAAATAGAACGAAATAATACCGGTATTTTTGTATGGTGAAAATACCGATATCCGATCCCTGGTTCTATGTTCCACCGTCATTATTTTTTTTGCGTTCGTTTGACATAATTTACTCTTACATTTTCGGATTCTAATATTTATTCTGCAGGTAAGCCGCAAGGGTCTTTTATAAAATTGACACAGTAAGTATAACAAATACTATTGTATGATTAAGTGATATAATAGTAACATAACAACATTGACGCATTACACATATACCGGCAAACATTTTGCTGAGAGATTAATGGAGTCTCCGGGTATAATCTGCCAAGAAAGTGGTCTAACACTCGTTGCATCTCGAACACTGGGAATCGACTTATATCTTGACCGTGATTTTGAGAATACGGAAGTCGGTTTTCGATCGACTTCCGCCAATTTTTTTCGAGATATGTCTATTAGACATCATTTCGATCGGCCCGAGAATTGACCTCCTGCTGGCCGATCACGTAACGCATTGCACGCGCGTCAGATAGATCTGAACGTCAATTTTGATATGGAAAAATGACAGTTGGATCTACCTTTTTTTTAATGGGAGGAAAATCCGTTATGGATACCTCCGCGCCACGGGGATAGCGCGGAGATTATCTATGTCAGACTCGCACCGACTAAAAACCCCCCCGATGGTCCTCCTCGACACATTTCGGATGGCTCTGGGATCTCCTAAGAACGCACCAGTGCCACCCTAGCGTCATGCCTCTGTGGGTCCTACCTTTTTTATTTTTTTATTCTACAATTGCAGCTCCTAACTGCAACTGTGTACCACCCCGAGGACCCCTTTTAGTCGCCTCGTACGACAGTAGTAGGATACCGTAGCCATATTCTATGCCCAGGCTACAGGGCGCTGGATCTACCTAACGCGCTTTCAAAACGTTACGTAATTACCCCCCTGGCCTAGGGTCTGTCAAGCGAGTCGTGTCCCTGAAAAAATAATTAACCCGCGCCTCCACAAACATCCGATGGACTAAGCATTAAGTTATAAATTATAACTTATAATTAGAGTTAGGAATTTTGGTGGCATTGGGTGAACAAAGAGCAATGGAGTCCTTGTTATATTTTTTTGATTGAATGAATAAATTAAATAGAAGTCCGGACTTTGACGTAGTGAGAGACATGCTTGATTTTGTTAATCATGCTCAAATTCTGAAGAATGCTACGTTAACATCGGTGGATGTAGAGAGATCTTTCTCGACACACAAATGGATTTTTCACAAGTTCATGATAATGTATTTAGGTAACATTTTCGTATGATTAGGCTGCCTGGTCAAAAATTATATTATAAACCAAAGAACGAAATAGAACGAAATAATACCGGTATTTTTGTATGGTGAAAATACCGATATCCGATCCCTGGTTCTATGTTCCACCGTCATTATTTTTTTTGCGTTCGTTTGACATAATTTACTCTTACATTTTCGGATTCTAATATTTATTCTGCAGGTAAGCCGCAAGGGTCTTTTATAAAATTGACACAGTAAGTATAACAAATACTATTGTATGATTAAGTGATATAATAGTAACATAACAACATTGACGCATTACACATATACCGGCAAACATTTTGCTGAGAGATTAATGGAGTCTCCGGGTATAATCTGCCAAGAAAGTGGTCTAACACTCGTTGCATCTCGAACACTGGGAATCGACTTATATCTTGACCGTGATTTTGAGAATACGGAAGTCGGTTTTCGATCGACTTCCGCCAATTTTTTTCGAGATATGTCTATTAGACATCATTTCGATCGGCCCGAGAATTGACCTCCTGCTGGCCGATCACGTAACGCATTGCACGCGCGTCAGATAGATCTGAACGTCAATTTTGATATGGAAAAATGACAGTTGGATCTGCCTTTTTTTTAATGGGAGGAAAATCCGTTATGGATACCTCCGCGCCACGGGGATAGCGCGGAGATTATCTATGTCAGACTCGCACCGACTAAAAACCCCCCCGATGGTCCTCCTCGACACATTTCGGATGGCTCTGGGATCTCCTAAGAACGCACCAGTGCCACCCTAGCGTCATGCCTCTGTGGGTCCTACCTTTTTTATTTTTTTATTCTACAATTGCAGCTCCTAACTGCAACTGTGTACCACCCCGAGGACCCCTTTAGTCGCCTCGTACGACAGTAGTAGGATACCGTAGCCATATTCTATGCCCAGGCTACAGGGCGCTGGATCTACCTAACGCGCTTTCAAAACGTTACGTAATTACCCCCCTGGCCTAGGGTCTGTCAAGCGAGTCGTGTCCCTGAAAAAATAATTAACCCGCGCCTCCACAAACATCCGATGGACTAAGCATTAAGTTATAAATTATAACTTATAATTAGAGTTAGGAATTTTGGTGGCATTGGGTGAACAAAGAGCAATGGAGTCCTTGTTATATTTTTTTGATTGAATGAATAAATTAAATAGAAGTCCGGACTTTGACGTAGTGAGAGACATGCTTGATTTTGTTAATCATGCTCAAATTCTGAAGAATGCTACGTTAACATCGGTGGATGTAGAGAGATCTTTCTCGACACATAAATGGATTTTTCACAAGTTGAGAAATCGTATAACGCCAGTGAATATGGAACATATTGCCATAGTGTATGCTTTTCATAATCTTGACAACCATTTAACATCAGATGAAGATAACATGCAAGATTTTGAAACTTTAATTCCAGTTGCAAGTTGTTCAAGGTCTTGAATACATAATCATTTTAGTTAAATAGTAAAATTTATTGACATCTACTATTTTGAAATCTACATAATATATGGCTTTATCATTCAGTTATTCAATTATTCAAATAAAAAAAAATACAATGGCGACTCCACTGCACTACTTGTGCTAAAAATGCCACCAGAATCCTAACCCTACTTATAATTGACAAGTCTAAAGTAAAGTATACAAGTTACTATCAGGGGGCCATTTCACAAAATTTAGTTTTTGTTTGTGCAATAAAGTTTAAAAAAATAAATAGCGACACGATGTATTCAAAGACAAGAAATTAAATTATTTGTTAAAAAATATTAAAATGTATTTAAAAAAAATATTACGAATTGGTTATGTCAGAAATGTTTATACAGCGTTAAATAGTTCTTAAATCATTGATGTGTTAAGTAAATAATTAGAAATCAAATTCAACTGAAATTGATATTTGTACGCTAGTTCGTAGGCATCATGTGGAGAGCAGAGATGTATTACCGTTAAGACTGTTTTGTAAACCCACTATTTAACAAATACAATATTCATTCATTCATTCATTCATACACGAGGAAACTGCACAATTCAATACACTAATTCTAATAGATGCACTCTTTCCATAGCGGTGTGGGTCCGGTTTGAGCCGCCCCCACCGCCCGGATGGCGACGTTTGCTGTCTACCGGAACACTAGCTCAGAGACCATCAGGGAAACGTCACATTGATGTTTCGTTGGTTTAAAAGTTAATCAGTTTATAGATACCGGCGAATCAATTGAATTCTAATGTAATCAGTCAAATGTTCCATGTAATTCAAAGCTGAATTTTGCTAATACAGAAATAACTAAGGTAAACGTCCGAGTGTTCGACGCTGTAATAGTATATGACAAGGGTCTCTATGTCAAAGTGTTTACTGTAAAATAAAATACTTCAATACTTGAGTGGAGATGATACAGCGGTATCTATCACTCAATATGGCATCATCTTGATTATCTTTTAAGATTTTGCTAGGTAGAACGTACCTATAATGCAATAGAATGAATGTACAGTCGACGCCAAAAATACGTTTACACTTTTGCACCTTATTCCATTGCAATAAGGCGAATAGTGTAAACGTATTTTTGGCGTCGACCGTACCAGCTATTGTATTTTATGAATCCATACTGATAGTATCCCCAGCCAACTTATTTTCGAATATCTTCCATGTACAGACTTTCGACCCTCTTCAGCTTTATTATATGTATAGATGAAATAAATACAACCTACCGCAATGGAACTTATTAAGTTTTTTTTAAAGATATATCTTATGTGCAGTAAGGGAAATGTATTCACGTACCACCGTAGAACTCTGTTGCAATTGACAGGCCGCCGTCACTCAAACTCGAGTGATATGTCACCTTATTGCGATAGGGTTCTACGGTGGTACATGAATACATTTCCCTTAGTGTACGTGTACGTGCGTGTTTTTATGGCTTAGATATAAATAAGTCATTATTATTAAAAACAATTCTGGCATCGCGTATAAAGGTTGTTTTTAATTTATTGGGCCACCCACTTTCATTCACTGATCGAAAAATTGACGTGAATTTTTACGCATAAGACTCGTGGACGTGTTACGTTACAAATCAATCGCCATTGTATTATGAGTTCTACGGTCTTCACAATACAGTTGAATACACGCAACAACCTTTAGTAGTCGCAATAATATTATGTAGGTACATCATATTTATTTATTTACACACTTTACGAGGTGCGAACTGCTAACGCTATTTACTATTTGCTGTATTTCAGGTTCAGGGCGATATTGTAATGCCTATTGCGAATTTCATGTGTTGAATGTCACTATGAGTGCGATTTTAGACCTTATTCCAATCTCTTTAGGGTGGTATATGTTTTATTCATTTGATTAAGTCCATGTGGTTTATTGTGGTTAGTAACTTGAATATTTCAACGGCTAGTACGGACGGCTATGGAATAATTCGCTGTAAGGGAATGATACAATCATGTTATGGCCGCTGTACGGTCACGGACTTTAATTGTTGAGCCATTTAGGTGTCAACTAATTTTGATTTTCTATGAAGCTATGTAAGTATCAGGAAAATGAGGAAAAATAACCAATGTTCGAATATGTCTCTGTCATTCTTGTTTTGAAAGACAACAAAGACATACAAACATGAAACATGTGACATGAAAGTGGGAATATGTTCCCCTCTGTCAAATATCATGGATGGTGGCGGCCCGGCCGTAGCTTTCACCTCTATTGTTATGAAATTAAGGTCGAAAGTCCCAACTACTAATGGTGTAGTGTCGCACGTCGCACACTGGGACTTTTACCTTAACGTTAACTTATATTAATGAAAAATGTTAGAAAAGAATGACAAATAGGTACTCTGTTTCTGGAAATTCCCGTTAACTTCGGCATATTGCAGAGTACATTCACAGTAACAAATTAGCATAAGTAATTATTTTTTGAAAAATTTTTTTTTTGTTTTTTATATAAAACATTTTAATGTAGCGTTAACGGTTATGTCTTATTGTACTAGGGTCTTGAAACACATGAATAAAAAATATGTACTTACCTCCGAGTCAGTTGGTGCCTAATATCGAACGAACTCACTTTCGTAAACCTTCTAGTAGTGTATAATTATAAACTAAAACCTCACAAAATCTAAAAATCTTTTATGACGTCGCAGTTAAGAGCTATTTACATGCACTGGTTAAAGCTGGAAAACTGATTACATTAAAATTATCTTGAATGCAGCAAAATTATCTTGAGCCAAGATTTATTTGTCTTGGTTCAAAAGAATCCTCTTAATTCAAGATGATTTGTGTTTCATTCAAACTAATGGGAATTTTTATTGTGAATTTCTTGATACCTATATTACTAATATTTTTGTGTGTGTAGTTTGTTGCTCTCAAATACTCTCAATTTCCTTTTTATATTTATCGGTTAAAGTGTAGCAGACAACAAAGCAAAAGAAAAAAAACTTATAAACATGTTTACAAACCGTAAATCTGATTTGAGATCTTTAACAGATATAAAATCAATCTGTTTTATACTGCTAACAACATTTTTTTCCTTTAATTACATGTACACTAATAATAAATCTCCTAATTAAAAAAACCGGCCAAGTGCGTGTCGGACCACGCAAAACGAAGGGTTCCGTGCCTATTAAAAAGGTCGTATCGTCATAGAAATCCTACGGCACTTACGTCCTTTTCTTTGAGGAAGGCAGTTTTTCAGCAATATCTCGGAAACCTTTCATCCGATCTTGTTCAAAACAATTTTCGGTGAATGAACTTAATAAGCGCTGTGTCCATGAATTTTTTCATATTTTTAAAATACACCGTTCAAAAATTAGAGGGGGGGGGACAGAATTTTAGTGACTTTCGGGGCGATTATCTCTGACTGTATTCACTTAATCAAAAAAATTCCCGAGAAACCTTATATTTATTTTGAAAGGCCTATCGATTCATGTGCCACACGTGGGCTCACGATGAAAAAAATTTTTTTGACTTTTAGTTTTATGTATGGAGTACACCCCTAAAAAAATTTTTTTTAGTAATTTTAATTACAAAACTTTGTAGCGGCCAACAAAATACACCTATCCTCAAAATTTTATTCAAATACACCTTATAGTTTTCGAGTAAAATGCCTGTGACATACGGACAGACGGACAGACGGACAGACGGACAGACGGACAGACGGACAGACGGACAGACGGACATGACGAAACTATAAGGGTTCCGTTTTTGCCATTTTGGCTACGGAACCCTAAAAAGAATCCGCCAGTATCATTTTAAGACATTGTTCTGTCACGAAAGATCTCAGCGTCCCTTGAACAGAAAAACATGAAACATTTTTTATATATACAATATTATTCTAGCTCGCGCTTAGAAAAGTTTTCATCTGACTGCGACAAATAATAAATTTTCCGAAATATTGGATCTCATTTAATTTTTCTTTTATTTTTCTTATGGGAAATTGCCGTCATGGCTGACAGCATGTCAGTGTCGTCAGTGCCGTCAAAAATGGCAAAGTTTCTTTGTCGTTTACCTATTAAAAAATCCGGTCCGGTCTACGATACACCTTCACGAAACGCATACCAAATGATAAAGCATAAAAAAGAATCGTTTCTGATATGAGAACTTATATGCGCCAATTTCGTATTACCTACAGGCGTAATTTCAACAAATGGCCAAGTGAAGGGTAGTATAATATATATTAAAATTTGACATTATTTTAAGACAAAAATGTATACAAAATATATACAAGGATAAGTCATATATACAGGAGTGAAGGAATAAATACAGGAAAAGGAACTGTAAGGATTGACAGCCACGAGTATAATAATATATGTTAGGTTAGGACCATATTATGTAACTTTCCACGGGTACTCGTACCTTATGAGGCGGTAGTTTCGGAGATATTGAATGTTTTGTAAAAGTAAGTAAAAAAGACGATTTTTAATCGCTATTTTGAAAACTATAAGATGTGGGTCGTTCTTCTTTTTTACCGACAATGAACCGAGGTTTTTCTGTTTTTTTGGTTTTTAAACTATCGAAAATTGTGCTTTTGAAGTGCGATTTAAAAAAAAATGCATAGGTTTCTTCATTAGAACTAATTAAAGTTTCCTTTCTGGCCAATATAAATATTTATTTACGGTTGGTTTCTAAAAAAAAACATGTGACAAAGTGGACTCTTTCAGTGGGGACCACATTTTGGTTTACCACTCTGTCACGGCATTCTACGAAAAAAAAAACATTTAAAAAAACGCTAGTTAGAGAAAGTGAAATATTAAATATCACTAATTAATAAAATAATATGGACGTTCATTGGAACATTATAAAACCGTAAACATCATTACTCAAATGAGATGCCGTAATAAGACGAAGGACAGGCTATTGTCGGTCGAAAAGAAGAACGACCCATGTAACATTTGTTGACGTAGTTTTATGTTTTGTATACCTATGTAAATTACATGTCCGTTAATTTGGTCCTAATGTTTAGTAGAAAAGGTACCTGTGTGTGATAAAAAAAAATGCAAAATAGTACTGAAAAAATCTCCATGTAAGTATCTATTATGCTGAGGTGGGTCACAAAAACCAAGTTTGCGGCGGAGTCTATTTTCGTAAAAATGTATTCCGAATTAATCTTTAAAATCATGTAACTCAGCCATAAGGACCCTTTTCGTTTTATGCAATCCATACTAATATTATATAACTAAAGTAACTCTAGACAGAGTTACATTAGTTACCTATATAATATTGTTATAAATACTGATGGTAAATGTGATACTTTAAGGCCCAGTTTTATAAAGACCTTGTCTATAATAATGTCAAAAACATTACTTACCTACTGTGAGGTATTTACTGAAATTTGGTCAGACATTTGATCTAACGGAACTTTCTTAATGAGATAAGGCATAAAGTAACTACGTATAGCTAAACAGAATCACGATTGTAATCAATACCTAATCAAACAATCTACAACTGAAGAATGTAGCGGCTCGTCAAGGTGTACGATAGGCAGACAAAACACTTGAGCCGTGTAAACTCATCGAAGCTTAGGTGTAATGGAATTTTCAATAGTAGGTAGATGACGCCACTAATCAACATGAAACAATGTGTGAGAAATAGTACATTTCGATGCTAGTGCGGAAAGTATGTCATTACATCACGAGTCTCGAGTCTCGGGACGAGTGAAGAATGACATTTCCGCACGTGTATCGAACGACGTTTTTTAATACAGTTGCGAAAAAAATTGAAAAACAACAAGTAAGGAATTCGAAACTTTTATATTATTAATTCTGTAACATCATTGTAATACAGTTGAAAAATAATGAAGTTTAAATACAGTTTATTACAGTTCTATCTGATTTATTTTTTATTTACATAATAATTAATGGTACAATTTGTACAAGGAATAGTGAAAAGCACTAGTTCGCGAAAACCAACTTTCCGCACGCTAAACAGCGACGTAAAGTAGCACTTTTTGCGCAACTGTAAAATATTTTCATAGTTAAGGACTGAAATAAAAAAAAACTCCACGTTTTCTTTACTAGCTGAATGCCACGTTGAGTCACGGATACTCCCTTGACTCCCTTCCTCCAAATATGAAATCCCCCGGGTCATAAGGTTCTCGTTTCGCCGCACTCGCATTGTAATATTTCGGAACCTATATTATAAGAAACAACGTTTATATTACATTGCATGTTTGAGAAAAAATATTTATTGTAACAATTATTATATATTTTAAAAACAGTAGCTAGAGCTCATGCGGATCCGTCTACAACAAACTTACCAAATTATAGACAACTTCTGGGCAAGCGTAAATGTAGAGGGGTCGTTCTTCTTTTCGACCGACAATAGCCTGTCCTTCGTCGTATTACGACATCTCATTTGAGTAATGATGTTTACGGTTTTATAATGTTCGAATGAACGTCCATATTATTTTATTAATTAGTGATATCTAATATTTCACTTTCTCTAACTAGCATTTTTTTAAATGTTTTTATTTTTCGTAGAATGCCGTGACAGAGTGGTAAACCAAAATGTTGTCCCCACTGAAAGAGTCCACTTTGTCACATGTTTTTATTTAGAAACCAACCGTAAATAAATATTTATATTGGCCAGAAAGGAAACTTTACTTAGTTCTAATGAAGAAACCTATGCATTTTTTTTAAATCGCACTTCAAAACCACAATTTACGATAGTTCAAAAACCAAAAAAACAGAAAAACCTCGGTTCATTGTCGGTAAAAAAGAAGAACGACCCAGAGTTCCGTTGCCAAATCACAGATCAGCCCTTGCCAGGCGCTCTCCGGACTATATGCATTTACGTATCTATAATAATATCTGCTAAACTCATGCCGCCATTCAACACTACGCAATAAGTATAGTTAAGGTGTTTTCTCAAACATGCAATGAAATGTCGTCCTTCCGTGCATTATAACAGGCTTCAAAGTATCACTTTCGGGCGGAACTACTCGAGAGAACTGGTAAGCAATTTCATACAAAATTGAAGGCCTATAAGTAAGTCACCAGAGACCATAGACAATATTTAAAATCCTCTTTATTTTATTCAGTATAGAAATTAATAGACAATATTTAAAATCCTCTTTATTTTATTCATTATAGAAGGTTATGTATAATGGCCCTAATAGGGTCTATTCGAACTCTACACACGCGAAATACGGACGCCTTTCGTAAAAAAAAAACAATAAGTATGGAGGATTGGAGGGAAAATTAATGTATTATTTTGAGTGGTGTATTGTTTTATTTCATTGTATATGTTTGAGAAAAGCACTATACATGCCTGGCCGTGAAAAGGGCTTGCCGGCTTCGTATCACTATCCGGCCTCCCTACGGTCGGCCGTCTATACCTACTCACCCGGCAAGCCCTTCTTTCCCGGCGCGGCGTCTGCAGTAATGTACTATTATTAAAAAGTGGTTAGTGGAACTATCATATACACGGAGGTCCTTCTTCTTGTCTGCTAACACGTACAACACACTCCACATACACACAAATCTCGGCTCGTGCACTTGTCTTGTCGCTTAGTATTTTTTTGTATCGTATTTTTTTCTTGTTAAATTGTTTCTAATATGTTCATCTACCAAACCTGTTTCACATATTTGCACTCCAGGGCCCCAAGATACAGGCTCAGCCTTTGGGATCCGCCGGATATCTCCGTTTGTTTATACTTGTGTGTTAAAGCGAATAAATAACTTTGAGATTTCGAATAACGCATACTTTCTATTTTGGTACAATAAATATTTTCTGTTACATACAAAGTTTGTAGCGTTGCAAATAAATATGTTTCTCACACATTCATTCATAGCGACTCGCTCTTTCTGTATTACCAACTCCGTAATCAAATTGTTTTATATTATTGTTGTTGACCAATTTGTGGTTTGTCCATAGTTTAGCATCATTAATATCATTTAATAGTTGTTTAAACATCTTCCAGTCCTACATCGTAGCACCAAGCAAATTAGAGCCATAGGTAGTGGCACTTACACTGTCGGTCACTCTATGTGCAGTATAATGTGTGTGTCTACTGTATTGACAGTTAGAATATTATTTTATTTTAATCGTAGCTCGATACAAACTTTCACCCCCCATTTCATCTCCTTAAGGGATTTCCGGGATGAGAACTATTTTCCGTCCTTCCTCTGGATTCAAACTCTAAACTATAATCTCTATAGCAAATTTCATTTAAAGCGGTTTAGGCGTGAAGAGGTAACAGACAGACAGACACACTTTCGCATTTATAATATTAGTATAGATATTGATGATAGTGATAAGGATTCCTATAATTTTGACATTGTATGCGAATCTATACTGTAACTTTTATCTTGAAATAAATAAATCAAATCGAACACTCTTGCACTACAATATGTAAACTTTTTATTTGCTGTACGGCCAAAGACTTTAGGTATCACTAATTTTGGTTTCCTATGAAGCTATGAAGTGGACAGTATAAAGTGAGCTCTAAATGGCTCAACAATTATAGTCCGTGACTGCACCTTTCTAATTACTAGGTAATAAAGGAAAATAAACAATTTCATCGCAAAATTATGCAAATGCACAATTATCAAATTGTAATCGGTTGTACTAAATTAAGGTGTAATTATATAATTTAAATAAATAAATCCGGGTTCGCTATCTAAATGCTATGAAAACCGGAAAAAGGTCACCACTAATGGTCACTGAATTTCGGTCGAAGAATAACTTAAGGCTTCCGCTCCATTTGGGTCAGCGGCAAATGGAAAAATTGGAAACAACCGGGCGGTTTGCGGAATATCAGAGCTGCTATTATTTACGCGCTCATGCGTCTCACCTTACCCGTCACGCCTGACGAAACTAGACCTCTACTTTCGCTTAGTAACTACAGATTTATCTGCGGGTGAGGCGTAACGCATGAGGTGAGGAGCATTAGCGCGTTCTGAATAACAGCCCTGTACATGACACCCGTAAGTAACCAATCAACCAGCGTTTGCTCTGCATGAGCCACGGCCACAATGGTTTTTAAATTAATATAGGCTTCGTAGTAAATTGTCTGGTTCAGCAAACTCTCTGGAATTAATCTAAGTACCAAAAACTTGTGAGTTAAATCGTATTTAACGGACAAATAAATAAAATGCAGATCTAAGTAACTATACTTACCTACTGACTTCGGCACTACTTACAAGATGTTGGAGAACATAAAAAAATATGGTCACAGGTTTTGTTATTTCACCTCAAACTCATATTTTATATAAAACAAGAGACGTCAAAGTTTCATACTGTTCGAGACCATGAACCATGACATCATAAACCGTGGAGTTTTCATGCTAAAAAAATTACCAAAGGGAAGTGAGTGTTAACAACCGTTCTTCGAACAAGCATTTGCAAGAATTAGCTTATACTAGCTTAGCATACTTAAAACAAGTCTACTTACTATCCGTGGAAGCGATCTGAAAAGTATAGACATAGTAGATATAGACGGAGGTGGGGATAGCGGCTTGCCATTGCCACGCGTGGCCGGCGGAGCGGCGCTGTTCAGCAAGTTCAGTTGTCAACCGACAGCGGAACGAGAAAGACGCGGTCACCCCGACCGTTGTGTTCTCAAAACTTTACGCGACTACCACTGCAGCGACTTGCTTCAACTCTGGATTGTATTTCGTACTGAAAGTGTCTAGTTACGTGCAGTGTTTTATTATAGTGATGACTGTTGACTGGAAACTGCTTTCATGTCTCCTGGACAAACGTTAATGTCAGAGGAAATGGAAGCCAAGGACCGGCTGATCGAGGAGATCGTGCTCCTGGTTTTGTATCTCGTGACGGCGGCTGCCAACTCGTTGGCGCTGCTGGTGTTCTGCCGACGACCCGGGCTTAGAACAGTATCGAATCGGTAAGTTCAAACTATGTAACTCTTATGAATTCCTGGTCATTCAGCGGTTTTACGGACTTTAAAAACTTTGAGCAACTTTAAAAATGATTATTTTCAGAATAAATTAACATTTAACTAGATAGCGCGAAAAGAGAGAGCTGTTGTCATAAATCGTTTGACGTATCCTTGAAACAACTAAAGCAAATTAATGAGCTACATAATGACCAACACTCGTGTGAAAGTAATAAATAAATTGTAAATTTCCTCAGACCGCATGCATCAACGTGTAAGAAAGAAGGCGGGACGAGAAATTTGGGGTTGTTTGTAACTAGGGTTGCCAACCGTACTATATTATATAGTAGTGTACTATATTTTGATTCTTTGTACTTTAAATACTGTTGCAGAAATATATAGTACGCAATATACTAGATTTTTCATTCAAATTGCCCAGGTTTCAATTAAATTTTACTAAATAGCAACATTGTCCAACCAAGTAGGTACTATATTTTTTTACAGTGTAGTATATTTTTGTCGTTTTTTCTGGAAAAATAATAGGTATATCTCCCCCAAAAAAGTTGACAACTCTATTTCTAGCGGACCAAACAACTACGAAACATTGACGCAAGCAATAACATCGGCATCCTAAGCTCAATATTTTGTAGAAAACATAATTTTCAAACAAAACTGACCTTTGATTGCATGTATGTTTCGTGTTAGAATGACACGTCTTTTAAAATTCCCCTGTTTTTTGTTAGGAGCATCCCTAGAGCGGGCCGGGAGCCAAAACCCGCAGTATTATTAGACTATTAGTGCCGGTCCGTCCGTCTACCTGTGATCCCATGTTTGTTTTATTATGTAGCGCTTGCAATTCTTGATATATGAGCAGTAAAGAGAACTAGTAAATCTTGTAAATCTTTCAACGACGACGGTTAATGAATACTAGATTCCCACAGTCGCTCGACGAGTTTCGTCAGATGACAAGGTCACGATTCGCCCCATCACCAGCTCCCCGAGGTAAAAACCGATGGACGTAACGGTTAAGTTAATAGCATGCAATACAACGCGGACCGCACGATCAATTTTGCAAACTTGGTTGCCGACTCCACACATGTCTTTTGTTTGTTATGCTCGCATTCGATGACGTAAAACTTATTTGGGCTCGCACACGTAAATACATTGTCAATGTTGACGTACTTTGGGCATCGATAGCAATTAAAAATCACTTGATCTTATCATGCAGATCACCCGAACAATGGGGTCTGGGGGGTGGGTGAAAAATATTGTTAAGAAGAGGGTAACAAGATTTTTAAGTTCTTTTATGAGTAAATTATTTACCTCGATAACAATTCCCGACTTAAAAGGGCCTATGCAGACTACGTTTTTTTCACGCGCCGTCGACGCGCATTCTCCTACTACAGAGACCACTTAAGTCTGTGCCCTACTCTAACATCTGCTACTGTAAACATGGTACCTAGTAGGATAACGCGCGTCAACGGCGCATTCAAAAAACTCGATGTGCATAGGCCCTTAGAATCAGATACGAGTAGTCGATTAGCTTGTTTATCAATATTGGGACTAATTAAAAACCGCTTCCACATAAATATTTAGTGGAAGAAATTCCACCGTATCTTGATAGTCATTAGTGTTCTGCGTTGTATGTGGTCCACGGATCATGCCGGTATCTCGTGTTCAAGTGACACCGTTCTGTTCATTTGTAATTCAAGTACTCCAAGCGTCTCAAACCAACACTCCACGGGCCCATTAGACGATGAGATCGTCACTGCAAGATTAATTTGAATAGTATACGCAAATCTTCTCTCAACATCTTTAATCCCCTTATGAAGTAAGACTACAATGTCGCCAATATCCACGTGCATCGAGTAAAATACTATTTGTTATTATCATTATCAACATATTATGCTTATCCTTTCCTATACGAGGTCTCTGACCACTCGAGTAATTGCTTCTGTTTGCTTTAGATACTAGCTGAGACCCAGTATCGCTCATAAGGCTTATGAGTTATGACTCAGTCCTGACCCCAAATAATGGCAGGCGACCAATTGAAAATGCCGTAATAGACGTGGGTTGTTCTCACGAAAGCTCAATTTTGAAAAGTGTTGGTTTATTAACTTAGGATATTACGATAGTCCTTGCTGACATGAATGCCCTTTTATTAGCGATTGGGCCGTGCCGTTTGAAGCAAACGTTTTTACATGTTTGTTGCGCTTAAAAAAATACAATATCTCTGTGAAGAACTAACCCATCAGCGAAACATTTTTCGTGACAGATTTATTTTTTTATGAAGTAGATTTAGAGAAAATTGTTTGACAATTATACATGACCACACTTTGATCCACATTCTAAGGAATTTAAAAAAACATGGTGGCCCACATTAAAGTACAATTCGGACACTGACTTTGAATCTTATGAACTTTTAAATTTTGGTCAACTAAACGTGTTTTTGCACATATTCTGCTAAGTGAGGAATGTCGCCACGCGTTTATTGCGAGATCACGACCACACTCAATGAAACTCCGAAGGTTCATCTTTTTCTAAATTGACTAACTGTTAGTACCTACTTACTATCTTTATATCACAAGACTTTGTATTATATCCTGGCATTGAAGTTTCTAACCTTGTTTGTAAAAGATCCTTTTTTACGAATGAATTTTGTTTCCTTTTTTTATGTGTCGATCGGATGTTGGGATCACAGCCAAATCATAACGTTCAAAAAGGCGATGACACTTAACGTGTCTAGTAAACTAAGTATATCAATATTTCCTAATTACCTTCACACTTCACGTAGAGTTCACGTGTATGTAATTCTTGGTAACTCTTGCGACAATGGTTGCAAAAGATGTTATCTTCTTTGAAATACGTTGGCCGACTAGTTCGGCTCTAGGTTTCATTATATTTAATATCTTGCTGGAGTTATTCATATTATTATGTTTTATACTTTCATATGTTTATTAATTAATTCATCATATACCAGATTATTTTCTGCGTAGTTGCCTTTATCGACTTTTCCTTCAATTAAAAGTTCATCATAATTGGTTTTGGGTCACACATTCATATAACCAATTGAATTTTAATCGTTTGTTTGGTCATTTATTTATAATACGTTAAACCCAACACATAGAGTAAAGTGTATTACATTATCTCTTTGTCTGCCTCGTATGAATAAGGATCATTTGACAAGACAATATAGACTTCACTCTATTGATAGTCGCTTCTAAAACAAACCAACCAAAGGTGCGGATATCCTGACAAGCAAAATTCAACTAAGTTTTCTGCTCGAATTGAAATAACGTATGGCTTTTCCACTTAACAGTTTCTGAAATTACAGGTATATTTTATAGTAGGTACCCGAAAATCAAACTGAAGAATCTATAAGAAATGTAAAAACAACTATATATTCACGATGGATGGACCGTAACAAAACTTGATGAAATCTATCCACTTGCGAAACAAGAATGTATAGCAATTGCAACATATTAGGCAGAAGCAATTCTAATAAAGCATGCAGAAATCTCCAGGAATGATGAATTCCGGAAAAGTACACACAATAATGAAAAAGGCAACCCCATGTATGACACAGACGAGTAAATCATTTATTTTTGTTTTTCGATGGCAATAATTACTTAAAATGCTATTAACACTGAACTAAAGAATTTTAATATCCATGAAAATCTTTTGTTATATATTCAAACGCTTAGTTTATCATTTTAACGGCAGGTCGTTGCGTTTTATTATTTTATTAATTTTTTTCTTACTCAAGTGAGAACTTTGGAAATTGTACTAATTCTGAAGAAGAAGATTGACAGAACCATAAACAAAATTAGAGATTACCGTAGAGAATTTAAAAAAGACTTTAAAAGAGATAATATGCCCAAATAAAAAAGTTTTCTGACCATGAAAGTTAAGACGAGAGGTGTACTTGAGTGAAATAGTCCATGAAAGTTACATTAGCAACAACATTATCTTGTTTACGAAATAACGATTAAGTTCAGGAAACACAACTTCAAATATTGTTAGGGGAAACTCTACAATCAAATTAAACCATGATGCCGGTAGTAAAAAGGTCAAACTGAATTGGGTTAAAAGATAACAAAGGAACATAAAGTCGAGATAAGTTTGTATACTCGTTAAATTCCTTGACAAAGACATTGTACAGGCCTCGGCAATCAATTGATATTGGCAGGAAACTATGTCAAGTGGCGCGCCGAGGGTTGCACTCGACGGGAGTATTAAAAAAACAAATCATAGTCTACGTGCTTAGAGCTTGTATAGACATAATATGTCATACCTATTAATTTCTGCTTCGGTAATACAATTTTCAAACGCTGCTTCAAAGACAATGATTTTTTCATTCACAAGAAAATAATAATCGGTATCTGAAAACTAGACATTTTTAATTTTGTACGGAAGTCCGACTTGTCCGGTTTTTCTATCTATTGATGTTAAATGCAAATGACAGTCCAAAACGTGAAATGTCTAATGTAAGCTATTTACAAAGTCGTTAGTTGGGAAACCATCGACGATATCTTAGACACAAAGTGCTTGAAAGCATTTCACCTTTTACAGTATCTAAATGAGTTGTCAAATGTTTATGAGCACAGTTCGTGATACCGGCTGGAAGCAACTTAAAGCCTCTCACAGACTGGGCGCGGCCTAACCGCGGCGATCAATAATAAACTTGTCATTAGCTGTCAAATTTACTATTGACCGCCACCGCAGGCCGCGCCAATGTGATTCAGGCTTTACGCAGCCATTTTAGAAGTGGAATGCGTTCGAAAGTCAAAAGTGAAGCACCGAGTTTTTCAAAATTAGAAGCGTGTATTCTCACTCGACATGCGGGCTCATAAATCACCCGTCTTCCCGTTTTAAATATTCTAAATTTATATTTAGACACAATCTTGTATGGGCATGTACATAAATATCTTAGACGTTCGTTATTCGCGACGCTTCGACCAAATAGATCATATGATATGAGCGTGGGTTGCCAGAGTAGAAACATCGATTAGGAAAAAATATAATTATGTATAAATAATCGATAACATACAGAACCCTGAGCTTTGTTCTATTAATAGATATACTAGATAAGTTCAAGATCCGGTATGTCCGGTTGTCAGTTTTGACAAATGAGTGGTGTCATAGCTTTCTTTAGAACAAAAACAACTGTCACTTTCAAACGCGCCCGTTTTAGATTAGAAGAAACTCAGAATCACGATTTACACAACAGATATTGGTTTAATCGTTGGATTGTCACGTAAAGAAATTCCAATAGAATATTATTGCGAAATGAAATGGATATTGAGTAACCTGCTTTAACAACGTCTCAATATTGAGTCAGTAGGTACATGAAATCCTTAAATAACAACGAAAGGAAACGCATTCGAAATTCAAAAATAACGGCTCCTTTTTCAAACACAATTTCGAAAGCGAATGTATGTAGATCGATTCGATTCAATCAGGATGCGGAGTCACGCCTCACACGTCCCTACTGGCCGTACAGCGAATTCCTAGCCCTAAAATATCAATGAAAAAAACACCATATCGTCGTTACGATTAGGTTTAATTTTAATTGTTATCGGTAGGTACCATCTGATTTCCTTACGTCATTAAAGTATAAACCTTTTATCGTTACAATAAAGCTGTTTCTTCATTGTTTTAAAAAGAGGGCAGCTATTGTGAGGTTTCCTCGTGCATCGGTTCAACCACCGCCATTACATACAATTTAAAAGTGTAATTTCTTTGACATTTGACACATTGCGTATGCGGTGGCAGTAGGTATACGACCAACGACCGTTTCTATAGTAAAAGAGCGTTACAGTCGATAATTTCGTAACTTTACTATTGACGCAACTGGGGCACAAGGAACAAACTATTGAATTGTTTAGTGCAGTACGAATGTAAATCACGGTAAATCAGTAAAAGTGCTTTGTACTTTGAACGTAATTATTTAGTGCAGTACGAATGTAAATCACGGTAAATCAGTAAAAGTGCTTTGTAGGTACTTTGAACGTAACTATTATCCTGTCAGGTTTACAAAACATTCATCAAGTTTATACATACTTAGTCATCAAGTTTTTTATTGAATGAATGGTTTCCGAATCATATCATATAGCTAGTTCCACGAGAGTTGGGGTGAATGATTACACACACAGCTACATGAAGGACTGATTGCAAAAAAGAAAAAAGTGAATGAATGAAATGAGTAAGTGAATGTAAGTAAAAACGAAATTTTAATAGGTATTAAGAACAGTAAAAAATATAAAAAATGCTTTTATAAACCGTCGTTACTTGGCATATCTTCATCTGATTCGTTAAGATTGATTACAAGGTTATGGTTTTCGGTTAAATCGTCAATCCTAGGTTCCATTATCCAGAAGAAAGATTTCTTCTTTTTCATTGGTTTTTCTGAAAATGTTGTGAAACGCTGGAAAATTCAGTTGCCAATAGGTATGACAACGATGTAACGAGTGCCAGTTACTTCAGTCATTTTTGAAGAGGTTTGATAACGAAATAACAAAGTAATGAAAATATAGGTAAAGACAATTTGAACAGCTACATAACAAGGCAAATTGTTACTTATTATTTTTGGTTTCTACGATTAATATTATATTCATATACCTACGCATATCTGACCTTTATTTATTCACATAACCAATTTATTTAAATAAAATTAGTCAAAATCTTTTATTTTCTGTTTTGTTTGAAGTCGATGAATTGTTCTATATACGAGTAATACTTAACAAAATAGATAAAAAAACTTTTTGGTCTAACTTAAAAAAAAAACCGTTAAACTTGCTAGGTATCGGAACAAAATAAGAACACTAATTTCAAAATCCCGCTGTCAACTCAAGTGGAATTAGCTATATGAAATGTTAAAAGAATACCAATCATGTTTTATAAGGAAACACAGAGGCGACTCCAGATGGGTCACAAGGAGAGAGCTGTACTCTATCAGTTGCACTAACAAGAGTTTAGGTGACTCTTGTTATCATGATGATGATGGTTCTTATCTTGCAAATCAATTTGTTTTATTTATTAAGATTTCAATTTGTGACTTGCTTCGGCAGAAAATGGTTGAAAATATCTTAATTAGCAATCTTCCTAGGAGTTCTTGTCGTATAAGCAACACTAAATATTATAATTATTTCTTAAAGTATTTTTAACAGGACGCTTTACATGAGCATTCAAACGGAAGTTAGATAATTTATGTTTAGAGTTAGTTCTAATATAAGATTGACTGTCCGTAGGATGTTTATAGGTACTGCTGCAGTCCAAAATGCATCGTGTGAACATCAACATTAGAGCGGATATCGCGCGTAGCTAGGTACTCTAAAGAATCCGTTGTGCGTTCTAAAATTTGTTGAAATTTACCGTTTTATTACCTAAATAATTTATGCGATTATGCGAAAGTACGTAAACCTATGATTCAAATACGTAGGTATACAGTAATAACTTGTGCAATTTTATTGATTGACTGATCTTTACTATTGTGTATTACATTAAGGCGGTGTGGAAAATAAGTAAACGGCCAGCTTTATGGTAAGCCGACACCGTAGGCGTACCCCGTGGACGCTTGTAACTGCAGAGGAGACACAAGCGCGTTGCCGAACCTTTGAGACAAGTGCAGGTCTCTCACCCAACGCAAAGCATCTTCGCGAGCTCTTACCACCAGCTTTTGTGTTAAGTACTAAGCTTTAAAACTTTTCCTTCTTGTTTCTTTTGTACTCAAAGCTGTTGGTATATCTAGCTGTTTAATGTGTAAGTTTTCTTGAACTGCTTTATTCAAAAATAGTCTCACTGTTGTCATCTTTGCTACAGGTGCATAAACATTCTGATTGATTTCTTCCTGAAAGCCAGCCACTAGCCTGCATCTGAGATGTCTATGCAACGGGGCCACGCCGTTTCGTCGCCTAAATAGTATTATTTGTTGTTTTAGTTTTGTGACGCATTGGTTATTACTGTAATGACATGTAAACGTATTTGTCAATAAATACATCATTATTAAATTCCAATGTGAATTACTATGCGAATTTTGTTCAAAGTTTGCTAGCGTAGATAAGTTTACCATTAATAAACGTAAAAACTGTAGACAACTTTTTTGACTATTCGGTAACGCGGTTTAATTACGTGGGCACGAGTCTTGGCGAGACTACCCACTATTTTGGACGTGAAGCAGTTAGTGACCTTTTATCCGAGTTATGACTCACTAAAACTCATAAAAACCTGTATTAAATCATCCTAATGGATAGTTGGTTCGCTAGTCGATTTCCATCATTATATTATGCTTATCGTAGCTGATTACTTGATGGCTAAAGTGACCTGTTGTATCTTCTTAAACTGTGTTAAAAAAATGTAATTCAAATCGATTAACTGTTCTAAAACTACTGGCCAGATGTCATTATTCTGGGTATAATTTACCAGCGCGATATAGTAATCAACGCAGGTGGTACAGCGCTTTATTAATATAATATGTCTTTATTAATATAATTACAAATGAATGACCTAAGTTTTTAATGCAACTCTATAACTAGATAATGGTCGTAGTTATGTTGGAGCTAAAAGACATTGAGGGAGAATAATGGAGGAATTAAATCAACAAGTTCGGTTTTAATTGCATAGCTGTTTTCATGGTCAAGGCGGGATTTAATGTCGTTTAGTTATGTATTACTATGTAACAAACATGCTACAATGTACAGAATTCAGGGACTGGCACCGGTTTTTATAAATAAATATCTCCCTAATTCGCGATATTTTCCCTGTAAGTACATAAGTTTGAAATTCACCGTAGGTACATGTTATTTTTATTTCGACTTTAATAAGAAATCAACAGGCTTAATGTCAGAATTGTATGAAAGAACCTTTGAGAAACTCTATTGATCGAATACTTAATAATTAACGATAAGCATTGTGCAGCGTAACGTTATTTATTAATTATCTTTTGTGAAAAATATCGTATTGCATTGAGCATTTGACAAATGCTTGCGAGTTACTTATCCCTTCCCTCTGTCACGCCATTGTTAAAAAAACCAAGCGTTCTCAGTTTGAATTATGTTGGTCATTAAAAAATTAGAGAGCGCATACGGCCTCTATGGCCACTGGCCTTACATAAGCGCTTTAATATCGTTCAATGTAGAAAAGATTAAAGGGTCTGTAATTATAGACTAAACTATTCTAACCCTGAACAAAGGTTTTATTCATAAATCTTAACCTTAAAATAAATTGCATTGAAGCAAAGTCATAGACAATTTACAACATCAGTTTCTGAACGTTTTTTTTTTAATCGCTCTTGACAGCCATTTGAAGTTTTTGCACGCGATCGTGAGAAGAAGAATACAAAAGGATAGTGTATGTGCTCTGTGAATCATTTGACCCATTATTTACAATTAAGTAAATTGTCGCCGAGTCGCGTGTACATTTTTTGCAGCGGTCACTTCACATGATTTTCCAGTAGATACTCTTCGCATTAATCAGTTGTTTTTACGTTTGTATTTGTATTTAGAACCATTTATTTTTAGATATAGCATTAAAGGACGACCTAAAGTGACGCGAAGATATTACTGAATGTCGCAACTAATCCGGCCACTTAACAAACAAAATAAAAAGCTGTTTTTGACAAGCCTTTAAAATTAAATCCAGGATAAGACCCTAAGCTCGTTTTACAAGTCATCGTATTTAAAGCGGCTTGCTTAAGGGAAAGTCCCTTTTAAAGGCCCACTTAGGCTAAGTAGGATTGGGCCTGCCCGGCCACTCGACTCCGAGAATAGCATCAGAATAACTCCTAAGTGACTCACTCAGCACGATAGTCGTGGCTCAACGCCAGTGACTATCGAGACTCTCTTGAGGTCTTCAGTTCATTCTCGGCCAAACTGTTTGTTATTGACATTTGTCATTAACAAATTTGGGTTGATACTAATTTGGGTTGGGAAACGAATTCCAAATCTGACGGCCTACCGCGAAACGAAAACTTCGTTCGTGTATCTCCCTTTCTGTCTCACTTGCTAGTTCGAGCGACAGAAAGGGAGATATAGGAACAAAGTTCGTTTTCGTTTCGCTGTAGCCCCTCTGAAACTAAATAAATAGGTAAATCTTTATACGTGATAAAATACTAGGGATGAAACTCTAAAGACTCCAAACTCATAGCAAAAAAGTCAATAAAGCTGACGAAATATCGTGATTAAATCTGAGTTGTACACTTCGACATTCCGTTAGCCAAACGGAAGCAATTTGACATAGCTACAGAAAGTCGTATGTAAGTCATTTATCATTGTATACGTATTTTAAATTTAGAATCCAATCATTTTGTTTCAAAATGCATAAGAAAAATCAGGTGCCAACTCATCAAAATATATGAATAGACATCATAGGGTGGGTCTCATCGACCACACTTACTGACCAGTAAACGATAAATGTAACGCCGGCGGCTGTCATCTTCGCAAACTGTCTAACTTCTCATACAAACCGATTTTAACGGACGTAACTTACGATCCACTGGTTTGAATCAATCGAGCCATACAGTATAATGCCTTTTGAAGGGTTTTATGCCAACTTTTCTCAAGAAGGTTTAGGCTTAGGCTTAGTGACAAATTGTACAGCGAGGTTGTTCTAGCACGCTAGGTAAATGTACTCGCCTTGGTGCAGCTGCATTTAGTGCTTCCATTGACCTATTTAGCTAAAAACTAGCTCTAGCTCGCCAGCGTGAAACTAAACATTGTCCCAAAAGGGATACCCACTTGTAGCAATTATTGTAGGCTTGAAAATGTGAGTGATAGGTAACTAGACCATCGACCACAATACACTTGAACCATCCAAAGTCGACTCTTACGACACCATTGGGAAGAAAGGAAGTGTATCACTGTTTTAATAAGATTATAAACCAACAATATTTCATGAATAGTAATGGGAACGACAGACGAATGAATCATACGTTATCAGATTTTCAGTAGTATCCTGTAACTTTCCTTCCTGAGTGTCATCGATTGATAACATAGAAATAATATGGATATTTCAGATATGTTAGAATTTGGCACACTCCTTATCATTTAATCGCTTTTAATCGATGTATCTAATTGCAAAGTAAATTTGACAACATTAATAATCAATGCCTAAGTGGTGAAAACGTCTTTGCACATGCAGGTTTGACCCTATACCTACTGCAAGCAAGAGAGTTATCAACCTATTTGATCCCTATACACGTTGCAACCAAATTAGCTCAAATTTAGAAAATTTCTGATCATCATAAAGTGCGAATTTGGGGTATTTAAGATCCTTTTGGAGATTTCCTTCCAAAATACTTAGTATTAATATTAATTAAAAGATTACGGCGTTTTAAATACGAACGGTCTGATACAACACCGACAGATATAAGCGCCATCTGTCGAATAAGGAAAGAAACTAGAATGTTATGACTTATTGTTAGTACAATCTCAACAGGATACGACTCGCTTTTTGTTGGCGTGGGTGGACTACCATTGTTCTAACAATTACGAGTCCTCGGCGGCTGTCGTGCTCGTGGCGACGATGGCACTCGAATTAATGTGTCACCATTTTATGGAAATTGTCGAAGAAACAATGGGTCGCGCGAACTTCGTTGATTGGTAGATCTCACATCAAACAATGATATAAAAAATGGCAAATTTGAAACCTACTAATTCTCTAGTAAAAAAATAGTTCAAGTATGTAACGAAGGGTTCACTAATTTTAAATCCTAAACGATTATTTTGAGCGTTACTTGTTTTGAAAACATAAGAAAATCTGTAAAATTTAATACAAACCCTGTCTGGACATGGGAAAATACCAAAATTAAATAAAAATAAATCCAAAAGATCGTTAGAAGGGACAAAGGCTAAATATAGATTGACAAAGTCGACAGGACTAAGTAACAAAAAAAAACATGAATAATCCCAACATTTTAATAAAATTTTCTAATAAGCTGTATAACCATTTTTTTGTATAAAGTCGTGAATTAAGATGCTAAGTAATATTAAAGTTTATTTTTAGATAGATTGCTATATTGTACAAGGAGATGCTGAATTGGGTCAATCTATTTTCCTCAGGGATGGGAATTATTTTATCTTAAAAAAGTAGGCTGATACAAATAGTATGTGAAAAGATAACTACATAATACTATCATTAGATGTTTCTGTCTATCTGGAGAAATATCTGCAAGTCATTAGGTAGGCGTAAAACTAATAATGTTCATTTTATCAGTTTCTGATATACCTAAGTAGAATATTTTCTAAGCGGTTGTTTTTCTAACAGGCAACAAAAAATGTACAGGAAACAATTGATGCAGATTATTTAAGAACATAGGTATATCATGATATATCTACCTACACACTGTGTAGGTACATTCTTAACAATAAATAGTTTATCAATACTCATGTTTTCTATAAATCAATACAACACTGCTCACATAAGGGAATTCCCATCGCTGCGAGGGGCATTTATACAGAAATGAGGCTTGGGACAATACATGGCAATATTTTGAAATGAGGCTTGGAATCTAGATATTGTATTTGCTTGCATGATCATTAACAATGACTCTTCCGCCAATTAATTATTCGTGCCGAAGCGATTAAAACCACATCTAGTCATTGTGTTCATCAAAGTCAAATACATTTGTAAAGATTTGATGGTTACCGCTTAACGTAGCGCCTCATCTTCACCAGTGCACTGTCGATTCCTGCAGCTAAAATCCCAAATTAACAAAGCCATACGTGGATAAGGCCTAATGGTAGCCACCAGGCCTCTATTTAATTAAACAACTTGACAAAATGTCCTCAACCAGCCCCATATTTCGTTTAGTTGCCTCATCGCAAGCATTAAACGACATTTTATTTACCAATTTTGCAGCGCCTAACCTTTATGTCGACCTGACTTTGTACTTGATACCTATATAAAGACAGCTATTTAGTAAACAGTTTAAAAATATGTTAAAATTAGGTCAGTTGTCAGCCATAACAAGGTGAAGGCAAGTCGGGAACTCATCGTTTTGCGTTATCGGCTATTAACCGATACTTACTGTGCATGATATTTAACAAAAGTAGATGGAAGTCATGGCATTTTATCAGCTCTTTTGTATTGTTATAATAAGTGTTTACTACTTTTGATTCAACAAATTAAAAAAATATTATTTCAAGTGTCAATATTTTGTGTTAGGTAGTTGTCGGTTTACTTGTTATTCTTCTTCTAAGAGAACATAACTCAAAAGATACATAATAGACATTGCACTCACACACGTTCAAGTTTGAAAAAAATAATTTAAATTCGTACATCAAATTTAAGATAGTACTGTAATTAACTTTATCGGACATGTATAATCCGCTGTCTCATGTGACGATTACCCCCAGAAATCTTTAAGAACTCTCCTCATGGAAACGAGGTTGATTAGCAAATACAAAAGAGTATTGACCTTCCATGGAACTCCATGGTTACCATTGCCGTCCATTGTCTTAATGTGACCTCAATGATGCTAATTGTACAAAGTTTAATTAAATATTTAGCAACATTTGCTTACTGAAACCCTTTTGATTTAAACATGAGAAATATTAACTTATTGAAAATTGAGTCATGTACAATAAGATAATAATCGTCACAGTCTGAAACGATCGAAGAAAAAGAAGACGGTTAGATCTTACAAAGTGTTCCATATCCGCGAATCATCATAAAATTTTGCAAGTTTTTGTATTATTTACCGCGTAAAGTACCAAGATCTAGTTAAAAAAGGCGTTGCTTCATTCCAATTCCTGGGTTTTCCTTTGTCTGTAAGTTTTCCTTGTAAGTAATCAGATCCATTTCACGGTTAGCAGTTAATTGCAATCGAGTTTAAATAAAGACTGTTGACCGTGTGACCTTGACGCGTAAAAAGGATAACGTTGCCAACAAAACCTCTTTCAAACCTCGAATTTGCACAGACAACCTACTGACCTTTCTTTTTTTAAACGTAACAATAACCAGCAACGATGCCGAATTTGATAATGGAACTACCAGTAATAAATGTAAAAAGTAGTAAGTAATAGACGTATTTTCTTAATAAGTTGATCATATTAGGATTGGAGCGGTGTGTTTTTTTTTGCTTTCAATATAATAAACTTACCTGATTGTCGTTTTTTTAATGTTGCTTAAGGCGTTTCAAGTGATTTTTGAATTTGGAACGATTTTCCCGCTCAGGTTGATCCGAGTTTGAGTAGACTTGTAACAATGGGCTTTAGCCGAACAATAGGTGGCACCTGAACCGTTTCCGTTGGAACAATGCGCCCGTATTGTGGAGGCGCAACATACCTAACATTGTCTGTGTCTTAACCGACTTAAAATCCTTTAAACCGGGTTCAATGTCTGTGTTATTCGAGCGATTTTCCTTTACTTCTCGATATGATACAGTCGCTAATTTTTCATGAGAACATTTAAATACCAATTTCAAAGTGTTTAATTGTCCATTGTTTAAAACTGAGAAGTAGTTTAAAATTCGCATGCGTTAATTGGTTGTTTGAATAAACAAAAATCGCTCCTTTCACCGCCTATGAGCCTTGTTCCATGTCCGTGTCTATGCCTCTACCTTCACTTCCTTGATATTGACTTCACAGACAATATCGCTCAGTCCTTATTAAGAAACTGCCGCCGCTGGCTCAAAATGAACAATGTAAACGGGAGTAAACTTAAGTAAGTAATTCAAACTAACAAACAACCAACTGAGCCAGAAATTAAGTTAATTTCCCCTCACGTACCGTCGAAACTTGCTAATTGCTATTCATACGCGCATACTATTTCGTAAGTAAAGTCATCCTAAACCTTGCGATCGACAATGAAACCATCATATAAGGCGTTTGGATTTAATTATGTCCAAAACATCCCCGATAATCTGAACAATTTAAAAAGCCTAGTAGTTCTTTATATAAATAAAAGGCGGTGCCGTCACTCCTAAATGGTTAGGTAATAAATTACATTATTCAACATTGAGCCTGGCCGAAGGCCGTGTGCATCGGAACGTAGACAAAGATGGGTGCTGCTTTGAATGTCAGTAACTTTTGTCTATGGGCTTGACACAAAAGAGTTTTGGTCTTTTGTTAAACCAAATACACAAGTTTCTAATTCAATTTGAACGAAAGTGAAAACGTAAGCTTTTCGTGACGTGGAACTCGAAAGTGACAGATTGCTCATAAGCATTAGGCTAACAAAGTCTTCTTTTTATATTATATTGTAAAATATTGTAACTGATCATGTAATCTTTGATGTTATTTTCGCCAACCTGTCAACATACTACTTTAGTGCCCTGAACTCTTCAATTAAATGAAGAAACTTTTTCAAAGTCATTGACTCCTTGAGATCCTAACTCGGATAAATTAATGTACGTAATTGAGTAACGATCAAACTTTTCACATGAGCTAACGATGTTTTCCCATTAAGTGCCTTGGTTTTTGAGGAAATTTAAAAATGGGGGAGATAATAAAAAATAATGAGGCTGTTCAACTCTGAGGAACTTGAAGAAAACACGCGTTATGCCCTCAACCTTTAAAGACGCGCGCAGTGTACAAGTGTATATTTCCTTTCCTACGTGTTATTTAACATTTCCTGTTGTCAATTTCTACCTGCGTCAGCCATTAACGATAAAGGTCAAATTGGAAAGCTTATACCTAATTACTTACCATAATCGTATGATTTTAAAATCCTTTCCACGTCTGACGCACGCTAAAATTTCATTAATCATGACTTACATAATACTGTGTTAACTATTAAAAACATAGATGCATTCAAGTCAATGTCAATGTCAACCAAAGCAATTACAACAAAGCTATTTGCCCGACGGATCTGATAGAACACCATTTGACAAAGCGCTGTACCAGCGTCGATTTACCGCCATCACTAAACATTCGTGACCAATCACGTTCCTGAGATCGAATTTCAAGTTTAAATATAGAACACAATTTATTTGAAAAGGAACGATTTTTTCCTTTTTTTTCGTGGGATATATTAATACGTCTACGATTTATTTATTTTTCGTAATTAAGTTGGGGATTCAAATTATTCAGTTTTCAGATTATTCACATCATTTGTTTACATTGAGAATGTACTTTTAATGGATACTGTGAATCGAGAGAGAGTGCAATTTAAACTCAGGACACTAGAAACCGGTCTTGTGGTATGCGAGTACTTGCATAAACTATTATAGAATGACAATTTAAATTACTCGCTTACACAAAGAAGCCTTAATTCCATTTACTAATTTGGCCAAGGACATTTGAAAAGACAAATCGAGTTATTTTTGAAAAAGATTAATAGGCACCGGTTGCCAAGTATTCAGTCGTTAATTGAGTCATAGACAATCGCACCTCAGACTATAATATAGCAGAAGCTCGAATATTTTCCGCTCCGACCGGATCTGACAGCAGACATTAAACAAAACAAATTACAACTGCTACCACCGCTAATCACATACTTAATGGCTGATTATCACCAAATCAGAACGCAGCCATGTTGGAATGTTTTTTGGCATGGCAACTTTTCAGCCGTTAAAGGGCAGGGTTGCTATAGCGAGACAAATTTATTTTTGCGGCCAAGTCGTATTTTTATGCAACGAGTTGTACCGATTGTCGCGTTTGTCAATGGTAAATATAAATTTGCCGAACTGGTTTCGCCGAAGTGCGAGCAAGAGAGCCGTGCGCAAACGCCAGTGACGACAGTGTTTTGTTCGGTATGGAATAAGACGTCACTGTAAACTTAAACCTTATTAAGTATTATCTTTTGCAAATTAATTACATGCTTATTTCTATCCTGTGAAACTTATTAGTTGGAATAAGTATCATGCAGTACCTAACTATATTTAAAAAGAAATCACGACCTTAATTTCTAATACCTAAACATACTTAATGTATTTTTTCATTTTTAATCTTAAAAGCTTCTCTTTAAGTCAGTAAGAGCTACATACACAAAGAGTGCATTCAAATGCTTCGGGCCATTAAGAAAATTACTTGCTTATCGCGGTACTGGCAACACAGCGGGTCAATAGAACGTTACCACTGCACGGCTATCACAAGACGGCGCGCGAGCTCTCTCGATTTTTCTCGCACTATCCGTCTCTCTCTATTAAAAAACTTAGAAAGAGAGGTATAGTGCGAGAAAAATCGAGAGCACGTGCGCCGTCTTGTGATAGCCGTGCAGGAATGTGTGCAGGACTACCAACTTAATACACTCAAGAGCAAAAGTTTTGGGTACAGTTTGTACTTAAATTCTATACAAAGTGTACCCGAAACTTTTGCTCTTGAGTGTAGTATGTACATTATTGCCGAGGCGCGGAAAGAAAGGGGTTGCCTGACGAGGTGGTTGAAGGAAGAGTCAAGCAATCCCGGTTTCCGCCAAGGTAAATGTAGTTATTTTCTCAAACATGTGAGAAAATAATACAAAGACAATACTACAAAACACATATTGTGATATACCTACCTAATAACGCGGTGAAACTTGTTCTTCGATTTAGCTGAAAGCATTTTTTCAACGACTTCTTTTAAAGGCGGTATTCACTTTCACAACACTATCTTTTACACGCAATGCGGTTTTTCAAGTAATTTTACTATAAAAAAAATAGTTAATTCAAATACATCATGTTTCAATTATCTCAAATACATCAATTTATAATTTATGTACAGTTTTAAAAGTAGTTTCGGAGATATGGGGGGAATGGTCAATTTTCGTCTTTTTTCCTAAATTACTTCAAATCTGTTTTTGCTAAAATTATCATCATCGTCATCATCGAGTGATCCTATAAGGGTTCCGTTTTTTTTTTCCTTTTGAGGTACGGAACCCTAAATATATATATATCTATCTACCCATGAACGCGTTTTGCGGGTGGTTTTCTTTGGCTGAATGTGATTTTTCCTTAGTCGTCTCGATTTAGTATGCTATTAGGATTTAAAAAAGTTTAACGCAGCGGGAAATAATGGGTTTGGTATGGATTATCATACTTATAGGCAGGGAAGAGATTTAACTTTTTTAATTTTGTCGGATGAAAATAAGAGACTTCGTGTGTAGGTACGTTTTTTAAACAGAATGCGACGCTTTCCGAGCTTGTTTGAGGATATTACATTATTGCCGATGTGGTGGTTGGCAGACCAGCAAAGCCTGCCAAGAAACGAGTTAGGCAGTCCCGGTTGCCGCCAAGGTAAATATAGTGTTTTTCTAAAACGCGTGAGGAAATAACACAGAGACATTACAAAAAACAATAAGCAATTTTTTTTTTCTTCAGGTACTTTTTTATTTATATCTACATACCTACCTCCCTACCCCCTAACCCCACACCCCCTACCTACATACCTTCTTCACCCGTAATTCGACGGGAGGGGAACTGTTGGTGGTTTCGATGTTAGGCATACCTAGTTTAATAATTTTGGTACCTATAAATTCTTTGTAATGATTTTGCTCTAACTAATTTCTTATTTGAAACCGTCTAAAACACTCTGAATAACGACGATATGGTCTAAATAAATACCTAACGCATTGTACAAGAAAGTCACACGTTTTTATCGAAAGTATATTTATACTCCTTCTCAAAGTGGTTTGCCAGTAATGAAATCCCTATACAAAGGAGTATATTATTGTTTTTCTCATCCAAAAGCCTCGTACATTATTTATGAACTGATGTTATCCAAGATACCTAATGCTTAGGCAATTTTATGAAATCTATTAATAAATAGCAAAACAATAACATCCTTTCTTAAGTAAGTAAGGAATATTGTAAGCGGCTTCACAAATTTAGAAAATGACAGCTCCAACAGATCAAAGCAATGCACCTCAAAATGCGAATGACCAAGACGTCATTCCTTAGTCATCAGTAAAATTATATGTTAAAGTCTATTACATAATTTGTGGGATTAGTCCATGACGCCATGTTTGTTTACCAGCCTTAGGTGGAAATAAGCGGTTTTCTATAATTGTGTCTGTTGTATAATAAATTGGACCTGATTGAGGAAATTTTCCCTTCCTAGTGACGTAGCTAGGAGCATTAAAAAGGGGATTGAATCAATGCTTATTAGATATATCTGTCCTAATTGTAAAACCTTCAAAGATGGCAATTTTTATAAAAAGAAGTCAGGGCGTGGTTTTAAGGCAGCAAAGAGGTCTGCAGGCAGGCAGTTATGTTCAGATGGTTGTGAGTACATTATTTGCGCAATGTATTTATGGAGACGGTTCGTGCAATGGCTATAGTGCATTAGCGGTTATTTTCTTTGGTGTAGCATTATGCAAGAGAGACGCAGAGTTCATTGCAGAGTAGTTATTTAGAGAGTTAGTCATTTACGAGAACTCGAAGTTATCAGCCTTGACTAACCCCAAAGCATATATGGATGGGCCTGTTAAAATATTTTGCTTGTACGGAGATTCGCGGACACATCCGTAACAAGAACAAACTCCACAGGTTCTGCTAAAACAAAGTGTAATGCAATTAATGCTAATTCTTAATCATTGCCATCCTTCGCGTGTCACGTAATGACCGTCTTGAGTGGAAAGACCCTGAATGTGGAACACGGATGCAAGGAAAACCCTTTAGACACCCACAAAACTGTTTTAAATTAACTAACGTTGATGGTTTTAATACAAATTACAAACATATGGAGCCATTGTCTCTTAATTGATTCATTATGAATTGCATATATGGAAGCCGATATGCTTCCTGATTCTGACAAGTCATACGCTCCTAGTAGCTTAGTCCTTTTAATTTATTGTTTTGGTATCAATCAGGGGTATTATGATCAGACATCTATATTGTTGTAGCATTTTCGGTGCAGCGTAGTGTTATTAACGGAATTGGTATAAACAATTCAAATTGTAATGTTTAATTAGCGTTAATAATGTTAATATTACTTAATTAACAATTTTAATGATATTGTCTATATCAACATGGTTAACACAACCATGCTGCACCGAAAATGCTACAAAATTTACGATGTCTGATTATGATAAAGTTTTTATAACACAGGTACAAATAGGTGATGATATCATAGTATTGCGTATAGCACTAATATCTACCTAGCTACCTAGTTTGGGAAAAACATAACTTTATTTTCGATACTTATAAGGATCAAAAAAATCCGAATGAATAGCGTCTTGTCTTTCTAATAATCTTTTTTATGAGCTTATTGAGTGTCCCATTGCTGGGCAAAGGCCTCTCCACGTGATCTCCATGCGTCCCTGCCAGGTGCTTCTTCCGCCCATTTGCTGAGGAAAACATCCAGGTCGTCCCGCCATCTCCGTCTAGGTCCATCTAATAATCACAAAAGGAAAATTTGCCAGGAGGCAATTAACTTTATTACTGTGCTCATATAACAAGGCTTTCACACACAGTATACGTAATTCATGGTGAATATTGGCATTAACCTACCTTTATCAATTAGTCGATTAGCGACCAAGATTCCAAATTAATGCTGAGGAATTTAAAACCAAAAGGGTCGTTCTTCTTTTCGACCGACAATAGCCTGTCCCTCGTCTTATTACGGCATCTCATTTGAGTAATGATGTTTACGGTTTTATAATGTTCGAATGAACGTCCATATTATTTTATTAATTAGTGATATTTAATATTTCACTTTCTCTAACTAGCATTTTTTTAAATGTTTTTTTTTCGTAGAATGCCGTGACAGAGTGGTAAACCAAAATGTTGTCCCCACTGAAAGAGTCCACTTTGTCACATGTTTTTTTTTAGAAACCAACCGTAAATAAATATTTATATTGGCCAGAAAGGAAACTTTAATTAGTTCTAATGAAGAAACCTATGCATTTTTTAAAAAATCGCACTTCAAAACCACAATTTTCGATAGTTCAAAAACCAAAAAAACAGAAAAACCTCGGTTCATTGTCGGTAAAAAAGAAGAACGACCCAAAATCATTTGTGAATACAGTCATTCACAACAGCATACCTTTTTTTCCTAAAAACCTGCACATTCGTTGATAAACAGAAGCTTTTTACCCGACTGCAGAAGGAGAGGAGGGTTATGTTTTTCGAGCGTATGTATGTATATATGTATGTATGTATTTGTGTGTATGTCTTATTCTTTGGCACGCTCTGCAGCCTAAACCGTTTGGCGGATTTCGACATTCGGATTGTTGGATTTCTCTTAATCGTGGGAGTCACATAGGCAGGCATATTTGCAAAAAAGCAGTTGGTTTTTTGAAAAATCTTTTGATTTCACTTGTTCTTATCACCATGGAAATGCAAACATGCATATTTTTAAAATATAATATAAATGGGTCCACTCACGTATCGAATATATCGGTATGCATATTTTTATGTATAGACATGGAAATACACTACGCGTAATATTAACATACCAAGCGAAGAGGAGGAATCCATTAACTAACCTTTATTTGATAGTTTGATAAAATCTCGACGTTAGCCAACTTTGTCACAAAATATTCCACTCTTTCGTTCATTGTGGTGGAAACAAATAAAAACATCTTGATTGAACAAGGCTATAAATTAATTGAGACGTATCGATGCGTCTTATTGCATGGAATCATTTAAACCTCGTCGAAAGAAAACAGTTCTTAAGAACATAAAAAGAAGGTTTATTTTCATGGACTCAAAGAACATAAAACAGCAATATTGGAACAGTATTTCTTTTTCAAATGGAAATTGACTCGAAGTTTATTAAAGTTTAACCAAACATTCGACCGGCAACATTTTTCCATGCCAATCGGTAATTAAGAACAACTGGCGATTCTAAGAAAAGCTTTAGTCATCCAACGTTAAAAAAAATTGCAAGGATACACGCCTTATTGATGGTTATAAATGTCGGTTTTTTACGAAAAGCTTGTCCGACAATCTAAATTTAAAGTTAGCTGTGATTGATTGGAAGAATCATTAATAATTTTGAACTAAGAATAGAATATTTTAGTTGTAAGATTGTTTCTAACATTTTTACTTAACATCGTAACTCTCGTAAGTCTCCGCGTAGGTACTTGTACAAGTACAAATTCTAATCGAATTCCAAACTTATAGAATTATTGAAGGTTCCAAATTCAAAATCGCAAGAATCAATTGGGGACTTACAAGGTTCATAACTATAAAATGAATAAAGTTATCCCCAGAATATGAATAATTTAAGAATAAATCTAAATTTGTCAATTCTATGAATAAATGAGAGTTTACGACGTCAAACACCTCCGTAGTCAAAAAAAGATCCATTATTTAAAATTCCAATGCCCATTTTAAATGTTATATAAATTACTAGCTTCTGCCCGCGACTCCGTCCGCGTGGAACTCGTTTATGTCGTAGCTCCATACAAACTTTCACCCCTCAATTCACACCCTTAGGGGATGATTTCCGGAATAAAAACTATCCTTTGTCCTTCCCCGGGACTCAAACGATCTAAATCGGTTCAGCAGTTTAAGCATGAAGAGGAAACAGACAGACAGACATACAGACACACTTTCGCATTTATAATATTAGTATGGATGTACCTACATGCCCCGTAGTCTACGTCAAACGTTCTCCCCTTTTGTATAATTGTTAAACTGCTCATTCATAACTTTTTTCAACTCATATATATTGTATGAAGACGCCATGGCCGCCATTTTGATGTATTTATGCGGGCGACTCGTGTAGCGATTTATCCATGCTTTTGGCATCTGGTCATGGTCACGGACGACAGGAAGTGGAATCATTCAAATCTTTAGTCCTGTCTGGACGATTTAATGTAGTTTTTACTGACACTTCGCCAGGGCGTCCTTCAGCATAAATAGTGGACCAGTCCAGTTGTGTTCTTGTTCTTTACACTCCGTTGTGAAGAGCCAAGTTCCGGAGTCAAATATCTCGTTATGTTCTTTTTCATAATATTATTGTATCTGTTGAGAATGGTATGGTTAAATTGTTTCATAATTATGACATAGCTTTTCATACAAATATAATAGCGAAATTGATCACACGATTAAGCCCTTGGAATTCGTTTTCTGGCGGTATTTGTTGTTTCGGTTAATAATGAGTTAATTTATATAGTTTTTTTTGTACAAATAATACCACGCGTAGAAAAAAAGAAGATTGAATCACAAGATTATAAAAAAAACATTGAAAAATCCCTCACGTGTATATAGGTGGATTGCCTAAAAATATTTCTTTTTTTGTGATTGAAAGCTATTAAAGCTTTGAAGCCTATTGCACGGTATAGAATATATATACATATTACCTTATTAAAGTTTCTACACTATTTGCATATAATTAATCACTCAAAGAGTTAATAAATCGTGTTTTTCTTGTTACAAAAAAAAAGTAAACAGTATTTAACAGATTTTTTTTTATAAGCTTCTTAGTGGGTTTACTTTGGATACTTTGGATTCACAACAAAAAAGTTGTGGCTATAAAGTAACTGCATGTTTAAGAAAAGCACTATGAATACCTCGGCGTGAAAAGGATCTGCCAGCCTCGCTACGCTCGTCGGTCTATATCTACTTGGCCGGCAATCTGTATTAATGTACTATTACGTATCTTTAGCAAAAAAACGTAGGAAAGCCGACCCTGGCAAAAGATAACTTAGTATAAAGAATATTTAGCATCAAGAAAACAGCCTAAATAATCTATATGGGTGTATATAATTACTTTCTTTCGAACAAACCACATTGAGGGACATTCTAACCTCGCTCTGCATTTAATAAAAAATACTATAAATTACAGTGTTTACAATAAAAGTCTTCATCGCTATCCAGTTAAGAAGTTCTTTGAACGTATACTAACATCATAAACTCCACGATACACACTCATAAAAACAAACGGATTGTTAAAACATTTACACTTATCTTATTGAAATGTATTCCAATGAAAACTAGGTCATATTTACGGCATATTAATATAATTTTACCATTTAAAAAAATAACGACCCATAAAAATATAAGTGACAAATGACTCGAAATATGAAATTGCCTTCACTTGCGCTTTTTTTTAGGGTTCCGTAGCCAAAATGGCAAAAACGGAACCCTTATAGTTTCGTCATGTCCGTCTGTCCGTCTGTCCGTCTGTCCGTCTGTCCGTCTGTCCGTCTGTCCGTCTGTCCGTCTGTCCGTATGTCACAGGCATTTTACTCGAAAACTATAAGGTGTATTCAAATAAAATTTTGAGGATAGGTGTATTTTGTTAGCCGCTACATAGTTTTGTAATTAAAATGACAAAAAAAAATTTTTTTAGGGGTGCACTCCATACATAAAACTAAAAGTCAAAAAATTTTTTTTCATTATGACCCCCCGTGTGGCACATCAATCGATAGGCCTTTCAAAATAAATATAAGGTTTCTTAGCATTTTTTTTGATTAAGTGAATAGGGTCGGAGATAATCGCCCCGAAAGTCACTAAAATTCTGTCCCCCCCCCCTCTAATTTTTGAACGGTGTATTTTAAAAATATGGAAAAATTCATGGACATAGCGCTTATTAATTTCATTCACCGAAAATTGTTTTGAACAAGATCGGATGAAACGTTTCCGAGATATTGCTGAAAAACTGCCTTCCTCAAAGAAAAGGACGTAAGTGCCGTAAGATTTCTATGACGATACGACCTTTTTGATAGGCACGGAACCCTTCGTTTTGCGTGGTCCGACACGCACTTGGCCGGTTTTTAAATTCTAGTTTATGTGAGTTTTTGATATGAAGGTCGAAAAAGTAGGTTAATGATCATTAGAGAATATTCGTAAGTATGTTATATGTGAAAGCTAATAAGGTGTATTTATAACTAAAAAACGGACAAGTGCGAGTTCAACTCGCGTGATGAGGGTTCCGTATATAATTTAAATGCTATGCTCTAAGGCTCTAAGCATCAGGCGCTCCATGCAAAATGCACAAAAATATTGAGAATTTTCCCGTTACTTTGAATACTCAAACTTCTTATAGGTTTTCCTGTAATCTAGGCAAGGAACTATTTTCCATATTTTTTTCAAAATTTTAAGCCGTGTAGTTTCGGAGATAAGGGGAATGGTCAATTTTCGTCTTATTTCCTAAATTACTTCAAATTTATTTTTGCTAAAATTTAAAAAAAAAATATCTGAGATGCTTACAACAACCCTCAAAAGTGGCTCCCTTGTTCAGAATTCATTAATTTACTTTACGCGTCCATCTTTGGGTCAAAAAATTTACATATGTGTACCAAATTTCAACTCAATCGGTTTAGTAGTTTCGTAGCAAATCGGCTGTGACAGACGGACAGACAGACGCACGAGTGATCCTATAAGGATTCCGTTTTTTTTTCCTTTTGAGGTAGGTACGGAACCGTAAAAAGGGGCGGAAGAAATAAAGAAAACTATAAATAAGTTTCTTTGAACATTCTATCTGAATGGTGAAATCATAAATTATGTACGTTTTCTTAAAAAATAAACATCACGACGGCACGACTAGAACTTTTGGCGCCACTCTGCAAACGTCTCAGACATTCTTCTAGGCGAGAGAGACGGAAATGTATGTTCTATACCTGTATTATTAAACTACACTTACGAGAGTCATTGTGAAAACAGGTAAACGTGATGCTGAAGTAGGTAATACAAAAGCAAAAAAAACTTGTTGAACGCGTTTTGTAGAAGAGATCTCCGTCTACTTCAAAGTGTCAAAGTCCACTTTATGCAGTTCACACGTTTAAGACGATTGTACCTACCTATATTCGTTAGTAACCAACATCTTAGACGATATACCTATATTATGTACAACAAACAATCTGCCATACTTACTTGTGACTTACTTGTAAAGGTAGGTCAATGATGACCTCGGCATATATATTTTTTGCCGATATCGCGAATTAAAATAATCTATGACTAATTTACTATATTGGTGCATATACGACGCACCGTAGTGTTAGCCTAGTGGGTAGTGACGATGCCTACGAAGCTGAAGGTATTGGGTTCGAATCCCGGTAAGGGAAAATATTTGTGTGATGAGCATGAATATTTCTTGGTTGTTTTCTATGTATTTAAATATTTATATCTATTATATATATCGTCGTCTAGTACCTATAACACAAGCCTTATTGAGCTTACTATAGGCCTAGTTCGATTTGTGTAAGAATATCCCCTAATATTTATTTATTATTATTATTATATACATATCACATCAAAAATATAAATATTTTCTTTTCTTTACATAGATTTTAACGACTAAAAGTACCCGTCAAAATTAAAGAAGGTAACTTCGGATTTTATTTCTATAGGTATTAGAACTGAATCACCAGAACGTATCAAGAACCAAATAGATCGTATAAAAATTGATCTGCTACATTTTAAAATACTTATTTTTTTATTTACTTCAGTTTCATTTAAAAGTAAATAAGTATGAACACTACTAATTACGTGATCAAGTATTCCTATTACACTACAAATGTCATTACACCTGACTTTTTAATCACATTTCAATCAATATAAGAACCATGAAACTATTCTGCGCACAAGGTTCATCTTAACATTGCAGACTACCTCTGCACTGGTGTTGTATTTTTCAATGCATGTATACATTGAATTGGATCAATTCCGCATACGAGATATGTACAATGTAATTATATACAATTTATGCATGATTTGATTTTCAAATAATGCTCGAGAGTCATAGCGATCCAAGGGCGATATAAATACATATGTATGTGGTGGAAGAATATTCTGGTTTGTAGTGGGGTTGGCCATGGGCTGTTGCGAGGGGGAACTATATAGGCATAGGCAAGAATGATAGAAATCAGTCGCTTGGATAGCATTTGAGCTTCCAAAAAGAATTTAATTGTTATTTATTATTTAAAAATATTTAACAGAAAATCCAAAGCGTCACGAAAACTAAACTAGACCAATAACACCTTAACCAATTAATTACATCGGTACCGTGGACATACTAACATCCATCGCCTCATAACACACAGCCCCCCATCGCCACGCAAACAGATCGCACTCAGGCGCTGATGTTATGAATAGGATGTTTTATTATAGGCGAATATTTTCTTTTAATATTATTAACAATAATACGCCAATTTCATCGTTTTAAATTTCTGAGATTATTACTTTTTTTCATAACAAGAGTGACACAGTAACTACATACATGGCATAATAATACACGATAATACAATTGGAGTAGGTACCTAACTAAAACTAACTTCAAAATAACCTACCAAAAAAACTGTGAGTTCGAAACTAATTCTGCTTTTAAAAATTCTAATTTAAAATTGTTTAAAAATATCTGCTCTACATTCTATTATCGAATCAGAAACATTACTTTTAGTCCAAACAAATCGGATCACGACTTATTTCAATCAACCGCTGACGAGGTTTCTCCGGTTTTGTTTGTGAGCCGAGGTTCAAGAGGCCTTCCCTTGAAATAAAAAGGGAAATGTGTTCCTGGATTACTTGTTCCCAGCTCTGGGCAATATCAGTATGATTGTAGATTTTGATGGTAATATGTACGGGAATCGAGCCAGGCTTGCGGTCGTGTATGGCGCTCCCGCATTGGTTTACAAAGCCATGAGAGACGTTGTCTCCCTTCTGGACACTGGCTTGTATAGTTTGTAATAAACTAAGAGCCTGGCCGCATCGCAGAAATGTGGCCAGGCCCTTAAAGGCCCATACGGGAATTGTAGGCAACACAAAAATTGGATATTATTTTGTGCAACCTATTTGTTTTAAATAAAGAAAAACGTTCAATAGCATTTCAAAGTCACACAGATATTAAGAATAGATATTGGGATAGGTTTTACCTTGAAGCTCTTCTCAACACAACTAAAATCTAAATAATATGGCCATATCATGTGTCCATCATTTTACGTTACTTACAAAGCCGCACTATAAATCTCAACAAACCATTAAGTTAAACGATCAATTTGTTATTCACAGAAAACGTAATAATTACATAAATAAACAAACACTCGGAAGTGATTTTATTCACATGATCATGTGTCATTGACCTTTGCTGAGTTTTGGCAGCGGTCGAGGTAACTATTAAGAAAAATAAACTAGGTGTTTCCTTACGAATTACAAGATTCCCAGTGGGACGGAAAATTTACGGTGACGCCGCGCCGGCTGTTATAAGCTTCGTCGTACTAAATACTGACTGGTAGATTACGTAACGCTATACATACGTTGGGTAGATCTAAATGTTTTTTTTTTGCAAGGTAAAATGACAATCGATTAGTTAGTCACTAGTGGGAAAATGACGCTCGTTCGAAAAGCTACACAATCGACCAGCAGGTCCGGTGCATTCCTCTTATAAGCCTTATTTATAGATTGATATCTTTCTATAAGTATATTAATTACATAGACAAGCGGAGAGTTCAGCGGCGCGAGATGCGAGCTGTCAGGCGAGAATGGAAACGCTTACTCTTGTACAACACTGCTAGGCGCCGCCTACCGCCCCGCTTGTCCACAAACGTGGCTTAATCCTATAACCTACGCTGTCAAAATATTTGAAGCTAGGCATATATATTGGTACGTATTTTATGCGATGAAGACTAATCATTTTTCACGCCCAGTCTAGCTGGTCTTTCGCCTTGGCAATAATTGCGTGTGTATTACAAAAACTGAATTAGTTCAGCCAATTAATCAAACGGTAACCTAGGTATGTATACAATATAAATAACTGGACTTAACTATTATTCACAACCTAATGACTAATGTGTGTATGTAATTAATGTAGAAGTATAGTATACATATGTAGTTGCGTACGCGTTGCTTAATTAGTGCAACTGTGCTTTCGTAACTTTAACGAGGTTAGAGTTAGGTTTAAGTTGCTGCTAATAAAAGTTCTGAAAATGGGAAATGTCCCTATTTCAGTCAATTTAGGAAGATTTTTCACGTACCTAGACTACCTAGATTATTATGATGTAATCAACAAATTTTCCCTAATGTTACAACAATTTTATTGCGATGATAGTTATAATGTTTGGTTAGCTAATGATTATTACGACAATTAGTTCATTAAGAGATTATCGTTCACTAGATATTGCTGGCCAAGGTCGCCCACTAGACGGAAAACTTCCAGAATTCGCAGAACCATTACGCGAATATTTATGAACGAACACACCGAGTTACTTGAAGCTCAATTAATATTGAATCCCATGTCGTTCTATAAGGAAAGCCATATTTACAAAACAATGCTTGATTGATTCTGATTGTTCCCAAATTAATTACCCTGCAAAATCAGGACAAAGCCATAAACCCGCTGATTAATACGTAGAACATTGACACAACCCTGGGAGTTGTTTGAGAGCACACCCAAATCAACATGGATCGTGGCAAACATTCCTAATGTACGTTTCTGTTGTTACAGGTTCGTCATAAACTTGCTGGCGACGAATTTGCTAACGACGTCGATGCTAGCGCCTGCGCTGTTCGGCGAACATTCGACGAAGATCCGGACAGAACAGACGGCCTGGCTGGAGGCGGGTGATGCCTCGGCTGCAGCTTGTAGCCTCGCTGCCCTGCTTTCTGTCACACTGATCGCGTTGGATCAACACCACGCCGTGACAGATCCTTTGCGCTGCCACACGCGCCTCCTTCAACGCCGCCCCGTCGTCCTGTGCGCCATTACGTGGCTCATCGCCGCTTCAGCGGCTGCGATCCGCGCCACCATCGCTATCGTTCGCCACTTCTACCCGAAAGAGCCAATCGTGCAGGGCGCCGAACTAGTCTACTCGATCGTGTACTTAATGCTCGGCATCCTCGCCCCGGCTGCCATCGTCTGCGTCATGTACGCGAGGATCTACCGAGCGGCACGCTCCTCCGGTCTCCGAGCGCGAGCCCACGGGGCCAGCGCGCTGCAGCTCCACGAGCCACAAAACAACTTGCCAGATCTTATCGAAGAAGGCGAAGGCCTGACCCTTAAAATTGATGTATCCGATAATGGTCCTTCGGAAGAAACTGATCGCAAATTTGGCCCGTTCCTACTTCCTCCAGATCAGCCGCGTCGTTGTCCTTCTGTCGCAAGTTTGAGAAATACGCGAAAAGTCGGAAAATCGCACGAGGATTTAAGGAAAGGTTTGCCGGCGGTGAGCTCGGCCCCGTCGCTGGCGGCGCCGCTGCTGGCCGTGCAGCCGCGGACTCCGGTTACATCCACGAACGGCTCGAGGATCACATCGATCCGGTGCCGTATTTCAAACGCGTCGCTCTTCCGCTACCGAGAAGAATCCCGCGCAGCACGTGTCGGGATCCTGACGGGAGCGCTAGTGATGCTGCACATCCCGCACGCCGTCACCGCCGTGGTGTCTGCGGCGGCGCCGGGGCTCGGCGAGTACGCCCGCACGCCTGCCCTAGCGCTGTTGCTGCTGGCATCGGCGGCGTCACCGTTCCTGTTTGCACTGCGCTCGCGGCGCGTACAGCGCGAGGCGCGTCGCTTACTGCTGCCTGAGAAAAGCGCGTGGGAGCGCGCGTCGGGCGCGGCGTCGGCGGCCGTTGCCGACGGGCAGCGAGCCCGGGCGGCTTTAGAGCTGTTGAGGACTCTGTCGCCCGCGAACGCCAGGGAGGCTCCGCCGGCGGGAAACGGCGGAGAGGCGGGTGCGTGCCGAGGCTCCTTCAGTTCGGGCGGCAGCACTCAACTGTCGTCCGCATCGGACGAGTGACCGCCGCCCCCGCCTCGGCCCCCGCGGCCCCCTAGGGTGCAATTTGCGCGACCCACCGCTCTACTCATCTGTGATACTAAGTTAAGCCACGCGCTCGGCGCGACTGTCAGACTGATATAGTTTAAGTTAATTTATTAATGTGTCAATGTACCTTGCCGCTAAGCGGATAACTTTTATTACCTGATATAAATGTATGGAAATATTAAAATTCGTATCGAAATTTATTTACACAGTTTTCATTGCAAATGCCATCCATTCAACTCATATACGCATAAAGTGATGTATGTCTTTTTTTATGTACGTCTGTCTGGTTCACTTCAAAAGCAACGGCGATTGAGACGTACATACAGCACACGGTATGCAAACATGATTTGAACTTTTCCTACATACAATACAACAAACAGAGCTAGTAAATCTACTGGTACAGATTTAGAGCGGTTAGGGAAACTCCACGAGTATTTAACAGTGAAACTGAAACGATATTTTTAGAATTTGCTTATGTTCGTACTATTTTCACCAACCGCCTAAAGCTTAACCCACCACTGGAGGTTGCCAAAATGTAGCAACCTAACCTCAAGTTTACGAAACCTCAGGTTTATTTAACAAAACATATTGAATTGCAATCAGATTGGTATTTGTAGCTTACACTCGTTCTGACACGGTGTGCTCGCCGTAGAATCGCAATAAACATCAATTGGAATTCAATTCAATAATTTATTCAATGGATCTAGTCTGCGCTAACGTGTCATTGCTTTAAACTGACAAAGTTACAAAACGCAACTGTAATTTCAAACCATATCTATCGCAATATGTTGGCCAATTGAGACTATCATAGTGTAGGCAAGGCCGCGAAAACTTTCTTTGTGACGTCAGGTTAGCGCAGTGCAATTTGACGATGATGTTCGAATACCTCCTATGTTGAGTTTATATTTAATCATAGTAGATTTAAAGTTAAATTTTGCATGGTCTGAATATATTAGATACTTAGGATGAATATCATCGTCAATATACAAACATAAATGAGCAGGCTGGGAACAGGGGTGCTAATTTTATAAACGTACGACAGTTTGCGGTAGATCACTGCGCTGAGGATTGCTTCAACCGGAGCAAGCATTGTAAGTACGCCGAATTCTCAACTATCGTTGATGAAATTAGGTTCTTGCAGCTTGTCAGATGAAAATAGCAGTTATAGGGATTCGTTTAGTTCGATTTTCGAACAAATACCCGCCCACGTCTTCCTGTCATGTTGCGGTTGCAGCATACCTAGGATCGCCTAGAGTCGTCGGCAAGATCAAGGGTCTGCTAGGCTTCCTGGTGGAACTAGGTTGCCACAAGTCGTGCCAACAACCCGCCCCGCAAAATATACAACCTATAATCTAAGTATAATTTTACATTACTCGTGACTTCTTCACAGGGATCGGAACCGGTTTTTTCAAAAATGCCCGAAGTAGTCTAATATTATGAATTATTTTAGGCTCTTAATGTAGAACTCTATCGTGTATTCAGGTAACATATATTCGTATTATTAGATTGTACCGGAAGGCGCAGCGTGGGTAGGCCCCCCACAAGGTGGACTCATGATGACCTGGTAAAGGTCGCTGGAGTCCGCTGGATGCGGGTGGCGCAGGACCGGTCATTGTGGCACACTTTGGGGGAGGCCTATGTCCAGCAGTGGACGTCTTTGGGCTGATATGATGATGATTATTAGATTGCCCGATCAAAAATGGGATTTCTTGAAAATGGCTGAGGTGGAGGCGCGTAGGATAAAGAAAAATAATTCATAAACTCACGCCTGTATTCCTAAAATTTAATTTTTAGTGCCACTTCTATAATTGGTTTAAAGATGGAATCAATGTGATGGTGCGGAGAGAGACAAATAATTTCGAAGGGAAATTAGTGATTTCATCTTAGTAAGTATTTTGTTTGTACTGTACTGAGGTGGCATCCAAGCATAAGGCTTGTTCACGAATAAAAAAAACCGGCCAAGTGCGTGTCGGACCACGCAAAACGAAGGGTTCCGTGCCTATCAAAAAGGTCGAATCGTCACAGAAATTTTCCGGCACTTACGTCCTTTTCTTTAAGGAAGGCAGTTTTTCAGCAATATCTCGAAAACCTTTTAACCGATCTTGTTCAAAACAATTTTCAGTGAAAGAATTTAATAAGCCCATGATTTTTTTTCATTTTTTTTAAAATACACCGTTCAAAAATTTGTTGCGGGGGAAGATTATCTCTGACTCTATTCACATAACCTAACCTAACCTACCTACTACCTACGGTCTGCCTGATTAAGCACACACCGTAGCTTATAGACGCGTGTCTCCAGAAGAATCACGAGCACCGACCCTTCATTTATTTGAGGATTCATTGTGAGAGTCAGCTAGAGACAATTAAATGCAGATCCCGGGAGCTCTGGAGACTTTATTCACCACCAAACCCCAACCTACAGAGCAAGAACTGGTGTTATTACTTATCATGGCTGCGCAGAGGCGCCATGAGCCCGTGTAGCGCCCGGGTGCAATTATTACCCTAGCGCCCTCGAGCACCTCCTCCCCAAACGCGCTCTAGCCGCCAGGCGAGTGGCGGTGGCGCCATGTGAAATGGCGCTCGGCGCCCCCTAGGACCGTGCGCCCGGGAGCACCGCACCCCCTGTACCCTGTAAAGTCGCCCCTGCCTGTAAGGTGGACGTACTTTTGAACAGCCCCAGCTGGGCTGCTCCGAATATGAGCGAGGTGACAACTCAGCTAACGATAGCGTTTCAGCGGAATCATCTAAGCACCATAGTCTATTGCTATTAAAGAGAAGCCTATGGATATTTTTGACGCGACGTCTCCCTAGCTTTCATAATCTATTTACAGTAACACTAAAGAAAATCAAACAGTCACTGTTATTCTCATTAGTGGAACGCTGACCTTGCCGCCCCTTGTGTTCGGTGAAAACATATTGACGCAAGCCCTTCATGAACGTATGGAGTACGGTCCGGAATGGTTGTTGGACTTTTAGTAGTTCGTCGTTTAAGGCATTGTAGACTACAAGATTTTGTATCGCTCATTCGTAGTTTCTGTAGTTGCCCATCAACACAATTGCCTACACCAACACAGCTCCGTTACGTGTAACTGTGACAAAATAGAAGTGGTTAAGGAACACATGTATCTCGGACTTATAATAGATCACAGGCTCAACTGGGGACCTCATGTGAACTACGTGTGCGACAAGCTGAGAGCTATCTTCAGTAGATTGTCAATCCTTAAGTATAAAATACCGTACAAAACCCTACGTCTGCTATACCTAGCCCTCGCTGACTCTGTGATCGGCTACGCCATAGGTACCTATGGTAGAACCTTTAAGACTTATATAGAAAAAATATACAACCTACAAATTAGAATACTAAAAACTATTGTCCCAAAAAATATTAAAAAGCGTTATGTAACCGACTATACACAACTATTTAAATATTGTAAACTACTTCCTGTACAAAAAAAGATGAAACTTGCTGTCCTAATTGAAGAATATCACAATGTTGCAAAACTCAAAGTTAAGAAAAGATGTAGTAGATTAAGAAAACTATCATCCCAAAGTCAATTTTGTCTACCTAAATATAATAACATATATGGTGCTCGAAAACACTCACACTTACTGCCTAAAATATTAAATGAATTACCTGAACATGTACAAAACTTATATGTAAAAGGCTGTAAAATAAGAAAAACTCTAAAGAGGCACTTTTTAAAATGTCAAAATTTAAACTATATTCTGTAAATTGTAAAATAAGTTGTATAACTACCTTAAATTAGCTAATATTACAGATCAGTAGTCAAGAACTCCCCATCGGCAAACAAACCTACTAAAGGTTTTGCCAAGATGGGCATTGTAATGAATTGTAATATGTATTTTCTTTTTGTATTAATCAATAAATTAAAAAAAAAAAAAAACATATTAGCTCGATATGATGTGCTCTTCGCCCGCACACGCCATCTTGGAATATAATGATTAATTTGGAAGATAGTCAAAGTTCCGATATTAGTTTTTTTTGACTTATTAACCGTTACAATGCCATATATTTATTAGCAATATATAATTTTTTTATCTACAGCATCCTGTAAATACTATGGTTGCACTTAGCTAAGTAAGTAACTTAGAAATCATTTCAAAGTTCAATATCTCAAAATCGGCTGAACCGATTTTGTTCAAACGTAGCTAGGAACCATCTCGATCACTGTACAATTTTCTAACAAAATACCGCATTAAAATCGGTTCATTCGTTTTGGAACTACGATGCCACATACAGACACACACCCTCTTTTGCGACGGGGGTTAAAAATATGGTGAACTTTGAGATCGGAACATCAAATCTGCCTTGGTACGAATTGCCTTGGTGAATTTCAGCTCGGCGTTGCGCGAAAACTGAGTTAAGCTGAATTGGCAAGACGCCTAGGCCTGGCATACGGTGGATAGTTGTACTCTTCAATCAATGATGTAATATAAAAAAAGAGGTAGATATGTTGTCTATACGAAATTCCGTGTTTAAAAATGGCCACCAAATCTGACAGCTAACGTTTCCATTGACGACTCGAAACTGAGGCAAGTTGTGCCAATTGACTCAATTTTAGTGTGCCATTTTTCGAGCGCGTATAACCTATCTACCTCTTTTTTTTTATTACATCATTGTCTTCGATAGTAAGAAATCGAATGGGCTTGGATTGGCGGGTGAAGCTGCCTCGTGGGAAGCCAGTACAGTCAAGTTGACCTAAATTGACAAACAGATCTGCTCTATGAGTCATGATTCCAAGGATAATACATACAAGTCAAGGGCTTGGTACCTAAAAATAAAAAATAAAAAAAAAGTGAAGAAGTTTTTCTTAGAAAAAATAAAATCTAAACTGGAAAAATCTAAACTGGAAATGTAGTCTAAGTAAAATGATCACGTGAGCTGTACCATTATCAAATAAAACTATGTAGATAAAGTAACTAGCTATTAGCTAAGAGCCTACCCACCTATTGTGCTGTAAGGGAGTCCCTCTGCCAACAAACTGTCCTGCAGTTTGGCAGAAGAAAATAATGTAAAGCAAGGGTTGTTTAACTGAATAAACTTTTTTTCATTTTTTCATTTTCATTTTATTATTGACAACAATGTCAGTCACACTCACTGAAAACTTTCGTTCCAAGAATAAAATAAGTGTTCGACTTCTTAAAAAGTTCTTATACTTTTATTTATACAACCTAATCTCTACTTTGTACAGTCAGTCTTACTTTAACTCCAAAACAATCGTGTCTACAATTTTATAACCTACAATTTAAGATAAGTACCTATGTTTAATAGCAGATTGAAAAATTCTTAGGACTACGGTCGCAAACAAGGAAAATTTACAGATTTATGTTGTTGTAATCATCGTATAATAACGATCTGTGTAGTGCGTATTTTGTTATATGATGTGCAAAACACATTTGCAAAAAATCCCCGGTTGTATGTACACGTATAATGAGATACCTATTCTGTCTGACGGTCTCTTTGCAGTTTTGTGGTGCGCATTAACATATTTAACAACATAGTAAAAGTAATTTAATCTTATTTAATCTTGTAGCGAAAAGTCGCATTGCGTTGTTGGTTTTTTGATGATGAATTGGAATGCACCTAAAGTTGAAAGACTAGTTATTATTTGTATTGTAGCTATATTACTTTCGTGTATCTTTTCTAGTTTTGCCGCAAAATCTGAAAGTCTATGAATTGTTCTTTGATTTTTTGTACTTTTGCTAATAGTACTTAAACTTGGGTATGTATTGAAATTTAAGTATAGATAAATTATTTAGCTTTCATTTAGTACCCGAACGTGTGTTTACGTTGGATGGTTTGGGTGTAATTTACACTTTTCAAAACGCGGCCGCGGCATTTTTGAAGACGTCATTACTGGGGAGACCGACTCTTTAGAGATTGTCTCCCGGCAGTTATGGGGTTCATGCAAAATGCCTAATAACATCCCCTTACAATACCCACTATAAAGGGCGTGAGCGCACTTCGAAACAACACGGATATAATAGTAGTTTATGTGACTGTACATAATGAGAGGCCTTAAATCACGAGTGTGGTTTTATGAAACGAGCGTTAGCGAGTTTCATAATAGATCATACGAGTGTTTTAAGGCCTAATTATGTACAGTTGCATACACTAATTTATCTACACACTTATAATAAATCCTCAATGATGTGTTCGGGAACCATTAGAATAATCGCCATTGCATCGCCATGGCTGACTAAATTTCAAATCGTAACCAACTAGATGTCTGTAACAAGATCTAGTTGGTCATGATTTGCTCTGGGCCACGGTTCGAAATTTGACAATATCGATATCTTAATGAAAATACGTACAAAATTACCTACGGCCAGAGACAAGTAATTTATTTTTATAAATCTTATTGATACTCGTATAATGCTGGTTACTGACAGTTTCTGAACGCATTTTAGCGGGTTTATAGTATGTGTGTAGATAAAATATGTTGTGATGTCTTCCATTAAGTGCGCTCATCGAGTCGGTCTTAGAAAAACTTATCATAATTATATTTATACATTTTAACACATTCTAAATATTATACATGCACATTATTATAAATATTTATTGATTTATATTGTTATTATTGTTTTCTTTATTCCCCCCCCCCCCCCCCTTATCTCCGAAACTACTAGGCTTAAAATTCTGAAGAAAAAAATGGAAAATAGTTCCTTGCCTAAAGATTACAGGAAAACCTATAATAAGTTTGAGTATTGAAAGTAACGGGAAAATTCTCAATATTTTTGTGTATTTTGTATGGAGCGCCTGATGCTTAGAGCATAGCAATTTTTACTCTTGCACTTGACACTATAATAAAACGTTAGAGTTTACATTTATCCAAAAGTGTGTATATTAAGATTATATACGGAACCCTCACCACGCGAGTTGAACTCGCACTTGTCCGGTTTTTTATAGGTACTAGTTTCGAATGTTCCAGGTATGTTAGGTAAATAGATACTAGGTGATACATAAAGTTATGCGGCCTTGCTAAAGGTTCAAAAAGCAAAAGGCAACAACCGAGCTAATCAGATAATTACCTATGTTTATTAATGTGGATCACGGTCGTGAAATACAATAGCTTGGCTGCAGATTAGAACAGCGGGGTTAGAAGGTAGTAATAAACGCTACGAATTTTCGCAATAAAAACTTCATTATTATTATTAAGTATAGGTACCTACGCATTAGACCAATATCTCATCTGATAGTAAGTGATGAAGAGGTCGAGATATTACTCTCGTCTTAAAACGATCCAAGTACGAAGTACCTAAGATGTAATTTTTGATTTATTGATTTATGAGTCCGGTCATTTGGAAGGCATGCGTGGGGATATAGATCCAACACGTCACGAGTACACCTGCTAGAACCTATTTACGGGTACATCGGTAGATACCCGTGAACCGGTCCCAGCAAGCGTTGGAGCTATTGTGGAAAATGGAATAGAGAACTGGATCTATAGTGATGAGATTTGGGTGGACAATAAAATTGGGCTATTGCGAAGAGTTCCGGACATCTGCCATAACAATTAAATCCGCAAGGTTATCGAAGCAGGCGGTGACTAGCCGCTCAGTAGATGAGCGCCTGACATTCCGTCGTAAAGACGGCCAGGAGCAACACCGGTGTGAGCGGCTCAGGGGTGTCGAGAGGTGGTGCTGCGCTTTCTCCGAAGTTACTCGCGGCGTTATGCGCACTTCCACCCCTCAAGCATATAGCTCTGTCTCCTCTCTGGACGGCCAATGAAGGCAAGCCAGAGCTGAGAGTCCTGCGGGCCCCCTTGGGTTTCCACTCCGACCGACGAAGACACGTCGGAGACGGAGGCCCTGACCGACTCTCGGGAGCACTCGGGTCCGTGGGGTCATTACTCCCCAACAGCTCGCCACAAGCTGCCCTGCGGGTTTATTATTATTAAGTAGTACTATATCATCATAATATCTGTCAGCCGAAAGACGTGGGCCTCCCCCAATGAATGACCAAGTGCCATTGAATGACCGGTTGTGCGTCCGCATCCAGCGGACTAGCTTCCGCGACATTTCTCAGGGCATGAAAACTACATACATACCTAAAAGTTGCACAATTTATGATGGGTTTGGGATACTTTGCGTGATTAACAGCGATATCACACTTTGGTTGTACCTAACTCAAATATATTTGACACATTAACTGTTTACTCCAATATAATTTTATTATAAGTACAGTTTTTTTTGTCGATTCACTTTTCATTTATATATGTTTGACGTGATAACGTCTTATAAATCGATGATCGCCGACTGCACGCACGAAAAAGTGTGACTCATTGTCCCGTTCCGTTGACTGAGATATCAAGTATCAACGCACAGCCCGAACCGCTGGTTCTAGAGATTCCAAATTTGGCACGTAGGTTCCTTATAAGATCGGGTATACTAAAAGGATTTTTCAAAATTCAAACTCTAAGGGGTTGAAATGGGGGTCCAAAGTTTGTAGGGGAAACAAGATTAGATCGACTATTGTATTCGAAACTTCACAGGAGTATTCCTAACGATAAATGAATCAATACGTAGTATGCAATTTTTCATCAGTTTTCTTATGACATTATCACGTAAAATTATTACGTAAACCGACTTTACAGACTAGTTTTAAAATCCGCATCACTTACTGCTGGTAAGACTATTATTTGTGTTGAATACGTTGATCACCTTAAAAGTTAATAAATCATATTATACCAAATCGAGATCATTCTTCATGCATTGACACTTTGTCCTTATAAGAGGACTACAAGGACACAAAAAAAAATTGTGACTCATTTTAACAATATAATATATGTAAGTGAATTGAAAATATTCAAATACAATGACACCAGTCAAAATGTATTCTTTTCATTTGTTTTAATAGCGTCATTATTTATATTTGTATTTGTAAGGCACATATTTGCGTTACTTTTGGAACGGATCTTTCGAGTCAATTTTCACCTTCAATAAATGTCTAAACTGGCAACTCTGAGGCATTCCACCAATAACGACTACTCATTTGACCAGTGTTGCCGGTTTAGACTTGGAAAATTAACTTATACCTTCGCGAAATACAAAAGATTTCGAACGACCGTTAGGATAAATGAACTGTCTTTTTCCCTTTTTACAAGAATGGCATTTAGATCTACCTGACCTAACCTAACATACGTACGAAGCTTTACGCAACCAACCAGAGTGATTAGGTACTACGTAAAGGTACGTAACTTTTCGAACGTACGTTAGGACAAATCAACTTTCATTTTCCCCAACTAAAATAACATTTAGATCTATGTAGGTACAATACGTTACGCAATCCATCAGCTGCTGGTTCATCATTCAATAGATCCAGATGTATCATTGAATGCCTGCTCTGTTTTACTCTGTGCAACGACAGCGCACAGAGAGAGTACTGTCATAGCTGTTAGTTATGTCAACATCGGCAACAGGAGAACAATGCACACTGTTGCCATGAGCCGCAGTGATGTCATACAATTCGATACTGCGGCAGCGTAGATAGTGATTAGAACGTGTAATACGTAGGTATCCTGTTTTACACTCAGATGGTAGTCAACGTAGCTTATGGACGCCAGCAACTCCAGGGGAGATACATGCGCGTTGCAGAGCCTTTAAAAATTTGCATACTATAGTGCGTGTCGGACCACGCAAAACGAAGGGTTCCGTGCCTGTTAAAAAGGTCGTATCGTCACAGAAATCTTCCGGCACTTACGTCCTTTTCTTTAAGGAAGGCAGTTTTTCAGCAATATCTCGAAAACCTTTGAACCGACCTTGTTCAAAATAATTTTCGGTGAAAGAATTTAATAAGGCCTATGCCCATGATTTTTTTCATTTTTTTAAAATAGCTACACCGTTCAAAAATTAGATGGGGAGGAAGATTATCTCCGACTCTATTCACTTATTAAAAAATATTGCTGAGAAACCTTATATTTATTTTGAAAGGCCTATCGATTGATGTGCCACACGTGGGCTAACAATGTTTTTTTTTGACTTTCAGTTTTATGTATGAAGTGCACCCCTACAATTTTTTTTGTCATTTTAATTACAATACTATGTAGCGGCTAACAAAATACACCTGTCCTCTAAATTTTATTCAAATACACTTTATAGTTTTCGAGTAAAATGCCTGTGACATACGGACAGACGGACAGACGGACATGACGAAACTATAAGGGTTCCGTTTTTGCCATTTTGGCTACGGAACCCTAAAAAAACATTGCCAACACAACAAACAGCAGGACTTAGCGAAGAACCATCAGGAGAAAAAACCGGACAAATACGAGTTTAACTCGCGTGGTGAGGGTTCCGTAAAATTGCTATGCTCTAAGCATCAGCCATAAATATTGAAAATTTTCCCGATACTTTGATTACCCAAAACTTCTTAAAGGTTTTCCTGTAATCTTTAGGCAAGGAACTATTTTCCATATTTTTTTCAGAATTTTAAGCCTAGTAGTTTCAGAGATAAGGGGGGGTGTGGTCAATTTTCGTCTTTTTTTCCTAAATTATTTCAAATCTGTTTTTGCTAAAAATATATATATCTGAGATGCTTACAGCAACCCCTTTCATTTTATATGTCACACAATACAGTTTACGAAAGTTTTTTATTTAATTTTCCAGTTTACCCCCCAAAAGTGGCCCCCTTGTTCAGAATTCATTAACTTACTTTACGCGTCCATCACCAATTTACATATGTTTACCAAATTTCAACTCAATCCAGGTCCAGCAGTTTCGGAGCAAATCGGCTGTGACAGACGGACAGACAGACGCACGGGTGATCCTATAAGGGTTCCGTTTTTTCCATTTGAGGTACGGGAACCCTAAAAACGCTCAAATCGGTTCATCCGTTTGAAAGCTACGATGTCATAGACAGACACAAAGATACACATGACAAACACCCCTCGTTTTGGGTCGGGGATAGTTAAAGACCCTTATGCCATTACCTAATAGCAATCGACTCTTGTCATATTGTATTGTACAGTCAGCAGCAGAAGTAGCTAAGCACTTTAACATGCTCAGAATGATCTGCACAGAACCTTATTCTCTTGACATTAGAGTCCGTGTGCAGATCAATTTGAGCACTAGGCCCGCTTAGCTACTTCTGCTGCTGACTGTATGTCTACTCCTTTGTCTCTGTATGTCTTTTGTGTAGTGAATAAATGTCTTCTTTTCTTTTTTTCTTTTCTATATTTCTTAAGACGTCCTACTTAAAATATATCATTATCATTAAACGCATTGACACACTATTACTTCGTACAGACTGGCCACATAGAACATTTTTCTGGCCGTCTTCTATCAGGCCGCCATCTTGGAATTCAGCAATCGCCCGCCACAGACTATGCAAAGTTACTCCCACTAGAGTATGTTTACATTCGCTAACTGTAATGCTAGAGGAGACTGTCTGCTCTCTGTGTACTATATAACTCAATGATTAATCTTTTCCACGCTAGTGACGCATATATCGGCACCGCAGGTTCAAGGCCAACGACTGACATATGCGTCAAGGAGCCCAGTGCGATAGCAACCTTCTTGCAGTGACATAAGGTTTAACTCCGCACTAAATGTATTGTTGAATTGGTTGACAACTGGGTCGTTCTTCTTTTTTACCGACAATGAACCGAGGTTTTTCTGTTTTTTTGGTTTTTGAACTATCGAAAATTGTGGTTTTGAAGTGCGATTTAAAAAAATGCATAGGTTTCTTCATTAGAACTAATTAAAGTTTCCTTTCTGGCCAATATAAATATTTATTTACGGTTGGTTTCTAAAAAAAAACATGTGACAAAGTGGACTCTTTCAGTGGGGACAACATTTTGGTTTACCACTCTGTCACGGCATTCTACGAAAAAAAAAACATTAAAAAAAACCGGCCAAGTGCGTGTCGGACCACGCAAAACGAAGGGTTCCGTGCCTATTAAAAAGGTCGTATCATCACAGAAATTTTACGGCACTTACGTCCTTTTCTTTGAGGAAGGCAGTTTTTCAGCAATACGTTCTTTTGTTTATGATATCATTTTTGATCGGGCAATCTAATAATACGAAAATGTTACCTAAATACATGATAAGAGTGCTACATTAAGAGCCTAAAATAATTCAAAATATTAGACTACTTCGGGGATTTTTGAAAAAACCGGTTCTGATCCCTGAATCAAACTATCTACAGAAACAAGGATAATAAAAACAAACAATAAAACAACAACTTACAAAGACAAAAAAAGACTATAAATTAAAACTTAAGGATAAAAAAATTGGCCCAAATCGCTGTCAGAGGGTAGTGTGCCCCGAAGGCTGGCAGCATTTCCACGCTGGATGGCAATGCTCACTCTTTGAGCAAAATATAGGCCAGCCCTCTGGTCACCGCTGGCGTCTATTATCCTATACCTTCATTCTTTACGATTTTTGATTGGTTCTGGCAAATAAACCAAATGCGATAAACTTATTTTTATAAGTCAATCGAAAACCCGCTGGCCTTATCAGTTACAGTTGGATACTACGCGTAGTATTTGCTATAGTCGTTATCACCACGGCTATGAATGAGTGACGCGAGCCGCGCCCCTGTCAGCTGTTAACGTAAACATGTTTGTTTCATCATTATTGAGTCCAGCTGTATTTCCTAAGCAAGACGATACAGTTGAACTCGTAAGTAACTCAACACCTTGATAGTTGATACCGTGTCGATTTCACCCATTTGCTGTTTGAAAACTTCGTAAGTATCGCAGTTTTAGTAGACCCATCTACCCCCCAATAGTAGGTATACTACTAGCCAGATCTAAATCGAAAATGAAAATGATATTCGGCCCTTTCTCTGTCAGTCAATATAGAATCAAGCCAAAGACTTACAGGAAGAAACTATAGTATAAACAGATTTAAATTAAAAAAAATATCTTATTAGTCAAAGCTATTGAATGAGCAATAAGTTAATGTGACACATTTCACAAATATATTGACGTGTTATTTTATTTTAGAAAGTAGTCGATTCAATTCCATTTCATTTATTCAAGATGACAAGGATCTCATTACTTCATCATCATCAAGATATCAGCCAAAAGACGTCCACTGCTGGACTAGATGGACATACGCCTCCCCCGAAGAGCGCCACAATGACAGGTCCTGCGCCACGTGGACTGCGATGCCCTGGTAAAGGTCGTGACCGTATTTAAACTGATTAAATATAATAAACTTTTCGGTTTTGTATCAGGTCAGATCGCAAGTAGTGCCAAGCTTCCTTCTCCACACTGCAGCTTAACTCTACCAGCCACGATCTTTGAGTAATTAATAATTATACTACCCTCTAGAAATTCTACATCACGGCTAAAAAGTATAGCTTGATTGGGTACCTACATCCCGGTCGCCGCATAGACTCTCCCGCGTGCATACGGTATGAATTTATGATGATATTAATAAGCGACGGATCTCTATACCAAGATAGAGAATTTGTAGAGCATAGCTGGTACAATAAAGCAGTGTGGAGTATAGGAAGCTTGGCGCTACTTGCGATCTGATATCTTTTTAACGCTGAAAGCTATATGAGCTAGGGCGAGTCTTGACAATTACTTTACATGTACCTAATGTTTTAGTGGTTAATCTCATTCCTTTTGTAAGGTAATTTCTAGCCGGTTTTCAGGGTTTTAATTTTTTTCGTGTGCTAATAAATGGGATAAGCCATACAAACTTCCATCCCCTAACTTAATTGAAAGGGGTGATTTACTAAAAATCCTGAAATAAGTATTTTATTATTTATAACAACACTATATCAATTTTCAGACCTCTAACAAAATTTGCGGAAGTGTCATGCTATATTCCATCCCTAGTTTGAGGGGTTGGAGGGTATTTTTTTTTTTTTGTGTATTAATACTAGCTTACATATGAAATTTCAGCTTTCTAGGACTTCTGGAAGTACTCTAAGAGTTATGATCAACAGTGAGCGAGTCAGTGACGAAATCGGGGTTTTTAGGTATCAATAAAATCTAAAGTGTAAGAGCTATTCAATTGGAACTTTATATGTTTAATAAGTTTACTATTTACATCATATTTCGAGCATTTTGTTCAACTGGTATAATCCAAACCCAAGTTATGAGGGTTCAAAAAAAGTTAAAGTGAGAAAAGGTAGGTAGTGCCCTTGCGCTCAGCTTTGGCTCGTCTTGGCGGGGGCACTACCTAGATGCCTAATACTAAAATCTACAGATCATCATCATCATCATCATATCAGCCGAAAGACGTCCACTGCTGGACATAGGCCTCCCCCAGAGAGTTCCAAATTGACCGGTCCTGCGCCACCCGCATCCAGCGGACTCCCGCGACCTTTACCAGGTCATCAGTCCACCAAATCTACAGATAATATGTAGAAAACATCCAAGACTCAGGAACATATTTTCATACTCAACACACAAATAAATGTGCTTACCGGGATTCGAACCCGGAACCTCTGCAAACTTCCTGGGCAGGGTCCTGACTACGAGTAACTAGCCCAAATTGGTCGTCATCTAGTTACTTTAGAGAATAGGAATCGGATCGAACTCTGCACGGCATTGTCTGAGTCACCCATATAACCACATCGTGAGACGAGTGATACAAGTAGGTATGTCCTTATATAACTATAATATCGAGACGCTGCAACACGAGAAGAAGGCGGTTTACCGCAGCTATTTACTGGATTGCTTACAAGCTGGGTCGTAGATACCTGCAGCTACTGATGCCCTTGTGGTTACACAACAGCATAGGTCTATCCGGATGAAGTCTATGCACGGGATATTATTACCACCACATAAGCATTATCCTGGTTACATCCTGATGGGATGAGAGCTATAGGTACCTAGTTCGGCTCATCTTTGCGGTGGACTCATGGGTGCGTGGGCCTATAATAACGACAACCGTGTCACTACTACGCAAATCAAACCTATATACATAGCATGGATGCTATGAGTTAAAGGGTAACAATATATATTTTTTTAATCCAATGACGTACTCGAGTGTTGAATTTGACAACAATGCGATAGGCAGTATCTCCTTTTTCAACCCAGTATCAGTAACAACGTCATTCTGTAACTCTACCGCACGTTCTTGCAAACATTAAATATTTATATATTTAACGACGCATAAATATGGTCGCTGTGTGGACGGTCTTTATCCGAAGAATTCATACCGGTGGTGTTGCGGACAGCGATCACCGGGGTCAACGAGAAACCACGTAATCATATAGTGCAACAGTGTGTGTAAGGACATTACGTGAAAGTGCACAGACTAAACTACCCTTATAGGCACCCATACCATGTACCCATAGCTATAAGTACATAGAACATTATTTAAAAGTCACCATTGGGACTATATCAGGCGACAGTCCGCCACAAGACTGACATCGGCAGCGCGAGTTACGATTGTGTGAATTAGCCAATCACATCGAATCACTATTTCGTATGAAAATGAGACTATATCAGTAGTTAGTCCGCCACAAGGCGATATCTTCAGCGCGAATGACAAGGTATGAGTTTAAACCAATCACGTAAAATCAATATTTTATAAAAGACAGGTCGAAACCTGTCGGTCAAAATGGGGTATATTTACGAGGCTTGACCATAACGAAGACCGGGGGCGTGGCCCGTGAACGTGTGTGATTGGTTGATATTTTTAGAGGAAAAATGTAAATCGGAAAATGTGTAATTCCATTTGCAGTATCGCGTAGTGTATCATTGTATGTAGAAAACTTGGTAGCTACCCTAGGATATCGTGTGATATGTCTAAAGAAGCGCACAGACGCTGTCTACATATGTAAACAACTAATTAGACGACAAATGTCGTGGATTTCCAACTGGAATCCAATAAGTGTATAAATTCGATCCCATTTTGCTAATTAGGTTGTTTCAATGTATAGTGGAAATTGTTGTAGCATATTTCAGGAACGCAGCATGTTTGTAAGACGTTCGTATCGATGTCCGGAATAACTGGAAAATTAGAAAAACCTTATTTTCTGTACGTTAGCTTCCTGAAAGAGAAAAACCCCACATTTCAGTGTAGAAAGTGGGCGTTACTCATAAATCTGGGCAAGTCCAGACTTGTCGGCTGAGCCACCCAAATTCGAGTATAAAAGGGGGTCTCAGTCCAGTAATATTTAGTGTTCATCTGACTCCTAAGTGAAGAGTCCTGCCTAGCTAACAGTAAAGCTCCAAACCCAAGAACAAGTAGTGATCAGTATAAGTAAAGAAATTAAGTAATAATTTCAAAGTGTTTTTGTGATAGTGAATTTACTAAGTCTCTGGGACTTAGAAAATTTCGAGTGGTTTTTATCGTAAATTCGGCTATGTGTTTTTTAGACATAGTCATATTTTTGTAATTTCTTAATTTTTGTCAAAGTGTTTTTTCTCGTGTTGTATACTGTAATTTTGGACTTAGCGTAAATTTGATTGTTTTTGGACTTAGAAAAATCGTGTATGTTTGGGACTTGTAAATAAATTGTGTAAAATAAAACTCATTTTATTTTATCGTGGCACCTGTTAGGCGGATCCTTAGGAAGGTGAACTCTCCGCTCACTCATCTAAGCTCTCACTATCGTGAGACTGTCGAGTAAATTTTATCGTCATGCTACCCGAGGCGAGGTAGGTCTTGTTGCCTAACGCAATCGTGGCTTTGGTGTTCTCTCTGTCACGAGAGAGCCATACCTACCGAAGGCGGTGGGGGACGCGCATGTAGGCGTGTGTGTCCGCGGCGATTGTTCAGGTCGGCAACAGGTGGGTAGTAGGTTTTGTAGAAAATAAGGTGATCCGGAATAGCTTGGTTAGTTTAATCAGACCACAGATAAATCGAGCATAAATTACAATAATTAGAATGGAAAATAATCAAACAATAAATAATGGTATTCCACCGTAACACGTGAGGTGCGAGCGCAACGTCGGCCACCATGCCCCTCTGACAGCTCTGTCAGTTCCATCCAAAGACTACTTAGTAGATACCACATACACTGGCCGCCACCCCAGCGCTCGGTGTTACGCCCTTTTTTACAGTTTGTTCAGCAATCAAATAGGCAATACTAGTGCCCTCAAGCCAATTCTCTTGATGCGCCGTCATATTTTAAGACCAGAACTGCTGTGGACAGTCCTATGCATAAATGCACCAAACTGACCGATTTCCGGAGATGGGCATAATGGCCTATGCCCGTTGTCAGGCGGTTCAGCATGCACCATACGACACAGCGTGATTCGTTGAATCCAGGTGGGTGGCTGCCCGGGTCCAGTTCAAAAAGTCCATTCATCAGACCAAGCCTCATTTAGAATCCGTTGGGAGCTAGGTTGGTGGGCCAGAAGCGCCGGGGCGTTACGTGCCTTAAGTCGTTTTTTGGTAAAGGCAGCTATGTCCCTATTGATTGGCAGTTCCGGTCGTTTATGGGCTTGATCTACCTCCCTAAGCAGGTGGCGTTGGCGGCGGAGGTGGGGGGGAGTGATGTTGCTTAAAGCTGCGAGCCAGTGTACAAGGGTGGGGGTGGGGTTCATGCAACCCGTGATCAAGTTGATTGTAGCATTTAGCTGCGTGTCTACGGTTTTAGTGTGAGAGCTATTATGCCCGGTAGAGGCACAATATTCTACCGCGGGATACACGAGAGCCAAAGTGGTTGTTCGTATAGGTAGGCAGCTGGCAGAGGCACCCCGTGTGGTCCCGTGAGTTTCTGCAGGATGTTTAACCAGGGCCGTAATTTGGCTGCAACGTTGTCGATGGGGGCTGCACGGCTTCTATTCAGGGTGACATCGAGATATGTTGGTAATCGGTTGTGAAAAAGCATGAAGCCTCTGAAAGAGATGTTGACAAAACAGGCAAATGTATGTAAGCCAAAACCTAACGCTGTTGCGGGGAGTATAAACCAACAACCATAGATTTTACTTATGTATTTGTCCACTTTTATGTTAGGTCGTATGAGTCAAAAAACATATCCATACCCAAAGTAATATAAGTCATTTTTGATGGTCCTATGTCAAAAATGACTTATAGGTACTACCTTTAAATTTTGTTATCATTGTATCTTCCTACCCAAAAACAAACCAATTACGACCAAAGTTTCACTGAAATCGTGTTGAAAGATAAAAAAAACTCGGGTCGTATTATGCCTTTTTTTGCGAATTTCTTAACTTCAACTACATAGATCGAGAAAAAAACTGAGTAAGGTGGCATCAATATGTCATTTCAGCCGAAATGGCTTTTACGCCCTTTGAGTCTGCAAGTATCGATATTTCTTTATTACTTATTAAAAATTACGAAAAGTGCAACTATTTTTTTACAAATGTTATAGCCAATGTCACTCCCATGACTAACAGGAATCTAAACTCCTCTTTCATTTGTTAAAATCCATGAAACCGTTTATGCCGCAGCACGCGCTAAATAAATTTACTAGGTATGTAACATTCTAAAAACCCTACTTCTGTGCAATTAGGTTAAAATTACTTGCCCTGCTTAGCCCTATTTTCACCGACACTGTCGATAGTAATCAATCATTAATATTCTGTTTGTTTTCATTGACCTTTAATAAACTCACGCCTACACCTGTTTTTGTTCTTCACCTGGTGGTATTCACGTTTGCCGACAATCGCTTTACACGAACCACTATAACCCTGACCTCCTATTACGCACAGTTATTAAGAATGTCAGATACAAGTTACACAAGTGACGATAACGCGAAGAGAGGATGGTCGTGAATAGCGTAGGGAGTGGGATTCCAAGTCAACCGAACAGGTGTTCTTGATGTCACTGTCTTACGCATTCTTGAACAAATGCGAAGAAACGAGACAAATATATACCTATGCGAATTCGTGTTGTCGCAACTAGCAATTGCATTGACACTTCAGTGGGTCAAAGGGGAATACCCAAGTGATATTTCCCGGAATTAAGTAGCATAACAAGTGTGGGCAAAGTTACCATAGATCTTAGGCGTCAGTGACACTTCTTTGAATACCTTATAGGTACCTATAAAATTATATTATGTAGGTTCGTTTAATTCGCAAGGACTTGCCCCATTCCGCATTCCGCGTCCGTTTGTTTTGTCCATCTATTTATTTATTTGCTTCAGGCAACAAGGCCCATATTTACGAATACCTTACAGACTAACATACTTACATATGAATAGTGAGGTAAACGTCCCAATGCTCGAAACCTTAATTCCAAAAGTTGATACCCCTTTCACCCCTCCATCCCGCCCCTTCACCTTTATTACAATGCAAAATCGAAAGTGCCAATAGGAGAGTAGAGAGTAGACTTATGTTAAAATTAATGATGTAGTGTTGCTAAATGGATAGTAAACCATCAAATTATTGTAATAAAGTATAAATTAATAAATATAATTAAAATCATAAAAGACATGGACCCTGAAAGACTAGAAAAAATATGTATGCATTTATTTTTATTTTCAAGAGTATATTTAATGCTACCAATAGAATCCTTACGCTTTTATAGAAAAAAAAATTATACCTGGACTTTTATGGACCTAAACGCAGTATTTCGCGACCGTACCAGCAATTTACTTGATTTTCCATACCTCGATTAGTACAAATAGCCGATTGTGACTTTTAAGTGAATAAGTGAGTAGGATGGGTATGGATAAGGAATACAACGTCAATATTTCATTGCATGTTTGAGAAATAGTAGATTGTACAACAAGTGCATAAAACGACCCATTTTATCCGTGGCTATTTCCTCGCTTTCAGCTCGGATCGATATAGTGTCGAGGATAAAATGAGTTTTATGCACGTGTTTTACACTGCTTTTCACTTCGATTGTGAGGAAATAAAACAATAATAATCATAGATAAAAATATAATTAGTTGCGTGCAGGTCAATGACAGTAATCGTGGCTGTTGGCGTGATTACCTTTGTTTTAGACGAGGATTTTACTTTATGCTCGCGAACATAAAAAGCGATTTTATGCCGCCTGTACCCAGCATAAAGTTGAACTTTACGAGCATGAGAAGTGAAAATGTATTTTAACCGATTCTTACCCCTTCTCATAATTTAAGCTTAAGCAATCGACTTTGACATTTGTTAGTTTCCACATGAACCTGCCGTAGTTGCCCAATTCAAGGATATTGCGGAGCGCAAGGATATTGGGCAAATGGTCTTGGCTCATTAGTCTGTTATGCAAAGTCCATCTGATTATAGTTCAAGTTCAAGTTTCTTTATTTGGCCAAGTAACAAAATAACGTTACATCTAGCAAGTCATGATACATAATAATTTTCTCTTATTTTAATCATGCACTTATGAAATACGATTACTTACAACATTACGCTCACACATAATTACAAGATTTACAAATTAGTTATGATCCAATTGTTCATAAAAAAATTATGCTATGTTACGATTAAAGGTACACCGAAAACCAATTCAGTATACAGGGTGGCACATTTAGATCGGTCAGTATGGGAAAGTTTGAAACTATAAGACATGCGAAGATCTCTTCTTAGGCCCCATGTCATCGATTTTAGTAACAAGAAAAACTGCATTCATACATTCAAAAAAAAACTTGTACTCAGCTCAGGAATCGAACCCGGACGTTTTGAAAAATAAAACTAACACTATTTCTATTTAGATATCGATTGTGTTAGATAACATAACGTCTTATATGTATAAAATGCATTGTTTTCATATCCTTTAATTTATTTTAGTAAGTTTTCGAAACAACCACCATTTTTTTCAATACAAAATTCAACTCGTTTTTTTTTAAATGTATGAATGTAGTTTTTCTTGTTACTAAAATCGATGACATGGTTCCTATGAAGAGATCTTCGTATGTCTTATAGTTTCAGACTTTCCCATACTGACCGATCTAAATGTGCCACCCTGTATATGTCATCTTGTTATCTGCCGAAAGACGTCTACTGCTGGACGTAGGTCTCCCCCAAAGAGTGCCATAATGACCGGTCCTGCGTCCCCCGCATCCAGCGGACTCCCGCGACCTTTACCAGGTCATCAGTCCACCTTGTAGGGGTTCTACCCACGCTGATTAAATATGTTACCTAAACGTAATGAAGTAGGTAGGTATAGTTCTTTTTCCAATCGTTTTTAAGAAAATCGCGAAAATATAATATATAAACTCGGTATAAACCGTGTTTGACGTCATTAGGTACGGTTTCTGTAAAATGAAAGGTGCGCAAAGGTCAGGCCACGGAGCCACCTTAATAAGATAAGATAATTTATTTCATGATAAGAAATTACAGCGTCATAACATCATTATTAACGTCATTATTGGGGGGCTATTATAACGTAATAATTTACTTACGACTCTTTGGAATTCATTACTTTTTGATATTATATTTTTGAATAAAAATTACAATTTAGAGAGAAATATTACCTATAGTTTATTATAGAGTATATTAAGGTATTTTGTATAGAGAGAATGTATGGGATGTTACAAATTCGATATTTTCACACTGTTGATCCAACTATTTTTTTTTTAAATATGTTATACAATATTAAATTAGGTATACGTAAAGTAACTAAATTGGGTAATTCTCACCATCTCGCAAGTAATAAAAAAAAATTAAAACTTGTAACTCAAATATTAATTTATTCAAGAGATAAATTAATTATATTTTTTTCAGAAAACGTCCTTAATTATATATACAACATATCCAAATGACAAAGAAATGGGATCAGTAGTTTGGCTAAAAAAATGCTTTTACTTTTTCAGTACCTACTAAATTGTGTTGTAAGTAGTGTATGTACAAGGCAACGGAATAATAAGTTCCATCACCGGTTTATTCTAATTCGCATTCCCAAAAATGGCATATTTACACGATTGTGCTGAAAATAGCAAGTGATGAATGAGCGTTATAACTTCACCGAGAAATTCCAAGAAAAATCATAAATAATATTTCAAAGTAAAATAAAGTTTAATGCTAACAGTCAAAGGATATTTTTCCTTTGTGAATTTCTAATATGTCACCGTCTTCACAGTACAAGTAAAAAACCGGCCAAGTGGACGTCGGACCACGCAAAACGAAGGGTTCCGTGCCTATTAAAAAGGTCGTATCGTCACAGAAATCTTACGGCACTTACGTCCTTTTCTTTAAGGAAGGCAGTTTTTCAGCAATATCTCGAAAACCTTTGAACCGATCTTGTTCAAAATAATTTTCGGTGAAAGAATTTAATAAGCCCTATGTCCATGATTTTTTCATATCTTTAAAATACACAGTTGAAAAATTAGAGGGGGGGGGGACAGAATTTTAGCGAAGGCGATTATCTCTGATTGTATTCACTTTATCCAAAAAATTGCTAAAAAACCTTATATTTATTTTAAAAGGCCTACCGATTGATGTGCAAAACGGGGGCTTGCAATGAAAAAAAAATTTTGACTTTCAGTTTTATGTATGGAGTGCACCCCTAAAAAAACTTTTTAGTTATTTTAATTACAAAATTATGTAGCGGCTAACAAAATACACCTATCCTCTACATTTTATTCAAATACACCTTATAGTTTTTGAGTAAAATGCCTGTGACATACGGACAGACGGACAGACGGACATGATGAAACTATAAGGGTGCCGTTTTTGCCATTTTGGCTACGGAACCCTAAAGGCAGATAAATATGTATATTTGTGAAACACGCATTATTATGTCAATAATTGATTGTTATGTGTAGCTAAATGGAGTGCAAATATTGATCAATGGCGACTTGAATCATGCTATGCGATTCAACACCGTATCGATCCACCTCATCACATCCCCCAGCATTATTTGACCCCCATACTCGTACTAGATATCGGTAAACATAGGTCATACTAAAGCCATCTTTTATACAATTGACACCTATAGCGGTCAAGCTGGGAGGAGGGAGGTGTCAATTACGAGTATATGACAACACATTCGCACATATTATGTGAGAGCATGCAAGGGCCCTGGCTATGCGCAGTAATATGCTGGCACGCAGATTCGCAAAGTGCTCGAGGAATGTTAAGCTTGTCCTGTTTAGAGCATAATTGTCAGTTTTTATGCCTGTCAAACTGGACAAAATATACACGCGAAGCTTAGTACAATACAATGATGCCTTACGTATTATCAGCTTCGATGCCTTCGGTTCTGTAGTGCATCGACAATGTTTGCTGATGCCAGGGTAACCGATTTCTATGCCATTATTAGAAACAGAATTACGTTGTTTTGGCGCAGAATACGCATGTCTAATAATAGCCGAGGCAAAATACGGTTTCGAAAAACATTAATTTATAATAGCGTTTTTTTGTTTATTTCATTCTAAAACATTATTCTAAGATGCTTTATTCAAGAATCCAACAAACTTTCCACCCGGAAGTAATTATATAGATTTAAATTAAACATCCATTGTCTTTTTTATTTTATTTATATTGAATATTTTAAAGCAAATGTAAATGAACCTAAATAAAGATAAAAAAAATATTAATATTTATCCGGACTTTTTAGGAGCTAATTAAATATTGATTTTTTTGATGTCTGATTTTTTGTTGGATTTTGCCTCTAGGTAACTATTTAATTGATAATATATCCGTTACATTAAAAAAATTAGCTATTATAAATTATTTCCAAATATGTCATTTTTTCCATACAAGTTGTCAGTTCATTGCCTGGACTATAATGTGATACTTAATTAGGACGGGCGATAACAACTTATACCGAAATGCAATTTTCCTGCATTGGTTATCTGCGCATCGGCAACCGAATCGCAAATAATTGTATTAGTCAAGATTTTTATTTATTTTAATTGTATATACAATTTTCACATTATTATTAGTACCTATTGTAATGGGTTTATTGCCTCAAAATAAAGAACCATTCATTCATTAATATCATGTACTAAGTTAATAAACATAGATTAAGTGAAATATGTATAAGTATTGTAATGGATTAGCTTGTAATGTATTCATAATAATTTGAATATAGTATGTACCTTATGTGTTAATATTTGCATGCCTATTTGCCTATAGACAGGCTGAATACATGAGACCAATTAATATGTACATCCAGTGTAAACTGTATTCTTAGCAAATAAACTATTTTGAATTTGAATTTGTATCACCATTACGCTGGTTTTCCTTAGACCAGGAGCGCCGTAGCATGGTTGGCCTTATCATGCGACTAGTGACAAGATAAGAGCGTCGTCTCGTTCTATCGAACGGTGCCAGTCAGTGACGCACGCTCTATCCTATCACCTATTTTTGGTAAGAGTTCTTAATATCAGCTATGGTTTGGCGTGGTGTTGACGACATTATTCGTACCATGATTGGTGATAAACAGACTCGCCCCATACACAACTACTTAATATATCCTTATATTAAGTAGTTGTGTATGGGGCGAGTCAGTAGAGGTGACATACCTATAAATAGCCTCAGTCGAAATTTTCCAAACGCGAATTGGGCATTTTCGCGAGAAGAGATGCGTCGTTAGTGCTTGACGTCACCGAGTAAAAGTAAAAAAAAAACCGGACAAGTGCGAGTTCAACTCGCGTGGTGAGGGTTCCGTATATAATAAACAAAAATATTGAGAATTTTCCCGTTACTTTGAATTACTCAAACTTTTTATAGGTTTTCCTGTAATCTTTAGGCAAGGAACTATTTTCCATATTTTTTTTCAGAATTTTAAGCCTACTAGTTTCGGAGATAAGGGGTGGTCAATTTTCGTCTTTTTTTCTAAATTACTTCAAGTCTGTTTTTCCTAAAATAATAAAAATATATATATCTGAAATGCTTACAACATTTTCATCTGATATGTCACACAATACAGTTTGCGAAACTTTAAAAAAAAAACAGTTTACCCAGTAAAAGTGAACAAGGGTGTTCAGAATTCATTAATTTACTTTACGCGTCCATCTTCGGGTCACCAATTTACATAATATCTGCCAAATTTCAACTCAATCGGTCCAGTAGTTTCGGAGCAAATCGGCTGTGACAGACGGACAGACAGACGCACGAGTGATCCTATAAGGATTCCGTTTTTTTCCTTTTGAGGTACGGAACCCTAAAAACATTTTGTAACTACAATTAACAATATTATTTGTAAGACAATTAAAAGTTACAATATGAAACATTTTGAATTTTACTCGGCGACGTCAACGATGCATCTTCTTCTCGCGAAAATCCCCGATTAGGTATGTGCTCCTTCATATAAAATATGTCATAATACTCTTGTCATATGATGTTCTTCCATTCAACCTGTAATAAGCGGTCGTGAATGGCCAGCTTAGAGCAGCCAAATAGGTAGAGCAGGGCGCCAAAATCATTCCATGAAATCATGACTGACAAATCTGTAGCGTTACAAGCATATACACCAAAAAGACCCTCAGTGCTCTGCGTGTCCAGTATAACAACACCTTCAGGGGGATGTTGGGGCTGCCTTGGCGCTGCAGCGCATCAGGGATGTTCGCTGAGTTGAGCACTGACGGCTTCCAAGCCGTGCTGCGCAAGCGCGTGGCGTCCCTGTGGGGCCGCGTGCGCGCGAGCACCAACACTCTCCTGAAGGTGGTCGCGGAAAGGATGAACAGCCCTATCCTTACTCATTGGATGACTGCATGTGCATTCTAATGAGCATTTTGTATTTAACTAACCTAGGCAATTAATTTCTTATTACTAACATAATTTTGTGTTCTTTTTCTTTTTTTTTTGTGTTTATATGGATACCCGATGTCCGAAATAAATAATTTCATTCATTCATTCATTCATAAAAAGTTTGAAAAAACTATAACCCCACTTATACGGAAAAGTAACAACGAATTAATAGTTTGTTTATATTTAAACTCGAAATTATTCACGCTATGATACCAAAAGATTTTTTTCAAAGTCAGTCACTTATTTGTATGTGATAGTGATCTTATTTTTTTTCATACAAAAAGGTAGCCTATGTCACCCGGAGATTACGTATTGATTGACACCTCATTTATGAAAATCGGTTCAGTATCTTAAACGCTACGGTGGAATACAAGTACTATCGCCCAAGGGTACGGGTTCACACCTCTAGGAATATTTTCGAGCGTTCGCCATGCATGTGCAGACGATTTTGAACAGAAAGTGTGAACCTTGGGCGATAGTACCTACATAGAAACTGCTAAAAACCCTTCCTTTCGGCTCGGCGGTAGTCGGGCAAAAAGATGATCGCGGCCTGTTGGTTCAAAAGAAGCGCGACGTGCCAAAGCGCCGCCATATTCGGATGATTCGTGATTCAAATTCAACATTGGAACATAAGCGTCATCGTCCATCCATTTGGACGCATCCATTTGTCGCCGAAATGGTGCGCTAGTGAACATCGATAATAAACAACATTCTAAACTTTTTAAATTCGGGGTTTGATGTGTTACTTTGTGGTGTAACGGAGGCTAAAATGGTATCTAATAAAACCACAACGAATCATGACTGAACTAAACTAGGTACTCTACTAACGTTATTTTATCTCAAATGACTTTGCCAAGGGAAGCTCTCTATTCGTTTTCTTACAAAATTATTTATTTAAGTACCGATTACTTTTACGATGCAAGTTACAGGTCGGAATATCATTAAATATCTACACAAACAGTGTAATATACAATGTTCATATCGTAATTAAGTATTCTATTCGCCAATATTCCGCTGAAACTTTGCCGCAGAAACTTTGTTCACGTACTAATAAATAATAACGTCTTCCTGAGAACACATTTTCTCACACTGCGAAACTGGATTGTGTTGAAAAAGGTTGTATGCGCCTCGGAAACTGTAGGCACTTATGGCTTGGCACAATCATTTATTACCTGAATATAGACAGGTCGATGCCCCGTGAGTCAGCTGATGGATCGTAATATTGATGTAGATAGCATATTAAATAGTTGTAGCATATAAATAGCCGTATAGATCTCTGATTGACAGTCGGCCTCACAAGGCACTGAACAGAAGACATTTGTACCGTGTCGGTTTAACATCACGTTTAAACTGCCATACGAAGTCGTCAAACGGGTGGAAGTGACAAGGTACTAAGGTGTTCAACGACATGCCCGCTTAGAAAAAAAAACTGTATATTTTCAGGGATGGCGTGTCGTGTGTAAATGTGGACTTTTTGAATGATTTCACTCAGCACTGAATGTCAAATCTTGTTCAACGACTTGAATAATATTGCTTGTAAACATTTTTCTCAAAAACAACTGGTTATTGGGACATACCTACTTATTGATAGGATTCAAGAAGAGCAGGGGCATCGCCTTTGTTTCGACTAATATGTCGGTATTTTTATCTGTGTCTTTGTACAATAAAGCAAGTATACAATACGCACTACTAAAGGGACAGCCTGAGGCCCGCGCCGCTATGAGCGGAGCGTGCAGCGTGCATATGAAACAAATGTAATTTATATGGACGCACCACGCCCCGCTCGTAGCGGAGCGTGCACTGAGGCCATACACTAAGGCAATGAGTGGACCTTTTGCCGTGGCAGCCCGTGCCTGCTAGCCGGCCTTGGTTCATCGCGATCCCTTCAAATATTATACAAATCGTGCTTCATTATGTGAACACATGACTGTGTCACACCCAGATTCCTGCCTAAGATAATGATCATTATAGTTATTTGCACACTGCCAACCACGCAAACTTAGGCAGGTGTGGATCTTGCTGCTAAAATTATGGTTATTTTAAAACCAACGATTTAATGATTACCTAGAACATTTTTCTTGACGTCTTCCATTAGGCCGCCATCTTGGAATTTTAGTGTTGGTGCCCGGCACAGACTAAGCATATTTATTGCCATCTTTAATTAATTAATTGGTTTTTCATATTCTATAGGAAATACAACTATAGTTTAATGTTCTGTGTTCTGTCGAGATGAGTGAAATGGGTGTTCAGGGCGTTGTTAGCCATAAAATGTTCCACCTACACATGCATGCATTTTTATGACTCGTGTCGTGTCCTATAAGTCACAATGTATTTTATTGTTACAATTGAGGATCATAAAATATTGACCACGTAACTTCACAACATGACAAGTTTATGTCTTTAACATTATAAAACAACTTAGGTATACTCACTTTTATGTATAAGTTAGAACTCATCTTTGCAACTGTTTAAATTTCAATCTATAAATTCATATCAATCCCGTTTTATAGGTAATATAACGTTTAAAACCTTAAAATAATACCTATATTGTATTTAACTGTTAAATTAAACTTCCAACTTACGACAAGTAATAGAAAAGGCAAAATAAGCTTCCTACAGTAAAAAAAAAACCAGACAAGTGCGAGTCGGACGGTTCCGTACAAATTTAAAAATCCGTTTTTAGGTTTTTCCCTGTAGTTGTTGTATAAGACGATATTACTTGCCACATTTCATAGTTCTAGATTAACGGAAAGTACTTTATAAATTTTGATTCCCTTGACATTGTCGAAATATACGTTTTTTGTGGCATAAACGGCGGAATCTTTTTTTTTATGTTACCTAACTTAGAAATTTGATTTTTTCACAGCTTCAAGGGACTGTAAACTTGAGCATATGGTTTTCATTTCAACTCGAGATAAAGGGTCTTGACAGACACACAGACAGACAGAGGGACAACAAAGTGATCCTAATATTTTGAAAAAATTATGCCTCGCCGAGTTTTTTACGCTGGTTCTTCTCGAGGCAGAGGTTTTCTTTCCAAACCGGTGGTCGTTTATCGACATTCATAGGTGCATTGTAATATGCCTAAATTGAAGAATAAATCAATTTGACTATGAAGGGTTCCGTTTTTTTTGAGGTTTTAAACCCCTCTAGCCGCCCAGCAGCACGCAAAAATGAACAGTGAAATTTGAATCACATTTAAATAGAATATATTTGAATTTTCAGCTACTGACAAAACATACTTATGTTAACTTCAAAACTATCGATAGAAACCAAAGTTATAATCTACGTATATAATAGATAAATAAATAAATATTAGGGGACGATCTTACACAAATCCAACTAGCCCCATATAGTAAGCTCAATAAGGCTTGTGTTATGGGTGCTAGACGACGATATATATAATAGATGTAAATACTTAAATGCATAGATAACATCCAAGACTCAGTAACAAATGTTCCTGTTCGTCACACAAATATTTGCCCTTACCGGGATTCGAACCCAGGACCTTCAGCTTTGTAGGCAGCGTCACTACCCACTAGGCTAACCGGTCGTCGAAAATAGAAATAAGTAGATAGATATATTATTTGTTTATTCGAATTGTTATACTTAATTCATCATAAATAAGAAACTCTAGACGTGTATGCTTGCATAACCAGCGACCGCCCAAGGAGCCAGCCACACAGGTCATGCCGAGTTGCCGACGCAGCATATCGCAACACCGTGCCCCGTTTCCCAAAAATCTCACATCGACCATGAGGCACTTGTATAAAATTAATTTTAATTGATTTATTTTAATCTTTTGTAAATCCATCATTAAAGGAATTTAAGTTTGCATTCATTTGTTTCTCTCGAATCCTCTGACTCCCAGCCTACATAAGTGACTTAAATTTACTGTTTATTATGTTAACCTAATTTCCACAAAGAAAGACGTAGAATACCGTTACCTTGTCCTAAATAAATAACTCTTGACACGAGACCGTGATTATATTTCTCAAACAATATTGTTAATTTTCAAGCATAGACAAGAACCATTTGTTTGTTGTAAACATACTACATTGAAAAAAGGGATTGTGTACAAATTAATGAAATGCTTAGTTTACATCTTGCAATGTAGGTCAGTTTGTGGCTATGTATGTATTGGGTAATCTCCGAAACTACTCATCCGACTATAAAAAATGTTTCACCACTATATAGAACGGATCTTCGAGATTAGTATGACTCTAATTTTTACCTTTTGTTGTGCTAATTGTAAATCGACTCGGCTGGGCAGCGTTCGGGAAGCTACGGCACATATTTTCGTCCAATATTCCGCAGTGTTTCAAAACGAGAGTCTTTGACCAGTGTGTGCCATATCCATGACATATGGATATGGCATTATAACGTAGTCGCGCTTACTATGGGACTCAGAAGAAGGTTCAAGGACACCCAAAGGGCAATGGAGAGGGCTATGTTAGGAGTTTCTCTGCGTGATCAGATCATCATCGTCAAATGGAGCTATCCGCAGCAGAACCAAGTTACCGACAGTACAGCCCTCCGAACCGCTAAACTTAAGTAAACTAACTTATGTACTTAAATAGTGGTAGTGGACCACATTGCACGTAGAACGGTTCTCGAGTGGCGACCTCACGTACCGGAAGACGCAGCGTGGGTAGACCCCCCACAAGGTGTGATCTGGTATAGGCCGCGAGAGTCCGCTGAATGCGGGTGGCGTAGGATCAGTTACTTCGGCACTCTTTGGGGAGGGCGAAGTCCAGCAGTGGACGTCTTTCAACTGATACGTTGATGTTGTAGGTACCATACCACATTTGGTCCTCTCTAATGTACCATAAATATTAAGACCGCGTTATTCGAAATCGACCTATCTTACTTTCAACAACAAACAATGAAATGCTATTTTTTTGGGATAATGAAATATGTTATCGTTTAATAACAGCCCTTGTTACTTTTAGATAAGTGCCAAAACAAGAAAGTTCATTAGTGTTAATTGTTAGTTCAATATACCAATACAAATCTACGATAAATGCCGACAATGAATCTTCTTTTGGCCTCACAACGAGCTAGACTTTTTAGCATCTAGAATATTCGGAGACATCTGATCTGAGAGTGTGATATTTTCAGGCCATTACTTAATGGTTCTAGAGTAATTGAGACGTAGTTGGTTTCAATTTCGTAAAAGTATTGTGATTTATATTGCACGATAAATAAAATTGCTGTAGCCAGTTCTCGTAAAAGATAAAAATGTAATTTTAAAACAATTTCATTCAAATAGTTTTAGTAAAATGCGTTAGACACTGTTAATTTTCCTAAAACTTATATATATATATATATTATGTACAGTCAGCTGCCGAAGAACGTGACCTCTCTGGAACATCTCTAGTGAATATTAACCTTTAGGATACTTCCTTAGGTGAAATAGTGGTAAAATGCATAACTATAGGTATCTACTTTTTTATTAGCCTATGTACGTGTCCCACTGTTGGGCAAAGGCCTCTCCCCTGATTTTCACGACTCACGACCCTGTGCTTCTTCCGGCCAATAGGGGTGTAGACTAATGTTAAAATTGATAGCGTAGTGTTGCTAAATAGATAGTAAACCATCAAAATATATTTTGCCTTATGTATCTAATATAGTGGTAATGTAATACCGGCAAGAGTCACTTGAAAAATTTACACTGAAAAGCTAATTTGTATATGGATTTCCGATTCTAATCTAATCGAACACCTTAACAGTATTGAATAAAATTGAGATAACTCGTTAGCACTGGGTGACCAGTTATCTCAATATGTATACTCGTAATTACGAAGGCACGTTGTCTCTGCACAATATCCCTACACTACATTACAAATACTCTTTATTGCACACCAACGAAAAAAAAAAGAAACAAAACAATAACATGTAGGTAGAGGTAGACAACAGGCGGTCTTATCGCTAAAGTGAAATCTCTTCCAGACAACCTTTGGATAGCGGAGAAAGAGAGAATAAAATTGATGATGCCGTAGGTGATAGTAAAAATAAAAATAACTATACACATACATAATTAGCTACATATACAAACGTACATAAACAATCATAAACATATCACAACTACAAATCCTACTAATATTATAAACGTGAAAGTTTGGATGTATGGATGTAAAATTATCCTTCAATACTAATATTTTTGACCTATTCGTAAAAACCGGTTAACCGAGGTTAATAACCGGTTTTAAAAAAATACCGGTTTTTGCATCCCATATTAATCTGTCACCGAGATAGTACTTATTCCTTACCGCGCACCTACATCTCAATGAGCTTCCTGATAGGCACATTTTTCGCAGAAGCGGGGTGGTCAAACTTGTCTAATTGAACGAGGGAGCGAAGCGAACGAAGTTCTCAGCTGCAGCTTGGACTAACAGTATTTAGTATGTCCGTCTGTCCAGTTGTTCTCCTCTACGTGTCGCATTTCTCAACCGATTCTAGTGAAATTTTTGAGCCGGTTCAATAATTATATAGCTTTTTAGGGTTCCGTAGCCAAAATGGCAAAAACGGAACCCTTATAGTTTCGTCATGTCCGTCTGTCCGTCTGTCCGTCTGTCCGTCTGTCCGTCTGTCCGTCTGTCCGTCTGTCCGTCTGTCCGTATGTCACAGGCATTTTACTCGAAAACTATAAGGTGTATTTGGATAAAATTTTGAGGATAGGTGTATTTTGTTAGCCGCTACATAGTTTTGTAATTAAAATGACAAAAAAAAATTTTTTTAGGGGTGCACTCCATACATAAAACTAAAAGTCAAAAAAGTTTTTTTCATAGTGACCCCCTGTGTGGCACATCAATCGATAGGCCTTTCAAAATAAATATAAGGTTTCTTAGCATTTTTTTTGATTAAGTGAATAGGGTCGGAGATAATCGCCCCGAAAGTCACTAAAATTCTGTCCCCCCCCCTCTAATTTTTGAACGGTGTATTTTAAAAATATGGAAAAATTCATGGACATAGGGCTTATTAATTTCATTCACCGAAAATTGTTTTGAACAAGATCGGTTCAGAGGTTTTCGAGATATTGCTGAAAAACTGCCTTCCTCAAAGAAAAGGACGTAAGTGCCGTAAAATTTCTGTGACGATACGACCTTTTTAATAGGCACGGAACCCTTCGTTTTGCGTGGTCCGACACGCACTTGGCCGGTTTTTTATTTAAGATTTCGAAAACAAAGATGCTCGCGGGTTTTACTGCCCCCATAGCCATTAGTATATAAAAACCGGCCAAGTGCGTGTCGGACCACGCAAAACGAAGGGTTCCGTGCCTATTAAAAAGGTCGTATCGTCATAGAAATCTTACGGCACTTACGTCCTTTTCTTTGAGGAAGGCAGTTTTTCAGCAATATCTCGGAAACCTTTCATCCGATCTTGTTCAAAACAATTTTCGGTGAATGAACTTAATAAGCGCTGTGTCCATGAAATTTTTCATATTTTTAAAATACACCGTTCAAAAATTAGAGGGGGGGGGACAGAATTTTGGTGACTTTCGGGGCGATTATCTCCGACCCTATTCACTTAATCAAAAAAAATGTTAAGAAACCTTATATTTATTTTGAAAGGCCTATCGATTGATGTGCCACACAGGGGGTCACTATGAAAAAAAAAATTGACTTTTAGTTTTATGTATGGAGTGCACCCCTGAAAAAATTTTTTTTAGTAATTTTAATTACAAAACTTTGTAGCGGCTAACAAAATTCACCTATCCTCAAAATTTTATTCAAATACACCTTATAGTTTTCGAGTAAAATGCCTGTGACATACGGACAGACGGACAGACGGACAGACGGACAGACGGACATGACGAAACTATAAGGGTTCCGTTTTTGCCATTTTGGCTACGGAACCCTAAAAAGGGATTAATGTTCTTCATAGTTCTAAAATAGAACATCGCAAGGAAGTGAGCTTCGTAATCATGCCGATTGCTATAATTATAATAGTGTTTTGTAATCGGAAGCGCTTTGCGTCAGGACATTGGAAAACAATGGCAAATTACCTTGATCGCGCCGGCGCATTGCAAAAAGAGCACGTCAACCACTCGAAGAGTTGCTGATGAGCAGACATCGCAAATTGTGTAGCATCTTTGGTGCAGCATGGTAACGCAGTTAGCACAATATCAATCGAAATTATTCATGTTAGGAGTAATATCAATCAAAATAATAATTAATTAAATGAAATAAATAAATATTATAGGACAATCTTACACAAATCGAACTAGCCCCATGGTACCTAAGCTCAATAAGGCTTGTGATATCGGTACTAGACGACGGTATATTTAATAGATATAAATACTTATAAGTATAATACATCCCAGAAACAAATATTCATGCTCATCACACAAATATTTGCTCCTACCAGGATTCGAATTCGTAGGCAGGCACAGGGATCGGAACCGGATTTTTCAAAAATCCCCGAAGTAGTCTAGTATTTTGAATTATTTTAGGCTTTTAATGGTTATTTAGGTAACATTTTTGTATTAATAGACTGCCCGATCAAAAATGATATTATAAACCAAAGAACGAAATAGAACGAAATAATACCGGTTATTTTGTATGGTGAAAATACCGGTTTCCGATCCCTGGCCAGGCAGACTACCCACTAGGCTAGCCGGTCATCTAATTGATTTAATTATTATCGCTAAGAAGCGTTACGATTGAAATGATTCATGCCAATTCTGTTAAAAACACTACGCTGCACCGAAAATGTTACAATTTAGAAACGCAGACACCGTAGCCTACGGGTGTTCGTGACCTCGTCTCAAGGGCCTTGCTGACCCTTTATAGTTTTGAGGATACCTTATGTTGACATCTTGAGATAAATGTTGGTCCTTTCAACACACCTCAATCTATTTGGCGACCTTACCCTTTACCAAGAACGTTGCATAAGATCAAGTAGTGGCGTTATATTATAATGGTATTTTGTATAGTTCGTTATTAAATACGAGTATTTTTCAAATGGTCCTCCGAACGTAACATAGTCATCTTCGCTTAGCTTACCACATTGATACCGGCTTTACCTAATCATTTTATTTCTGCGCGCATTCTCAGAACCTATCAGTGTTTTCTGTCAACGTCGATACATGTCATTAAGAAAGGACATGGACGTAAGAACTCACATTGTTCAACTAGTTCCTTGAGAATTATAGGCTTTTAATTGGCGGGTAGTAGGGCCTTCCCTGCAAGTTTTTTCTATATTGCTTCATTAAGATTCTGAACGCAAAGCAATTATTTTAGAGATGAAATGCTAACCCGAGGAATGAGGTCTTGGCCTGGGATGAAGCCATACTGCTAGACGTAGGTACATACCATGGTGAACAGATATGTTTCAAAATAATTTGTTTTTTTTTTTAATTTTACTGATTTTTCTGACATTTACATATATAATTAATTTTCTTTCGAACCTTAGGAGACATAACATATTTTATTATTTTTGTGATTATGACTCGTTATTACTGTGCCTGTAATTAGGATTTTTGTTAATATTAATGTTATTAATAAGTTTTGGAGTTGTTATTCTTTCCGCGCTCATGCGTCTCACCTCACCCGTCACGCCTAACGAAACTAGACCCCTACCTACGCTTAGTTACTACGAATCACGGCGTCAAGATATATTTGTGGGTGAGATTTGAGGTGAATTTATATTTAAGAGAATGATCATGTGACATCAGAAAATTCAATAATCAAACTGTTTCATTTCAGTTATTATTCAACTAAAACATCGTCGAAAATTTATGAAATAGGCTACCTCCCCTACACGTAAAGTGGCGATGTCATTTGTTTATATTTAAATCCATGGTGTGGGGTATCGTTGGATAGCTTGTTTAAACATATTATGGGTTTCTATTGTGTGTATTCAGATTGTGCAGAATTGCGAACAGGAACAATCGATATTGGCATGAACATCGAATAATCCTTATTATTAAATATGTGTATAAAATATTTAAAATAATGATCAGAGCAGAGAGAGCAGTTGTTTGATTATTGAATTTCCTGATGTCACATTCAGAAAGTTGCCAAACTGCTTTTTTTTGTTTATTATATATCAACTAAAACATAGTCGAAATTTAATGATTATAATAGTTTTAGGTATAGGTACATATGTGTATTTATAAAATGTTTATTTTATTAAAAAATACCATACCCAGTTATTTATTTGTTAGCATTGCGTTGCCAGCCTAAATAATGAGGTATGCTTTTTTAAGTTTTTTTATTTATTTAGATACTACAAAAGCATTTTTTTTATACAGCCAGGGCTCTGATAAGAAATCATCATCATGATAATTTCCCTGCCCTTAGAAGATAAAAGAAAAAATCTAGATTGTATATGCACGCGTCTTAATAAATCTATAATTAGCATCAGACCTGCATTCTACGCACGAAACGCTGCGCATGCGCGATTCAGACTCGTGTAACACAATTCAACCCAATACAGTACCAACTCAATTAATGCACTTAAAAAAATGCCTTAAAACCACTACGTACACTAAATTTACAGCAACAGTTACACGACTACGCCACAACTAACTGCAAACGTAAATTTGTCACAGTTATAATTGAATAACTTACAAAACCTCTAATACCATTTAATAATTTAGATCTAAATTCTACTCTTTCAAATATCGGCTCCGATAGAGGCCGAGAGAGAGTTATACAATTTTGCGGAAGACCAGCGCTGGCTGTTAAAGCCAGCATCATGTCATGCTGCGGGCCTAAGATGGTAACCATTTTATCACTTATCGATGTGGATAACACATCTGTCACTCTCGCACTCGCATACTTGTCAAAACGTGACGTATGTCTTATCCTCAGTGACACAGCCGGTACATTTCGTGACACGGCCTCGGCCGTATATTTATGTATTTTTCATGTGTGTTTGTATTAATTAATTTGATGTCAAGAATATAATTTGAATTTGAAGTTCAATGGTACAGCTGAGTTGAGCAGACACTTGACAAGGTGATCACACGAACCGAGCGTGCAATTTTTTTATTGACATTTGCATAAGTAGTTAAAAAATGATTGATACATGATCATTGGCAATATTGAAGTAGTATCATCAAGTGTTTGGTATTATGTACACCTGCTATAAACTGAAAAACAAGTTTCTGCAGCTGTTAATTTCAATTACCTACTTTACAAAACTTTTCTTTAACAACAATTCAATTTATTGTTTGTTTTTATTATCCTTGTTCTTTTAAATAAACTACATTCAAAATTGACATCATAGTATTTAGTAGTAGATTTCGTTGAAGTAATGGAAAAAAAACTTACTTTTGAAATAATTCAATGAAAGGCCGGGAAATACAGAAACCGGCACAGCATACAAAGGAATTAACTTCATGATAATGTGTATGACAAGCAACCGTTTCTTGTAGTTATGTTCGTTTGGGGATTTAAACAAAGCAATACCTTGTGCAATGGTTCGTTAACAATATAATTGTTATCGAATCGATTGTGTTTAAACGTAGGTAAGTCCAAAGGTCAAGATGAAGGACGGGTACTCCTGGAAAGATTCATGATTGTAGGTTTGCAGAGGAAATGTTTACATTACGGCATAGGCGCATAGCGTATGGTTAATGCTTTATTATAGGTAAGATTATTAAGGGGAACTTACACGTTTTACCTTCTTATTAATAATGCACGTGAAATCGTTATTTTTCGTACGGGATTAGTAAAACGGTTACGTAATTGACTTTTATATTATCATTACCACACACCTAGGTCTGTACATGGATAATAAAGTTTTATATTCTATTGTATCATTGTTTTATCTTTTCTTAAGTATGTCAATTATCATATATTAATGAACCTCCAGGTCTGTATGCTTTATGATTGTTGGTACTCTATGTGTACCTCATATATATTTGTTTGTGACTGTTTATGTTCTAAATAAACAAGAAAAAATCATTATAAAACATATTTATTCCATGAACACAAAACAAGTACAAAAATCCAATTAACAATAATTACAACTAATTAAACTAAACTTAAAACTAAGTATCAAATAACCCGCCCCGCGTCCCTCCTGGTGCAAAGGTGCCCATTACGCTAGCCGCATTGCCGCGCTGAACAGCTATGGCTAACCTTTGCACCAGAAAGGACCCAGAGCGGGGATCTAGCCCTCTTTCCTGCAGACGACGACCCACTTCACAAAAAAAGGTTTTGGCCTCTGCGCACCAACACCCAGTCGTCTCCACGGCAAGCGGAACAAACAAGTAATTTGAAAGTACTGAGTACTTGTCCCGCTTCCGCACCGCCGCCAGCTCAGCCGCAGCTCCAGGCGCCCGCATGGTGCGACTAATGTGCGAAGCAGCAAAAGTACTTACACATGTGGCGTCCCAGAGCAGGCTCTTACCTTTGTGCCAGGGCACCAAGGTCAAACCATCCGGCCGTTTACCGTCAGAACGGTTAAGGCCTGGAGGCTCCAGCACACAAGGCACATTCGCCGACACAAGTGCCCTCCGAACAATGTCATTTAGAAAAAATAGGTATGTGTGACCTTTTTATGACAATATTTTATATTGAAAGATACGGACATTTTTAGCAAACATAACCTATACAATTGGTTCAAAAGGCGATAAAATATTTATTTATTTATTTATTATGAAACAAACAGTCATACAAAGATATTTGTGCAGGCTATCTTAATACTAAACAGACCTATAGTTTCCAATATAATTCAAAAAAAACTTATAAGTATAGATATGTAAGCCAAAGTATTCATTGACTGGATGATTAACAGTACACCTCACCGAGTTTGACACGTAAGCTGAGCCGTAATTCTGACCGAATTCTTCATATATCGGCCGTGCCGTGTCTGTGCGCCAGCCGGCAAAAGGTAACAGCCGTAAAAATCGTATTGGAAATAAAATGTCAATAAATAATAGGCAACATGTGTGACCATGACGAATACTTGACTTAGCCTGATTAATGATTATATCGTATGTTCCTGGCTCGGCTCGGTGTACCGTGAATCATCATATATTCAGAGAAAACTCTTGTAGCCCAGCTAAACAGCCTGAGCTTTGCACTCCATGAGTTACTTTTAAAACAGGAAGAATTTATTCCGTGTATGGGCTCGTCCAGAAATCATGTAATCATGTTTGGCCTACTTTTGACCCCTCCTCTCCATTCAAGATCACTTGTATTTTTGGGACTAAGTATGAATTAAGTTAGTATTGTTTTAATTTAAGCCATGTCACGCTACGTAAAGTTGCAATAAATATTATTATTTGGATAAACACGCTCAGTAATTTCGTTATTTTTTGACTTTCCTCCCATGTAAAAAAATTACACGTGATGTGTTCTCGGCCTAACGTAGTAACCATAGATTTACCTTGTGGCCCGGGGCTCCTTAGCTAAAATGTCTTTGCGGGCCTCGTAGAAAAAAGATTGAATATAGCTTAACACGTTCGCCGGCGGTATCGGCTATGCCTACGACCGTAAAATGTACAGCACGGTATATGACAGTACGGCTAACGCAGTATTTTTTCCAGATTTTCTACAAGGATTACGGCGATGCCAAAGGAAAATCATTAGCACTGATACGTAGCATTTTTAGGGTTCCGATACCTCAAAAGGAAAAAAACGGAACTCCTATAGGATCACTCGGTTGTCTGTCTGTCCGTCAGTCACAGCCGATATGCTCCGAAACTACTGGACCGATTGAGTTGAAATTTGGTACACATATGTAAATTGGTGACCCAAAGATGGACGCGTAAAGTAATTTAATGAATTCTAAACAAGGTGGCCACTTTTGGGGGGTAAATTGGAAAATTTTAAATAAAAGTTTCGCAAACTGTATTGTGTGACATATCAAATGAAAGGGGTTGTTGTAAGCATGTCAGTTTTTTTTTTAATAATTTTAGCAAAAACAGTTTTGAAGTAATTTAGAAAAAAAAAACCGAAAATTGACCATCCCCCCCCCTTATCTCCGAAACTAATAGGATTCAAATTCTGAAAAAAATATGTAAAATAGTTCCTTGCCTAAAGATTACAGGAAAACTTGTAAGAAGTTTGAGTATTCAAAAACACTTATGAAATTTAGATTATATACGGAACCCTCACCACGATCGTGGCGTAGCGTATATATATAGCTACTTACTCCCCTTAATTAGGTCTAGCTTCAAAGGGTTTGCCCTAATTAAGTATTTTACACGTAAGCTGACATTTCACCATACATTGTGTGATGTGGATTACAATCGACCACCTTAAAGAGCCTGAAAGAGTAAGTGTAAAAGTAAAGAGAGAAAGCCACGAATAATGAACAATGTTTATTTTAAACAAAGCATTACGATTTGCTTTGTTTGTGTGAGGTGTGCAATAAAGAGTATTTGTATTGTATTGTATTGTACGACGATACTCGTAGATAGACTCGAGCCCACTGCGCCCTGAGCAAGGAAACTCTGTATCAGTGACAAGCATAAAGGATTATTCGTAATTCAACGTCATCCATCTAAATTTGAGCACTACTTATTATGTATCTTTTTTTTATTTGACTATGACGATTTCATAGGCGTGGTATTATATTCATCATCATCATCAGCCTATATACGTTCTACAGCTGGGCACAGGCCTCCTCTCATGAATGAGAGGGAACGGGCAGTAGTCCCCAAGCTGGCCCAGTGCGGAATCACATACATCTATGAATTTCCTCACGATTTAGGTATTATATTGCGCCTTAAATTTACCCAAGTATAGGTAAATATTATTACGAAACCTACATTAGTATAAAGTAATGTGCAGTATTACCTGATTCCTATGTTTATATGTTGCTAACAAGCTGACCGGTAAACAATAATTTATGACAGTTTAAATTACCGTATGGCATATAATTTATTTGTGGGAACAATAGTGTATGACGTAATGGAATCGTTCTGCAATTGTCACTAGGCAAGTAAACAAAAGAAAATCTAATTTCTTCCTTTTCCGTCGTTTTCACTCTTGACAGAGTGGTCGTGGTCATCAGGTCAGGTGTTGGTAGCAAGCTAGTCTGTCCATCTCATCGGTGACCTGCCTCGCGGTCTGGTGCCGACGACCTTTCCCTGAAATCTAAATTAGACGATCATTTAACTACCCAAGAGTAAGTTGCCAAAATGTCACATTACTGTACGCACATTTGATCGTTATCACTGACAGTGTCCACAAAACGCGACCACCTTAACTCGGCGAAAGAGCACGTGCGATGCGGTAGAGCGGGATAGCATGATTTAAGTTTTCAAGCTGTCAAACGTCGGCTTTGTTAGATAGAGGAACTTCTGTACCTACGTAAGTAAAGTATTATTATAATTCTGTGATCATACCATGTTACCTATAGGCTTACGCAAGAGAGCGCGTGAACCAAGATGATCGCAATAATATTAATAGGTGAAAGACGTTTCGGAATCACCGGATGTAAAGAGTGGCTTTGGTTTCATTACGACTCTTAAAACAACTTATTAGTGTTAAAATGCCTAAATCTCACAATGCTATTTTTTTCATAAAACTGCTTGGATGAATGTTAAAAATGAATTATATTTATTTAAAGAGTTTCGTCGTCAGAATCCGGCGTTTCATAAAAATAAGCATTCTGGAATTTAGGCATTTTTACACTAATTTTGAGATTTAGTGTAAGTATATTGGGAGATTGACTTCAAAATGAAATGAAGTCGTTATGAAACCTAAGCAAAGACTGTACCCCGCCCATAATCCATAGGATGACCTACATCATGTTTTCCATTGTGAAGTTTCAGTAACACCGTGTGCTTCACGGTCGTGCGCTTGACTTGTGAGTATTAGGTACTACTGACTTGAGGGCGCCTCTCATACCAAAACGTTCTGAATAGGTGTTTCCATAAAAAAAATATTCTAAAGTGTATTTTTGCTGAAATTTTCAGTGGATCCGGTATACTAGAAATTAGGTAATGTTGGCCCGTTTGCCCGACTATTTCAGAACCGAATGAAAGTGATATGGATTTAGCAGTATATGTTTGTATTTACGTGTGTTCCACTCCACCGTAGCGTTTAAAATACTGGACCGAATTTGATGAATGAGATAGGGTAGAGGAGGGCAAGTCGGGGTGACGGGTAAGACGGGATAGTGGCCTTATTATGTCGACACAACTGACCAATTAGAATCCCGCTAGTGCCTGTTGATGCGCCGCCATGTCGCATCACTTCGCACTGTGGCCGGCTAGACAACAACTGTCACTATTTTTGATGACAGATTGCGTGCCTAGATGAAGCCACGAATGCCTGGCTGGCTGGACCGAGCCCAAATTATCCATCCTGACCCAAAATACAAAGAGCCTGGCCTGGGATACCATAGCTTCTGTTTCACTTTTAAATTCTTTGATTGACGACGCGACGGGTAGGGATCGAGCCAGACTTTTGGCTGTATCCAGTCTAGAGTCAGGACACTGGCTACATGCATATCCCTCGCCTAATACCGGGACATTCATAGACCCAACCACACTCCGCATAGCCGTAGGTCTCCGAGTCAGGTCTGAGGTTTGTGTGGCCCACAGCTGTGGGGCCCCCGTAGACTGCTTCGGCCACCACGGACTCGCCTGTTCCTCAGGCGCCGACCACCTGTCCCGACATGCCGCTCTCAACGACATCCTTAGAAGGGCGCTCGTCAGTGCCAATGGTCCCGCCGCTCTGGAGCTCCAGATCGTGCGGAGCGATGGTAAGCGCCCCGACGGGATGTCGTTGATTCCGTGGAGGATGGGCCGGGCCGTGCGCTGGTGTGGAGGATACGATTTTCTCGGCGCCCAGTACGAGTTCGTTGCGTTTGGTGTCGAGACACTCGGCTCGTAGGGCAAAGCGCGCGTGGGCTTCATGGGGCGCTCAGCAAACGCTTGCGGAAGGCAACAGGTGACCCTCGCGCGGGCAGCTTTCTCGCACAAAGACTTGCAATCGCAATTCAACGCGGGAATGCTGCCTGCGTGATGGGTATATACCCTGCCAAAGGGTCAAAATTTAGATAGTTATTTTTAGTTTTTGGTGGGCTATTTTTAAGTTAGTTTTAATTTTAAATCTAGTTTTAATTGTATATTTGATGTATTTGGAGTGGTTTATGTGTTTTAACAATAAATCAAAATTTAACAGAAAGAACATGTCTAGTCATTATTTTTTATGAGATTTTAATGTCACCTAAAAGTTTATAACGGGGAGCAATGTTCGAGATTAAAATCCCATTTCCAAAATAATGTGACGACGTTCATTCCGTAGACCCTTCATAGGTATATGTTATATATATGCGAAGGGCTTTTGATGACTCGAGTTTGCAATATTCTTACGCCCGTGTTATACACAATGTTTTTCATCACATTTGCGAGGAAATAAATAACATCAAAAATTGACGAAATTGACAACTTCACTTCCAGGCCCCTATTTCACCAACTTGACAATTGTCACCTGACAACGACAAATCTCGGTACATTGCTGGTTCCACAAGTAATCTAGCGACCACCTTAACTTCTAGAATAAGCAATGTATGGCGAATTGTCATTTTAAGGTGACAATTGTCAAGTTGGTGAAATAGGGGCCTGATCAGTGCTAGGTACTGGAGCGCGCAGCTTCAATATTTCAACCAATCAAGAGCAGTATTCTTGCGGCGCGTGGCCATCTAGTTTTTTTTTTCAAGCAATCACAGAGCAACTAGATTTGCTTATGCCAATCAGATCACACACAAGCTCATTACTCCGTAGGGAATACAAACTCGCCATAACTCTGGGGGGAACAATTTAGGCTTCTGTATAAAGGCATGGAATAACACCATTTACGAGCAAGTGTGATGAAAAGATAAATAAATAATACTAGTAGGTATGGTAAACAAGTACGGTGTGAAGTACGCCTGTCATCCCTGAAACGCCAGTGCAAGACATATCGGCGCCCTCGACGCGACCTCCGTCCATCGAGGCCGCTCGCTTTAATGCGATCTTAGTCCAACCAGTCACTGATATTGGAATCACATTAATCAGTTACAAGTGTCAAAAACATATTTTTGTACGAACCTCAGGCTTTTCTGTTGACACGTCCTATGTTTTAAGGCCTAACTTTGGCGCTGGGCTGGATGGACTTGTTTAAATTATAATTGGATTGGAACACTGTTTTGTGATTTAGCGAGGGAAGTGGTTTCGTGGTTCCTATGTGCTCGCCGTGGAATGGAAATTAGTTTGTGACCGACCGACAAATTTTGCACTCAACTCAAGTAACTTATTCGTAGTAAATAAATAAACGTTGACCTTCATTCCTGGTTCCCCACTTCCCAAGCCAGTCGGGATGCGTAAAAGCATTTCCCCACGAAAAAAAGGTATAGGTTGTCGATGTACTAGTCGATGATAATATTTTATTTTGTATGTTTTCTATGTATTTAAGTATTTATTTATCTATATAAGTGTGTTTATCGTCGTCTAGTACAAGCTTTGCTTAGTTCGGGACTAGGTCGATTTATGTAAGATTGTCCACAAATATTATTATTATTATTAATAGCTATAAATACATAAAAAAACCCTTCCGGTGCATTAGATCCTGAGCTCAAATTACACTATTACACAGTACAAACTATTGTCACAAACACTTATTGGCACATAAACATAATTTCAAAATAGCCTAACGTCAAAATACTTACTCGTAAGTCCCAAAAGACCCTATAACCAAAACGAAGGTATCTTGATTATGCACTACTCCCGTGACCAACTAATGTCGTATAGGTTGAAGCTTAAGACAAACTACTCCCATAATACACTAGTCCTAAAATAAAACATTCTCCAAAAAAAATAGTCTCAAAACACGCTAGTTTCAAAACACCCTAAATTTTTTGCTCCAGACTTCTGGCTGGCCTCCTTAGGGTATTTTGGGACTAAAGTGATTTAACACGATTGTTTTTTGAGAATGGTATATTTCAAGACTAGTATATTATGGGAATAGCTCGTTTTGAATTTCAACTTTTTTGACATTAAGTGATCTCGGTAGTAGTACATAATAGAGATCAGTTCGTTTTGGTTTTAAGATTTTAGGGTATTTTGGGACTTAAGTATTTTGACGTTAGGCTATTTTGAAATTATGTTTCTTTCCCAATACGTGTTTATTGACAATAGTTTGTACTGTGTAATTGTGTAATTTGAGCTTAGGATTTAATGCACCGGAAGGAAAAAAACCAACGAAGACTCATAAACAAAAATTGATGCTCATCACTCTCATCACACAAATATTTGCCCTTACCAAGATTCGAGCCCAGGACCGTCAGCTTCGAAGACAGAACAACGGTGACACCTGTTAGTATCTAATATTTCCGTATCGATTGTGGCCAACTCGTAGCCTTTCTACTATTCGTTTTTACTAGTACTTTATACAGTTTTTTATACTCGTCGACTTAAATGTTTGAATTAAGACTTTGTACACTAAACTAAAACCACATACTTTTTTTCTATGGAGCTCCCAACTCAACTATAATAATTATAAGACAACGCTTTAGACAACTAAAATACATTCGACCAATCACGTGGCGCCTATAGGACGATGCGTTGATTCCAATACAAAAGACATCAACGACGCGGCGCACCTCTGACTTGCACTTCGTTTCAGCAGGGCTTAGATATTTTTCATTAGGTACCAAGTCTGTTTAATTATTTCTGTTGACTCGTATAAAAAGTATCGTATACAATAGTTACACAATTAGCTCTTAAATTCTCGTACCTTACTTAGGCTTACACGGTACTCGACTTTAAGAGCCCTTTTAACGATTATATAAAATACCATTTACTTTTATTTTATCTATGCGTAACATGGCCCGATCGAGGAGCAGAGTACGCACGCCCCTTTTACCTGCAGCTATGACTTGCGGAACGGAGGTGAACGTTAACTCTCTTGCTTTTATGCGTTCCTGGTACTTTCCAGAGGGTCCCAGGTAAGGTGTTAATAAGGAATGTAGGGGTACGCATTTTTTTACTTTTTGTTGATATCCCCTACATTGTTTCTGCTTTGGCGTTCAACTTTTTTGTTTTAATGTACGTGAAGGTTTATACAAAAGAAAAAAAACTGGGTGCCCTGTTGTGTCGTCTCGCGACCTTACTTACCAGCCCTCCGCTTTTCTGCTCACCTCAACGCTCACTCAGAAAATATATCTTGACGCCGCGATTCGTAGTAACTAAGCGTAGGTAGAGGTCTAGTTTCGTTAGGCATGGTGGGTAGGGTGAGCCGTGAGACACATCATGAGCGCGTAAAGAATAACAGCCCAGGAGGCTGGAGGAGGAGGAGAAAAATAGATATTGCGAGTGCGGGATTCGCATTTGTCTCTAGCTGTATACACATCAGTAATGCGTTTGTGACTCCAAGGATCCATAGGCAACGGCAGAACGTAGCCTTGTTTGCCACTTAGGTGTCTAAAAAATCCCTGGTTACATTAGGAAAGAGTGGAGAGACGATTCAAGACAACTTGCGTTTCGCAAAGCTGATCGCTTGTGCCGGAACTAATCAGAGTTCAACGAGATATAACATTAGTGCAACGGAGTGCCCAGCATAAATATGTACACAATAATGCACCTTATTGAGTTGAAATAGATGAGTCGAAAGTAAACGAGGTAAAGGGAAGAACCTTGGTTGAGTACTGTAACTCTTGAGTGAGTTTACTGATTTTTAATCACTTGTAAATGGGACATAAATAAAGAAATAATTAGAGGACACTCTTGCACAATGGAACTAGCAATATACTAACTAAACACAATAAAGCTTGTGTTATGGGTAGGTTAGGTACTAGACGATGATATATTTTAATAGATAGTAAGGTTAAATTTTCAATATCTGTCATTGTATTAAATATTCTTGCCATTTTCAACCGTCTGAACTTATTATAATATCTTAAGTAACCACAACACCGTTAACGACCACGCTTAACATTGTGCCATTATCCATTAACACGTTTCAGTTTCTTGAAATAGCAAATAGGGGTGTGTTTTGTTTATTGAACGCGTGACTGATAGCGCTCTTGTAAATGATGTATGCGAAGAAAATATTTTCAACCTTCAGCATAGTTATTATTGGAATAAGTGCAGGGGGTTATCTTATCTATCTTTTGAAGTGGATACTTCTTTGCTCGCGTTCTTGTATAGGGGTACAGTTCAAAATGTATCACGTGACTTCCGGAATAACTTTTTCTAGAGAAGCCTAATCTGATTTCAAATAATTGTTTGTAACATGTTTTAATCCTTCTTTATTTGCCATTAGTTGTTAATCACAAAATGTTATTTAGTTTATGTGGCGGACATGAAAATAATGGTGAAATGACCGCCATTTTCAATGTATCGCGAGTCAAATTAGCTACGTCAGTCAATGTTGCCATAAATACCGATTTATTTGTACTTAACTATACAGATTTTAGTGAATTAATTCAGATATACATTTTACGGGTACACCATAATAGCAGATTCCTTTAAATAATCAAAACACTGAATTTAGCAATACATTCCATAGCCAACAAAGAAGTATCCACTTAAACTTAATTAACGGTTGTATCTCCGACATAACCCGCTTCTTTTTTACGTAGGTACGGCGGAAATTGATATAGTTGATATAGTTATTCTGTGTACAGTACGTCCTGCGTATTACATAGAACGCAAGCAAAGCCACGGGATTAAATATTAACCTTTGTCCACCCCGAAGGTCCATTCTATATAACAGGTGTCTCAATAAGATTGCACTAAAATAACTTTTATATAAATTAGGTATTGTTAGGGTAATTAATAGTGTACTCTTATTGAGACACACATCGTTACTAGTGTTTTTGTTTTAATTGGGTGTATATGTAGTTCCCGGAGTTCGGAGATAACCCTTCCATACATACAAATTACTAGTGTCCGACCGAAACATGTTTTTTGCCGAAACCGAAACCGAAGGTTCGGCATTGGCTCTAGTTTCAGCCGAAACAATAACACTTGTACCTAGACTTGTTAAAACCGTTGAAAAATAACATAAAACCGCTTTTATATATGCTTATTAACAATGTAACACCTGAAACTCGTAGAAGGTAGTTTAAAATAAAACAAGGTTTACTACAAGACAATAAGTTAGCCGAACGCGACCCGAAGTACCATTTCGTAAGTTTCGGCCCGGCCGTAAGATTCGGCCGTTTTTTGGCCGAAACCGAAACTACGGCCGAAACATGATTTTTTTGCTGAAACTGGCCGAAACCGACTCTTCGGTCGGACGCTACAAATTACAAAGCTCACACCGTCACAAAACCATTACTCGCAACACCACCAGTGGTGTCGTTTGGAATCACTATTCCGTTCGACACTACCGACTATTAGTGATGTGGTCAAATATTATCCCCTACAATCAATTGAAAAAGAAAAAAATCATCAAAGCGTATTTAAGTCTTTGGCGACAATTACATTGTTGATTGACATGACTGTAAAATTTTACATTTTATAAATACTGTATTCAATTAGAATTTTGGTCAAAAAAAATACAAAGATTAGTACAAATATTACACTGTGACGTCACGATTCAATGTCAGTATGAAACGTTTTCGGCTGCCGCCAGCGAGGTCCGTCTAACTCAATTTTTTGGGTATTTATGTTTTTTAATTGTAGTTGCTCCCATACAAATATTTGTTCCTCTCCAAAAACATCGTAAAAAAATAGGACACAACCCAATTATGATAATCCAATACGACTTACCGGTCGGACCGGTCAATTTGGCACTCTCAGTGGACGTCTTTCGGCTGATATGACGAATACGACTTAACCTCTACACGACAAATTTTCGGCTAAATAATTGGGTACTTTCCTGGGTAAAAAAAAATATAATTCTATTTAGTCCGTCTGTTAGATTGTCAAAAAATATTGGACACGTACTTTTTCGCTTGTCAATTAAACAAAAAAATATGAAGATATATAACTTGTTAAAGTTCCGCCTGACCCCACATTTTTTAATTGACAAACAAAAAATTATGTGTCCAATATTTTTTGATAATCTAACTGACACACTAAATATATTTTTTTAGGAAAGTAGCCAATTAGGTAATGTCTAGTTTAATGATTAATAACATACATTATCTCAAGCTGCTCAAGTTCAACGCTCCATAATTATAAATAGTCCCCAGAGATGGCGCCACAGTGATAAAAATATTCCTACAATAACATGGCTGACCTTTACAGTAGGGCAACATCGCTATGTTGATAGTAATTATTTATTACGATTTAGTTCACTGCGGTTCTATCAATGACATGACTTGTTTTATTATGAGACTGTTACGGAGGGAACTTAAAATGCAAATTTTGAGGTAACATCATGTAGGTAATGAGTCATAATACATTTGCATTTTTGTTTTCAAAAGATATTTTTGTGATAAAAAAAAATGTTTTTAAATAAAAAAAGTTACTTATAGATATTACTCCAGAAAAGTAAAAGTGTACAAAGTAAACTTATTTTGAAGAAAAATAAAATAAACAAATAAATGTTTTTTTCATTTAAAACCACTTGGAAATAATTGCTCACAAGCTTAATCATCTACAGTTTAATTTTTTGCTCCTTTTACAGGGCCCGCCCTTATGCAGGGTAAACGAATATTTTCAAAATAAGAATTCATAATAAGTAAGTATTATGACATGCGCAATAAGCTACCGTTCCTGACATTTTGTTGTAAATAATCATTTATTTTATGTTACAGTAGTTTGTTGTTTATTTTTCCTATTTATTTTATTTTATTATGTTCTCATTATCATATATACATTGATATTTGTTTTTTTTATTATTATTTATTTAATGAATATTCTTAATATTGACATTCATGTGTAATTTTAATTTTATTTCGAGGACATTAATTTCAATGACATATGACATGCTGCTAGAATCCTAAAATATTGTACACCATCTAATGGCTCATTGTGATGAACCATGACACCATTATCACCTTTATTCACTTTCACACAATTATTTGTGTTTGATAATACCTCCGCGGGTTCCATTTAATCCGGCGGGTCGATTAGGACCGAAATGAGAGACTGCAGCAACCAGGACAGCATGAACTCACAGAAGCATTGCGAAAGCACGGGAATGCCACGAAAGTCATCGTTATAATTTGAACTTTACGCCACTGTAATAAAGTTAAAGATAAGTAAAGTATGTGACAAATTTGACGTCGCAGCAAAGGCATCCGTTTTTTTTTTTTATTTTGTTTTTGATTCCCTACTCTAACTCTCGCATGGGGTAAATCGTACCACTGTATGTATAGTTACTTGCTGCGCTCGAATATTGTGATTGTTGGATGTTTATGCTCTCCTAATATTTTCCGGCACAAATACGGGATACGGGAATATACGCGGAAATGAACTTTCGGTATAATCTTAAACTTAATCATGATCTGGCACTAATTTTAGGGTTAACTACTAAAATAAAAATTAATTTTAATAATTATGCATGAAGGTATATATATATAGGTTTTCACGCAATTTATTTAATAAAAATTGTAGCATGCATATGGGTCGTTCTTCTTTTTTACCGACAATGAATCGAGGTTTTTCTGTTTTTTTGGTTTTTGAACTATCGAAAATTGTGGTTTTGAAGTGCGATTAAAAAAAAAATGCATAGGTTTCTTCATTAGAACTAATTAAAGTTTACTTTCTGGCCAATATAAATATTTATTTACGGTTGGTTTCTAAAAAAAACATGTGACAAAGTGGACTATTTCAGTGGGGACAACATTTTGGTTTACCACTCTGTCACGGCATTCTACGAAAAAAACAAACATTTAAAAAAATGCTAGTTAGAGAAAGTGAAATATTATATATCACTAATTAATAAAATAATATGAACGTTCATTCTGTAACGGAATGGGCGTACTCGATAGCAGATTTCCGAATATAATTATTGACATAAGGAGAAAAAGTAGATGAACTTTTATTTCATACCCAATTCTGGAGAACTTATTTATAAATTAAAAACAAGAAGGAAATATATTGAACTAGCGTTTAATAAGGGTAAACAGTCAATATCTAAAACCAGGTTCAAAGAGAATAATGTTACTCAAGACATAGTTGTTCTTATTGTACCAATGACGCTTTTTGTACTTTTTGCACTTTTTGTCCTTTTTGACCTGAAAGGCCGCGAGACCCGCAAATATTTGACTAATAATAGATTCAAATCTAAACCTTATTGTACCAATGACGCTTTTTGTACTTTTTGTTCCTTTTGTCCTCTTTGACCTGAAAGGCCGCGAGACCCGCAAATGTTTGACTAATACTAGATTCAAATCTAAACCTTATTGTACCAATGACGCTTTTTGTACTTTTTGTTCCTATTGTCCTCTTTGCCCTTTTGTCCTCGTTGCACTGAAAGACCGTTTTGGTCTCATTGCTATTTTGGTCCCGAGTTTAGGTTATAAAAGGAAATGGCGCAGTAGGAAGATGGCTATTCAAATCTCATCGCTCAGACTGTCAGTGTCTCTGGTTTTCGGGTTCTAAAATTATTGGTGGGTGTTTTAATTACTTATTGTAATAAAGTGGCCCGTCGTTATGGGGAATTCTTCCGCATAATGAAGGGTTACTTTTGTGTAATTATAATTCAAGTTTTAGGGGTTAAATTACTTACATAAAATATTAATTTTACTTTCAGATACTTATATAAAAGCCAGAACACTGTCCAGGTTCAGTATACCTGAGGAGTTACGCCCGCCTTACGGTGTCAAATGGGCCTAATTCAGAGTCTTTTTGTTACCAGACTTGAGGGTGGTCTGGCGTCTACCTTTTTACCAACATAGGAGACGAAGCCTCTTCAGAGGCCCCTCACGTACCTCAGAATCGGCTGGCGGTGTAGACAAGGCGTAGTCATTCATGTGATCCGCTCTGAGGGTTATCCTCGCTTGTTGAACCGTGCAGCTCTCTGAGGAGCGGTCTTCATTAAATATATTTATATATTCCTATCTATATACACAATAGGGCGCCTTACTCTTCGTTTCCCTTATGTCTTCGGACCACGAAGAGGGGAGGCAAATACACAGGCTGCTAGGTTGCTTTCTTCAGTTTTGCCGACTGAACTATTTACAGATAGAATAGGGCATACATTCTTATTTCTTGAACTAAAGGTATGGTTCAAGGAATAAGCAGAGTAGGAATTTCCGGGGTAGTCGTAGGGTTAAAATCATACACTATATTAGGACATTGGGATTACTTGTCTAAATTATAGGTCTACTATTCTAATAATGGTTAACAAAGGTTTAAATTTCTAATATGGGTAACTGAATAGTGGGTGGGCAAAGTAGTGTTGAGTTCCGCATTTTATTGCATGAGAAACATTAATAAAGTATAACAATTATTTTGTTCAAGGGTTTATGGTTCTATTTATGATTGGGATAGCAGAATTATTTCAGAAAGATGAAGTGATTCTCGGCTTTATGGCAGGCTGAGCAGTCCATATAGTCCGACTAGGTATCTTATCATCATGAGTGGAATAATACTTTATATTTGAGGTACTATTTGGGTTAAATGTTTCACATGTAATGAACGGTTTCCCAGCATTACCTTACTACGTTCGTCGCTATAGAATGGTTGTAGGAGTTTGACCGTATAAGTAAAGTAATAAACAATATATGTTTATCATAACAAAAAGATGTCTGTAAGAGTTTGTTGGGTGTTTCTTCTCTATACAGAACGCTAGGTTGGAAACACTGGTAGCTTCATTCTCTGAGTCTTGAACTCTTAGGATAGCCAGGCAGGTAACTTGGATAAGATGCTCTGACCCCATCCTAAACAAGACGTAGCCTGTGTGAGTAAAAAATTACTACACAAACCGTCGATAGAACCTTTGTTCCAAAATTCATGTATTTAGGGTAGATTTCTAGTTCACGACAGGGTTAAATAAATAATCTTGATTATAATGAATTCTAAAAGCTACGTTCTTGTTCAATTGAGCATATAATAGGAGGTTGGGGAATTTCATCAATAAATAAAAAATATTTTAAACAATAAAATAACATACAATATAAGAATTCACTTGTCAAAATCCTTTTATGCAGTAATAGGAAAAATAGTAGTCAGAAGTAGCATTCAGATAGACTCATTTATTAGATTAGGCTAGCTTTATTTATTAAGGTAATGAGGAGTCCATAACTGTCAAGCTTTCATAAAGAACCTAGGGTTGATACGGTGCACAACAATACAGGGTTCCTACCACTAGCGATCACCATTGGCCATATTCTTCACGTATTTCTAAATAAAAGCACACAACAATAGTAGGTTTATTAAATAGAGAAGCAAGAACAATTTACAGTACAGTCTTACGTTAGTGCTTATGCTAAAATTACATTTCAATCGGTTTATTAGAATTTGGTTCTTGCGTTGTTCTGCGTTCTTCGTAAGGTTGCAGGGGCTTCTTCTTCGAGGGGGGGATGTTACAATTTGGTGCCGTGACCAGGATCTTCAGTAGCCTCTCGTAGGCTACAATTTCGTGCAGTAGTTGACCAGGATACGGATGTGTGTATGTATGTGTGTGTGTAGTTTGTCGTTTTAGTATATCTTCAGTAGCCTCTCGTAGGCTACAATTTGTTGCCGGAAAATGGAAGTTAGCTTGACGGGATTGGACTCTTTATTATCTTCACTAAACCATTCGCTAGGTACTCCGACAGGTCAGCTGCTATTTTAGGATCTCATCTGGAAAAAAAATTATTACTATATTATTTCCATAATATATCACATGTTTCTGGTGTAATTTTTAAGACATATATTAAAAGTATAGAATCGGCGGGGCGAGAATATATAAATAAATAAAATCATATACTCTGAGGGGCGTCCACGTCCTTACCTAAATAATGGAAATCATAAAATGAGCCGGGGCGTGTTGTGTTTATAAAATCAAAATTCATAATTGTAGGATATTGTGTAGTCGTTTGAAACCTAATAGTCTTGTATAGGGATTATTTCTTAATATGCTTAGGAGAAAGAAGTGAAAAAAAAAATACAGAGGGCCTAGAACAAGAGAAAGAGGAACTGCACTTTGATATATTTAGCCATCATAGTAGGAAAAAAAAATCCGGCAATACTTATGAATTTTAATAAAGTGGGGGCGAGCCCTCGTCGCAATTAGAAACAAAATAAAATTTACTTCAAAATTATGAGCACTTAAATCCATAGGTTTTGGTCAAAAATTTCATTTTTGATGTTGACTGTACTGTTTTTGTTGTCGACTGTACTTTTCTGTGTTCCGTCATCGACTGCTCATTGTGACGATTCTAACGAGCCCAAACTCGATGGGGTTACGTCAGATAAGTGCTGGGTTCCCATGGCTACCTTTTGTCTCCATCATCAGATCGACACGGTGGTGCCATAACATTGAATGGTCATCCAAACTGTACCTTTGCCCAAAATTTCAGCTTAATCGGATGAGAATGTTTGTTTCAGAGTTGGGTAGTGGCATTCCATCCAAACAAACATACATACATACATAGTTACATACAAACAGAGTTAGGTACATACATTGCCAGCTAATATAAAGTTTGTTGTTAAAGTGGCTAGTATATTAAAATTAATTTTGAAACCTACCTTGAAATGTCGTTGAAACAGGTGAAGGCTCGGGGTGATCTCATCTCCGTAGTGGTGGACGGGAACAGAAAATGAATTTCCTTTTAATACTTGAGCATTTTTAATGACAGCATGGTGCATCCATTGTTTTCCGGAATGTTAGTCATAGATGGGTTCTATTTCTTAGTGCTCCTTGCATTTATTAAGTAGTTAATTGTCCATAGCCTGAAATTAAAATTATTAAAAGAATAATTTTGCACTTTGTTCATAAGCTTCTCAAGAAGGGTATAAAACTCCAGAAGTGAATATACAGTATAATGACTCTATTTTAATCAATAGTTCTCAAGTAATGCATAATAGTTGCTAAATGGGTAGATAAGAAAGTTTGTAATTCATTGCAAAAACTTCCAACTTTCGTGTTTAGGAATAACAATTTATTTACGTCCAAAGATACCACGACAAAGACAGTCGAATACTTGATTACATGGGCAGTATAAGTAGAAAGTATTAGGATAGCTAGAAAGTAATTTTCAAACATAAAATATAGGTATTACTAATATCTTAACTTACCGTGGTCATCTTCGTAGGTTACCGGAGTCATTGGCAATGCCAAGACGTTGTTAAACACAATGTTTGTCGAAGTGCGTTCATGTAAACGATAGTACAACGTCCATTCACCGTGTTTTTATCAGATAAAAAGCAAATATAACTTATAAAAGTTAGAAGAAGAATTATTAAATCTAACGGCGGGACAACACTTTGCAAACGAACTGCCTTAGCTGTCAATGGAATTGTGTTTTGAAACTTCCATAGAACAGTTTTGCGAAAATTGTATCTTATAATATTAATTTAATTTACGCGATGCGAAATTTTTCCACTAATATAATTTTATGGTCTAAATATTTAAAAAAAAATAGATCATATCAGTAGACCACAGACAATTGGTCGCGCCAATTTGGTGCAATATCAAAAACAAAAACCATAGACATAGAGCGGGCATTACACACTTGACAACTTATCGCTGCTGATAAGTTGTGGGTGGGAAAAAGCGAATAAGAATAAATAAATATATACATTAAAATATACTTTTCCTACTAGCGTGGTGAGTTTGCGGGGTTAGTTGTAGTACAGTTTAGCACCATTTAGGAAAATTAGAAACAAAAAGCTGACCGCGGAGCGGGGGCGAGTTTCGTCCGTGTGTTACCGACTCTGTCGCACTTCCTAGAATGAGTAACAGAGAGGGAGATGCATAGAAGAGGTTCGGTTTGGGTTCGCGGCAGGCCGTCAGACGATACAGGACTTGTGGTTATAGCAAGTAAGCTGAGAATTAAGTTGTTTTATTGCAAGCAAAGATAAAAAAAAATGAAATTATATGGAGTAGAATTAATTATTTCAATATTAGTGAATTGAAAATGTAGTTCGTGTGAATACAGTTTAATGGAATTGCTGTGGATGCAAAAAGTTTATGGATTTCCGAACGTAGCAAACTTTACGTCAAAGATGCGTCAGTGACATAACAAGTTTGACAGGTACAGACATGGACCTGAGATACTCAGAACAAGCTATGTTACTAATAATGCGGCGTCCGAGCGAGATAGTGATATACGAATTTCGATAAGTGTGACAGAAAGAGAAATATCATTCGTTGTAAAGAATCTAATTATTAAAGTACATTCAAATCCGCTGCATCAGAAATGTCAAAATTAGCTTGATCTCTGGATGCGTATTGAGAGTCAGTACTTAGGGATCAGGTTATATTGGTGATTGGAAGTGAGACGGGTTGAGGCAGATTTGTGGTTTACGTAATTAAATTCAATGGGTTAAAGATTGAATAGTAGGTAGTAGTTTCAGATTTTGGATCAATATTGAAATCCAAGATGGCGGATACTACTTTTCCGTAAAAAAAAAAAATCGTCATTTGTATCGATTTTGACTAATTTGGGGTCGGAAATTTCGAATTTTGGGAAAATATTGAGATCCAAAATGGCGGACGTCACTTTTCTTTCGGAAAATCGACATGGATATCGATTTCGACTAATTTACTGTCATAAATTTCAAATTTTGGATTAATGTACGGTCAAAAGATGGTGGTTTGAATCTTTTTGGGAAAAAGAATCGTTATGGATATGAACTATGTATATTCATGGGTATGAATTTAAAAGTGAAGCTATGTTTTATTTTTGACTTACTTATCTTAGATATATCGCTGGCGAGTATGATCATTTTTTTTAATGGGAATAATAATATTATGTGAGAAATTAAGGTCCAATAAGTTTCTAATTTATTTTGATACGATTACATCTCATAAGCTTTGGCTATCTGTAGCAATCGAACGGACGAGCGAATGAGGAAGGGTGCTTGTAAACTGAATCATAGTTCGAGAAGAGATGATTGATACATGAAGGATGAAATTTGTGTGAAGATTTGAAGGAAGTCTTTGTAAAAATGGATTGGTACAGTGTGACAATAGCTGGAGTGTAATCAACTTGACCTAGATTTGTTGGTTTTGCCGGGGAACATTAAAAAAAAAAAAACACATTAAGTCCCTAAATACTTATCAGTAGGTTAAAATCGTGGAAACGATTCGACTCTTTGTATGGAGTAGTATTTAAGGACTTATACTACACACGCATTTTGACGAAAGGGTATACACATCTCATGTTGGTTAAAATAAGTCAAAATAAGGGTAAATAATAATTGGGTCATTGGGAATGTGTAAGAGTTTGATATAAACTAAAATCAAACATACAATTTTTGAATGAAATTACCTTGTAAGGTAAACAAAGATGACAGTTGGGATGCCAAGTAATCCCGTTGTCGATCGATACATATATATATTTTCTTTATTCAACTTTTCGTGAGTTATTTAGTCAAGTCTTAATTGAGAGTTGGCTTATTTTATAAGACATGATACAAGCGCCAAGAAAACTGATTATTAATGACTGAGTCTGGGAGTACAGTTCGAGCTTATGCAGTGGAGGATGAACTTCTTAGTACTTACACCAAACCGTTTTCTGCTTCATGGGGGGAGATTTTGCGGGATTTACTTATAGGAAGGACAATGTTTCCTAGGGTCAAAGATTGGACAAAGTAATCGCCGATCCGGGGTAAATCTTCTAAATTGGACCGCTAGGGTCTATCAGATTCACAACCTGGTACCTCTGAGTGAGACAGAAATCCTTGAGGAAAGGCGGTTCGTTGGTCATTGTTGCGGTTCAAGGGAACTCTGTTAACTGACGAAGTCATTGGTGGTCATTTAGTACTGGTATAAAGACACATCACGAGTTTAAACAAGGGAGGGATTGTCACTGACAAATCTAGGATCTAGGAATGAAGATTCTACATGCATGACCTAGGTCATACATTGCGAAATATTCATTGGGGCGAGCTGTAACGGAATGGGCGTACTCGATAGCAGATTTCCGAATATAATTATTGACATAAGGAGAAAAAGTAGATGAACTTTTATTTCATACCCAATTCTGGAGAACTTATTTATAAATTAAAAACAAGAAGGAAATATATTGAACTAGCGTTTAATAAGGGTAAACAGTCAATATCTAAAACCAGGTTCAAAGAGAATAATGTTACTCAAGACATAGTTGTTCTTATTGTACCAATGACGCTTTTTGTACTTTTTGCACTTTTTGTCCTTTTTGACCTGAAAGGCCGCGAGACCCGCAAATATTTGACTAATAATAGATTCAAATCTAAACCTTATTGTACCAATGACGCTTTTTGTACTTTTTGTTCCTTTTGTCCTCTTTGACCTGAAAGGCCGCGAGACCCGCAAATGTTTGACTAATACTAGATTCAAATCTAAACCTTATTGTACCAATGACGCTTTTTGTACTTTTTGTTCCTATTGTCCTCTTTGCCCTTTTGTCCTCGTTGCACTGAAAGACCGTTTTGGTCTCATTGCTATTTTGGTCCCGAGTTTAGGTTATAAAAGGAAATGGCGCAGTAGGAAGATGGCTATTCAAATCTCATCGCTCAGACTGTCAGTGTCTCTGGTTTTCGGGTTCTAAAATTATTGGTGGGTGTTTTAATTACTTATTGTAATAAAGTGGCCCGTCGTTATGGGGAATTCTTCCGCATAATGAAGGGTTACTTTTGTGTAATTATAATTCAAGTTTTAGGGGTTAAATTACTTACATAAAATATTAATTTTACTTTCATATACTTATATAAAAGCCAGAACACTGTCCAGGTTCAGTATACCTGAGGAGTTACGCCCGCCTTACGGTGTCAAATGGGCCTAATTCAGAGTCTTTTTGTTACCAGACTTGAGGGTGGTCTGGCGTCTACCTTTTTACCAACATAGGAGACGAAGCCTCTTCAGAGGCCCCTCACGTACCTCAGAATCGGCTGGCGGTGTAGACAAGGCGTAGTCATTCATGTGATCCGCACTGAGGGTTATCCTCGCTTGTTGAACCGTGCAGCTCTCTGAGGAGCGGTCTTCATTAAATATATTTATATATTCCTATCTATATACACAATAGGGCGCCTTACTCTTCGTTTCCCTTATGTCTTCGGACCACGAAGAGGGGAGGCAAATACACAGGCTGCTAGGTTGCTTTCTTCAGTTTTGCCGACTGAACTATTTACAGATAGAATAGGGCATACATTCTTATTTCTTGAACTAAAGGTATGGTTCAAGGAATAAGCAGAGTAGGAATTTCCGGGGTAGTCGTAGGGTTAAAATCATACACTATATTAGGACATTGGGATTACTTGTCTAAATTATAGGTCTACTATTCTAATAATGGTTAACAAAGGTTTAAATTTCTAATATGGGTAACTGAATAGTGGGTGGGCAAAGTAGTGTTGAGTTCCGCATTTTATTGCATGAGAAACATTAATAAAGTATAACAATTATTTTGTTCAAGGGTTTATGGTTCTATTTATGATTGGGATAGCAGAATTATTTCAGAAAGATGAAGTGATTCTCGGCTTTATGGCAGGCTGAGCAGTCCATATAGTCCGACTAGGTATCTTATCATCATGAGTGGAATAATACTTTATATTTGAGGTACTATTTGGGTTAAATGTTTCACATGTAATGAACGGTTTCCCAGCATTACCTTACTACGTTCGTCGCTATAGAATGGTTGTAGGAGTTTGACCGTATAAGTAAAGTAATAAACAATATATGTTTATCATAACAAAAAGATGTCTGTAAGAGTTTGTTGGGTGTTTCTTCTCTATACAGAACGCTAGGTTGGAAACACTGGTAGCTTCATTCTCTGAGTCTTGAACTCTTAGGATAGCCAGGCAGGTAACTTGGATAAGATGCTCTGACCCCATCCTAAACAAGACGTAGCCTGTGTGAGTAAAAAATTACTACACAAACCGTCGATAGAACCTTTGTTCCAAAATTCATGTATTTAGGGTAGATTTCTAGTTCACGACAGGGTTAAATAAATAATCTTGATTATAATGAATTCTAAAAGCTACGTTCTTGTTCAATTGAGCATATAATAGGAGGTTGGGGAATTTCATCAATAAATAAAAAATATTTTAAACAATAAAATAACATACAATATAAGAATTCACTTGTCAAAATCCTTTTATGCAGTAATAGGAAAAATAGTAGTCAGAAGTAGCATTCAGATAGACTCATTTATTAGATTAGGCTAGCTTTATTTATTAAGGTAATGAGGAGTCCATAACTGTCAAGCTTTCATAAAGAACCTAGGGTTGATACGGTGCACAACAATACAGGGTTCCTACCACTAGCGATCACCATTGGCCATATTCTTCACGTATTTCTAAATAAAAGCACACAACAATAGTAGGTTTATTAAATAGAGAAGCAAGAACAATTTACAGTACAGTCTTACGTTAGTGCTTATGCTAAAATTACATTTCAATCGGTTTATTAGAATTTGGTTCTTGCGTTGTTCTGCGTTCTTCGTAAGGTTGCAGGGGCTTCTTCTTCGAGGGGGGGATGTTACAATTCGAACATTATAAAACCATAAACATCATTACTCAAATGGGATGCCGTAATAAGACGAAGGACAGGCTATTGTCGGTCGAAAAGAAGAACGACCCATATATCGTTCAATCCACATGTAAGCACCACAGTATTTACATTTATAAAAACTAACTTGATGGTACCAAAATATTATCTTGTTATCTGCAACTGCAACATAGTTACTTGCAAGGTTTCAAGCCGATACTGGTAATATAGAAGTGGGTGAAAACCGACTAACAAGATTTGATTAAATTGATATACCTAATACTCAGTTACAGAGAAAAAAGGGGTAAAAGACTGTGCGGTAGAAGACAGTATGCCGAAAGGGACAAATATGTCTAGTCTAGAAGTATACAGAGGGAATGGTTTGATGGAGGCCTGACCTGAACTTTATATAGGTACACAATGTGTATGTGGGAACTGCCATATTAAGGTCGGAAATTAGTTTCTATTGCTAGAAATTAAAATCCAAAAAATAGAGCGTTTAGAACGTTTTTCATACAAAGTCTCTAATCACTACCTTTTTTTCTGCTCAGCCTATATACGTCCCACTGTTGGGCACAGGCCTCCTCTCATGCTCATGAATGGGAGGGAACGAGCAGTAGTCCCCACGCTGGTCCAGTGCGGATTGGGGACTTCACATACCTCTTTGAATTTCTTGTCGGATGTAGGTATTGCAGAGGGGTAATCAGAATCACGTAACGTTCCGAACGCGCGTCGGGTAAATCCAACTGTCATTTTTCCATATAAAAATTGACATTTAGATCTACCCGATGCGCGTACAATGCGTTACGTGATCGACCAACATAAGTTTCCTCACGATGTTTTCCTTCACCGAAAAGCTAACGGTAAATATCAAATGATATTCCGTGCATAAGTTCCGAAAAACTCATTGGTACGAGTTGGGATTCGACCCCACGTCTGCCGTTTGACAGCCGCATGCCTGAACCACTTGGCCACCGTAGCATTTATATTTACCTATACAGTGTGTATTTTTAATATTACCTCAAATTGTAACCAGAGGTAGGTGTTAGGGCTGTGAACCGATATTGCAAGAAAATTTTAATTTAATCTTAACTACCGAAGCCTAATTAATTTTTGAAAAATTATTGAGCAGCAATGTATTACGTACACACATTTGACTCATGGAAGAAGCGGGTCACTTGTGACAGTTGTGACGTTGCGTCAGTAAGACAAAGTAGTGATCCATTGCGTGCTGAATTATTTTATATGGACAAAAAAAGTTGGTAGTTAAGAGAAATTTCTTGCAATATCGGTTCATAGCTCTAACACCTACCTCTGGTTACAATTTAAGGTAATATTAAACATACAGGTTGTATATCTAATAATCTAATTTTAATTTCAACAGAAACTAGTTTCCGCGTTCCCGTCGTGTATAAAAAAGTTTAATGTTATTCCAGTATGCCGTTTTAAAATGAGAACCAAACTACATTTGTATGGAGAGACGACCTGAGTCGACCGTGCTGGGGACTCTTAACAGTGATATGCCTATCATGACCTGTCTGTCATGTCAATTGGACACATTAACTGGTTAATTAACCAGACCCAATAAATTGTGCAAGTTATAGTAGGAAAGTTTATTAGAGCAGTCGGCATCTGAATGCGTATTTACTTCTAAATGTGGCCTACTTGTACGAGATAAGCGGAAGATTCCTCTGACCGGGAAACCCTGGGTTATCATCGAGTCCTTGTGCTGAGCTGTGACGCACCAGTAATCTATTTGGTTCCCCACATCGCATCTCAGTGTGCAAATCTCTTGCGCAAACGAGGTTATGTGCAATATTTTTTTAAATATGTTTGATTAGCCAGTCTCATGTCGATTTTAGAATTTAAAAAACCGGCCAAGTGCATGTCGGACCACGCAAAACGAAGGGTTCCGTGCCTATTAAAAAGGTCGTATCGTCACAGAAATCTTACGGCACTTACGTCCTATAGGGAAGGCAGTTTTTCAGCAATATATCGAAAACCTAAGTATCTCCTAGCTCCATGAATAAAACTGATCCGGAAACCGACAGGTCGATCACGCCAGGCATCTTACAGACTGGCGCGGCCTGGCCGCGGCGGTCAACAGTAAACTTGTTATTAGCTGTCAAATTTACTATGGACCGCCACCTCAGGCCGCGCCAGTGTGATGCAGGCGTAACGCGTTGGACGTACGGTCAAGGACTTTTTTTGAGCCATTTAGGTGTCAACTAATTTTGGTTTTCAAATGAAGCTATGAAGTGTCCAGTATAAAGTGAGCTCTAAATGGCTCAACAATTAAAGTCCGTGACTGTACGTCAGTAGATTTTAATGTCACATTTTGCATGGGAAACTGACAGTTCAGTTGTCCTAACGCATGTTCGAATAACAACAACTTATAAAAGTTGAAAAACCCCCGACATTTTCATTTCAAAGTTCAAAGTTATCTGCATAACGGCTAAACCGATTTTGTTGAAACGTAGCTAAGAACCATCCCGATCACGTCAGCTTTCGGAAAAAAAACCGCATTAAAATCGTTCCATTCGTTTCGGAGCTACTATGCCACAGACAGACACACAGACACGTCAAACTTATAACAACCCTCTTTTTGCGTCGAGGGTTAACAATTACGCGATCACCCTTCAGAGTTCAGATCTTAGAACGTAGTTGCTATTTCAATCGGCACCACAACCAAACAATGAGGATAAGCCTGTTTTCATAATCAATTCTTTCAAAAAACACTAAAACTATTAAAATCTCTTAAAAAGACAAACGATCGCGGTCGACTCTCAACTGCCAAAATTGCTATAATGTTACGAATGTGAAACAACAAATTGAAATCACAATGCGATGCGAAGTTGTAAACCAAATTGTCAGGGTGTCTGAGGCTAGAGGGCGGTTGCATCAGCTCTATTGGCACCATCAGAGAATTCGCCTTCTATGTTCAACTGCATTTACACGTTTTTTGTACGTTTTATTATAAAATGAAAATCGCAATATTATTTTAGATAAAAACAAAAAAAATCTAGACTCCCGAGTAGTGCAAACGCTCTACCGTGTCATCGTATCTGTAACCTCACACGATGTGTATCGTGACACTAGCCATAAATTACCTGGGCTGTTATTCGCTACGCGCTCATGCGCCTCACCCCGCCGGTCACCCGTTACGAAACTAGACCTCTACCTACGCTTAGTTACTACGCATCGCGGTGTCAAGGTATAATTGTGGGTGAGCGTTGAGGTGAGCTTAAAACAAGTTACAGAATAGGGGGGCAGGTATCGTACCCACGTGTATCGATACTGTATCGCGTTCGTATCGCGTTTGTAGCAGCACTGCAAAAAGTCACCGTGTGTAGATACAAGGATACATATATAGGTACCCAACTATTTTTTATTTTATTTAAAGTTCCAAATAATTAAATTTGCTTATCGTAGTTGCATAATATTCCTGCTAAAGCCATTAATGTCTTTACAGCTAGAGTTTGGACTATTTACTATGTACTTACATTATTAAATAATGTTAAATAACGCGTAAAGTTTTCATGTAAAGTGATTGCCAAGACTCCGTAGATCATACAGCTTTCAGCGTTAAAAAGATGTCAGATCGCAAGTAGAGCCAAGCTTCCTACTCCACACGGCCTAACTCTATCAGAATCGCTCTACAAATACATCTGGGCTAAAAAGTATAGCTTGGGCACATCCTGGTCGCCGCGTGCACAGTATGAATGTATGATGATAATAAGTGTCTTGGCTGGGGCACTACCGTGCCACAGATATTAGGTATGTTTGACGTTTTCTTTGTTTATTTTGTATTGTTTTTTTCTTGTCTTAAATATTCTGTTCTATTCTTTATAAAGCCAGCCTTTATAGAGCCCTTTTGCATAAGTTGTAATACATATAATATTCTGTTAAAAATACTTGAATGATGACAAAAAAATGTAAGACTCAACGAAATAAATTAAATATTAGTTTAGTATTTGTACGGGAATTATCTGACAACTAGTCAAATGCCAATACTAAGACAACCAAACAATATTATACTAGTTTTAGCACAATAATCTAATCAGAACAGAATCAAATTACTAAAACACGCACGTTATCTAACATTGCCATTTCAAAGAATCGCGGTAAAAATGTGCTAACTGGAAGGTAACGACCTCATGACGTTACCGGTGACATCACGCGCGGAGGCTCGCGGTATAGCAGCGGTTGCCCTATTTCAGCGCATTGCTCAACGACCGTGTGGCCTAATGGATAAGGCGTCGGACTTCGGATCCGAAGATTGCAGGTTCGAGTCCTGTCACGGTCGACTGATAATCCTTTTTGTATTTTTTTGTCTGTTAGCGCAGTTAAACAACTCCCCATTTATATGTATTTTTTATACAAACAATTACATTTATATAACGTCGATTGTTATAGGTATTTTATCTATGAGTACTTACTTACCATTTAAATTTCTAAAACGTAGGTACACTCAGCCTCATAAACATATACAGGGTGTCCCAAAAGTCTCAAACGGGTAATAGCTTGAGTCATAAAAGTTACATAAAGTTTTACTTTAATAAGCTAGCAGTGTTATTTTATAGATAGATACCATTTTGAAATTCGAACTAAATAGGCCTTCTTTTGAAGCTACTTGCCAAATTATCGTAACTACAACAGGTCACTGTTAACTATGACTTTATAATTAGGAACGATTTAATTGCTTACAGGGCGTGGCTAGGCCCGGACAGTGATGCATTCTTAACCCGAACGGACTGTAGTATTTTTTTTTTCAGTAGAGTTAGTTAAAGTTCTTTGTTTTAACGATTTTACCTGTTTAGCAAAAAAAAGTGAAATTTTATTTAAAACGGAGGCACTTGTATTTTACGAGTAACTTGAGTGTTTAATTTAAAGTAAGGATATTCACGGTTACATAACAATAAAGATATGGAAGAAAAGTAAACTTTTCAAAGTCAAAGTGATTTATTCTTCAATTTAGGCATATTACATGCACCTATGATTGTCGATAAACTACCACCGGTTCGGAAAGTAAACCTCTGCCTCGAGGAGAACCGGCGTAAAAAACTCGAACTTTAAACATCATTACAGGATCCATTTTTAGGGTTCCGTAGCCAAAATGGCAAAAACGGAACCCTTATAGTTTCGTCATGTCCATCTGTCTGTCTGTCCGTCTGTCCGTCTGTCCGTCTGTCCGTCTGTCCGTCTGTCCGTCTGTCCGTCTGTCCGTCTGTCCGTCTGTCCGTATGTCACAGGCGTTTTACTCGAAAACTATAAGGTGTATTTGAATAAAATTTTGAGGATAGGTGTATTTCGTTAGCCGCTACATAGTTTTGTAATTAAAATGACAAAAAAAAAATTACGGGTGCACTCCATACATAAAACTAAAAGTCAAAAAAAATAATTCATTGTGACCCCCCGTGTGCACATCAATCGATAGGCCTTTCAAAATAAATATGAGGTTTCTTAGCATTTTTTTTGATTAAGTGAATAGGGTCGGAGATAATCGCCCCGAAAGTCACTAAAATTCTGTCCCCCCCCCTCTAATTTTTGAACGGTGTATTTTAAAAATATGGAAAAATTCATGGACATAGGGCTTATTAATTTCATTCACCTAGAATTGTTTTGAACAACATCGGTTCAGAGGTTTTCGAGATATTGCTGAAAAACTGCCTTCCTCAAAGAAAAGGACGTAAGTGCCGTAAAATTTCTGTGACGATACGACCTTTTTAATAGGCACGGAACCCTTCGTTTTGCGTGGTCCGACACGCACTTGGCCGGTTTTTTTATTTTATTTGGAATGCCTGTATTTTTTTTAAACATGACGTGGATTTTATTTTTTTGGTAACTGTTATGACTTTGAGCTATCATTATTGGAGCAGATTGCTGGAACAAATTGTCGTAAATGTGGAACCGCCGGACAAAATAACCATTTTTCTTCAGGTACTAGTTAGGTACAGGTACATAGCTTTAAGTTTTTGATAAGAACCAACTACTCCATCGGTCCTTTTTTTTTGGCGGTCACTTTGAATTACTTTTCTTCCATATATCTGGAGTCCTAAATCACTTAGAATCACAAACTTGGTGTCTAAATATACGTATTAAGGGTCAGGGAATTTAACTAGATATTTTTTAGGGTTGAGTTCCAAAAAGATATTAAAGGAACCCCGTTACTAAGCCTCCACTGAGGGTCCGTCTGTCTGCGTGTCAGTAATAGCTAAACTGTTAACTCTATTTTAATTTTATTATTCGTCCAGTGTCCACATTATCACGTGAAACTGCACCACTATCACCCGTTTGCGGGTTGACGATGGATTTTGGGACACATTGTGTACTTCTAGATGATTCTAGGACCTTATTGCTTATAAAAGTCGAAAAGTGTAAACATGTTTAAGATGCTGACTTAACCAAAAAAAGAGTTATTCTCATGTTATCACTGGTAACAGATGCAATTTTTTCTAGGAAATACCCAGTGATTACCCCTTAAGTGTTGGTGGTACCAGTATTGCACAGGGGATTTAGACAGGGTAGACATAATTTAAAATCTAGAGGTTTCCCATCTTATCTATACCTTATTTTTGTCAGGTCGATCACTAACTTTTTTCAAAGCAAGAAAGTAACATTAATTTCGTCTTGCATTCTGTATTTTATATTTGCTACCATCACAGTTAAGGTAATCAAAATAAACAAACGACGAGACATTACACTTTTTTTGTGGTAACAGATGGGATAACCCCCTAAAAGTATAAAACATACGAGAAAAGTGGTCTACTTTCTCTCTTATTTGTATATTGAGGTTCAAAAGTGGTAGAGAACTTTCTTGTCTGACTGTTACATTGTATTTACATACTGACCACGTACGCAAACATATAAAGTTACATTTATAAGAAGTAAAATTGATGATGATTGAAGTACAATTAATGTCAAAGTCAAATAATTCTGTCTAAAATAATTAACTTGTAAACAAACGCAGTGAAAAAAGTTTAAGGAAAACAAAATCTTATGAGTAAGTACCTACTATAAAATCATCGCAAAACAGATTTGCATTTTATTTACACTGGAAAACCGTTAAATATGGAGTGGAAAAATACTGACCCAAAACCAGTTTTTAGGACACGATTAATTATTAATTTAATCATAATGCTGCGGTAATCATTATGTAAGTAGCACACGTAACGCCGACCAGTCCAAATTTAGGTTATAGATCCTACAAACAAAGCAAATGTATCCATTGTAAATAATGTCAAGTGGTGTTTTATAGGGAACGATAACGTAACATAATCTATAAGTACAGTCGCCATCAGATATATCGAAGCGGCCAAAGTGCTCACAAATATCTGAACACGTCTCTATTGTCGAGGCATTAGGGACATGTTCAGATATTTGTGAGCGCTTAGTGTAAGGCCTGAGTGGACGCTCCGCTGTGAGCGGGGCGTGCAGCGTCCATATAAATTGCATTTGTTTTATATGGACGCTGCACGCCCCGCTCACAGCGGAGCGTCCACTCAGGCCTTACACTTAGGCCGCTCCGATATATCTGATGGCGACTGTACTAATATTATAAAGAAGAAAAGTCTGTGAATTGTAGCTTTGTAAGTTTATGAGTTTGTATGTAATGGGTAATCTCCGGTCCGGAACTGCTTATCCGATTTCAAAAATTCTTTCACCTGCGTGTAGAATGGTTTTTCTGGATGGTTATAGGTATAAGTACCTATAAACGTAAAAACACTTATATGATTAACAGAATGATTTACAGGTTTAAAAATTAAAATGTAGCAATTTAGTGTCCGTGTATACCTATATAGGATAGGTATATATGTCGTAATATATTCGACCACCACACCACAACATCACAACAATTGGGAGTTACCCGTTTATTACCATTCATTTAACGTAAATATTCAAATGTGTACATGTCTATGCATTAAGATTACACGCACTTTCCTGGTACGGGTAAATTACCGGTTATAGCATTTTGGTTTGTCCCAATTTTTTTAATATCATTTTAACAATTTGTTTTTGTAGTTCTTATTTAGATCTTCGACAGGCGATGCATCAGTGACTGTGGAAACGATCAGGCCTTTTTTTTCACGCAGAGAGAATGCCTTTACGCACCCCCCTGGGATAGGAATGGTCCATTGTGGGGGATATGTGGGACTGACCCTTCCGTAAGGGAAGTGAATACCCACTAGACCCTGCGGCGTTAAACTTCGCGGCCGTGTTGGGGAGCATCTTGAGCACAATGCTCCCCCGGCTGCCCCGACTACGACACCGGGTTCATCCTCGCGTCAAAGGAGGGACGGGTTGGTCCAGCTTTAACCCCTCTCCTAAACGTGGTCCTAGTGGTGTGGGTCCCCAGCCTACGGCCGTTTATACCTATATTGACGCTGCCTTCTCCCTCGCCGTCTGCGCCGAAGTGGGTGCGCATCTGCTCTTTCTTCGGGTTCTCGCACCGTTTTCTCTTTCATTGCCATAACCGTCTCGCATAAATGGCTCATGGCATTCCACAATCCCTCACTGCTCAGCATACAGGACACCATGCTTTGCAACGAGAGATCTACCATCCCTAAGGCCCCTCTAAAAGTCTTGGCGCTCCATGGCCCAGCAAGGACACTCTTCGAAAGTGTGTAGAGCCGTATCATCGTTGCTGCCGCCATAGTGGCAAGCCGGTGATGGCTTTCTACCTATTTCATGCAGGTATTGATCGAAGCAGCCATGTCCGGTCATCTACTGCACTAGCCTGTATGTTAGCTGTCAAAGGACGGGAGGAGCTGGCTTTTCCACCTGTCCCTCTCACGCTTGGCTGCCATACGACGCCTCCTTTCTATTTCTTGGGGGCCAGGCACTCCTCAGTTGTCCTGGCCTCCACCCGTTCGTTGTATCGTTCTGCCAGTAGCTGGGCATCTAACTCCCAGGGCAGGATGCCGCCGCATGCCCCACCGTCCTATAGCCCCTTATAGCTCGCTAGGCTATCACGCGCTGGGCCTTCGAAGAAGGGCCCTCGTCTTATTTGTGAGCTTCTTTGCCCATACCGGCGCCCAGTACAATGCTATGCTGCGAATGACTTTCGCTAATAGGCACCAACATTTAGCAGTAAGCGGCCCAATGCCATTGCAGTGTCAATGATTCGGGGAGACAGTTTTGCGAAATGTTCGCTAAGGTCCCACCTGCGGTCCAGAATAAGGCACTGATATTTTATGTGGGTCTTAACCTAGACCGTTTTTCCCCCTACGAGAATGACATCGCTGGCACTTGGCCGCCAGCCCCTTCCTTCAAATACCCCCGCTTCCGTCTGCCCCGCTATTCTGTAACTTGTTTTAACCTCATCTCACCTTTCACCTACAAATATATCTTGACGTATTCAGATGTCTAGTTCCGTTAGGCGTGACGGGTTCGGATTAGCGCGTTCAGAATAACAGCCCTGTACATAAAAACTCTTAAGGAAAAAGCCCCCCCCCCCCTTCCCAAAAGCATCTGAGTCCGCACCGAAATCGTTCCAAAATCTAACCTCAGCGGGGTCAAGCCCCACCCAAACGGTTTCAAACCTCCATCAAACTAACATCTGGATCCGCTAGCGGTAAGCTGCTAGTGCTACTTAATTGTCAGTCATCTGTAAATCTGACAGACAGAATGATGCATGTAATCATAAAGGTTAACTATTGTGTCACTGTAAATATTATTATAATAAAACACTTATCTTAGAAGCATAAGATTGTATGTCAAGATCAAATTCAAATCATACACATCTTCATCTTCATTACTATAAAACTCAAACCGCTTGGTCATAGCTTTTCATAATACATATCAGCTGGTTGTTAGATAATTATCTTTACCCCGGTTTTACCTTATCCTCAATATGGCTTGCACGATATCATAGTTTTCCTCCTTTAAGATATAGGACAGTTTTGTTTTTAAAATGTTTTTCCTTGTCCCTAAAACGGTAATTTATTCAGCTATATCGATTTATATGCGTATGTCGTCACACCTCAGTCTCTGACGTCTTTAAAAACCCTACTTGCAATATACAGGATGAGGCGTGAATATTGCAATAAAAATAAACTTATTCTACTTTATCAGTTTTCAATATACGAAGATAATGTTTATTGCAAGTTATAATTTATTTGTTTGATATTTTAGTCGTGTGTTGAGTTTATAATAAAAACCAAAGTTTTAGTGGAGTGAAGAAACGGGAATGAAGTCTGTGATCTTAGTTTAAAGTGGTTATTAAAGACACTGACATGACCCGCAAGTCATTTGTTAGGTATAAAGCTTGTCGTACAAGGCGACTAAAAGGGGTCCTCGGGGTGGTACATGGTTGCAGTGGGGGCTGCAATCGAAAAAAAATGGTAGGACCCACTGAGTCATGATGCTAAGGCGGCACTGGTGTGTTCAATAGGAGATCCAAGAGCCGTCCGAAATGCGTCGAGGAGGACCATCGGGGGGTTTTTAGTCGGTGCGAGTCCGACATAACCTCCGCGCTATCCGTGGCGCGGAGGTATCCATAACGGATTTTCCTCCCATTAACAAAAAAAAAAAGTACAAAGCTAGTTATAATGGCCAACAACCATAGCTCTCGTCAAATAAGATACTGCTGACTCGACACAATCACGAAAACAGCCAACACCATAGCCTAAACCAACGTCTGCCACTGAAATAAATGCTAGAAATTGGTCAATATAGTTAGTGTTGGTCGAATTTAATTTTGTGATGTAATCAAAAAACCATTTTGTGAATTGTACATGTAGATTAGGAATCTTTTCGTAACGTCAACCACATTCTAAGGTCAATGATAGATTTTCTTTGGAGCGACTGCCCGCTGATTTTAGACTGGAACCATCGACGAAGCATTTAGACGCCGCCTGAAATGCGTTTTATTGAAAAATACATTATATACTCTGTTAAAGAGTGCATGAATTTTAATTTGACATTTGACATGTTAAATTATTATTATTTAAACTTGTATTGATATGATTTGACATTAAATATATTGTGTCACAAATTGAATGATAATACCTATACTCATTATGTTTTGTGTTTTTGTTTTATTTTTCTATTTCCTCGTTATTGTATACTTTTACATTTGTTGACATAGTATCTTTTGTTGTCTTTGTATCTTTATTGTTCATTATTTTTGACGATCGTGATAAAAAAAACATACTTTCACTTTTCATGTGTTTATGGCTGGGTACAGGCGGCATAAAATCGCTTTTTATGTTCTCGAGCATAAAGTAAAATCCTCGTCTAAAACAAAGGTAATCACGCCAACAGCCACGATTACTGTAAACATTCATAGAATATAACTTACTTTTTTATTTCATTTGCTTTCCGTGACAGACCAAGGTCGTCGGGTCATCGACCTGCACGCAACTAATTATATTTTAATCTATGATTATTATTGTTTTATTTCCTCACAATCCAAGTGAAAATCAGAGTGTAAAACACGTGCATTCTCTCCTCGACACTAAACTCATTTTATCCTCGACACTATATCGATCCGAGCTGAAAGCGCGGATCGATAAATAAAATGGGTCGTTTTATGCACTTGTTGTACAATCTACTATTGTGATATGTATGCAAATTTGTAATGTATTTTTTTATCATGAAATAATTGATCTAATCTAATCTAATTGGAATCTTTTACCTTGGATGGTAGATATACCTATGCTTTTTGAATGGCCTACTTTGATGCAACTTGGCCAACTCAAATAATCTCAAACATAAGTACCTACTAAACCTTTCATAAGCACCATTCCAAGAAAATTACACTCACTTATTTCCCAGAATGTGTCGCCAAAAAAATCGAAAGTGCTTGTAACAGATCGGTATACCTACGAGTACATGTATGTATGTACGTCGCCCACACTGATCCAAACAATGTGGACTTTCGATAAGCCACTAATGACTAACATTAACACACTGACTGACATGTCTTATAACATGTTTGGAAGTACTATCGCCCAAGGGTACGGGTACACACTTCTAGGATCATTTTCGAGCGTTCGCTATGCATGTGCAGACGATTTTGAACAGAAAGTGTGAAGCCGTACCCTTGGGCGATAGTACATAGGTATGAAATATCACGTTAACAGTACAGTCAGCGTCAGATATTTAGTAGCAGCCAAAGTAGCTAAATATATCGCAACACGTCATATCAAGTAAGTTGAATGGAATCTCAGCAAAGGGTCGATACTCGTAGGCCACTTTATAAAATTACTAATAAATTCATTATCAACTTTGATTCTCATATATTGGTTAAATGGTTATTTAACTCCCTAGGGTAAAGGAGAACTCTAGAAGCCAAATTGTAGTTATTTAGTAGTTTCTAATTAATTATAGGTATGGTTGAATGTTGTCATTTAGGAAAGCTTAACCTTTATACTTAGTTTAATACTACATACATTAATATTATCATTTCGTTATCCTTTTCAAGTAAGATAGCAATTCTAATGAAACGACACAACCTCGTCGAGTTTGGGCTCGTTAGAATCGTCTCAATGAGTAGTTGATGACGGTATACCGAAAAGTACAGTCGGCAATAAAAGCTTGTACCAAAAATTTAATTTTGGACAGAAACTTATTACAGTTAATGTTTATTGCGGGTGATCATTAATTGTTTTTTTTTGTAGTGTGTTGAGTTTGTTATAAAACCAAAAATAAAGTGAAGTGAAGGTACAGAAATAAAGTCTGTGATTTTAATTTAAAGTGTTTATTCAAGACATCTAAATTGAGACCCGCAAGTTATTTGATAGTTATCAAAGCATGTAAAAATGCCCAAGAACCATGGTTCTTGTAAAAACAAAAACAGCAAGTACCACGGCTAAACAAACGTCTGCCATTGAAATGAATCCCTTTGCTCAATATATAGTGAGTATTGGTCGAATCAAATTTAGTCTAAAGACATTTTTTTGAATTTCACATGTACATTAAGACTCTTTTTGTAACATCAGGCCACATTGTAAAGTCAATGATGGACTTCCTACATGCAAAACATAGCGACAAATATAGGTCTAAAAAATACCATAATCGGACATTGTTGTATGAGATTATTGTCTCCTGTGTAAGTATCGTAAATACCTGGCAGGTACAGATGTCTTGTGTCAGAAGTATAAAAAAGAGATGCTTTCAATAAAAACATATTAAACGGATTTATTAACAATCGACGCTAAAGCGAGACTTAAAAAATTACCGCAAAAAATTACGTTCAAGTTCGATGAAGAAATTCTCTTTACAGGTATTCCACACTTAAAATGAAATATAAAAAAAAAATATAGGCATTGTACGTCACATTTTTTTCAATAGAATCACATAAATCTTGAAGGAGGCAGAAATATTTTGATTTCTTTTTGGGGCAATATTCACGCGCTCCTTTTCGCTGGGTTTTTTCTCGACTCTTAGGCACAAAGTAATAAATTAACCCAACTTGACAATACAAAACCTCTGAATAATGTGATATGGGATTCACTGGCACGCTTACTCGGGTCTTCCCCGTAGGTACATTTCAACTTTATTAAAAACAAACCAACACACTTCGCAATTGGTTGGAATCTTTTATTTTTTATGTATGTTCCCCTTAGAGCATACATAACTGGAGTAGCCTTATGTCGTGTTTGCGTACAAAAAAGTCTGCCGAATTTTGCGGGGTCGGGGGGAGCATCTTAATAGGATATAGAAACTCAATTATAATAATAGCTTGAACTGGTTTAATGTTTATAATATCAATTGCTTACTGCAACATGCGGGCATTTTTATGTTCAGTGTTCTCTTGCGAGGCGATTTTGTGATCGATAGTGAAATTATCTTTGTATGATTTTTTGCACATTGTGCAAGGTTTTTTATAGAGGGTAAGTTACTGAAAGGCTACTCCAGTTATGAATGCTCTAAGATGTTCCCTGATTACTCGAAGACGCCTGGGCCGATTAGAAAAATTCTTTTTTTGTTTGTAAGGGTATCCTTCCCATGTGGTCCTATGACCATTGGGTCAGGATCCGGTGATGGGATCTTGGAATAATCGAGGAAACTCTTCAAATAGGGCGAATGACTGAATTGAAGTCGGTCAAAACTCTATTTTTTTATGTAAATTCATTATTAGGTAACAAAGATTAAATTATGGCTGAGAGGCACCAAATGACAGTTTAGTTTATTTGCATCATAATTAGGATGCTACTGTGGCATGTAAGCATGATCTTATATAAGTATTCATTTAAATATTTTAGGCAAGGTACTTAAATATGAAATAAATGTACGTTCACAGGAAAAGTTTTATTTTTGAACCGTAACAGCATGAAAATTGAGTCGAATACTGATAAACATTGTCATTTCACCACAAAGTTACTGTGAACTGGCGTTAGTCTTCCAAGAACCCCGCACCCAGCGACCTTCGCTTAACTATCTACGGTGGCTGCGAAAATAAATCGATAACTAATTGAGTTAATGAAATCAATTGGGTGCGAAAAAATAGTATATTTCGATGCTAGTGCGGAAAGTTTGTCATTACGTCACGAGTACCGAGATATCTTGTCACGAGCCGTAGGCGAGTGGCAAGACTCGGGACGAGTGAAGAATGACATTTCCGCACGTGTATCGAACGACGTTTTTTTAAAACAGTTGCGAAAAAATAAGAAAAACAACAAGTAAGGAATTCAAAACTTTTATATTAGGTACTCATTCTATATCATCATTGTAATACAGTTGAAAAAAAAATGAAGTTTAATACAGTTTAAATACAGTTTAATACAGTTCTATCTTATTTATTTTTTATTGACATAATAATTAATGGTACGATTTGTACAAGGAAAAGTGAAAAGCACTAGTGCGCGAAAACCAACTTTCCGCACGCTAAACAGCTACGTAAAGTAGCACTTTTTGAGCAACTGTATTAAAAATATATGTTCCGTTAACGGTGAAACAGCTGGCCGATTGCGAAACGCTTTCTTAGCCCTTGTACAGTCGCCATCAGATATATCGGAGCGGCCAAAGTGCTCACAAATATCTGAACACGTATGTAATGCCACGACAATAGAGACGTGTTCAGATATTTGTGAGCACTTTGGCCGCTCCGATATATCTGATGGCGACGGTACGTACGTCAGGTAGATCCAAATGTTTTTGCCAAACGTCAGTTTATTCGCCCTAACAACGCTCGTTCGAAAGCTCCCTAATAGGCTTGTGTTGTCTACTAAGTTTTTTTTACGATCCAATTTTTTGGAGAGGAACAAATGTTTTTACCGGAGCAACTACATTTAAAGAACATAAATACCCAAAAATTTGAAATAAAGATTGACCTCGCTCACGGCAGCTCAAAACGTTTCATACTAATTGACATATAGGTATGACGACACAAATGTCGCAATGCTATGTGTAGGTATTAATCGTTGTGTGGAAAATCAAGTTAATTGCTGTTTCGGTCGCAAAATACTGCGTTTAGGTCCATAGTTGCCATACAATCTTGTTTCTATAAAAGCGTAAGGATTCTATTGGTAGCTTTAAAGTTACTCTTGGACAATAATTTTTTTTTTTTTTTTTTCTAAACTTTATTACAATAATTTGATGGTTTACTATCCATTTAGCAACAAAGCACGCATTGTACGTAAGGTGCGGATTATTTTTCTAGACCGAAATCACTTCTCTTTGTACTGGTAAACAATGCGATTGTCTTTCAATGTTAAATGCTAAACAAAGCGATTGTCTCTTATTGTGTGTAATCGCTTATTGATACTGTAAAATAAACGTAGTAAATATCAGTAATACTGTTAAACACTACTTTTCATGAATGTTCTAATATGTATGATGTGGATGTGCTTGAATATATAAATAAATAGCGGGCTACGCGCGGGAGGCGAAGCCCGCAAGCCGCCCGCGCCCCGTTATCGTCCTACCTCTGCTCCCGCGCGCCGCAAAGGTGAGGACCGAGTTAAGTAGTCTGCCTACAATCACGAGACGCATGCGTCAGAGCGCTGCGTGGGATTTTCACTACATGTCATATGGACATAAAGGTGCTACGGACTACGGCGTAGCGATAGGAGCGTAGCTTAGCAGTGTACGAGGTAAAAAGTTACGCTTTGTAAATTACCTCATTACTTACGAAATATCTTAAAGTACGCTTCGAACAATGTAGAACAACCGTTATTTAGGATTTGGGGCTAATCCTGTCCTACCCAACACGTGTATTTATTAATGGTTTTATTTCGTAATTCGTAATATTATGAAATGTATTAAAGTACTTTTCTCGGAACGGTCATATCCTCATATGTAGGTTAATAGGCTATTTGTGATTAACATTATTTAAAACTCATTTACTATATTCTCATCATAACTAAATTTATTTGCAAGAATACGTTTACGAGAATTTAAAAATAATAAATAAACAAACGTAGTAACTCTTTCAGTAACCGTAAACTTTTCACAATTATTATAAAACAAATCTCGATTGGTCATAATTGAGAAAATAACTCTATCTAGTCTTTACGTCTGTTTGTTACCTTTTCACGCTTAGACCGCTGAACCGATTGTGATGAAATTTACCATGGAGATAGTTTGAGTCTCTGCAAAGTCAATACAATAGTTTTTTCACTTCTCATGCTCGAAAAGTGTATCATATTAGGCTTAGCAAGCGGGGTTAAAATAGTACATTTAGCCCCTAAGGATAATACCAGATTACAGCAAATTTTAAAATCTACCAATCAGAAAACATAATTCATTTCAAACATCAGGTGTTTTTTAGTCCCTAATTCACAAGCATTAAAAAAAAATAGCTGGATGCGGGTGGCGCAGGACCGTTCAATTTGGCACTCTCTGGGGGAGGCCTATGTCCAGCAGTGGACGTCTTTCGGCTGATATGATGATGATGATGATGATGAAAAAAAATAAACGCCTCTGGCCGTCAATAGCCGCGTTCAAACGTTCAAGCGTGGTTGACTGCATACATGGCATAAGCTATGAGATTGAGCGGGATAGACTGCTGTCTATTTCGCTTAATCTTATGTCCCGTATGCTGTCCGCCGCGCTCGGCCGTTTGGAGGCGGCTATTGACGGTCAGAGGCGTTTATTCGTAGTGTCAATATTTTGTGTCTGTGACAAAGCAGTTTATTAAAAATAACATGGCGCCAAATACAATCTTTTCGCTGTGGATAATTTTATTGATTGTGGATGGATAATTTTTGTTTTTACTATTCGCTCGCAGTCGAAGTGAAAATCAGAGTACATAATAATTCTGGTCTAAAAGCCGTATTACCCCTCGAACAATTGTCCCTCACTTCGCTCAGGAAATTAACCATCTCGTGGTAATGGCTTATTTTAGCCCCTTGTCATACAATCTACTATCATCCCACGCTTTTGAAAAGTCTAATTGCATATCTTCTATAGTTTATATACAGCGGGCGTAGCATGATTGTCATTTAATCACTTTGTGGATAAGACATCCGTCACGTTCTGACGAGTATGCGATAAAATGGTAATCATGCTACGCCCGCAGGCGTAGCAGCAGGGTGGGCACCAAACCGTCTATAATCATAACAAATTCAGTGCCGGGTACCCGACTAGCGGGCGCCTACGCCGTAGTCGTTTTCCGCTACATACGAGAAAGACCACGGGATCGGCTACGAGCGTAGCGCGTAGCGATTCCCGGCAGCGAATGTGTTAAGCCGTGTTCGTTAAAATCTAAATTAATATAAAGTTGACAAGTTTATATGAAATAAAAGCTGCCGGCGCCATATTTATGGGGGTAGGAGTCACTGGGAAAAAGCTAGTATTCATTACATTCCTATTAGTGGCGTAGCTGACACGATTGGCACCGGGTGTGGAAATTGCGTGAGTGTCGATGGAGCTTTGCGTCGATGGTGACACTACCGGGTGTCAGACCCCTAGAATGTTAGACGGACCGACAAAGTTGCCATTGAATGTGTAATATTTTTAAACGTAGGTTCATTTGTATTGAATTTATCATTCTTATATCTTCTCTAACGTCTAACTCCTAACCTCATCCCGGACAAGTGAAAACATAAATCCAACTGGTCGATTGCGTAACTCTTTGTACCTATACGTTAGGTAGATAGTAATATCATTTTGACAAAATGACAGTTGATTTGTCCCCACGCTCGTTCGAAAAGTTAAGGAATTATCCTTCTGGATCCGCTACTACACGTGCTGATGATGTTCTTAGTGAACTTATTCCCAATTCCAAATATTTCTTTATCAAAAAGAACAAAAGACAGAAGAAACAAAAACGCAAATGTATCACAATTTTAGGAAACATGCCGAGGTATAATACAGTCGACGTCAAAGATACGTTTCCAATTATGCACCTTATTCTTAACGTAATACGGCGAAAAATGTATACATATCTTTGATGGTGACTGGACATGTTTCCAAATTAAAACAAAACTCAATTCCTCCCCGGACCAACTCGCTGTAACGTAATTTTCCTCGTTTTCTTGATCCCTGGTTTCTAGGGCAAGTAAAATGGAATTGCTTTAGACATTGTGACGACCCGAATGGAACCCTAAATCTAAATAGCACTATAAAGATTCAGGTTTATATTCGCAGGAACTAAACCGTTGCACAGCGTAGATCAAGGACAGAAGTCTAATATTGTCTGTATCACCATGCCTATCCCACTCGCATTTTCCGTGTAATGGCACAGGTCTTTGGTAACCTATGTTATTCTGCCACAATAGATCATTCACTGGTCGAAGCGGCACATTAAAGGCCCACAAACATCAATAATAATAACCTATGTTATTTACAAGAATATTTAGTCAGTCAAGCACGACCAACACGCGTGTGCTAGAGCGGTACATAAACCTCCCGTTGCTTTCTAAATTTTTCAATAAGTAGGAGACGGCCTATATCAGAGGCCAGAGGCGGACTTGTGTTAGCCGGCTTGTTATAGTTTCTAAGGGTTAGTTCTTAATTTTGAGTCAATACCAGTTTTTGCCCGCGGATTCGTTCAAGTAGAACTCATTATGTTTATATTATCGCTCTCTCATGCATGGTTCCATTGTTTATTTCATCGCCTTTAGGTAATCATTTCCCGAAGAAAAAAACATTATGTCTTAACGGACTTCGAACATTTCTATACCAAACATCAATTCTATGATGCCATTCATTACCACGCATCACGCATGCCATCCCAAACAATGTTGTTTTAGGTGCCCTGTGACCACAGTGTCCGGATTAGTGGATACGATTCTGAAATTGAACCCCAGATTAAGTCCTTATTCCTCGAATCAGGCCTAAGAGTCATTAATGTTATGGCTTCTGTTATTTCTTATTTTGTGCTATCGACCCTAAATTTCTGATTAAATCCCTACGATCTTAACACACTTTGTAACAAAATATTTAGAAAGAATTACTCTATTGAAGAAAATTTACCTAACCTTGATTTGACTTTATGAGAAGTCATCGCCCTTAAAGAGCACTATTCTATTAATAAATATCTAAACTTCTACGTGTCAATCGTAGATTTGTTTTCTATATGAGAAAAGTACTTTTCGCACCTGCTAATCAGAAAAGAGTAATTGTTGCCCTCGAATGAGGAATCAAAGTTGTACTTTTCCTCCATGAACCTGTTATTCAAAAAAGGAGTCATGAGTTTAAATATTCCTCATAGAATGTGTGAAAAGCAGTATGTGTCACTCGGTGGTAAAATTATTTCCGTCTGAGGTGTAAACACTTGGATCCCACGTTATGATCAATATTCTACTTTAGAATCTCTCGCTACGCTCAGGATTCCATTGTAAAATCTTTCGCTTCATTCATACCTACCGCCCTCACCGTATATATGCCATTTTACTACCTTATGACAATCTACTGTTATTTATTATGTAAAAAAGTTAGAAATTGCACAACACTATACGTATCGCGGTGAATCTTGATCCCTATGACAGCTGTCATCTCCGTACAATTTATAACCTTAAAATGTAAAATTGTACTGAGATTACAGCTGTCATGATAAAGATTCGCCGCGATACGTAAGAGTATAAGTCATGTTGTGGGGGCCACAGGAAGTGGAATGCGGAAGGGTTGTTGAATATTTCGACTGAAATACTAGGCAATACCGATGGCCGTTGGGGCGGAAAGGTTCTCGAGTGGCGACCACGTACCGGAAGGCGCGGCGTGGGTAGGCCCCCCACAAGGTGGACTGATGACCTGGTAAAGGTCGCGGGAGTCCGCTGGATGCGGGTGGCGCAGGACCGGTCAGTTTGGAACTCTCTGGGGGAGGCCTATGTCCAGCAGTGGACGTCTTTCGGCTGATATGATGACTAGGCAATAATAAACCGAATACCGTAATTGTAGTAAGGATGCGATGCACTGTGTGTGCACATCGTGTAGGCATGTGTATTTGCGGGTCACAGCTACGGGGCAAATGCGGAAGGGTTGTTTAATATTTCAACGTGGATACTAGGATAACATAAAATAGGAACCGCTGTACACACGTGTAGGCTACATCGAGCGTGTCTGTAGTATATTTGTAAGAGGGCTAAGGCCCGGAAAGTAGGATAAGGCAAACTTATCGAGCATGAACGCACGTGTAGACGCAACAGCGAGCACGTTTACGTGAAGTATTAACACGTACAATAATTAACTTTTACGACAGTCACAATATTGCAATTGAATAGGTAGTTAATTTATTTCATTAAAGCACCTAACTTCATGGATGTATTGTGATGTCACGTACCTAATTGAACTCGTAAGAGTGATACAAAAGGAATTGAATCAACCAGACCTATAATTTGATTTACAAGAAAAAGAAGAGGGTTGTGTCGTAGAACCGTTAATTAAGCTTATGTGGATACTTCTTTGTTGGCTCTGGAACCCTAATAAAAAATGGTGCGAGTCTGACTCGCGTACCGAGGGTTCCGTACTGAGCAAACTGTACAAAAAAGTCACAGAAATGACAGAAATTCACTAAACTCTCTATGAGTACAGATAAATCGGCAACATTGACTGACGTAGGTCATTTGACTCGCGGTACATTGAAAATGGCGGTCATTTCAGCATTATTTTTATGTCCATAAACTAAATAACATTTTGTGATTAACAACTAATGGCAAATAAAGAAGGATTAAAACATGTAACAAACAATTATTTGAAATCAGATTAGGCTTCTCTACAAAAAGTTATTCCGGAAGTCACGTGATACATTTTGAACTGTACCCCTATACAAAAACGCGAGCAAAGAAGTATCCACTTCAAAACAATAAAATATTGAAAATCATACCTATTCCACTTTCTACTTATAATATAAATACGGAAGTTTATATATTTGGATGATTATTACCTATTGTTATACGAAAACACGGCTGAACATATTTGGTTGATCTTGACGGGTAAGAAGTATTTAGAATTTGCATTAAGAAGTAGAATACCATTCCAAAAATGATGTCCCAATGGATTAAAATAGGGAGTGGAAGTATATACGGAAGTTTATTTAAATCGATCTAGGTGACAGCACAAAAACCCAGGTACAGTAAGTATATCGAAGTGCCAATCGTGAAAACTCTAATTTCTTTAACCAGACATAATCTCATCTCTCATCGTCATCATCATTAAAGACGTCCACTGCTGGACATAGTGCCACAATGACCGGTGCTGCGCCACCCGCATCCAGCGGACTCCCGCGACCTCTGCCAGTTCATCATATAATCTTATAGATACTCGTACTTATACACACATCAGATTCGGTTGAAACCGTTCAACCAATCTCACTGGAGCGCAAACTCTTAGAGTATTCCAGTGTTATATCCCCCGCGTGGTCGTGCCGGAGAGTTCCCCCTGGATTTTCCCCAGGATACTCTCCAACCATGCAGTTCGACAGCTATATTGGGTCCGTCCTATTATAGTAACAGTCAGGTTCTAAAAAAAAAATCGTACTTATACTTTTGAGGTTAGCGCTCCCACGAAAGTGGAAAAGTTCTAACAAGAGCGTTATCGCTGACAATAACACTAACACTTTTATATTTAACAACATCATAACATTCACGCAACAGAAGTGGAACACCTCCTCGGGCCCGCTGCGCCCCTGGGACGCAATCCGTGTCAACGCGATGAAGTTTATTCCAGTTTCAGGATTTAGCACACGGGTTGAAATAGTACATTGTTTAACGAGGGCCGTAAGTGGAATATTGCTAACGAGAGTGTATCAGAAGCCCGACGCCGAAGGCGGAGGGCTTTTGATGACTCGAGTTTGCAATATTCTTACGCCCGTGTTATACACAATGTTTTTCATCACATTTGCGAGGAAATAAATAACAACAAAAGACAGAAAAATGTATGTTTCATACAGCAGCACCAATCAAAAAATGACAACTTCACTTCCAGATCAGTGCTAGTAGAGCGCGCAGTTCAATATTTCAACCAATCACAGAGCAGTATTCTTGCGGGGCGGGGCGTCGTGACCAACTAGATTTTTTTATTCAACCAATCACACAGCAACCAGATTTGCTTAAGCCAATCAGAGGGTTCTATTATTAAAAAAAAAAACCATAACGCCCATGGGCGTAATATAGCCCATTACAGCTCAGTACGCTTGCGTATAATAACACCATTTTCGAGCAAGTGTGATGAAAAATAAATAATAATTTGGGGATTGTGATTTTCAGCATGAGGTCAGAGTTTATTTTTGCTTACTCATTACTTTAACACATTATAGTACTCGTGCTATTATTTATTCTGTGACATTATGCACTAATAGTGGCGCAAAACCGATCATTGTGCATATTTCGGATGATGGCTTATGTAATGATGATGATGATGCGCTAAGAATGCACTTGAATTCGCTTTCCATGTAATAATATTTCATTACTCCTTTCTCTTTGGAGTCTGGAAACAAGTAGAACCCACTCAATCCATGCTAATCCATACTTCCATGCTAATATTAAAATTCGAAAGTAAGTCTGTATCTGTTATCTTTTCACGCTTAAACCGCGTTAGAATAAATTTGGCATGGATATAGTTTGAGACCCTGGGGCCTGGGAAGGATAGGATAGTTATTATCTCGCAAATCATCCCTGAAAGGGGTGAAAAGGGGGTAGAAGCTTGTATAGAAGAGCGATGTTTAAGCCTACGCCTGAAATACTTTAATAGCAATTCTCTTCTGAGGCAATATTAACGAGATCCACGCGGGCGAAGTCGTGGGCAAAAGTTAGTTCAATATAAATGCGTATAACTTTAAGTGTTACCGCGTAATTGAATCTAGCTGGTTCAAATTGCGTTTGCCAGTGCCTATTTTTGTAAAACTCCGCTGTAAAAAAAAATGCCAAGTAGCGCTCTGACGCGTGTGGTGCGGAAAGGGTTGTTGCTATGAACTTAACCCATTCAAGGCCACGCATCGTCACGTGTGCTGAGCCGTAGCGCGTACCAGCGTATTAAAGAACATAAATACCCAAAAAGATTGAAAAATACTAATTGATTGAAAAATACTAATTGATTGAAAAATATGATTTCACGCATGTCACAATGCTATGGGTATTAGGTACTAACCGTTGTTGTACGGAAAATCAAGTAAATTGCTGTTTCGGTCGCGAAATACTGCGTGTAGGTCCATAGTTGTCATACAATTTTGTTCCTATAAAAGCGTAAAGATTCTATTGGTAGCTTTAAATTTACACTTGGATAATAAAGAAAATGCAAGTTTTTTCTAAACTTTCAAGGTTCTTTTTATGTTTTTTTTAAATCTATGCTGTATTACAATAATTTCATGGTTTACTATCCATTTAGCAACACTATGTTATCAATTTTAACATGAGTCATCGTCATCATGCCTATTAGCTCGGAATGAGTTAGACTCACGATATAGTACATTGTTTAACGAGAGGCGTAAGTGTACATTTATTGTTTAGCGAGAGTCATCAAAAGATACACAATGTTTTTCCTCACATTGCGAGGAAATAAATAACTACAAAAGACAGAAAAATCTAAGTATCGTCGCACCAATCAAAAATTTATGAAATTGACAACTTCACTTCCAGATTCAGTGCTGGTGGAGCGCGCAGCTTCAATATTTCCACCAATCACAGAGCAGTATTCTTGCGGCGCGTGGCCAACTAGATTTTTTTTTCAACCAGTCACAGAGCAGAGCAGATTTAGTTAAACCAATCAGATCACACACAAGCTCATTACTCCCTAGGGACTAGGGAATACAAACTCGCCATAACTCCCACGGGAACAATTTAGGCCATTGTCCTTCTGTATACAGGCATGGAATAACACCATTTACGAGCAAGTGTGATGAAAAAGTACGTTATTCAGTTCTATTAACATTAACATTCTATAATTGAAAACGGATTGTGAATGTAACCTTAATTTTTGTCAACTTCGGCTCTCCCCTTTTATTATATTTTTATTATAAAATATGTATATATGCAAACAATTCCATTTCAACTATGGAAAAAAAAATCGGGTACTGTGGAGACTAGTGTGCTTCACTACTTTCATTTTATGATTTCCTAGTGCTCCAGTAGAAATATTAAACAACCCTTCCGCGTTCAACCCCACCGTGATGTACAGTCAGCATCATAAACATGTATACATTCTATAACCTTATTACCTAGACATAAGGTTGAAAAGTGTATAGATGTTTATGATGCTGACTGTACATACAGTAGATATACAACACATCAATAATACCACACTGGAACACACACAATGCACCTGTTGTTTTCCCAACTATACTCTCCGGCAGAAAATTTGGCCCAAATTAGAAAAAGTTTACTATGCAGAAAAACATTATTTAAAAGTTGTTCAATTTTTTTTTTTTTTGGTTTCAAGCCTTTTTTTATATTTAACTTAGTTTTAATTTATCTTAGTTAATATTAATCATAATCTTGTATTTACTTTCAATAAAAAAATATTATATTCAATTTATAGTTTGAAATCACAAAAAGTTTTTGGGCCAAATTTTCAGCCGGTGAGTGTATGTTCACAACTTCACACCATTCGGTTTATTCTTAATTGCCTAGTATCTCAACCGAAATATGTATTAGACAACCCTTCCAAGTTCAACGTGCCCGTGACGTCATCATACATACACAGGGTGCACCTCTTGTATCACATTCACTGGTACAACAATATTTACTCCATTCGATTTATTGTCGCCTAGTGTCTCAATCTAAATATTTCACCTTGTATGGGATGTCAATAAAATTACAGCTTGAATTGACGTTTTAAATAGGTAGGTACCGACTTTCACTTATAAGTAGCCTTTTTTTATACCGTAAAAGCTTATGTTGCACTTTTTTTTTCAATAAACATCCGGTACATACAGGGAAATAAACTGTTGCATTACACAGGTCATTTACGAGTAGCAGAGTGCCATTGCATGCGATTTATGTTACTTTATAAGTACAATTATTATGCGGATGCTTTCTTCGTACTACCTACATCAGAGTTGTCAGTGTGCTGTGCTGTTGCTAAATACCAGTTCAAACTTATTTTCTCCTAGTACCCAATTCGAAATACTAAACAACCCGCCTGCACAACAGCTGGAAATGCTGGAACCTACAAACACACAATGGTTGCATATGCAGGACAGTCACTCCAGTGCAGCTTTTCGAGCATTTTCCGCTGTGAACTTTCTGTAGCGCTCATTTTCTCCTGTCTAAACTCTAAACATCTCTTCCGAATCCATGTTTGGGGCTTAGAATACGTCTGTAGTCACTCGTACACACAGTTTTCTTTGAAGCAAATAGACTAGGTACCTACTTGATTTGGTCGTTTTATACGTGCCGAGAAAACTTTTACTACGTTTGATTTTTGGTTCCCTGGTAGCCTGTTCAGTACAACTCTTCCGCGTTGAAGCTTAAGCTACCTATTCGAATTTCAAAGATCAATTTGTCAGCCAGAGGGTTGATCACGTAACTTTTTGAACGCACGTTAGGACAACTCAAGTTTATTGTCATTTTCCTATACAAAAAGTGACTTTTAGAGCTACCTGGCCGGCTAGCACGATATGTTTTATCGTCACGTTTAACGGCGAAAATGTACTGAAACGTCAAGTAAAACATAACGATAAAACGTGTCATGCTACTAGGCCTGGCGTAACCGTTGCGTTGCGGTGTTACGTGATCGACCTGCAGATCAATTATTAATATGTACCACGAAACGCCGACTTCTTTCGTTCGCGTGTCTATTTCGCACTTGCTTATTTGACCGACAAAGAGGGAGAGATACTTCAAATTTCGATTTTCATGGTAGCGCTGCTGGAGTTTAGGTTAGGTGGGAAGTTTATATAGGAGTTTCAAACACTAGTCTAGGCATTATTGAAGTTTAGTGATCTTAGTTAGTCCCATGTGAGTCATGACACGAGTAGTTTCTATCAATATTATCGATGCGAAGGAAGTGATACCTAAGTAGAGTTACCTAACTCACGTGAAATTCACGTGCGCTTGTAGCTGTCGCTGTGTGGGTGTGTGCCTGCAACGACGACTGCCGCGTCCCTGTCACACAATCAAACCTGCATAGTTACGCACTCACACATACGGCCACGCGTAAGATGAGTTGATCTATCTGTACCTTATATACCCTGAAACTAAGTTCAGTTATATAATAAATGAGCAGAAGCACTCTGAAATCTGGACCTGAAATTTTTAAACCTTGGTCCGCATTTGGAAGTTATAAAACCATCTACTAGACATATATTTAATTTCGTCCCAATAAACGTATTGAAATTAAAAACACAGAATTAATATTTAGTAGTCGTACGGTCCTCTATTTAATAAATCCTATATTTGATAGCTAGAAAAGGCTAGTCATGCCATGTCACACTAACATAGCACGTGCTCTTTCGTCTAGTTAAGGTAGTCGCATTTTGTGTGACACAGTGCTTGACAGGGAAAATTGCTCGGAGGTGTGCGGCAGCCAGGTTTATCCGAATTGACAAACCTGATAAAAACAGTAGATAGATAATTATCTCAAGCCACTAGATTCAATCACGGGGCAACAATGAATGTGATATGGCGTTTAGTGATGCCGCGTAATTTAATCTAGTGGATCAACTTTCGATTTTGGCACTCTATTTCCAACAAAACATCTCCTATGAACCTTTTGGCCTAGTGCCCGACATCAAATACTAAACAACCCTTCCGCGTTGGCAGACCGTATACCTCGTTGAGTTTTCCAAGCGTTTTCCTCAACGCCCCCGAATTCTATTATCCTGGTACCCAGTATCAAATATTAAACAATCCTTCCGCATTGGGGCTTTGACCTCTGGAACCCTCCTGCACCTGTGGAGCCAACCGCCCCTATTGGCTCTCCCCGCTTCTGGAAGGGGAATATTTCCCCATGGCAGGGTACTGCCTTGCGCAGTTGCAATACAATAAAATTGCTCTTCTCCTTTTATGTGAGCCTGGTATCCGAGGTCGCGGTGCGGAGGGATTTTTCCGAGAATAGGGGTTTTTTCCGTAAATTCCACTTTCGCGAATTGACCGTGAAAGGGGCCGATTTAATTTCAACCGTATAATTCTAGATCAGAGTAAGTAAACATGTAAGCAACCGTATGAACGAACACCCTGTTCGACCCTTTTCATTAGAGTGTAACCAATTTCATTGCTCGTGTGTGTTTTCATTGCAACTGGAATAGTACATTTCGATGCTAGTGCGGAAAGTTATGTCATTAGGCCCGAGTGAAGAATGACATTTCCGCACGTGTATTGAACGACGTTTTTTTAATACAGTTGCGAAAACATAAGAAAAACAACAAGTAAGGAATTCGAAACTTTTATTATTCGTTCTGTAACACCATTGTAATACAGTTAAAAAAAATGCAGTTTAAATCATTTTAAATACAGTTCTTATTTATTTTTTATTGACATAATAATTAATGGTACAATTTGTACAAGGAAAAGTGAAAAGCACTAGCGCGCGAAAACCAACTTTCCGCACACAGCTACGTAAAGTAGCACTTTTTGAGCAACTGTACTAAAAATACTTTTTTCTACTTGTTTTAAAGCGCCATGGCGGTACAGGCGGCCGGCTTTTCTATGGCAAGAGAGACCATGTCTGCCCAGCTGGTCCACATCCCTCCCACAGTTGCACGTATGACCGATACATATTCTGGAACTTGCCTCTGAGGCACACCGAAATTTTCTGGCAGCTTGGGTCCAGAACTGTCTCCACGTTCCGTGACGGGAGAGTCTGTAGCCCGTGGCCCGAGTCGCTTGCCGAGACAGCCAAATATGGTTACAAGTTAAATTTATAAATAGTACACTAGGTTTAATTCATGTAAGTATGTTTGTTTTATATTATATCTATTACCTAGTATTTAGGTAAGTAACTGTATTTACAATCTACGGTGGTATAATATCATCAAGAAATTATCAAAACACTAGACTTCGTCCGCGTGAACTCTCGTATCTCTACCATCCCCAATTGTATCCCTTTAAAGGAGGATTATGGAGATAGGTAAAAAAGTATCTTACGTTTTAATCCAGGCCAGGTTGTAAATTATATCCATGTCCAATTTCATCTCAATCCGTTCAGCCGTTTTTGCGTGATTGAGTAACAAACATGTAAACTTTCGCATTCATAATATTAGTAGGATAAACAGTCAGAAAACCCCAGGATCAGCGACCCCGGAAAGTAAAGGTCAGTCAATTCTGCCACTTACAGCACTCAGCATCATCCATCTAAAACACTTAAGATATATTTTCGTTTAAGGTCAACGACCTAGACCCACTTCGTAAATTTAGCGGAATCTTAAAACCTTTGTCTTTTCAGTCGACTGAAACTTGTAAAGATTTACTTTTGTTTCCTTTGTTAATGTTGCTGACTGCTCAGTCTCTCAATAAAATAATATACAGGGCGTCCCACGGCTATGCCACATGGAGGGAAAGTACCTTGAATATTCTAGATGGAACATTTTACTGAAAGAAGACATTATTTTAATTTTAAAAACAATTTTAACTGCATTCATACTCGTAGCTCGTGGATACATTCATACTGGTTCTTGTATACTAAAATGAAATAATTAAAAATTCTTAATTTTGAATTATAAATTATAAATTTTGAAATATTCAAGGTACTTTCCCTCCATGTGGCATAGCCGTGGGACGCCCTGTTTAACAACAACGACTGACCTTACTGTTTTAATTCGTCATGCCGCACATGGTCACCCAAGCAACAAAATTATCCCAGAGTGCGTATTTTATACGATGCAGGCCCCGTAGCATGGTTGGCCTTATCACGCGATAGGTGATAGGATAGAGCGTGCGTCACTGGCTGACACCGTTCAATAGAACGAGACGACGCTCTTATCTTGTCACATGTCGCGTGATAAGGCCAATGGTCGTGTTTGGTTTTATAAGTAATTTGTTAGCTTCGCGGGAGTAGATAGTTTTGCGTAGGTAGTCCAAATATAAGCCTACTATTGGCTCAATTGGTTAGTCACCAATTCTACTAAATATTACTTAGTGCTTTATTGGGACAAAAGTATAATTATCTCTTTTATTACACGTCTCTTTTAGAGCGGTTACTCACTACACACGTCGACTTTTTGCAGCACTACAAATGCAATATAATTGAAACGCGATACAGTATAGATGGGTCGTTCTTCTTTTCGACCGACAATAGCCTGTCCTTCGTCTTATTACGGCATCTCATTTGAGTAATGATGTTTACGGTTTTATAATGTTCAAATGAACGTCCATATTATTTTGATATTTAATATTTCACTTTCTCTAACTAGCATTTTTTTAAATGTTTTTTTTTTCGTAGAATGCCGTGACAGAGTGGTAAACCAAAATGTTGTCCCCACTGAATGAGTCCACTTTGTCACATGTTTTTTTTTTAGAAACCAACCGTAAATAAATATTTATATTGGCCAGAAAGGAATCTTTAATTAGTTCTAATGAAGAAACCTATGCATTTTTTTAAAAATCGCACTTAAAACCACAATTTTCGATAGTTTAAAAACCAAAAAAACAGAAAAACCTCGGTTCATTGTCGGTAAAAAAGAAGAACGACCCAGATACAGGTGATTTTGATAGATGATCTGATCTATGGCTAGTTTCGTGATATAGTTGCGCGCTCGTGAAACGCGCGTTTGTTGTGTGTCACTGAAAAAAGTCTAGGTACTCTAATTGTGTCTGGAAACGGGGAAATCGCGCTCTAACATACCGGGAACACATTTTGGAATCTGGAATCATGTCCCTGTACCCATTACACTTGATTTGATTTAGTTAAACTGGAACGAACCTAAGTAAATATCGGTTTGTTGTTAACACTAATTCACTTTACCCCAGATCCCGTGTCCCATATGAGATACCTACTTCTATTTGCCATATATGGCAAGTGGACAATGGGCTCCTTTGGAATACAACCGGGATAAAATGAGAAGGTGTATGTGTGTGAAATTATGTTATGATCTGTGAGCTGAAGAACTCACAAGCCTGTCTTTTTTGTCCGACTACGGCAGAACAGAAAGAAAGGGATGTGTTTTTAGGGTTCCGTACCTCAAAAGAAAAAAAACGGAACCCTTATAGGATCACTCGTGCGTCTGTCTCTCCGTCTGTCACAGCCGATTTGCTCCGAAACTACTGGACGGATTGAGTTGAAATTTGGTACACATATGTAAATTGGTGACCCAAAGATAGACGCGTAAAGTAAATTAATGAATTCTGAACAAGGGGGCCACTATTGTGGGGTAAACTGGAAAATTAAAAAAAAAAGTTTCGCAAACTGTATTGTGTGACATATCAAATGAAAGGGGTTGTTGTAAGCATCTCAAATACATATTTTTTTATAATTTTAGCAATAACAGATTTGAAGTAATTTAGGAAAAAAGACGAATTTTGACCATTCCCCCCCCCCCCCCCCCCCCTTATCTCCGAAACCACTAGGCTTAATATTCTGAAAAAAATATGGAAATACAGGAAAACCTATAAGAAGTTTGAGTATTCAAAGTAACGGGAAAATTCTCAATATTTTACGGAACCCTCACCACGCGAGTTGAACTCGCACTTGTCCGGTTTTTAACAGTCTATGTTTGTATAAACGTATGTTCCACTGTAGCGTTTAAAACACTGACCCGATTTTGATAAATGGGGTGTCAATCGATTCGAAATTATGCTCCGGGTAACATAGGCTACCTTTTGTATGAAAAAAATATATGATGGATGTCACATACAAATAAGAAATAAGTGACTGGCTTTGAAAAAACCTTTTGCTCAAAATCATAGCGTGTGGGGGAAATGAAAGAGGAGAAAATTTAACTAGCGATAGGAAAACGATTCAAGTTTAATATCAAGCCTAATAATTTAATGGTAAGTATTTTTATTAAAAGTGAATACAAGATTATAATTAACATTAACTAAGATAAATTAAAACTAAGTTAAATCTAAAAAGGCCCTCGAGGCATTGTACCGGATGCTGGCGGCATTTCCTCGCTGAATTGCAATGCTGATGCGTTGCGCGAGAAAGCCGCCAGCTCTTCGGTCACCAGTTACATCGACCAGACGTTTCGCGATTTTTATATTATAATTTAATTACATTTTGGTGGCAGGTTGACAATATAATATAGGCAGACGTAAGTTTTTAGTTACTTTTCCGTATTTGGGATTTAGTTTTTTGAACTTTTTATGCTTGATTGATTGTGTATTGTACCGGTGCTAACGAAATGTTCCTGCCTATAAATTTTAAATTATAGGAAAAAATTAAAAATTTAATCCTCCGAGCCGTATTAGAACTGACGACCACAGGCATATATGCCCGTTGCTACTAACCAAATGAGCTATCGGAACAACCTGTCTCAGCTACTAAATATTTCAATCAGTTCCTTCTCACAACGCCGTAGTGTTCACCCACAAGTAAATACAATGATTTCGGAGAAAAACCTATTTGATGAAAGTCGCCCCCGAATCAAAGTAACCCCATTCTACCGTACAAATTGTATATATATCTCATGGAATGATTGAAATAAGTTGACGTCCGAAAAGACCCAGATGTTATTTAATATTTGCGTCAATTCTTAGCAATAAATAAGAGAAGCCTCCTTTTATCAATTTCAGGACATAAACAAATATTCGTCCGTAATATCCGTATCTATTTTTCCCGGACACAAATGGGTCAACCACTGCTTGAACGCTAAATTGCACTAACATAAAGCTACCCTTTCAAATTCATCCTTATTCGAATGCGTCTGAAGTGGAAATTCGAAGGATACGCGGTCACGTGATACGAGGTTGCGTAAGTCGTTTCTTAATTCGAATGATTGGGGGCGTAATATAAAGATGATTGCGACATTTTGTCGCACGGGTTGCGGGATGTGGGCGTCGGATAATGGAGAGTTGAAGATATCCCACCAACTTATGAAAACGGTAGCGGTAATTGCTGGCGGGAGGGTAGGTATCATGTACATAGTTTCGTTTCATCAAAAAAAATATAATTTACATTTAACACTACGATAAATTCCGCCGCGGAATTCGTCCCCCTGCCTGAGGTGGTAGGTGGTAGTACCATAGATTTTGTACGGAACAGCCGTTAGCCACCATCAAATAAGTACCTAGGTCGCTTCGCAGTTTGGCGAATCTTTAGTTTAAGGTAATAATTTTGTATTTTTTTTTTGCAATAAAAAAAAACCGACCAAGTGCGAGTCGGACTCGCGCACGAAGGGTTCCGTACCATTATCTATAAAAACGGCAAAAAATAATGTCTGTTGTATGGGAGCCCCACTCCGACTCGCACTTGGCCGGGTTTTTAGTATTTGTTGTTATAGCGGAAACAGAAATACATAATCTGTGAAAATTTCAACTCTCTAGCTATCACGGTTCTTGAGATACAGCCTGGTGAGAGACAGACGGACGGACGGACGGACGGACGCCCAGCGAAGTCTTAGTAATAAGGTTGTAATCTTCGAGGAGCTCTAGTATTCTGTATTGTAAGGAATGAAATGAAAAGATTTAAACAGTTTTTATCGCGTTTGAGCTCTTCGAAGAAAAAGATTTTCCTCTGTCAAATAATTCCCGCCCAACCTTTCTCGAACGCTACCCATGATGCGTGAAACGCAAACTGGCACGATGACCGCAACGAGGAAATGTATCCTTGGGGTCATTTTGAGACACGAATAACGCATTTCAAGGTAATTTCATTGTGTTCTTTACTTCTCGCATACTAGACATCGACACAACGAAAACAATAAAGGATTTTAGGTTTTTTTGGCGACGCGCCTATGAATTTTTAGGGACAAATTCGTCTATATTTCTTCGATTATCTAGGATATTAAAGGAACATATTGCACTAGCACATAGTTGTACTAATTTCAATCATTAAGTGCTTTTCAAACTTAACAATACTAATGTTTTGGCGTTTCAAAATGATTTTTCTTGAAATCGCATGGCGATTAACGCACGATTTTTCTAATCTTATCTGGAATAGAGTAGAGATCTATATCGGCTATAGGCTATTGTGTCTGCTTGAGAAGCAGCTGTCGCGAATCATGTCAGTTGACGATGTCGCGATGACTTCACTTTCTTGGTTGTCGGGAGTGTCGCGAATCATATCAGTTGACGATGTCGCGATGACTTCACTTTCTTGGTTGTCGGGAGTGTCGCGATATCGTCAACTGACACGAATCGCGACACTCCCGACAACCAGGAAAGTGAAGTCATCGCGACATCGTCAATTGACATGATTCGCGACACTCCCGACAACCAAGAAAGTGAAGTCATCGCGACATCGTCAACTGACATGATTCGCGCGCGACAGCAGCCGAATCTTTGTCGATTTCTTAGATATTAAAAAGTAAAATTGGAACGTGATATGTATGTCTCGCATCGATCTCTTTGTAAATCCTCGTGTATTTGGTTAGCTCTCGACACGATTTCACCTGAAATTTGGGGTCAGTCGAAACGTTAGTTTGAGAATTGGGGCTTGAGGAAAATGTTAGTTTAAATACTAGGTGCCCACGCGGCTTTGCCCGCTTATTGCAGAGAACCCAACCGCGCGGAGCCATGGGATCAAATATGGCCTTTACTCATCATGAAGATCTGTTCTATATAGTTTAGAACACAACTCGACAAAACATTACTTTATACGGGATACGGGAATAAACAATAATTAACAACTTAGAAAATTAAAAAACCCCCGACATTTTCATTTCAAAGTCCAATATCTCAAAGCCGGCTGAATCGATTTTTTGATCGATTGAACGTCAGTTTTCGGACAAAATAAGTTGCATTAAAATCGGTCCATTTGTTTAAGCGTCTGCTAGAGGGTCGCAACAAGCCTCTCCGACCGAGCGACCATGATCGCCACCGACCCCTGTAGTATGAAATTTTGCTGCAAACTACTGTCTACACGGTCGGTGCCGACCAAGGTCGCTTGGTCGGTGCGGCTTATTGGCGACCGTCGAGCAGTCGCTTTAGAAGCAACGGTGCCACAGACAAACACAGATACCTACACAGACATGTTAAACTTATAACATCCCTCTTCATGCGTCGTGGGTTAAAAACAAAACGGGCCCTAGCAGCGGTGTTTTTAGGGTTCCGTAGCCAAAATGGCAAAAACGGAACCCTTATAGTTTCGTCATGTCCGTCTGTCCGTCTGTCCGTCTGTCCGTCTGTCCGTCTGTCCGTCTGTCCGTCTGTCCGTATGTCACAGGCATTTTACTCGAAAACTATAAGGTGTATTTGGATAAAATTTTGAGGATAGGTGTATTTTGTTAGCCGCTACATAGTTTTGTAATTAAAATGACAAAAAAAAAAATTTTTACGGGTGCACTCCATACATAAAACTAAAAGTCAAAAAAGTTTTTTTCATTGTGACCCCCCGTGTGGCACATCAATCGATAGGCCTTTCAAAATAAATATAAGGTTTCTTAGCATTTTTTTTTGATTAAGTGAATAGGGTCGGAGATAATCGCCCCGAAAGTCACTAAAATTCTGTCCCCCCCCCTCTAATTTTTGAACGGTGTATTTTAAAAATATGGAAAAATTCATGGACATAGGGCTTATTAATTTCATTCACCGAAAATTGTTTTGAACAAGATCGGTTCAGAGGTTTTCGAGATATTGCTGAAAAACTGCCTTCCTCAAAGAAAAGGACGTAAGTGCCGTAAAATTTCTGTGACGATACGACCTTTTTAATAGGCACGGAACCCTTCGTTTTGCGTGGTCCGACACGCACTTGGCCGGTTTTTTAATTTATCGCCATTTATACTAATAACAATTCTGTAGACCCTATTTATTCAGTCAGCAGTATGCATATTTTTCAGTTATTATAAATATTATGAATGCTAACAACTAACGAGAAAATATCCTTTCATTTCACCAACTCCTCTAAGTGGTCGCTAGCATACTAATTTAGGTGGTCGCTTACCGGCGCAATGACTTTAAATAAAGTCGTTACAATAAGTATAATACTTATACATACAGTGAAGTTTAATGTGCAAGCCTTCGAAGAACGAAGACGTAACGAACTCGACGCTAAGCGCGAGGAGTTGAAGGCTCGACCACCTGCGGCCATACACTACAATTTTGTCGGAGGGGTGCTGACCTGTAGGGAATGTGGTCGCACATTCTCTGCAAAGATAGGCTACGTCAGTCACCTGAGAGCTCACGAACGACGCTCCAGTTAGCCAGAATTCTTCTCTTTTTCCAGTCGCCGTGGTCGAAATCGGCCAGGATGATGATGAATACTTATTTTCTCGAGTATTATACAAAATGATAATTAACATTAACTAAATTAAATCTACTACCGAGGATGCGGGAGGGATGTGCATGTAGCCAGTAACCAGCCTCTCTGGCTCCGACCGCCAAAAGTGAACCATAAAGTATTCAAATCAAAATGAAATAGGCTTAATAGAGCTGCAATAACATGGGCTGCTCTCGATTCGTTGAGACCGTTGAATCATGAATAATGTATATGTTATGGCTTAACGTATGACACAAATTGTTATTTAGGTCCATCTAGAAGCTATCAATATTTTTCGACTGCCTATTTTTTGAGTCAAGGAGGTCATTTCACTCGCTCGATGTATTCTTGTTTGATCATTTTAATTTTATTTTCTGTATTGGGGAGAAAACTGACATCTATAGACAAATGACAGAAACATACAAAAATTATATAAGAGCAATATTTGCATATATGTATGTTTGTAATAACGTTCTGGCCCAGTAGCATGGTTGGCCTTGTCATGTCACGTGATAGGATAGAGCGTGCGTCACTGGCTGACACCGATCGATAGAACGAGACGACGCTCTTATCTTGTCACTTGTAGCGTGATAAGGCCAACCATGCTACGGCTCCAGGCCCCGTAGCATGGTTGGCCTTGTCACGCGATAGGTGATAGGATAGAGCGTGCGTCACTGGCTGACACCGTTCGATAGAACGAGACGACGCTCTTATCTTGTCACTTGTCGCGTGATAAGACCAACCAGGCTACTGGAAAACGGCTCGACGACGAATTTCGACGAATTTTGCGACATAGGGGTATGTCGCAAAATTCGTCGAAATTCGTCGTCGAGCCGTTTAAGGGGGTGAAAGATCGATCTAGGTATAGTAGGTATCATCTCTGGGTAAATTATTTTCTATTTCATAGCCAGGCAAGAGCCAACCATCGCTATGAACTTTTTCACGATCCTTCTAGCGAACGTTCTAGTAAATGCTCGTCAAAAAATGTATTCTCGAAGTAAGCTCGAAGCTTTACTATCGTTTCGCTAGAATGGTCGCTAGAACGCTCGCTAGAATGCTAGCGCTAATAAAACGCTCCTGTTAATTTTGTGAATATAACAGTCGCTAGAATGGTCATTAGTCATTACAAGTGAATGCTCTGCTCAAGTCTATCATCACCTTAAGTGGGCGTCGCCAATTCGTAAACAATGCCTATAATCGCCAATATGTACAATCTACTGTGTCTAGGCAGTTTTATTCAAAGCATTTATCAAAGTCAAAACTTTTAGGTCAACAATTACTCATCAGAATGGGGCTGCATTCAGTGACAGTCAATCTAATTCAAATCAGACTTAAGAATTTAGGCGCAACTTTTTTCCTCTAATAAGTACCCAAAAAGGTTGTATGGAAGCGATTGCTTTCTAGGCATACAACTGTTGTTTACTTCTTCACATTTGGCTACGCGCTAGCGCGAGCGATAGTGTACGAATCAAATACATATTGCGTTTCGTTGAAGGACACCGTAGGAAGTGGGTGATGGCTTGCTATCAGGCAGTCCGTATGCTGGTTTGCCACCATGCATGAAAAAATATAGTACCTATATTTAAAAAAAAAGGTTTTACTGTCATTCTGCACAATGGAAAATCGTCAACACGAAATGACCATTTTGAAATGGGACCAAAGATACGAGTAATGCCATTAAAAGTGAATTTGGTGAAAATGTAATGGTGTCTATAATTTTACAGCCAATTTTTTTCTTGTTCAAAATGAATCGAGCCCAAATGGATATTTGTCCAATATGCATTTGGTTCATATTTAAATACGAGCCAAGTGACTGCTGTCTTTCGATTGTGTACAAAATTCATATTGTCGCTATAGACGTAATACTTTCGACAGTTTCAACCTGTCAAGTATGACTGTTTTACTTTTAGGGCTTAATTAATTTTTTGTATTATTCAGACTGGACAATTTTCCATAAAAAAGTACCGAAATTGAGCCCATGGTGTTCAAAAATATACTTGAACTAAAGTTCGTCGCCCTTTGTCTTCAATCAAGGGGTGAACGTAACTTAATTAACTGTAATTAGAAGCGCCATGATCTGAATAGATCTAAATTGTGGAGATTTGGTTTAAGGCATTCAATTGAAATCGGTTTGGTATTTATCATGCCAAGTTTGACAACGATAAGTATGTGTTAAGGTGCTGATAGACTTGAGCATTCACATGTAACAGAACATTGAGCATTCGCCATTTTATAATTTTGTGGAACTGAATGACATGACACACAATGATGATGTACAGGACTTTACAATCAATAAATGAATGAATGAATGAATGACAAGAGTCAAACATCGGTACGAAGATTTTCACGATCTTTCTAGCGAATGCTCTAGTAAAAATCTCTGAGCAACTTTATTGTCGTTTTGCTAGAATAGTTGCTAGAACGCTCGCTAGAATGCTCGCTAAAACGCTTCTGATTATTTTGTCACATTCACTAGAATGCTCATTACAAGTGAATGCTCAAATCTAGCACCTCTAGATAAAGATGTAGGTACAACGCAATTTTCAATAAAATAGGTTTGGGGGACTTTACTGAAAAAGAGCATTCATTAAAAACATTTTAGCTTAAAATTATAATTTTACATATTTACGTAATAAAAATATTATTAACAAATGGCACATCTACTACAAGAATTGTATAATTATCTGTTTTCCACCGTTTCCGTAGTCAAAACGTAACACACGCAAAATGCATCCCGCCTATCCGTGTACACCACCTGTCGATTGTCTATGTGTGCGGCAACGGGAGGTCGGGATATTGGGTATTGATCGGTTCGGAACACTTCCTCGTAACTTCTGAACGCCTGGTGTTTTCCGATCGGCTGTCCATTATTGGAAATTTTCGATACGTCACTTTCCAATACAGCCCAATATTCATAAATGATAATAATGTCGTCATGACGTTTAACGTTCTTTATATTTATTAATTACTCGTAATTGGCTACTTTACTAAAAAAAACTATTTTGTCCGTCAGTTAAATTATCAAAAAAAAAATGTTGGAGACGTATTTTTTTGTTTGTCAACGTAACAAAAAATAATGAAGATATAGTCCGATAAAGTTCCGCATGACGCCACATTATGGTACACTTTTTAGCATAATGTGACGTCACGCGGAACTTTAACGGGCTACAACTTCATCATTTTTTGTTTAATTTTATTTTTGTTTTACTAATAAAAAATACGTGTCCAATATTTTTTGATAATCTAACTGACGGATTAAATAGACTTTTTTTACCCAGGAAAGTACCCAATTTATATTTAGTTATACCTAAAAATTGTGTTGAAATTTTTACTGAGAATGATTCTGAGAAAGATCTTATGAATGAAAGATCTTATGAACTAAGTATATCTTTTAATTTAATACTTAGGTACCTAAATATCAAACAAGTGCGTGTCGGACCACGCAAAACGAAGGGTTCCGTGCCTATTAAAAAGGTCGTATCGTCACAGAAATTTTACGGCACTTACGTCCTTTTCTTTGAAGAAGGCAGTTTTTCAGCAATATCTCGGAAACCTCTGAACCGATCTTGTTCAAAACAATTTTCGGTGAATGAAATTAATAAGCCCTATGTCCATGAATTTTTCCATATTTTTAAAATACACCGTTCAAAAATTAGAGGGGGGGGGACAGAATTTAAGTGACTTTCGGGGCGATTATCTCCGACCCTATTCACTTAATCAAAAAAAATGCTAAGAAACCTTATATTTATTTTGAAAGGCCTATCGATTGATGTGCCACACGGGGGGTCACAATGAAAAAAAAAATTTGACTTTTAGTTTTATGTATGGAGTGCACCCCTAAAAAAATTTTTTTTTGTCATTTTAATTACAAAACTATGTAGCGGCTAACAAAATACACCTATCCCCAAAATTTTATTCAAATACACCTTATAGTTTTTGAGTAAAATGCCTGTGACATACGGACAGACGGACAGACGGACAGACGGACAGACGGACAGACGGACAGACGGACATGACGAAACTATAAGGGTTCCGTTTTTGCTATTTTGGCTACGGAACCCTAAAAAGGACGTTGTTTATCCTTGAATAGAATGCTTATATTATGGCAATAAAAGTGTACAATAATGTGCCAAATGACATGAAATGTTTACCAAATATTCAATTTGACAGGAAATTATTCAATTGGCTGCTTGACATTTGTTTCTATTCTATAAACGAATTTTTTGATTATTGATTGTTCATTATTTTATTACTTTTCTCATTAATTTATCGTATTGTATGTTGTATTTAATTAATTGTTACGTCTTTATAATTCGAATGATCTACTTTAATTCAATAATATTTCTACGCCGATGTCGGCAGGATATGTGAAACTGACATGTGTAAAACCACAAATTATACCAATAAATGTACCATATTCGGAGAAATTAAACTTATTCTATTCTATTCTATTCTATCCTTAGGAAATCGAAACGTCGCAAATGTTCCTCTTTCCTTTCAAATTACATTACAACTGACTTCAAAAAAGGAGGTTCTCAATTCGTTGGAATCTTTTATTTTTTATGTATGCTCCCCGATTACTCGAAGACTCCTGGGCTAATTTGGAAAACTATTTTTTTGTTTGAAAGGGTATCTTTCCCAGGTAGTCGTGGTCATGAGGTTATGATCTGAAGACAGGATCCTGGAGATCGAAGGAACTCTTCAAATAAGGCGAAATACTGAATTGAAGTCGGTTAAAACTTTGTTTTTAAAGTGAATTATTGACGTTTTACTAAAAATGTATACAGGGTGATTTCTAAGTCGTGAATCGTTGAAGCAAAATGTGAATCTATCCATGATTCTGTGAAACTTTTACTATGGGGCCAACTTTGTAATATGAAAAAAAAAACTATTTCATGCATGAACAGCTATTTCGGTTCACGAATTAAAAATGTATGAACAGCTGGTTTTTTTTTGCATATTACAAAGTTGGCACCATAGTAAAAGTTTCACAGAATCATGGATAGATTCACATTTTGCTTCAACGATTCACGACTTAGAAATCACCCTGTATAATATCAGGCTTATTTTATCCATAAATTCGAAGGAAATGCAAATTAAAAAAAAAAAATGGTGTAACTTTAAGGTCACCGAAGTCACCGTTAATCCCCGTTCCCGAAGTACTCATCTTAAGACAATAAAGCAAAGGTTTTAGTGAGCTTGTTGTATTATCCGATGACTGTCACTGATTTATTTATAAGCTATTAATGACATTAAATCGGTTTTGTCCAATCTAGAATAGAGCCCCAGTGATGTGTAGGTACTACAGTGGTGACATACTTGTTCAATTTTTGATATTTGGCTAGTGCCATTATATAGTATAGCAATGCATCAGCATGCATAACTATAGTATAGTAATGCATTAGAGGAGGATGAGACTATGGAACACTTACTGTGTGAATGTCACGCCCTTACCAGACAAAGAATGAATCACTTTGGTAACGGCTACCCGCAACCAAAGGAATTCAGGGTTTTTGTGGAAATTATGGAGCGAGCTTGGGAAAAGCTATATAAAGGGGAGGGCAAATGCAAAAGATCCCACTAGGTCGAAGTGTATCCGAAAGGGCCCTCAACTAGATAAGATAAGATAATAGATGCATCAGTATGCATTACTATACTGGCCAGCTCACCGATGTCACGTTTATTGAATTTAACACATTCAGTGCCGGGAACCCGATATCGGGTGCCTACGCCCTAGGCGCTTTCCGTTACATACGAGGAAAACCACGGAATTGGCTACGAGCGTAGCGCGTAGCGATTCTCGGCAGCAGGAGCCGTAGCATGGTTGGCCTTATCACGCGACAAGTGACAAGATAAGGGCGTCGTCTCGTTCTATCGAACGGTGTCAGCCAGTGACGCACGCTCTATCCTATCACCTATCGCGTGACAAGGCCAATCGTTAAGAGCTAGAATAAAAGTAAATCAAAGTGGATTACATATTCCTGGAAACTTCACATTCAGATAATATCCCCTGCAGTGACATTGAGGGAAATCTAACATGTGGAGGCGTGTTTCTCCATGAAGTCATGTTTTCCTGTCAAAATTGTGTATTACTGGCTTGTGCAGAGTTTATTTATCTGAAATATCGCTCTAAACCATGTTTTCATATAGAACATAGTTTTTGCACAAATTCCAAGATGGCGGCCGTTCTAAAAGGTCCTGGCTCGAGGACTTTTGGGAGACGAATACAGGACCTCCAACAAAAATTCGTACCTTCATCAAACTTCTCGTGATTTCGAAGTTTGACAATCTCCACTGGATTATGTATCATTTCGAGTTTTCGACCTACGGTCGGTAGACGAGCTTCTTCGCTGCTCCATGGTAACCCGAAAGCGATATTTAACATTTCCAGCAAAGTACTAGGGCGATATAAATGTAAGGCGTTGTATTTAAATAATCCGAAAACGAAAATGATTTTCTCTTTTATGACCGGCGGCCACCTCCCGTTACCTATCCCCGTTGCGTTGCAGACAGCGAAAATGACAATGGCTTCAACGCGGAAGAGATGTTTATAACATTGAACTGAGTACTAGGAAAACATAAATGGCATGGAGTAAATACCGCAATATATGTGCAACTTGTAGATAGATAGTTCTGAAGGCTTGAAAGCCTTCAGACGGCGCTGAAGCGCTGAAGGATTGTTTAATAGTTCGAATCACAGACTTGGGGAGAATAAATTAAAAGATTCCCTATGAAAGGTTATGATACGTTTTTCAATGCAATTAAAAAAAACTAATAAGAAAACTCAAACGTAATCGAAGGGTTTGTATACTACATTAAAAAACATCGATTGAATACAGAACTTGGCCACAAATTTTGCTGATTTTTGGTAGGAAGTACCGCCTGGAAAATTTTGATATTTATTAGGCAAGTACTTGAAGTGCCCACTTAAACATAATTAACGGTTGTATCTCCGACACAACCCGCTTGTTTTTTTTTATATATGATAACTAAGTATTAGTTTTTTGGGTGTCGATGCAAATCTATGTAAAGAACATCATTTCAAAATTTGAAGCAAGTCGCTTGAATGCATCCTGAAAAACAATACATTAAAAAAAACTTTAAAAAAGCATAAGTCAAAAACTATAATAAGTAGGATATTCATGCTCGGCAAAAATATTCTTTACTATAAGAGGTACTCACAAAAAAAACCCGAGCCCATTTGATGTAAGGGCCGACCTACTATGGAAACCCCTACTGGACTATGGCATTTTACAAGTATTTGGGTGGATCAACTATTTTCTGTCACTAGTTGCCATTGTTACGTCTCGTGAGTCACTTTTTACAACTGCGGTTTATGGGTTTTAAATCACCAAATGTGGTGTTTTCTTGTCATGTTCGACCCATTTTTGCTAGGACCATCTTCTAAGCATGTAAGAGCATGTAATTACAGCATGTCTAAGAAACTTTGTAATTTAGTCTCCTGGCTAACGGGACAGAATAACAACAAGAAATTGTTAATTGACCCCTATAGTATTTAAGAATCCTGTTTACTATACTCGCGATAAACCGGATCTTTCAGTCTTTTCTCCTGTGGAACGCGGCTACTTCACTTTAACCGAGTTAAGAATTACAGTGATGTATCGAGGGTAACGGCTAGCTGGCTTTTACGGACACTTAGAACCGACGATTATTTTAACTGGTCGTAACTGGTTGTAGTCAAGCGTAGTTAAAACTGATACAATTTTATTTGAAATCCTATACAAACTGTACCCCTTCATACTCTTCATAGCCCCCAAAATGTTGTCTCGCTCGATCAATATGCTGTGCTGTTCACCCGCGCACGGATAATATTGGGACCGAGCGCGACGACAGCGCCACGTGACAGGCGGCCATTATGGACAATATTGTCACCGCTGTCAAACAAGAAGTAAGTAAATATTGTGAAAAATATTAATGAAATCTTGTGTTATTATTTTTACAATTCACAACAACACATCTTACCAGGACCATATTTTTATCTCAAAAACGATTAGAAAATGTTTACTGCAATATGGATTTGACAGCTCAAGTCAGCGACAAAAATGACAATTTTAGCCGTAGCGAGCGCTGTGATCGTTTAGGCTACCCCCTCCACCCGCTTTGCACTCTGCCAATACATGTGAAATTTGAACAAATCATCAAAATTCATAATACGAAATTTATATTTTAGATAAATGAATTGAGTGCCAATCCTGATAATTTACCACTTGTGTTTTAGAAGCAGTAGCAGATTTTAAGTTGAAAACAGACCCATTTCAAGTTTTTCTTTTTGACATTATTTATGGTTCTACAAAAGAAACGTTTAAATTATTAATAAAATATCAAGGGATGATAGTTCAGGGTGATTCGGGAGGCGTGACCGGAACCAACCTTATTCGACTCAGTAAGTTATAAATAAACTACTGTTTCAAAACAATACTAGTCAGATTAACCTTTTGAAAGCTAAAGACGGCTGTGGACGCGGACGAAAACTCGTGCCACTGAAGCCACGGACTTTTATGTAATAAAAAACTTTACACGTAACTTGACCCATTTTTTTAATAGTTCATGATACGTACATTCATTTTGACATGACAATATTTATCAGAAGTTTCATTTTATTCATATTTTGTCTGGCTATTGTTTTTGTTCTGGCCTCAGTTGGGCACCGTTTTGTTTTGCACCCTCGCTATCAAAAGATTAACTTTTATGTGTGAAATAGTTTTAATGCGTGTGTTTGTATAATTACGTATTTCTTGTTGATTGTTCCAACATAAATACAAATTATTACAGCTACATCTATAATTATTTTATTTAAGTAAATAAATAAATATTAGAGGACAATCTTACACAATATATAACACTTTAAACTATCGCGCTTTGCACACTTATTTAAATTATTGTTTTACACGTTGCTAACGCGATGTTTATTACCTTTATTTATTTATAATCTTACTCGAATCGAGCAAGCCCCATTGTAAGTTCAATAAGCATTGTGTTATGAGTAGGTACAGTCTCGGACTTAATTGTTGAGCCATTTTGAGCTCACTTTATACTAAACACTTCATAGCTTAACTACTAAAAAAACAAAATTAGTTGACACCTAAATGGCTCAAAAATTAAAGTTCTTGACCGTACTAGATGACGATAAATTTAAGTGAGCGGCCCCGCGCATACAAACCAATTCCCACCGGCTTGCTTCATCATCATCATCATCATATCAGCCGAAAGACGTCCACTGCTGGACATAGGCCTCTGTCCAACAGTGGACGTCTTTCGGCATTCAGCCTATAGTTATATACTCTAAACTCTTTCATAACTTTTTTCAAATCCAAGTCACAGAAACAAAATATACGTGCTCATCACACAAACCATTTAGCTGTAGGTGCATTAGAGGGGATGCATCCGTGCCCACATATCTTTCTCTCTCTTTATGCATAGATTGAAACGAGACTGCGATATAGTGAACGCCAATTATCTGGTTGTATAGTCACGAACTTTAATTTGGGTCCTAAGGTTGACAATCCTGTCAAATTGTATAGGAACAAATACAAATAATATTTTTGCGAAAAGGGTCCTAAATTAAAGAGCGCGACCTTACGTTATAGGAATCCATTTATTCCCTGTAAGCTGTAAAAGTGTTCTAACCTTTCTCCATATAAACGTTCGCTCTGATTGCGCCAGATCCCTTAGCCGAGCTATTTTTTTAAATCATGTGACCCTAGTAACTTGCCTGAATTAACTCCGCCGGCAAGATTTACGCATTTTATTTATGTTGCCTACATACAGACGTTGGAGATAAGAAACTATTCTAGTTTGTGAACGTTTAGGTTCATTTCGTCCATATTCCCATTTTGACAACATCCCAGCTCGCCCAAAATCCCATTTCATCCACATTCGATTCCCAAATCGTCCACTTCCTATCCTGTCATCATTCCCAAATCATCCACTTCCTATCCTGTCAACATTCCCAAATCGTCCACTTCCTATCCTGTCAACATTCCCAAATCGTCCACTTCCTATCCTGTCAACATTCCCAAATCGTCCACTTCCTATCCTGTCAACATTCCCAAATCGTCCACTTCCTATCCTGTGAACATTCTCAAATCGTCCACTTAATATCCTGTCAACATTCCCAAACGTGGACGAGTTGAGATAGTGACGAGTTGGGAAAGTAAACGAGTTGAGACATTGACGAGTTGGGAACGTGGACGAGTTGAGATAGTGACAAGTTGGGAAAGTGAACGAGTTGACATATTGACGAGTTGGGAACGTGGACGAGTTGAGATAGTGACGTGTTGGGAAAGCGGGTAAGATGCGACACTGGACAAAATGGGATTTTGGGCGAGCTGGGATGTTGTCAAAATGGGAATAGGGACGAAATGAACCTAAACGTTTGTGAAGTGTGCGCCGCGAAGACTGTTTGTCTGTTTGTTGTAAATATTACGGTCCGGTGAGGCGTGAACGTGAACGTCGAAATTGAGCATCCTGTGGCCGCACCCAACATTATTGGAGAAACGAATGCTCACCTTCTCCGCTGGCTCGGTCATGTTAAAAGGATGGAGGAAGCTCGGGGTGCCAAACGGGCATATTTGGAGCATCCAGTAGGGCGGCGACCCGTTGGGCGTCCCGGTATCGCTGGAACGACGTCGTCGGATCAGACCAGAGGGCCTACCGCGAAACGATATTCGTTTTCGTTCGTGTATCTCCGTCTCTGTCGCACTTGCTAGTTCGAGCGACAGAGACGGAGATACACGAACGAAAACGAATTTCGTTTCGCGGTAGGCCCTCAGGGCAGTTATTCGTTATGCGCTCATGCGCCTCATGGGGTGAGGCGCGTCACCTAACGAATCTAGACCTCTACCTACGCTTAGCGACTACGCACCGCAGTGTCAAGATATATTTGTGAGTGAGCGTGGAGGTGAACTTAAAACAGCGTCACCTAACGAAACTAGACCTCTACCTACGCTTAGCTACTACGCACCGCAGTGTCATGATATATTTGTGGGTGAGCGTTGAGGTGACCTTAAAACAAGTTACAGAATAGGGGGGCAGGGGGGTAATCACGTAACGTTCCGAACGCGCGTCTGACAGTTAAAACTCAATCTAACTGTCATTTTTTCCATATAAAATTGACGTTTAAATCTTACAGACGTTCGTAAAAAAAGTTACGTGATCGACCCACTGGTAAATCTTAAAGCCACGAACTGGCGGGAAATGGCGCAAGGTCCGGGACAACAGGCGAAAACTTGTGTCGGAGGCCAAGACCCACTATTGTCGGTAACCCATTTAAGTGAGTGTGTGTATATAAAATGTTTCGTGGTATTTTATTACACTATCTTCATAAAAGCGTGACGCTTTGTTATAACTGTTACCCCATGCCATTTGTGACATTAAAACGTACAAAAGTTCGAGAAAGACCGCTATCATTCTTACTTAAAGTGTACAGTTTAAAACTTGGAGTTGTCGTTAAAATTAAAAGTTACGGTACGAAATACAGTATCAGAACGATTTGTCGCATGTTAAAGTTCCTATAAAAAGTTACATGGAAAATTCAAACTATGCAAACTTTTAGATTGGCAAGGACTTATCTAAATGAAAAAAGCATAGGCTGATTGATGTTAGGCTCGGTGCGCGTAGAAGACCGCCCACCAAAAATACTGAACCCATTCCAATCCAATATTTTAAATCGAATAGCCCTTTCTACAAGAATCTTTAGCAGTGAATCGTCAAAATGTACTTCGCTGTGCGCTGAACAGGATTTCAGTGTGTCCCTCCCTTGTGTCCTACTTTCAAGATTAAACTCCTTGCGAGACGTTACGGGGACGTTACCCAACTAAACTTATACAGATTCATGGAGCCTGGGTACTTTTAAATTGAACACATTTGTGTATATGTCACCGCTTTTAGGATCTTCTGCTTTTTAGAAGCCTATTCTTTTATTTTATAGCACATAGCACATGATAAGAACACTTGCTCGTAAATGCACATCTACATATATAGACAATGCAATAAATGCAACATACAAAATCCTACTTCAATACAAAATGACACATTGATTGATACACATTTCCATAATGTTCTTTATGCTGCTTTCCGAGACAAATTGCGTTGGTTACCACAGAAAATAATATTTGAAGAAATCTATCGATTCCCCATAATTAACATTGGTACTTCATTTATAAATAATAAATAAATATTAGGGGACATTCTTACACAAATCGAGCTAGCCCCATAGTAAGCTCAATAAGGCTTGTGTTATAGGTACTAGACGACGATATTATATAATAGATATACATAGAAAACATCCAAGACTCAGAAACAAATATTTATGCTCATCACGCAAATATTTGCCCTTACCGGGATTCGAACCCAGTACCTTAAGCTTTGCTAACCGGTCGTCAAATTTTCAGTTACACTTCAAAATGTGTATTTTGATGACTTAGATAAGCATTAGTTTCTACGTCAACGACACCTCGGAATCGGAAATGAATTACCTAAATGATACAGGCCCCGTAGCATGGTTGGCCTTGTCACGCGATAGGTGATAGGATAGAGCGTGTGTCACTGGCTGACACCGTTCGATAGAACGAGACGACGCTCCTATCTTGTCACTTGTCGCGTGATAAGGCCAACCATGCCACGGCTCCAGGACGTCAATGCGTCAGATCATTTCAATATGTGCTCATCATCATCATCATTATATCAGCCGAAAGACGTCCATTGCTGGACATAGGCCTCCCCAAAGACCTCGACCAAATTGACCGATCCCGCGCCACCCGCATCCAGCGGACTCCCGCGACCTTTACCAGGTCATCAGTCCACCTTGTCCCCACAAGGTGGACCTACCCACGCCGCACCTTCCGGTACGTGGTCGCCACTCGGGAACCTTTCCGCCCCAATGGTCATCGGTTCTACGTGCAATGTGCCCCGCCCACTGCCACTTAAGTTTAGCGATTCGGAGGGCTATATCGGTAATTCTATATTCAGTAAGTAAAACAAATTCATGTAATAGTGGCTTTGTGACTGTAGACCAAGCCAGTCTCTTTAAAAAAAAATCTTGAACGCTCCAAAAAGTGAATGAAAAAAAAATCCGTAGCCGAATAATCGAACATGCTCACGAAATTTCACGAGGATCATCCGAGAAATGCGACCTGGATGGAGCAGAGAACAGCCGGACAGACGGTTATGTGGACACGGGGATAGACAAAGAAATACTTACGAAAGAATGTTTGCGCAAGCTGAAACGGAGAACTTCGTTTGCTTCGCTCACTCGTTCAAAAATTCGCGATTATTTCGAAAAGCAGACTATGTGATGTGGTTAGTTAAATTTCGAGTTAGACCCTGATATTTTTTTACCAGTACAATTATGACCTTGACTGGGCTGAAAAAATTACGTTATTAATTCTTTATTAGATTTAACTTAGTTTTAATTTATCTTAGTTAATGTTAATTATAATCTTGTATTTACTTTCATTAAATATTCTGTATTGGTACTTACATTCGATTTATTTGGAGTCGAGACCCTCGGTCCATGGGGTCCCAGTGCACATAAGTTATTTGCAGAAATCACGAAACGTCTGATCGATGTAACTGGTGACCGAAGAGCTGGCGGCTTTCTCGCGCAACGCATCAGCATAGAAATTCAGCGAGGAAATGCCGCCAGCATCCTCGGTACAATGCCACGAGGGCCTTTTTAGGGTTCCGTAGCCAAAATGGCAAAAACGGAACCCTTATAGTTTCGTCATGTCCGTCTGTCCGTCTGTCCGTCTGTCCGTCTGTCCGTCTGTCCGTCTGTCCGTCTGTCCGTATGTCACAGGCATTTTACTCAAAAACTATAAGGTGTATTTGAATAAAATTTTGAGGATAGGTGTATTTTGTAAGCCGCTACATAGTTTTGTAATTGAAATGACAAAAAAAATTTTTTTTAGGGGTGCACTCCATACATGAAACGAAAAGTCAAAAAAAAAATATTCAGTGTGACCCCCCGTGTGGCACATCAATCGATAGGCCTTTCAAAATAAATATAAGGTTTCTTAGCATTTTTTTTGATTAAGTGAATAGGGTCGGAGATAATCGCCCCGAAAGTCACTAAAATTCTGTCCCCCCCCCTCTAATTTTTGAACGGTGTATTTTAAAAATATGGAAAAATTCATGAACATAGGGCTTATTAATTTCATTCACCGAAAATTGTTTTGAACAAGATCGGTTCAGAGGTTTTCGAGATATTGCTGAAAAACTGCCTTCCTCAAAGAAAAAGACGTAAGTGCCGTAAAATTTCTGTGACGATACGACCTTTTTAATAGGCACGGAACCCTTCGTTTTGCGTGGTCCGACACGCACTTGGCCGGTTTTTAGATTTAACTTAGTTTTAATTTAATTTAAATCATCATCTTGTATTTACTTTATAAAATAAATTATTATTATTCTTTATTTAACAATTTAATGATAATGCTATAACAATAGGTTCATTAAAAACTCCCCTTGACATGCAATTCTCCGTACAACTTGCAAGCCGCTTTAAAATCTACACACAATGCTAATTTAATTTATTCTGCCCGTTCGCACAAGTCAAATGCAAAGTTCTATTTGTGACAAGAAACTTTAGCCAAAACAGGGAAGTCTCATCATGCTAATCAGGTTCAATGTTCCTACCAGACATCCCAGGGCTGTTATACTTTACGCGCTCATGCGCCTCACCCACCCGTCACGCCTAACGAGACTAGATCTCTACCTACGCTTAGTTACTATGAATCGCGGCGTCAAGATATATTTGTGGGTGAGCTTAAAACAAGTTACAGAATGGCGGGGCAGGAGTCCCTCGTCAAGGAAGATGGGTGTAAAGGGTATTGAACTGTGCTCGAATTTGATTTGTTTGAATTCGATCAAGTGGGCACTATAAAGTGGTCTTTGTTGGTTAGACTACCTTGGTTTGTCTTTCGTCTTAATTAGAGATAAAACGTTGCAGACGATTTATATTACATTAGTTGTTTATTACTTCGTCCACGCGGAACTCGTTTATACCGTAATTCCATACACCCCCCCCCCCCCCCCTCCTTATCACCCCCTTAGATTTTGGGATAAAAACTATAATTTGTCCTTCCCCGGAATTCAAAGTAGGTATCTCTGTACCAAAGTTCATCTCAATCGGTTCAGCGGTTTAAAGCATGAAAAGATAACAGACAGACAGAGTTACTTTCGTTTTTATAATATTAGTATGGATTATATGAAACGAAAAGGGTCCTTGTTTATTTGCTTCAGGCAACAAGGTCCACAGTGACTTCCACACAGACACTGGGCAGTGGACACAGGACTACAGCGGACGCCGGACAGACAAATGATTTTTGGCCCAAGCTGAAGCATAGAACTTCGTTCGCTTCATCCTTGTATACATAAAATCAACTGCTCGTGTTTTAAGAACAAGAATAAGAATAATTTATTTACCATAACGTCCATAATTTACAAAAACTATTTTCTTTAGATACAGTGACTTCCACCCTAGGCACAACGAGCCGTAGCATGGTTGGCCTTGTCACGCGATAGGTGATAGGATAGAGCGTGCGTCACTGGCTGACACCGTTCGATAGAACGAGACAACGCTCTTATCTTGTCACTTGTCGCGTGATAAGGCCAACCATGCTACGGCTCTTGTATCGTGGAAGTCAGACCGAACACGAGAGTTACAAATATCATGAGGCTATTAATACATGTATATTTAAACACTAAAATAAACATTTTTTTTAAAGATGCTATTTGTTTTAAAGCCTTATACGGGGTGGGCCCTGTAACAGGAGCAAATATTTAAAAGGAGGCTTCCTTAGAGCATCTGTAGTTACCCCTTTTTGTCCATTTCTTTTCATTTTTTTTTAACTCGGAGAAAAAATGATCTAGATTTATGACCTCCGAGTAATGTATCTTAGCCCCACGAGATCATAGCACAGTATTCAATGCAGATTTTGAGGTAACATCATGTAGTAAGTCATAATGGTTTTTGCATTTTTGTTTTCAAAAGATATTTTTGTGGTTTTTTCATTTTTTTTTTTAAATTTTGTGTTTTTAAAATAAAAAGTTACCTATATCACTCCAGAAGAGTTAAAAAGTACACGTAAACTTAAGTTGAAGAAAAAAAACACCAAAAAAGATTTTTTCACCAAAAAAGAAAACGTTGTAAGTTTGTAATACAAGTATTACAAACTTACAACGCCAACCATGCTACGGCTCCTGGCCCCGTAGCATGGTTGGCCTTGTCACGCGATAGGTGATAGGATAGAGCGTGCGTCACTGGCTGACACCGTTCGATAGAACGAGACGACGCTCTTATCTTGTCACTTGTCGCGTGATAAGGCCAACCATGCTACGGCTCCTGTACTCGTACTTGTGACTCTGTGAGCTGCCAACCTGGCAAGGCAAGGCTGTCTTTTCTTCATAAAATGTTTGTTTTAAACGAAGAACTGGATCAACAAAGTCTGTATAATTATTGAACCGGCTCACAAAAATTCACTAGAATCGGTTGACAAATGGGACATCTGTACATCCGGACATACGAAAGAATTTTGGCCCAAGCTGAAACGAAGAACTTCGTTCGCTTCGCTTGCTCATATATTTCGTTTATTTATTTATTTATATATTATATATTTGTAAGTTGTCGGTACCCATTTCTAGGCTAAAAAGAAGCGGGTTGTGTCGGAGATACGACCGCTAATTAAGTTTAAGTGGATTCTTCTGAAAATCTACTTAGATAAGCATTTTCAATGAATTGTTAAATTCAAAGTGTTCTGATTATTTAAAGGAATCTGCTATTATGGTGCATCCGTATAATATATATCTGAATAACTTCAATAAAATCTGTATAAGTACAGATAAATCGGTATTTATGGCAACATTGGCAAAAAATCGATAGGCAACTGAAATAAGATTAAGCCTATCGCTGCATGTGTAAATTACTTGATAAAAAGAAACAAACAGTTCAATTTTTTTTTATTGACTGACTCATTTGACTCGCGATACATTGAAAATGGCGGTCATTTCAACATTATTTTCATGTCCACCACATAAACTAAATAACATTTTGTGTATAATAAAGAAAGAATTAAATTATTTGAAATCAGATTAGGCTTCTCTACAAAAAGTTATTCCGGAAGTCACGTGACATTTTGAAGTTTTGAACCCCTAAACAAGAACGCGAGCAAAGAAGCAAGACAATTTGCCTGGAATTCTGGATCAGGCGCCACTACTGCAAGCCTCCACAAGTACCAGGCGCACATGAAACTACAGCAGGTACCCGCATTCCAACGCTCCCATCCTTCCCATCGAATACCAGACGGTCAATGAACGGCGGCGTAGACAGGGACGCACACGGGAACCGTCTCATCGTCTCTGTCATACCCTAACCAATGGCATCTTAATGTGAGTCTAATTGTGAAAGAATAGAGTTGTAATTCAATTGATGGTATAACTGGATAGAAGTTGTCGAAAAAAATAATAAAGCGTTCGTTTGAAGGGAATGTTTCTAAATAAAATTGCAAATAATGATTAATTAAGGTGCAACGATACAGATTGATTCAGCAATTAAAATTGATTTAGGTATGTAAATAAATAATTAAATTAGGTCTTTAATTATCAGTTCTATTTCTACTAATGACTTGTCGTAGTTATGGGTCTTTAGGATTCCTTGAAACTGAGTGTGCTAAATGACGCATAATAAATACGTATAATAACGTATACGTAATAATTATAATTATATCCCGGAGATGTCCTTTGAGTGCAATGTGGATTATGTGTAGGTAAGGTACAGGAAACACCTGTAGTCGCCATCAGATATATTAGAGCGTCCAAAGTGTTCACAAATATCTGAACACGGCTCTAATGCCTCGACAATAGAGACGTGCAGATATTTGTGAGCACTTTGGACGCTCCGATATATCGGATGGCGACTGTACATACGCATTCGTTTAACAGACCGCGGTCTGGTAAAAAGGTGATTTTTGAAAGCTAAAAGACTAAATCGATTATATTTCAATTCTACATGTTTTCCATTATTAAATTAATAACTCCAGATTAGCAGTCATATTATTATCTATATAAGAACGCATTGGAATATTTCTATGACTTGGGTATATGAACGACAGTCTAATATCGCATGTCGAAAAACTTTAATAATTTACTTTAAAAACCGGCCAAGTGCGAGTCGGACTCGCGTACGAACGGTTCTATAAAAACGAACAAAAAAATCACGTTTGTTGTATGGGAGCCTCCTTAAATATTTATTTTATTCTGTTTTTTAGTATTTGTTGCGGCAACAGCAATACATCATCTGTGAAAATTTCAACTGTCTAACTATCACGGTTCATGAGATACAGCCTGATGACAGACGGACAGCGGAGTTTTAGTAATAGGGTCCCGTTTTTACCCTTTGGGTGCGGAACCCTAAAAACAAAGTTTAAACCGATTAACATTTCCACATTTCCTTTCCAATTTACCACATGAACTGCTTTCCGAGAGCAAATGCGTTGATTATCACAGAAAAAAACCCAAGTCACTATATGTGGCCTGGGCTGATAATATGTATTTGAGGAGTTCCGTCGATTTCTCAAGGATCTCAGAATTGACACTTCATTCATTGCCAGGTACTTCAACGGAACGTCAGAATCTTTGACGTACTTTACATCTTTCGAGGAGTTCCATAAGTCATCTGTGATCTTCATCATCAGTTCTAGTTCACCAAAATTGCGATTTCCGAGGGTAAATACACGAGTCATAATAGAAAATACCGATATCACTACACGCGTGCCTAATAAAGTTTGAGGGTTGCCCTCAATTTCCCTGGGATCCCATCATCAGATACTGACTTGTTGACAATGGGACCATCTCAGGAGTATACTCTTTCGAATAAAAAAAGATGTTTGATATCGGTCCACAATTGACAGAAAAATCGGTGACCATACATTAAAAAAAACACAATGGAACATAGAACCTCCTCCTTCTTTAAAGTCGGTTAAAAAGAAAAGAGCGGGAATGAGCTGCTATTTCGGTTAATTTAGCAAATATTTTTATTTTCTCGCAATCGAAATGAACCTATAGTGATATAACTCAGACATAAATGACTAATGAGCCATTTTACCCCTCGACTTAACTAGGCAGATGTAATTGATGTAAACGTCTCGAGTAAATAAAATAGCTAATTTTGTGCACTTGTTGTACAATCGTCTATTTATACAGATTTTCGCAAATTTTCATACTCGGGAAAGGAATAGATGTGAGCTAAAATTCGCGAGGAGTAATACAATAGTAGATTGTTAACCAAGGGCTGAAGGGCACCCATTTCTGACGAGATATTTTGGTGCTCGAACGAAGTGGGAGCGCCAATGGTTCGAGTCAGAAATGGGTGACTTTCACCCGAGTTAAACACTCTACTTTTCATATCGAATACGAGGAATGTAAAAAAAACACACACGGAAAATTTTACAATGTGTTTTGTATCTGAACAACAACGACCCGCTTTCAGAGCATGAGATATGAAACATGTTGTGAGGGCTACCTACATTCTCCTTATGGGAGGATTGCAAAAAAATAGTGCATAGTTAAGAGCTTTAATCTAATCTACGTTTTAACTTTTTTCATTGTGTAACGGCATACATTTTATATGGGTAACTTTCTTTACAAAATAGTGGGTATTAATCATTTTTTGGTCCAAGTCTCATGATAATGATACACGATGCAGGTACAAAGTAAAGGAATGCTCTACAAAAAATAAAGATAACTTTACACACTCAAAAGGAAAGATCTACCCTAAGGCACATCATCTCATGGCCAACCTATATTAAATTAACTACTTTGTAACGGAACTGTTACGGTTTAAATTGCATTGCATTTTTTATAGTTTCGTAAAAATTTAATAACGAGCGTGAGAAATTCGGGGAGGAACTTCTTCGATGATACCAGGGTAACATGTTACTGTAGGATACATTGTTCCCACGTTCCCCCCGTTCTCGAGCAACGTAAATTGGTTCATTGGTGGGAATATTGAGAATCGGACTTAATGATCTATTAAATTCTATGGCTTATGCATTACCTATGTATTGTGAGATCGATTATAAAACTAGATGGTTATTGGTTATTCACTTAAGCGCTGTATATTCTAAAACAGTTTTATTGATTGTTTTGTGGATGTATAAAATTTATGTTTGCATATCAATATTATCAATTACAATTAGTAAGCCCTAGTTAAATTATTAGAAAACTTTGTAAACATTTTATTTTATTTCGGTGGCACAATGATTAAACTTATTCAATTAATAACAAAACTTTTGTTACCATTCATCAGGTTGATTTTTCTACGATACGGTAAACAGGGGTAGAAGCTATTGAACATTATCGGGAAGGTATCGGCAATTGCCGATAATGGACAACCGTTCGGAAAGTACTAGGCGAACATGAAGCACCAGGAGCATCGCCGAACCGATCAATACACCGATATCCCCTATCCCATTTCTATAGCGTCCCATACGGCGCGCGGTCGGCGTATTTGTAAGTACAGTCCGTACAGGTATGTGTGCGTTGACCGGCGAAATTAGGTGTCAATATTACGGTATTTTGGACGCAATACGTAAGTAAATACGTTTGGGTCAGCCACCTTTTCAATAATTCATAATATAGCATGTGCTCTCTTTTCTGAATTTTATAACGTAAATAGGAAGTCGTTTGGATGTCGCTTCTGAAATAGGTAGGTAATATTAATCGGGAACATTTGTGTCGAAAACGGTGAAATGTGTTTTGAACAAATATTCAATTTTGATCCGATTTTAACAGCGAGTGGAAGTTGGAATAAAGATACAGGGTGAGGGATAATAATTTTCTTAAATTTAATTTATAGTACAGTTACTATTAGCTATTATTGCCGACTGTACTTTTTTTGCGCACAGCCTTCAACTGCTCTTTGAGAGGGTTACAGTTAGCTCCAATGCGACGTACATTGTAGGTCTACCTATAGTTTAAGATCATAAGTTTCATAACTTAAAAAACTACTTATAACTTATTCTATACCAGAATTGGCCCAACGGAACATTTATGCGATAACTCGATGTCTGTCCGTCTGTAATGCTGCTTGCACTTCACTTGGCGGTATTTGCCCAAATTTTCGTGTTGCATATTTTTCCTTCCTACGGCAAATTAAAGCGAGGCAACCACGCAACGCCAATACGCAACGCCAAGTAAAGTGCCAGCATAACAGTTTTATAAAAAAAACGACAATGGTTCATTGAACGAGCGAGCGAAGGGAACGAAGTTCTCTCTGCTTCAGCGTGGGCCAATTTTTTTTTCGTATGTCCGTTTGTCCAATTTTTTTTTCGTATGTCCGTTTGTCCAACTGTTCTCCTCTATAGGTCGCATTTCTCAACCGATTCTGGTGAAATTTTATGAGCAGGTTCAATTCAATAATCATATACAATTTATGGCCAATTCCGATTATCGAAATTAAAAGAAAATGGTTTTTTTTTTAAAAGAGGTTACCGAGTTCTACAGCTCAATATTAAAAAGAGGTAGGTGTGTTGTCTATACGAAATTCTGTGTTTAAAAATGGCCACCAAATCTGACAGCTAAAGTTTGCATCATTGACGTCTCGAAACTGAGGCAAATTGGTGCAATTGACTCAATTTTAGTGTCAAAGTCAAAGTTATTTATTCTTCAATTTAGGCATATTACATGCACCTATGAATGTCGATAAACTACCACCGGTTCGGAAAGTAAACCTCTGCCTCGAGAAAAACCGGCGTAAAAAACTCGGCGAGGTGTCATTTTTTCAAAACAGTATACAATAGGTATATCATTTCAGTATCTGAGTATTATAAAATTTTAAAATTACATTGCTACAGTAGAAATTCTATTTATTTTACGACACTATTTATTTTAGTGTGCCACTTGCGGAGGTCTTATAACCTATCTACCTCTTTTTTATATTACATCTTTGTCCACTAGTAATCAATAGTATTTTATACAATCGTTACACAATAAGGGATCTTAAAGTCGAGTACCGTGTTTAGGCCACGAGGCTTGCCGATTGGCCTAAGTAAGGTACGAGAATTTAAGCGTTTTGTATAGGTAATAATTATTATAGTTGAGTTGGGAGCTCCATAGAAAAAAAGTATGTGATTTTAGTTTAGTGTACGAAGTCTTAATTGAAACACGACGAATACAAAAATGCAATTAGAAGGCCCATAATTAAACTACATAATCTAGGTATCTTGGGAATCTATCTTACTTTAGGTATACTGGGAATTCGATTGCTGTTCGCCCTCATTTTGACGCGCATTCATTGATTTAGTATAATAAATCTAAATTTGATTTCAATTTATTATTTTGACTACCTTTTAGCCTGGTTTGTCGTCTCATATGTCGTCGTGCCTACGAAGCTACTAGTAGTCCCGGGTTTGAATACCAGCAAGGCGAATTATTTGTTTGACGAACCCTTTAATTTTTCAGATGTTCCCTTAGTCATGGATATTTTTTATATATTTAAGTATTTATTTATCCACCTAAGTGTGACCCAAGAAAGGAGGCCTGTGCCCAACAGTGGGAAGTATATATAGGCTAATGATGATGATAAGTACAGTCAAGTGCAAAAATATATAAAAATATCTTCTCATAAATATGTAGGTAGGTACCGGAACCTTAATCCGCTAACATAAGAGCGATGGGACATATTTATGAGTAAGTTTTATGCACCCATATTTATACACTTGACTGTACCTATATCATGGTTTAGTACCCCCAGTACGAAGTTATAAACTTTGCTTAGTTTGGGACTAGATATGTGTCAGAATGACCAAATATTTATTTATAATCCCAGATTTTAGTCATATAGGAATCCTCGCCAGGTCCAGGCTTCAGGAGTTGGAGTAAAACACGTTCGTACACAACACTATTTAATCGAGAAGAGGGAAATTTTATCTACTTACCCTCCGCCTACAAAGATAGCTACTTAAAACTACCAAACATTACAGTTTTTAACTTTCGTTCGTTACTTGTAATCATGCTGCATACATGTTTTGGATGGCATTATTAACCAGAATCCCTGATTTATTTTCTACAATCTACGTAATGAATGTGATCTGTGTTGTGTGCCTAATAAAAAAATATAGAACGGTCGATCGAATACTCCACTCCCCTGGGACCAATTCTGACACTATTAACACTAATTGGCTCCGATTGGCACGATTCCCATATTTATGGCGTAACAATTGCCATGGTTTTAGGACACTGGCACAGCTGGCGATTAAGTTAAGTAATAGGGTAATTAGCACACTGCTTTCGTAACCTCGATTGGAGGTTATAGGATTTAGTGGACTAGCGGTACATGATTTAGGACAATAGTGTTAAGTCCCAGCGCGTACTCAAGTAGACTCTCCATACAAACCTAGTTCAGTTCTCATTTATCCAGGATCTTCAGCTTCGTAGGCAGCTTCACTTCCCACTACGCTAACCATTATTTTCGAACACTGACAATTTTTAACATTATTATTACCGACTATCTAAATTTAAAGATGTTTTTATTAATTTCATTAGTATTAGTACGTAGGGACGTTAGCAATGTTAGCATTGAACTTTCCATAAGTAAGTATACAAACATTTAAAATAAAAAATCAATAATTGTATGTTAGTGTTGTGTTATTTTATCAACCATATCACCTATGCCACGAGAAAAACGCAATCAAACTTGTTTTAAAAATAAATAAACAAAACGAATAATGAGAAAATATGATCCAAAAAGAATCAAGAACAATTTGTGGTCAAATAGCATTTATTGGTTGACTAAAATACAACAATAACAATGATTTGTAACAATTGTAACTAAGCAGCTACCTAGTCTGAAAGTCGTTGGTATGATCAGTTCACAATAAATAAATAAATAAATAAATAAATAAATAAATAAATATTAGGGGACATTCTTACACAAATCGAACTAGGCCTATAGTAAGCTCAATAAGGCTTGTGTTATAGGTACTAGACGACGATATATATAATAGATATAAATACTTAAATACATAGAAAACATCCAAGACTCAGAAACAAATATTCATGCTCATCACACAAATATTTGCCCTTACCGGGATTCGAACCCAGGACCATCAGCTTCGTAGGCAGTGTCACTACAATATCTCTAACGTTTAACTTTATCGTTCAAATTTCGTATAACATTAAATTAAATGAGTGATTAATTGGGTACTGAACATTACTTAATATACCTTGACGGTCATAGTATTATTTATATATACTATAACTTTATTGCACAACATACAAAAAGATTGACGTTCATGTTGTTTATAATGCAATGTAATATTATGAGATAAATAAATATCAATATCAATATGTATTACTAAACAAATAATAACTAATTAGTAGCTCTGTGAGCTGTAGAACTCTTTAAAAAAAAACTAAAAAGTGACTAGACAAAAAATATATAATAACGAACCTGCTTTCAAAATTTCACGAGAATCGGTTGCGAGCTTTGAAGGAGAACAGACGGACATCTGGACAGGTACCGGACACCGAACATACGAACGATTTTCGGCCCAAGCTGAAGCATAGAACTTCATTCACTTCGCTCCCTCGTTTGATTAGAGACATCTAGACAATTCATTAACAAATTAGACACACTTGACTCACCAAGCGCATAACCTGTATTTCAAGTACCTAATATTAAATGTCGTTAAAAAGTAGATATGATAAACAGTATTTAAATTATTTATCTACTTAGGACCTAATTATTACCCAGGTCTAACAAGATAGGTACATTGCGAAATAATTTAAAAACAAAGTATAAATTGGCTCAAAGGTTTTCAATCGATCATCAGTCTGGTTCCAGTCGTGTGTCTACATACTACTATCATGGTAAATTATTATAACTTTTTACTTATTTAATTAAACTTATTCTCAAGTTTTAATTTAGTTTATACTTTGTTATCTGCGCATTCTCTTTTATAAGATTTTGTTTGTTCGATGTTTATTTTTATGTTTGATATATTTATACGATTTGTAAAAATGTGCTTGTGATTCAACATGCCTTTATATGATTTGTCTTGGGTTGAGAATCTTGGTTTAACTAATTTACATGGACCCACTCCCTTTCTTTTGTTATATCTTATTCTAAAAAAAATTAGTTAAAACTTCACAGTAAATCGTTTAAAATTACATCATTAATCTTTTTTGATTTGTTCCAGATTTCAAGGGCCGTATTGCTGGCCCTCGTTGCGGCAGTGGCATCTGGCCGCGTCATACAACAACCCAAATCTCATCATCAGATGGTCCTCACGCCGGCTCTATCAGGCTGCCCTCCGGCATTCGAACCAGCCTCTATAATCTGCAGATTCATGCAACCTGATCAGTTTTACTACAAACCTCCGCTCATCGCACCATCCACGTACATACCACCACTAGACGTAGAGAAAGGTGACCATCCAAAATTGGAGATCGAATTACCAGCGCCAGAGAAGCCCATCGTGATCTCTGAAGCGCCAGTACTGCCACAGATTAAGATTCCGAAGTTTCCAGTTCCTGTGATAGTGGAGGAACCATTAGCTGTCCCCATTCTTGAACCTTGCGAACCCGCATTTGTTCCGGATCTGCCTGCTATGGATATCCCTGTAGCGCCTACTCTTCCAACAATTACGCTGCCGGCATTACCAGTCATCGCTCAACCAGAACCTCATTTGCACGAGGAAGTTATTCCCGAATTTCACCAGCCTATGATAGTACCACAGCCCCCTGAATTACCACAATTTGTGATGCCAGAAATTTCCGCAATAGACGTGCCTGCATTTGAACCGTGCCTCGAAGACCAAGTGGAGTATATCCCACCCATGCCTCTACCGATTATTGAGAACATTGTTCCAGAAATGCCTGTTGCGAAAATTCCTTCACCGCCAGAATTACCTCCGTTAGAGATGCCTGTTTTACCTGAGATAGTGGTGATACCTGAACCTATATTACCAGCAATGCCAGAAATGCCAGTCAGAGTGGAAGTGCCTATGGCTGAGCCATACATTGAAGACCACCCGATTGCCGTACCTATTCCACACCCGGACTACATTCCTCAACCTGTACCAGAATATATGCCAGCACCCATGCCAACGCCTGTTGTAGATCCTTGCGAACCTGCTTTTATCGCAGAAATGCCTAAGATTCCTATGGCACCAGAACTGCCATCTTTCACAATGCCCGAGGTACCAGAAATCCTAGCGCTGCCGGAACCTGTGTATAGCAAAATAGTACCTCCTGAAGTCAACTACCAGCCTTTAGCGTTCCCACAGGCTCCTGAATTACCAGCTTTCAGGTTGCCCCAACCCAAGAGAGTAGAGCCAGCTAAAGTCGTTCCGTGTCCCGAAGATCAGGTTTCATTTACAATTCCAGACTACGTTCCATCGCCTGAGTTACCTAAAATGCCTTTCCTAGCATTTCCTTTTAGTTTAGTGAACAAACCTGAAGATCCTTGCATCACTGGAGAAATATCGCTGATCGTTCCCCAGTTTCCAAAGTTACCTGAACCTATTGCCATTCCCGTAATGCCAGAAGGTCAGCCTTGCGAGCCTTTTGTGAAGCCAGCAATGAAAGTAGCTGAATTCCCACCTTCTTTTGTAAAACATGAATCCTATATTCCACACCTGCCAATGGATTACAAGTTCTCCCCCACCCCGTATATGCGTCATGTTTAAATACCTATTAGCGATTTCGTGACGTCCCAGTTTTGAATAAATACCAAAAAAAGAATATCAAATGCATTTTATTTTAATCAATCCTTACTTACCGACACAGATATGCCTCATAAAAACACGAACAAAAAAAGTACCACGGACCCATTATCGCAAACGGTACAGTAACTTACAAGTCTTGTACTATCACCCAAGGGTACTTGTCAACACCTATATAGTCATGTGCAGACGATTTTGAACAGAAAGTGTGAACCCGTAACCTTGGGCGATAGTACATTGTTATTTTGCATACCTAAGTTCCTCTGAGTTTGAATTCACAACCTTTTTTTGTATAAATGTTATTACTTTATAGTTCACATATCGTCAGGTGACAAGCAAAACTCAGTAAATGCAGAAAAATAATTTAAGAAATAGCAACTATGTTGAAGTAGTAATAAGGTTGAGTTTTCCTTTATCTCTTACGTGTAATTAGCAGTGATCGGTTATTTGGATTCTCCCTCGCGGGATATAAAGTAGAAAAGTTAATATAGATACGACAGTTTCCCGCGATACCGAACAAACCGTTCAAAAATAAAACAATTTAAATTATCTCTAAGGAATTTTTTACTCTTACATGGCAACCAGTTGACACAAAAACTTCTGTTCTTGTCCTAATCTCTACACTTTATTTTAAGCAAAATATATTAAAACCTCCACAAAGTATTAGCTTATATATCTGTCGTGATGGAAAAAATACTTCAAAATCTTGACATTGACATTTCATTATTTTCTCTGGATTTCAGTTCTAATTATTTGCTTCAAAGGATTGTATAAATAAATAGGTATCAGGTGTATAATTTATACTGTAATATTAGGTCATAGGTTATCGTATAAGTGCAAATACATAGATCTTATAGCTCAAAAGCGATCCAATAAGTATCCACGTTAAGTTCGCACGCTATGATTTATGGTTCAATTTTCATTTCATCGACTTGTTTCTGAGATTATCTTTTCTAACAACATAAAGCCCGGATTCCCGGGGCATATCCATACTAACATAATGATTGAGGTCGTCAACCCCATGTCGAATCCAAAAAACCGATCACTGGTAATTAGTGACTTTTGCTTGTCACCCGACGATATGCAGTAGCAAAACGCGCCCGGCGGGCACGGTTAGCATGAGAGGGGCTTTTGAAAGCTACACGCTACACATAACTAAGTTTTATCCCTACCTTAACTCAAATAAGTCAAATCTTGCTAGTCACTTACCTTTCATATACGATATACCATATAATACCACTGCTGCACATAAATAAAATTTCGATGAAAGTTGACTGCTGTAAAGGGTAATTTCCAATAGGCTCTGATTAATATAGAAATAGTTTGGCCGAAAGATAGATCTATGTTTCGGCCAAACTATTTCTGTATTAATTGGAAATTGCTAAACTTAAGTGGCAGTGGGCGGGGCACATTGCACGTAGAACCGATGGCCGTTGGGGCGGAAAGGTTCTCGAGTGGCGACCACGTACCGGAAGGCGCGGCGTGGGTAGGCCCCCCACAAGGTGGACTGATGACCTGGTAAAGGTCGCGGGAGTCCGCTGGATGCGGGTGGCGCAGGACCGGTCAATTTGGAACTCTCTGGGGGAGGCCTATGTCCAGCAGTGGAAGTCTTTCGGCTGATATGATGATGATGATGATGATGATTGGAAATTACAATACAATACAATACAAATACTCTTTATTGCACACCTCACACAAACAAAGCAGTTACAGAGAGAAACAATACAATAACATGTAGGAGGAGAATTACTTATACAACAGTCAACTTTCATCGAAGTTTTATTTAAAATTCGTCGAGCTCATTCGTCATTGGTATTATACTTAGCGTCCCTAATAAAAGACTCGTACTATTCTGAAATTGGCAGGAATGCATGACTCAAGCCCACGTAAAATTGATCGACAGACGAATTACCATGACTCCCATGTTTGTTATTATTTGTATCAGGAGACGTCTGTATATGTTTACTATATAGGGTAGTATAAACGTGCTGCAGACAGATTTAAAACACTTGTAAAGATGTTGTTTCCATTAACAGCCGTGAATCTTTATGATGTATCCTACTTCAAAATATATAAAAAAACCTTTATATTATGACCATCATAAATTGACTTTGGTAGGGAGCGCCGAATTTTTGTCATGACACAAATAATGTGTGCAAACAAACATACTAACACTACTACAATAGACTGCGGCATTCTAATGGAAGTTAATTTAGATGTTGACATTAAGTTCAAAACTGCAAATGCATCGTCTAATGATTTATTACATATTTTAGGTCGATTAAGCATTAAATATTAAGAAAACCGGCCAAGTGCGTGTCGGACCACGCAAAACGAAGGGTTCCGTGCCTATTAAAAAGGTCGTATCGTCACAGAAATCTTACAGCACTTTACGTCCTTTTCTTTAAGGAAGGCAGTTTTAAAGCAATTTCTCGAAAACCTTTGAACCGATCTTGTTAAAAATAATTTTCGGTGAAATAATTTAATAAGCCCTATGTCCATGTTTTTTTTTCATATTTTTAAAATACACCGTTCAAAAATTAGAGGGGTGGGGGACAGAATTTTAGTGACTTTCGGGGCGATTATCTCCGACTCTATTCACTTAATCAAAAAAAAAATCTGAGAAATTTATTTTGAAAGTCCTATCGATTCCATACATGGGCTTACAATAAAAAAAATTGACTTTCAGTTTTATGTATGGAGGGCACCCGGGCATCAGCTGACGAGTTTTCCACCGCGATAGAACCAGCTGATGCGTTGATATATTTATAATAGCATATAAAATGTCATTGACAAAATCTCAGTTGGGAGGAAATGACTCAAAAAAAAAATTGTACATGTTCGTATGTCCAGCTGACGGACATTCTACCACTGTACAGTCAGCTGACGATTGTTTTTCGTCATAATATTGGATTAACTATAATTTGATGATAAATTGAATCGGGAGGAATAGGCAATTTTTTTTTACATGTTTGGAAGGCTGCTGCTGGTCAACCCACCAACGGAGCCGCAGCTGACGTCCACGGGGCTTCATGATACAACATTCTTAACCTTCTCACAAGTTATGGCACGGGAGTTGATTGGTCACGAAAATCTGTTGCTAGCTCGCGGACCATAAGGACACTTCATATATTTTCATCACACTTGCTTGTCAATGGCGTTATTACTTGCGAGCGTACAGAGCAGTTATTTTTGGCATTACATTATGAGCAGTAGCAGTAGACCTCCTACGGGCTGTTAAGTTTAGTTTTAAAATATAGAACCCTCTGATTGGCTTAAGTAAATCTGGTTGCTCTGTGATTGGTTGAAAAAAAAAATCTAGTTGGCCAAGCCGCCGCGCCCCGCAGGAATACTGCTCTGTGATTGGTTGAAATATTGAAGCTGCGCGCTCCACTAGCACTGATCTGGTAGTGAAGTTGTCAATTTTTGATTGGTGCGGCTGTATGAAACTTAGATTTTTCTGTCTTTTGTAGTTATTTATTTCCTCGCAAATGTGATGAAAAACATTGTGTATAACACGGGCGTAAGAATATTGCAAACTCGAGACTCTCGTTAGCAATATTCCACTTACGCCCCCCGTTAAACAATGTACTATTATCGGATCCAAATCGTGTCGGATAAATGTCAACAACCTCATATACACTATATTGCCACCAGAAAACCCGATGTTTTATCGGATTCGACAACCGATAAGTAAGAACTAGCTCTAACATAACCGGAGACGGTCAAAATAGCAAAATGGAAACATAGCCTCCAGACAACCGCCGGCGGAGTTACCATATGTCTTAGCACTATACCAAATGCTATTTTCGCCTTTATATCCAGACTTATCTACTACTATAACAAAGAATCCTGCTAATATATAAACGAGAAAGTTTGGAAGTATGGATGGATGGATGGATGTACGTTCCACTTAATCTCAAAAACTACTGGAAGAATTTATATGAAACCTTCCACCAGTTATGTACCTTATATATCAGAATAGGACATAGGCTATACTTATGTCAAATTTTATCCCTTTTAGGGACGAAATATTTTTGCTCGTTGCCTTCATCAGGCGCAGGGTCTCAAAATGTATCGGAAAACTGAAATCCGACTCGCACTTGACCAAAATTCTTATTTTTTTTAATAGGCTATATATACTATAATTTACGACCCGCGGGATTTTTTTATCGAGTTCTACGCGGATGAAGTCGCGGGCAGAAACTAGTAAATGATAGTACTTAGGTACAGAAGGTCCACTATCTAACGTTTGACAGCTAAAAAACTCCAATCGTGGTTTCGTTCTACCGTATAGTGCGTGCTCTTTCGTCTTGTTAGGGTCGTCACGTTTGTGCGTCATCGTTGCTTTTCAGTATGTGATACAATTTAAAATAAAATATCGTGTTAATGTCGAGTATATATTTTCCTATGAACAATAAATTGAAATTAATACTTGCGTAGAATAAGTAACAACATATACATGATTCCAGGTTATCCTGCAACAAAAATGCATTATTGTAGTAAATCAATATTAAAATATATCCAAATCATTTATAATATTAAAGTGGAGTCACTAACAATAGTAATTTTTAAAAGCTATTAAATTGGAACATTGTTGTGTTATGTATTTTTTATGTGAAAAATACACCACAAATGTATCTGTAGGTATATTATAAAGAAGAAAAGTCTGTGAGATTGTAGCTTTGTAAGTTTGTATGTAATGGATAATCTCCGGAACCGCTTATTCGATTTCAAAAACTCTTTCATCTGAGTGTAGAGTGGACTTTCTGAATGTCTGCCTTCTTTGCAATACGTGGGCGAAGCCGCGCGGGCTGATAGCTTATTTATAAAAGAAATAGCAAGCACCCATGGGGACAGAATATGCCTGCAAAATTTTAACAAAAAAAATGGTTGTCTGTAAAGTCAATACGTACGATCATTTTTCGTGATATCATAAGAAAACATTGATGAAAAATTGCAAAACACGTATTTACTCATTTATCGTGAAGTTTCGAATAAAATAGTTGATCTAATCTTGTTTCCCCATACAAACTGTGGACCCCCATTTCACCCCTTTAGAGGGTGAATTTTGAAAAATCCTTTCTTAGTGCACCCCTAGACCTTATAAGGAACCTACGTGCCAAATTTTGGAATCTCTAGAACCATCGGTTTGGGCTGTGCGTTGATATTTCATGCGCGCAGCCGGCGTTCGGAACGGGACAGTGTTCATCGATTTATAAGACGTTATCACGTCAAAAGTAATATGATATTTTTATACGAAAAATTTCATATTGTCAGCAATGAAATTGCCTTCAACAGATCACATGTAAAACAATTAGTTATCTTGAAATGACTTGAAATGAAACGATGACATGCACTACTTATTAAATTTTAAATCTTGTGATTTCAGCTGCAAGCAAGGCAAAAATTCATTTTAAATAATTTTAACAACACATTCAGTGACTGACGATCTGACGACCGGTTAGCCTAGTGGGTAGTGACGCTGCCTACGAAGCTGAAGGTCCTGGGTTCGAATCCCGGTAAGGGCAAATATTTGTGTGATGAGCATGAATATTTGTTTCTGAGTCTTGGATGTTTTCTATGTATTTAAGTATTTATATCTATTATATATATCGTCGTCTAGTACCTATAACACAAGCCTTATTGAGCTTACTATAGGCCTAGTTCGATTTGTGTAAGAATGTCCCCTAATATTTATTATTTATTATTATTTATTTATTCAGTGCCAAGAATCGCCGTTTTCCCGTTAAGTAGCGGAAAGCGCCTTCGGCGTAGGCACCCGCTAGGCGGTGAAAGTTTTAATCCAAGAAAAAAGAGAAAGAAGACCACCTTAAACAATAGGTTTGATTGGACTTGACTAAAAACTTGAGCTTCCGATGTCCTTTTCACAAATGGTTTGTTTCACTTTTTCTTTTTTCCACCTGAACAAAACAAATGCGATAAGATTTAAAAAAAAATACTCATACCAACAAAACGTCGTGCCCACTAGCGACAAAAGGTGCTGATAGATTTGAGAGTATTCACATATACTCGTACAGTCAGCAGCAGAAGTAGCTAAGCACTTTAACATGCTCAGAATGATCTGCACAGAACCTTATTCTCTTGACATTAGAGTCCGTGTGCAGATCAATTTGAGCACTAGGCCCGCTTAGCTACTTCTGCTGCTGACTGTAACAGAATATAATTATAGCATTCGCCGTTTTTTAACCTGTTCTCTCCCGGTTACGGAGATCTCCGGCCTTCATACCGCCCCCCACGGTACCCCGGACCCGGAGATCCCCGGCCTTCATGCTGCACCCCCCTCCCTTTTTTACATGAGATCGACCAATCGTGCACCGTGATTGGTCGGGGCGGGTAATGCGACAGACACGAGTGGGCAATAATTAGCCCGGAGATATCCGGCACAGACAATTTGCGCTAGCAAATTTCACTGAGCTTACTGTCAATTGGGGGCATGAACTTTCGCGAGTGATATTGGTAAATGACAAGTAAATTTGTCGAATTAAATAACAAACAGAGTCAAGCATAGACCAAAATTCGCTCCGAACATTTTCACGCTCTAGTAAACTGCTTTATCACCACAGCTAAGTTCTTCTTTCAAACAGACCACACAGTCCGTGACCTCTCGGACTTGTGCGGCTACCGCGAAACGAAAACAACTGGGTATCTCCCTCACTGTCGCACTTGCTAATACGAGCGGCAGAGAGCGAGATGCACAAACGAACTCGCTTTCGTTCGTGGTAGCCGCTCTGTTTTTGGGTTGGGGTGAAATTGTTTGGCAAGAACATATGTTTAAGAGCAAGCGAGACAGAAATAGACTCAAAGATTGAGTGCTCACGGACTGTAGCTCCGTAGCACACATTCACTGTCAAGAATCGCTACGCGCTACGCTCGTAGCCGATCCCGTGGTTTTCCCCGTATGTCATCATCATCATCCACTGCTGGACATAGGCCTCCCCGAAAGAGTGCCACCATGACTGGTCCTAAGCCACCCGCATCCAGCGGACTCCCGCTTTACCAGGTCATCAGTCCACCTTGTAGGGGGACTAGTGAAGTGACTACCCACGCTGCGCCTTCCGGTACGTGGTCGCCACTCGAGAACGAGAACCCACCCACTCCTTAGATATGTATGTAGCGTATGTAGCGGGAAACAACTACGGCGTAGGCGCCCGCTAGGTAAGGTGAAAGTATTAACTTATTCACTGTTAAGCTACGCACATAGTACTACGCCGTAGTAAGTAGCAATAATCTCTAAATGTTGCGAAAAGCACCCGTAGCGCTCAGTGATGAATCTGTACTACTAAATTTAGCTTTCGCTCGCAACTTTACTCACATATAACTTACCTATTAGTCACACTCCCATACAAACTTTCTACCCCATTTTTCAACCCATTAAAAGATGATTTCCGGAATAAACGTATAAAGTTTCTAAATGTTTTTCGGCGGGACTCAAACTAAGATTTCCATTTATTATGTATCATTTACACTACCATCATCATCATATCAGCCCAAAGACGTCCACTGCTGGACATAGACCTCCCCCAAAGAGTGCCACAATGACCGGTCCTGCGCCACCCGCATCATTTACATACCTACTGTAAATATCAGCAAGAGTCATCACACACAGATTTTATACACTCAAGAGCAAAAGTTCCGGGTACAGTTTGTACTGAAATTCTATACAAAGTCTACCCTGAACTTTTGCTCTTGAGTGTAGCTATTCATTGCGATTATAGAACAGAATAAGTGCGTAATATAATATAGGTACAGAATGTCCACTCTCACATTGATAATGTCGATATGAATCGATACGTCTCGGGTAAGTGCCTAGTGCCTACGCACACCGCGTTTTTTAAACGCGCCGTCGACGCGCGTTAAAACGCGGTGTGCGTAGGCGCTAAGCCTACGGCCTATAATTCTGCTAAAGGAAATTCTACTGAAGAAAATTCTTGTTCAGTACCTGTTTTGGATATCAAATCTTTTATGAAACATTTTAAACGTGTTAAGGTCCGAGAATGTCCCCATTAACGAGTATTAATCTAAATAATACGATGACGCTTTAGCCTAGTTGGTAGGACGACCGCTTTAGCCTGTTGGTAGTGACCCTGCCTACGAAGCAAGAGGTTCTGGGTTCGAATCCCGGTAAGGGCATTTATTTGTGTGATGAGCACGAATATTTGTTCCTGAGTCATGGATGTGTTCTATGTATTTAAGTATGTATTTATCTATATAAGTATGTTTATCGTCATCTAGTACCCACAGTACAAGCTTTGCTTAGTTTGGGACTAGGTCGATTTGTGTAAGATTGTCCGCAAATATTTATTTATTATTTATTTATTTATTAAATAGAACAATGTTTTCATTGAATTTAATTGACCTCAAAGAAAGACGATGACTTTGACAACTTCAGATTTGTAGTATTTCTGGAGCAACAAAGGCTTATATTCAAAGTGATATCCGAGATACTCTGTCATATGGTTAATGCGGGGGAATATATCGACGGTGGAAAGGAAGAACCCCTTAAGCGACATTTAGTGAATTGCACAGGAGAGTGTTTCAAAGTTTTCTTTTTGAGAAAAAAAATCATAACTTTTTTCCTATTTGAAATAGGTAAATGAGTTCTTAAGACGATAATCTTATTTAATTTTTCTCTATTTTATGAAATAAACATTTACCCCAAAATCTTACAGGATCCTGAAAATGTTGTCGCTTAATTGAAAAGGTCCTCAAAATATTCCCGGAAGAACCATTTAAGCGACATCATCATAGTACTATAAAACTCACTGAAGCCACTTACCTTCTTAAACTTGTCTCTAAGATATTCAATTAAGCAACAGTCGTATGGGCAGTTATTACGAGCCAATTTGAAGTGGTATACCAGAAATTTGAAACTAAATCGACACTTTTTTGTGAATTATAACGCTAGCTTTAATATTTTTTTAAACTATTTCATATTATTGAAAAATTTAGAATATATTTGCGGTTAAAAAACGCTATATTGTGCGTTTTTTAAGGAGAAAAATAAAATACTTATACGAAATTATGTGTATTTTTATTTTTATAAAATAAATCTTAGTAGTACTTCTAACAAATTACTCTTAATTAAGTAACTATGCACTTTTTTGAGATCACAATCATTTTGAGTTTATAAATTATTAAGAATAAGTAGCTAGCTTACTTATTTACTTTTTGGTAAGTGTATAAATATACAAATTACAATTATCACAATGTTTTAATAGTAACACTTAGCTTGTTAATAATTAAGTACTCAGGCACTTTTTTGAGATCACAATAGTTTTGTGTTTATAAATTGTAAAAAATACTTACTTAGCACTTATTAAGAATAAGTAGCTAGCTTACTTATTTAGTTTTTGGTAAGTGTATAAATATACAAATTACAATGATCACAATGTTTTAATGGTAACACTTAACTAGTTAATAATTAAGCACTTAGGCAGTTTTTGATATCACAATCATGTTGGGTTTATAATTTTTTAAGTATAGATAAGTATAATGTAAAGTATTATTAGAATACCTAGTCGAATCAGGCAGCGATCGGCGACACAACCGCCGCACTCCGGTGTTCGTCGCTGACTGAAGCGACCCACTGCATTCCATTGTATAAGTAAAGCACCATTCGCGTGAAATTCGCGTCAAAAATTGTTCACTGTACCGACATCAAATAGATTAGAGCAACACTTTAACCGTTATCATACCATTTTCAATCTCCACTTAACCGACGTATCGCATTTATAAAGTATACTTTAAGTGACAGGTTCGGCCGCGGTAAGGAGTGTCGCTTAAAGCAATTAAATAACAACGTAATTTTTCGTAACATTCATTTAACCGACAATCGTTTTATTAAGCAGTTTTGAAGAACCACTTAAGTACAGAATTCAAGATATATGTGCCCGGAATAATCAATTAAGGGACATTACATCGGAAACGAACTCTTTTTAAAAATAATTTATACGACTGTGGTAATATTGGAGTAGGTTTTAAGTGACACAGATAATATTTTATTCAAATTGTGTGTCGCATAAGGGGTGGTTTTTCAAATTCAGACCTCATTCGTGAATTACTTTAAGCGACATATAAGTCATCGGAGCGCCGTGAAACCCAATTCAAACGACGCAGAAAAAAACGCTGATTCCAATGATATATATAACTCATTTTCGACCAAAATGTCGCTTAAGTGGTTCTTCCTTTCCACCGTCGATATGGAACTCATTTACATATAAGGGACTACAGTCTGAAGTTATAATAAAGTGAAAACAAAGGAAAAGTTTGTTTTCGTTCATTGGTCTCGATTTGGAGCGCTCATTCGCCTTGTGATTTGTGAAAAGGATCAATATCGACCAGATACTTATTATTAAAACTAGGGACTCGTCTGAAAAAAGTATGCCGAGAGTAATTTTTGCGGGCAAAGCTGATATGAAATAGAGATCTAGGACGTAAGGGACGATGCGTTGTTGACGTACAGTCAACCAATTTGAATCCTAGGCCACTGTAACCTTTTCACAGTAAACGTCAAAGTGACTTCTATGGCTAACACATAAACAAATAGCAGGTTGACAATAAGACAGGGTTCTAGAGTGGCCTAGGATTCAAATTAGTTGACCCGTATACCACATAACTGAGTATCCAAAATTATAAGTATTTTAGTTCCTATGTTTGTAATGGAAATGATCATCCATTTTGGAAATAATATGTTGCGATTTGGGGCAAATTTTTTATTTATAATATTCTAAAAAAACATTAAAACTAAACAGTTTTAATGTTTTTTTTCAATGTTAAGTTCAATATTTAAGATGATTATTTGTATTTTCTATTTAAGTAGCTTCAAAATAAATAAAAAAGTTTATTAATACAAAAAATATGATATGATAATAAAAGACCGGTCAAGTGCGAGTCTGACTCGCGCACCGAGGGCTCCGTACAAAATTTCATACAACATACCCGTCTTGCCCCGCCCATTAATTTTGGAAAAATCTTAACAGTTAAGTCATGAGTACACAGATTATATAATAGTTCTACGAACTACAGCGCCATTTTTATCGGTGCATTTTGTTACTAACTTGCCGGACCAAGGAACTCGGTGTTAATGTATATTGGTTTTTCAGCGATAATTCTTTAATTGAATTATTTTCGATAATTCTTTTTTTAATTGCTAGAAACAGTCACGGACTTTAATCGTTGAACCATTTAGAGCTCACCTTTTACTGGATATTCATAGCTTAACTATTAAAAAACAAAAATAGTTTCAACGATTTAAGTCCGTGACTGTATTTTCAGAATACTTTCATACGAATTTGAAGGAAAATAATTAAACAGACGTATTAAATTACAAACAAAATTAACAAACGTTTTTTGAAAAATAAAAAAATACGCTAGTTAGAAGTCTCGTTATACCTTTTCCGGTAATATTTACGTTAATATTAATCATATATATAATTTTCAATTTTTTCACTTAGAGATAAGGGAGATATTTATTTCAACATTTTTTTTTAATAATTTTAGCTTACAAAACAAGTTAAAGTCTATGAAATAATACAATTTATGCAATAATGTTCGGATCTTTTATGTATCAAAATTTTACCACTGTAGAAAAAAAAATCGTTTTAGAATGTGCAATTCAAGCCTTACCATATGATACCCCACTTGACCTACTAACTAGACTTTGAATTTTTGCCCCCCCCCCCCCCCCTCTCCTCTTATCCGTAATTTTTTATAGAAATTAAAAATATATATTAAAATTTTTCATTTTCCATACACGTGAATTAGCTTTGTTTACAACTATTCCAAATTTCAAATATAGCATTAGTAGTGCCTGAGATATTTGACTTTGTGACAGGCAGGCAGACAGATAGACAGACGGACAGACGGACGGAGTCGCACCATAATAGGGTACCGTTTTTACCTTTTTCGTCCGGAACCCTAAAATAATACAATAGCCGGGAAGTCAGGCTAAGTAAAAAGTTATAAAACAGTTCATCTCTTGCAATGAAATTATTTCTTACGTCATGTTAGCAAAATGCTGTAACATTTAAAATTGTATGCTACAGCCCTGACACCACGAGGTTACCATAGATAGTCTTTATTTCCCTCTACAATGACATTGGAATAAGCTTGATCGGGGGTTAAGAAGTAGAAATGTCTTGAGCCCAAAGTGAGTAAAAGTGATCCCATAAAAAACATTCCAAGTGAAAAAGGCCAAGCCTCGAAACAAACAAAATACGGTGACCCTGTTAAAAGTCCTTCCCCTATAATGAGGAGAACTCTGGCACTTCAAAGGAAAGTTCAATCACGTTAGCCTTCCTTGGTTTCATGTAATTGTGACGATGACAACGACCTGAGAGTCAAATTAGCTTAATGAGATTTATAATTGTCTAGTAGGTACCTACAGTCAACATCGGAAACATCATAGGAGAGTTTTTTAATACCACTTCGGTTGCAAACTAGCGTAAAGGTTCCGTAGCCAAAATGGCAAAAACGGAACCCTTATAGTTTCGTCATGTTATTTTTAACCAGATCTGTTCAAAGGTTTTTGAGATGTTGCTGAAAAACTGCCTTCCCTATAGAAAAGGACGTACGACCTTTTTAATAAAGTCAAAAGTCAAAGTGATTTATTCTTCAATTTAGGCATATTACATGCACCTATGAATGTCGATAAACTACCACCGGTTCGGAAAGTAAACCTCTGCCTCGAGAAGAACCGGCGTAAAAAACTCGGCGAGGTGTCATTTTTTCAAAACAGTATACAATATATCATATCAGTATCAGAGTATTATAAAATTTTAAAATTACATTGCTACAGTAGAAAGCCTATTTATTTTACGACAGGTTTCTAGTGCAGAATTTTATCGCTGCCAAATATCCCTATCCATGATGTAGTCGTTTATCTTATAATATGCTTTTGAAATAAGTGTCCGTTTTACGACAGATTTGAATTTAGAGTCAGTAAGTTCGGTAATGTGTTTTGGAATTTTATTGTAGAATTTTATACAATTTCCCAAGAACGACTTTTTCGCTTTTACTAGCCTGTAAAAAGTTGTTTTGAGCTTCCCTGCGCTTCTGGTAACCTTGGGCCTATCAGTGTTTGTTGGGTAATTGTATAAATTCTTATAATAAATAGGCACGGAATCCTTCATTGTGTGTGGTCCGACACGCACTTGGCCGGTTTTTTTATTATTAAACCATCAGTTAGAAAACCTTGAAATAATAAGCGAAATACCAAAATTGATTACCGGTATTTTGGTAAGAAAATAAAACCGGTATATATGGTTCCTGAAACACACACGTAATATTGGGCAGTGATTTGCTATTAACCTTGCAGATAGTTGCCGATCTACTAGTGTCGTTGAGCAATGAGCGCGATGGCAGATCAGCGATCTGTGAAAAACGAATTTATTCAGCTAAATTTCACGAGAACGCTATTGTTCGAAAGATTGAAGGGTATTTATAGGTCACCTTTAACGGATGTTGAACTTTGACATAGACTGTCAATTTATTATTTCGACAAACATTTTACTTTAGTTTGTGAAATTAATCTGTCTGACAATATTGACAAGTTAACCTAATGAATCTACACGATATCTAAATAAAAGTGCGAAATGAACTTAGGTATAGAAAAAAGTAAGAAATATTGGCGTTATCCTACGTGGGATGTCAGCGCTAAGGAAAAAGCAATTGGCTTTTACTGGGAAGGGTAAGGAAAAATAATATTAGGTAGCTTTTTGTTGAGAATATTCATACTTGTTTAGTATTTGCGTGGGATGCTACCCACTCGGGTCCCGCATTATCTGTATTTATTCTCAACAAGGATTATATTCTTTTAATTCTTTGATAGCATCTACCTACAAGTGTGCTATGCTGGAAATCAAGTGTGCATTCCTATAACTATTTATGATTTGAGGTATTTTTATGGAACTTGGTACTTAAATATTCAGATCTCACTTCTTTTATAGGCGAAGCATTCCCATAGTATCGAACTTGGCAGCCTTTTACATTTATGTTTTTGATGGGATCATATTAACTAACAACCCTTTCTTTCGGCTTTGTCGTAGTCGGGTATCAAAGAGGTAAAAACTTTTAATGAAGTGACTATACCACCTCATTGAAAATAATAGACACTTCAGAAAATGAGTAGGTACCTACTCAATAGGACATTGCATCTGTCTCTATACAATTTTATACAAACCTCACGTAAAAAATTGTATTGAATATTTTAATTTATTTGGTGAACCTTGTTTGTCTTCTATTACACAACTATCGATATCGATAAAAAAATGTTTCTAACACTAGCTTGATTGCGACAGTTTTCTGTTTTGCCGCGAAAACTCCGACCTCTGCTAATGATCTTTAAAACATCTGGACATTATGACTCCTTGGCCATTCATAGACTTGTTCATATTGACTAACGGTCTTCATAACATCTGGACATTATGACTCCTTGGCCATTCAGAGACTTGTTCATATTGACTAACGGTCTTTATAATATCTGGACATTATGACTCGTTGGACATTCAGAGACTTGTTCATATTGACTAACGGTATTTATAACATCTGGACATTATGACTCCTTGGGCATTTAGCAAATCATCATTCATTCATCATTGTTCATTGTAGAAATCGACTAACGGTCTTTATAACATCCGGACATTATAACACCTTGGATTATCTGACACTTAGCCTGACATACCCCGGAGGGCTCTATTGAACGCCTAGTCGTCCAGGGTAGAGTCGAAGTCACAGGGCCACGAGGCAGACCACCATGCGATAGACAGACCAGATAAATTCTGTCGAAGGCAAACCCAGTGGCAGATCCAGGATTTTGGATTTTAGGAGGCTTGACCCCACTGAGGTTCGATTTTGGAACAATTTTGGTAAGGACGCAGATGATTTGGGGGAGGCAAACCCAAAACTTTTTTCGGAGGTTGTGTGAATGCGCCAAAAACGAACGAATCAGACAACATGGCGACATATTGCGAGCTTTAACAGGCCCCAAACCTCCACCATGACCACCACGACCGCTCTGACAAGAGCGAAACGAAGATGAAGAAAAACCAAGTTATTTAAACTCTTGCGATTCGACTTCGTGTGGTCGCAGTCGGGGCGGATTTTACTTTGTGCACGAGAGAATAAAATTTGCCTTTGGGGCAGCCTATATTTAACATAAAGGTAAACTTTACGACCATGAGAAGTGAAAATAATTACCTATCTGCCTGAAGTTTCTACTTTATCGTCGTTTGGAAAAATCGCAAAGATGCACCGTGCTATTATTTTTTTGTAGGCGCTAAAATAAGGTGCCATCAGTGTATAGCGATCAGCGGCTGAAATCTGGGGCCGTAGCATGGTTGGCCTTGTCACGCGATAGGTGATAGGATAGAGCGTGCGTCACTGGCTGACACCGTTCGATAGAACGTGACGACGCTCTTATTTTGTCACTTGTCGCGTGATAAGGCCAACCATGCTACGGCTCCAGATGTCAGCAGCTGATCGCACTGGCTACCGGTCGAGAAGACAGCTTGCCTTGTCAAGTATTTTGCCGGAATGAATAGAATAGAATAGAATAGAATAGAAAATATTTATTGTCACACAAACAGATAAAATAATTGTATAGTTTATGGTGGTTAATTGATGATAATAAATAACGTGTGTATACTGTACCTAATGTGAAAGTTTATACTTTGATTTATCGCTACCTCAAGAAGTATTCTTCAAGTTAAATCTATAAAATTGATTAGGTACGTAAATAGTAGTTTCACGTGGTTTTGCCTATTCTGGTGTTGCCTGTAAGCAAGCAAGCAAGAAAGAAAGATGCAAATGTTAGAAGTTGAACTTGACCCACACCGCGGTTTCCAATTGAGTTGATATTTGGCATAGTACCTACTTGTTATCGAGCTAAGTCTTATTTACCTACACTAAATTTCATTTCGCGCCTTGCTACAATGATATACTTACGGTGAGAAAGTGTAAACATATTATGCGTTGGTCGTTGACTGTACTGTATATAGTGATAGAAATTATGTGAGCTGACATATGTCAACGTATATATAAATTATTTTTTTAGTTACCTTACGTGTGCACAGAAAATCGAAAATATTTTCTATAGTACCTATAGGTATCAAAACTATAATTCCTACTACACAAAGTGGAACCAACCCAAGATTTTTTGAATTTCCTGCCAAAACTTTGGGTAAAATTAGGTTAGCCAGACTCTATAGTGAAATAGCTATCAATACCGTAAACTTCTTATGGTCCAAATTGGTTGATACGAGGGGGTGTTCAATAAGTTTTGAGAATCGGTATGAAAAACAGAAGTTATTGGTGTATTTTAAATTATTAAATTCTCTCTTTCTTATTTCACGTGCATATTTATTATATAAAAAATATTTTTGGTACGCTTCAAAAAAAATTTTGGTCGTCGTTGTGAGTTTTTTTTTATATCGACGCAATTGTACCGATTTCATTGAGGAGTTTTCAATATCTAAGTATAATAAGTAATAGTTAAAGAGTTGGTCTAGATTAAACGGTAGGTAACTAGTTGTATAGGGGTCAATCAACTTTTTGTTGTTGTTAATCTGTCCCGGTAAGCCAAGAGACAACAGTGACAGTTTCTTAGAAAAAATACCATAAATTGGGCTCCTATAAGGTGTAAGGAGTGTAGGTGGTAAGGAGTTGCCCCACCATGGAATGGGTTAACCAATACAACAAAAAAATCGTGCTTAGTAGGGTAAGGCCCCATAAAATCATAGTTTTAATGATTTACCCAGGGGACCTAACCATGGCAACGAGCAACAAAAAATAGTTGATTGGCCCATAGAATTCACACGCCTGAATAACAGACCTGGTAATCGGCAAGCTCAGCCAAAAATAACTCATAGAAGTGGTATTTTTTTCTTAGACGAACTCGTTTAATTATCTTGATTCACTCTCCCTTCGTATTTATATATTTGTCACACCTACAAAAAAAACTACCTTCCAAAATGCAATTTAAAATAAGGCATAAAACCGGCCAAGTGCGTGTCGGACCACGCAAAACGAAGGGTTCCGTGCCTATTAAAAAGGTCGTATCGTCACAGTATTTTACGGCACTTACGTCCTTTTCTTTGAGGAAGGCAGTTTTTCAGCAATATCTCGAAAACCTCTGAACCGATCTTGTTCAAAACAATTTTCGGTGAATGAAATTAATGAGTCCTATGTTCATGAATTTTTCCATATTTTTAAAATACACCGTTCAAAAATTAGAGGGGGGGGGACAGAATTTTAGTGACTTTCGGGGCAATTATCTCCGACCCTATTCACTTAATCAAAAAAAAACCGGCCAAGTGCGTGTCGGACCACGCAAAACGAAGGGTTCCGTGCCTATTAAAAAGGTCGTATCGTCACAGGAATTTTACGGCACTTACGTCCTTTTCTTTGAGGAAGGTAGTTTTTCAGCAATATCTCGAAAACCTCTGAACCGATCTTGTTCAAAACAATTTTCGGTGAATGAAATTAATAAGGCCTATGTTCATGAATTTTTCCATATTTTTAAAATACACGGTTCAAAAATTAGAGGGGGGGGGACAGAATTTTAGTGACTTTCGGGGCGATTATCTCCGACCCTATTCACTTAATCAAAAAAAATGCTAAGAAACCTTATATTAATTTTGAAAGGCCTATCGATTGATGTGCCACACGGGGGGTCACAACGAAAAAAAAATTTTTGACTTTTAGTTTTATGTATGGAGTGCACGCCTAAAAAAAATTTTTTTTGTCATTTTAATTACAAAACTATGTAGCGGCTAACAAAATACACCTATCCTCAAAATTTTATTCAAATACACCCTTTAGTTTTCGAGTAAAATGCCTGTGACATACGGACAGACGGACAGACGGACAGACGGACAGACGGACATGACGAAACTATAAGGGTTCCGTTTTTGCCATTTTGGCTACGGAACCCTAAAAAGCTAAGAAACCTTATATTTATTTTGAAAGGCCTATCGATTGATGTGCCACACGGGGGGTCACAATGAAAAAAACAATTTTGACTTTTAGTTTTATGTATGGAGTGCACCCCTAAAAAAATTTTTTTTGTCATTTTAATTACAAAACTATGTAGCGGCTAACAAAATACACCTATCCTCAAAATTTTATTCAAATACACCTTATAGTTTTCGAGTAAAATGCCTGTGACATACGGACAGACGGACAGACGGACAGACGGACAGACGGACATGACGAAACTATAAGGGTTCCGTTTTTGCCATTTTGGCTACGGAACCCTAAAAAGATTGCCAGAAAAACCTACATTGAACTTTGTTAGATGAGCTGTGCCTTAAAAAAAATATCACGAGTTTGAATTTTTTAATTTCGTGGCATCAAAATAAATAAACCAACTTCTAATTTTAAAATACATTTTTTTTATTATCACACTAGCGGGGCTAGCGCAACTGACGCCGCACCGCGACGCGAGTCGAGAAAGCTCAACCCCCTTTTTCTAATTTGTACGGTGCGAGTGAGATAGGGGACGCTTAGTCGCGCGAGAAGCGACTGAACAGCAAGTTGTGCTAGACGTGCAGGAGCCGTAGCATGGTTGGCCTTGTCACGCGATAGGTGATAGGATAGAGCGTGCGTCACTGGCTGACACCGTTCGATAGAACGAGACGACGACGTCACTTGTCGCGTGATAAGGCCAACCATGCTACGGCTCCTGAATTTTGCCAACACCGCCCCCTAACATGTAACAAAATATCCTCCCATTTAAGTGACCTCAGAATTTGTTCTATTCCATCATCTTTGTTTAGCTATTAAAGAAAAACAAATTAATACTAACCTTTCTTTACTTATTCACTGTATTAATTAATAGCGACACACGTGACACAGTATGACCAACAATCGGAAATTATCATAATGAGACATAATCATGCCGATTCTCACTAGGTACTAGTTGAACACCCCTCGTAAGTGTTGTCAAAGGTGAGTGTGCGCCATAGAACCCATGGGGGCTGTCATGGGGGGGGGTGATTCATCAGCTCCATGGGTGTTGTGCCACCCGTACGGCTCCGAACTGGAAAAGTCCTGGGCCGGATGGATTGCACAACTTTTGGCTGAAGTGGTTTCGATGCCCACACGAACGTTTGGCAACACGTTCCAGTTCCAAACCCTCAAATTAATTATGTTTAATAATGATGCAACAGGATAATGAAACACTACACAATTGATCGAGAATAATATATTACTCTTAAAATATCAAAATACGTTACAAACTAAACTTGATTTTATCAAAATTAAAATACGTATAAATCTATATAAATAAATACCAACTGTAACATTTATGATTTCGCTGTGTATAAATAATTTACTGGTTATACCAATCTTTCTATATAATCTCAAGGTCAAGTTTTCTAAAATTTTACACCAATTAACAACACGAGATAACTACACATACATGAAGCAATCCAATAATACGGCGATAGTTCTACACTAGTCTCAATTGGCAATACAAGTGATCTACAGCATATTCCCAACAGAACAACATCTAAATTGTAAAGTTCAATTATTCGAGTGACCTTACGCTTAAAACGATGACTTTTCGCGCCAAATCGGCCGTTTTGAAAATGCCGGTAAACTGTTCGCGCGCTATGGCAAATTGGAATACCTATGGATTCACTCAGCTAGTGCGGTGAATCTATGTATAAACCGGCATTTATAGGCCGGTTATAATTGATTATATATTTTTTAATAGGCATGGTTAGCAACGAAAAGTCCGGCATCGCCGCTCGCACCTGTCACGGATCCAGCGACGTATTTGCCCTGAGAAGCTTGTCCGTTGGCCTGAAAACAAAGAAAAACAATGGCCATTAATTTCATAGGTACCGACCGGTTAGCGTAATGGGTAGTGACGCTGCCTACGAAGCTGAAGGTCCTGGATTCGATTCCCAGGAGAAATATTTATGTGATGAGCATGAGCATGATATATTAAATATATCATCGTCTAGGACGTCTAGTACCCATAACACAAGCCTTATTGAGCTTACTATGGGACTAGGTCGATTTGTGTAAGATTGTCGTCTAATATTTATTATTATTTATTTATTTATAGGTAGGGTACAATAAATATTTTGTAAAAGACAAGAAATTGCTCTGCAATAACAAGTTCCCTTTTAGGAGCGTGAAAACAGTAAAGCCGCGTCTATTGCGCCGTGATTTCGTGGTTTTAAGCGTCAAACATGTTTTTCTAACAATCATTGTTTGCCGACGGATAAGTACCTAGTGTGTCTAATATGGTCAAACATCGAAAACTTAGCGCAGCGGCTCGGCTTAAGCCTCTCACAGACAGGCGCGGCCTGCGGGGGTGGTAAATTGTAAACTTGTCAGCTAATGTCAAGTTTTACTACTGACCGCCACCGCAGGCCGCGCCAGTGTGATTCAGGCCTCAACCATATAACAAACTAAGTAACAAAACCTCTCTGAAACAGTAGAAATTAATTGAAACAAGTGTTCATTTAAAAACGCAAAAACACTCCTAGCAAAGACGTTTGAGCTGTTAATATAAAAGTTATCATCGCTGTTATTATCGTACTTACAACACATAACAAATATTGTTTTCGTAGATAAAAATACATTACGCAGTTTGTTATCAGACGGCGTTATATTAGTGAAACGGTACGATAACATCAATTGGACGTTTTTCGAGGTAAGCGTTGTAATGTTGGCTAAGGCCTCTCACAGACCGGCGCGGCCTGACCACGGCGGACAATAGTAAACTTGTCATTAGCTGTCAAATTTACCATGGACCGCCACCGCAGGCCGCGCCAGTATGATGCAGGCTTAAACTGAGGGGCATGGACCTAAGATACTCGGGACAGGCTATACGTGATGCCACAATGAGGGACGGAAAGGCTTCTATGCAGCTTAATTAAGAACTGGTCTTTAAATGGCTGATCGCTTACCATAAACAATCTACTTAAATTGGGTGGGTAGTGATTTATTGGCCATAACTTCATACTAAATGAGTTGTGGCAAACAGAAAAAAAGTGGAACTATGACAAGGACAACGAATGATATTTCCTTTTCTGTCACACTTATCGAGATTTGTATGCTACCATCTCGCTCGGACGTGGTATTATTATTACCATTGCTTGTCCCGAGTATCTTAGGTCCATGATGGACCGCCACCGCAGGCCGCGCCAGTATGATGCAGGCTTAAACTGAGGGGCTACCGCGAAACGAAAACGAACTTCGTTCGTGTATCTCCCTCTCAGTCGCTCGAACTAGCAAGTGCGACAGAGAGAGAGATACACGAAGTTTGGTTTCGTTTCGCGGTAGCCCCTCTGGTTTTGTATGAGCATTTATTCAATACGCAACATCAATGACCCATTGGCCGCCAATACACGGTGAGTAAATACTGTGATCCACCTATAGCTGTGTCACTCTATCACATGTTATAGAGTGAGAAAGATGTAGGTGGATCAAAGTATTTACTCACCGTGTATAGGCATAGCCGCCATTGATTATTAACACATTCGCTGCCGAGAATCGCTATGCGCTACGCTCATGGCCTATCCCATGGTTTTCCCCGTATGTAGCCGAAAGGGACTACGGCGTAGGCACCCGCTAGTCGGGTTCCCGGCACTGAATGTGTTAAGTTAAGATGGGTTGGTTAAATTGGACAAGTGAATTAGTGATTTTGAAGAATGTGGATTTGTGGAACTAAACCCATGGACCTATACCTACCTATTAAGGACAAGCTATACACGCCACAATGAGGGACGGATAGGCTCTTATGCATCTAAATTAAGAAATGATCTTAAGATGGTTGATGGCTTACCATAAACAACTTACTTAATTTGGGTGGGTTTGGGCCTGCATCACACTGGCGCGGCCTGCGGTGGCGGTCAATAGTAAATTTGACCGCTAATGACAAGTTTACTATTGACTGCCGCGGCCAGGCCGCGCCAGTCTGTGAGGCCTAATGGTGGCATAAACTGTACAGGGATGACAGCTGTCAAATATTGGATGTAAGGGCATTTTCACTATAAATCAGGACGGCTATCACATGACGGCGCGCGAGCTCTCGATTTTTCTCGCACTATCCGTCTCTCTCTTATTAGAAAACTTAGAAAAAGAGGTATAGTGCGAGAAAAATCGAGAGCTCGCGCGCCGTCTTGTGATAGCCGTGCAGTAGCGGCAAACAAAAAAAGTGGGACTACGACAATGACAACGAATGAGATTTCTCTTTCTGTCACACTTATTGAGATTTGTATGCTACCGTCTCACTCGAACGTGGTATTATTATTACCATAGTTTGTCCTGAGGATTATAGGCCCATGAACTAAACCAATATTCTTCGCCCGAGTAACTTAGGTACTTTTTAGGTTTTTTTTTACCCCTATACTTGGCAGCGCAGGTCTTTAAATGCACACATTTTTGGTCACCGTTTAGCATTTTTTTTAATTCTGCCAAGATTATAGAAAGGGTTAATCGTTTTTTGTACGGATAAATGGATATTTTATATCAACTATCCATCACTATGTTGCTTGGGGGTATGTACGAGAGTGAAACGGGATACCAAGTGCTATTATTATATCGTTCCTAAACTATACCAATACATCGACTAGTGAATGAAATAACAAGGCATATGTAACAGTGATACCGCTTTGAATTTATTTTGATAAAATTTATGAACCAATTTTTAAACATAACGTACTTACGCATCTTGTGCCATACATAATTATGTTCTTCGCTAAGCACTTGCAGAGGCCCTAGCACGATAGGTTTTATCGACACGTTTTACGGCGAAAATGTACTGAGACCACGTAAAAGTCTAAAACCATAAAGATAAAACGTATCGTGCTAGCTGGGCAGATGCATATTTGTGTTTAAAATATTTCATGTAATTATGTCCTACAAAAATACCTAAATTACAAAACTTTCCACAAGTATCAAATTAATTGTTATTATTTTTTTTAATTATGAAGCCAGGATCAAATGAACACACAACATATAAGTAAAAATGAAGGAAACAAAACCCAATGTGTATATAATTTTATTTTTAATACGTTAACGAAACAAGATGCAAGCAAGATTAGATAGAAGCAGTGTCACGGCAAATCATACATACATTTGACAAGAACACAAATGTATCTCAAAAAAACATGTAAACACTACTTTGATTAATATTTCAGTCTCTTTAGATCTTATATCATAAAATATAGACTAGCAAAATATTCATAATTCGATATACTTTGTGCGCATTGAAACAGAGGTTATAATTGAATGTCTCTTTTTTTCTTAATAAGCATGCGCCTTGATGAAGTTAGATTTGCTGGCAGCCAGGGACGGAACGGAGCCAGCCACATATTTGCCAGAAGCAGCTTGACCGTTGGCCTATTTAGAAAATTGGCAGAGCGTGACATTCCCAGTTCAAATATAGAAAACGTTCGAAAACGAGTTTTGAAATTAAATCGAGAATGATGCGTTCCATTTCATTGATTGAATAAGAATATAGATTATATCACGTTGTGTTGATGTTCAGCAGGATCGGTGCGCAGCGGCGTCAGTAGACAACGTGCAAAAAAATAAAAAACAAAACAACGAAATTAGTAAATTATTGCAAAACAAGTGATTGATTAACAATAACACAAACAGTAAACTACTCGTACTGGCTTATTTAACAAGCTTTTATCAACTTGCAATGCACTTATGTAACTATTTTACTATGTTTGTTCGGGTGGAATCGTGCAACTCGATTTCAACCGATTGAGCTAAAATTTCCTGTAAAGGTATAGTTTGGATGACAAGTCAATATCATGGTACCATCGAGCTAATCTGATGATGGAGACAGGTGGCCATGGGAATTCAGTAGTTAACCGACGTAACCGCGTTGAGTTTGGGCTCGTTAGAATCGTCTCAATGAGTATAGTTGATGACAACAAAGGTATACAGAAAAGTACGGTCGGCAATAAAAGCTTGTACTAAAATTATTTTTTTTGACAGAAACTTCATCATATCAGCCGAAAGACGTCCACTGCTGGACATAGGCCTCCCCTAGAGTGTTCCAAATCGACCGGTCCTGCGATACCCGCATCCAGCGGACTCCCGCGACGTTTACCAGGTCATCAGTCCACCTTGTGGGGGGCCTACCCACGCCGCGCCTTCCGGTACTCCGCCACTCGAGAACCTTTCCGCCCCAACGGCCATCGGTTCTACGTGCAAACACTTATTTGACACTAAAGTGGTAAATAAGTTTTTGTCCAAAATTACATTTTTGATACAAACTTTTATTGCCGACTGTACTTTTTTGCGCAGTCATCTATTTAGAAGGATCTAAAGAACGTAAACACGACGGATTAACCTTGTGAGGAGTTCCTATTACCACCTTTAATCTCTGACTTACACCATGTGCACAAAATTTCAAATCGATCGGACTTCGGGAAGTAAGTAGGCCAAATTTGACCCAAACAAACATACATCCAATTGCAAGTTGAATAAAAGCTTGTAAAATCTGTTAAAAATATGCCAGTAATAGAGGTGCTTAACTTACTCTTACAAATAATGTGAAAAGATCGAAATTAGACATTACAATTATAATGCATGGAGGACAAGTAAATGTCCACACAAGTTAGTAATTTCTAGTGCATATGATTGGATAAATATTAGTGATATTCGTTAGTTATTTAACAAACACAAACAACACACAAATATTTATAGTTCCAAGTCGCGAGGATGCGCCCCACTTCACAAACCACATCGGATGGTTTGTTTTGCCTATAGCGTCGGCATTAGTGGACGCATCACTGTTTATTGCACGATCTAGGATTGTTCACTTCTCAGGGCCTCGGGAACGCACTGTTAAAGTTATTTGGACCGTGCATAATAGTTTCTGTCAAAAATTTCGTTTTTGGTACATGTTTTTATTGCCAATTGTACTTTTCTGTACCGTACCGTCATCATCCATACCGATTCTAACAAACCCAAACTCAACAGGGTTACGCCGGTTAAGTACTGAATTTCCATGGCCACCTTCTGTCTTCATCATCAGATCAGCTCGATGGTAAGTACCATGATATTGAATTGTCATTCAAACTTTACTTATACTTGTGCCCCGCCGATATGAAGTCAATTGTCACACATTGCGCGATTATGAAGTTTCTGAATAATGACAATATGAACCATAGGAAAAAAATGACATATTTACTTGTTGCGTGTGACAGTATATTGAGTGGGAATAATATCACAGACAATATATCAATTCACGATAAAAAGTTCGTATAGCCAAATTATTGTCTATGATATGTTTGTTAATAAAAATCAAACTTATTAATTGTGAAAGTAATTATCTAGGTATGTAATATTGATCTTCATTTATTTATAATATTCCAATATAATATGACAATTTCGACAATAGGAAAACAATGCTACCTATACTTTTTTATTGTGTGTGACAGAATAGTGAAAGGCAACAATAACACAGACACTATATTGAGTATGCTTCCAAAAGTTATTATATCCAGCAATTGTGCTATGCTATACAGAGTGTTTTTTTTAAATGGGACAGTATGGGGAAATCCGAATCTAAAGGAGATATAATTTAAAATATATATAATATATATATTTAAATATATTTTGTTTAAAATCTCTTTTTTTCTTGTTTTATGAGATCTTATTTAGTTTACGTCTGGTAGGTAGCTACATAACATTTTTAATGAATAAAATAACTACACGATTGTACATAAAACAATACACAATGTTTCAATATAGTTAGGTCTGAGGCAACTCACGCTTGACACAACTGGTATCGACGCAATATTCGAACGTCACCGGAGACACGTTTCAGGATTGATTTCTTAGCGGCGGGGCACTGTAGTATGTTGTTTTTAGGGTTCCGTAGCCAAAATGGCAAAAACGGAACCCTTATAGTTTCGTCATGTCCGTCTGTCCGTCTGTCCGTCTGTCCGTCTGTCCGTCTGTCCGTATGTCACAGGCATTTTACTCGAAAACTATAAAGTGTATTTGAATAAAATTTTGAGGATAGGTGTATTTTGTTAGCCGCTACATAGTTTTGTAATTAAAATGACAAAAAAAATTTTTTAGGGGTGCACTCCATACATAAAACTAAAAGTCAAAAAAGTTTTTTTCATTGTGACCCCCCGTGTGGCACATCAATCGATAGGCCTTTCAAAATAAATATAAGGTTTCTTAGCATTTTTTTTGATTAAGTGAATAGGGTCGGAGATAATCGCCCCGAAAGTCACTAAAATTCTGTCCCCCCCCCTCTAATTTTTGAACGGTGTATTTTAAAAATATGGAAAAATTCATGGACATAGGGCTTATTAATTTCATTCACCGAAAATTGTTTTGAACAAGATCGGTTCAGAGGTTTTCGAGATATTGCTGAAAAACTGCCTTCCTCAAAGAAAAGGACGTAAGTGCCGTAAAATTTCTGTGATGATACGACCTTTTTAATAGGCACGGAACCCTTCGTTTTGCGTGGTCCGACACGCACTTGGCCGGTTTTTCAGATTACAGTTGATTGTGCTAATTAAAATCAACCAACTTATGCCAATTACGACAGTTAGTGAATGTTCATACCACACTATGTACAGTCGGCGTAAAAAATATGTATAATTTTTTTGGCTTTATGATTCTTATGACATTGTAATATTTGTAATAAGGTGCAAAAGTGTGAACATATCTATGACATACGTACAGTTAGCAGTATGAGTAGCAACGTGGACCTAGTGCTCAAAATGATCGTATTCACGACTCTAGTCTCCGGAGAATAAGGATCGTGAAAAAAATTGCGTATTATTTTGCGTTACTTCTGCTGCTAACTGTACGATGTGGCGTGTTGATGATAGTATAATTATTTTATAATACAACTAAAAGCGTGAAGTAATATTCTAAGAACTAAATGGCATGTTAGTAAATAGGCAATGACAAACACAAATGTATGTCGGTTTTATAGTGTCTCGATTGAAACAAGATTATTATAATACTTATCTTAATTTGGTATAGTATCAGTTATTTTAAAAGAATATCCACCACCACTATGTTATCCTAGTTGCTCCTTCAGAAATATTCATGTTCATCTTCAGCTCTTCATGTTCATTGTTTCTAAAAATTCAAGGCTTAACCGAGTCTACAATGGTCCCCTGTTGGCTACGGCGACGAGCCACCTTAGCAGGGCTCGGCAGCTCCTACTGACCTGTGTTCTTTCTCAAGACCCTACTAAAGACCAATACTGATGACCAGTACGGGTCGGCAACTTAGTCCAGGCAATGAACTGACAACTTGTATGGAAAAAATGACATATTTGGAAATAATTTATAATAGCTAATTTTTTTAATGTAACGGATATATTATCAATTAAATTGTTACCTAGAGGCAAAATCCAACAAAAAGTCAGACATCAAAAAAATCAATATTTAATTAGCTCCTAAAAAGTCCGGATAAATATTTTTTTTTAAATCTTTATTTAGGTTCATTTACATTTGCTTTACAATATTCAATATAAATAAAATAAACAAGACAATGAATGTTTAATTTAAATCTATATAATTACTTCCAGGTGGAAAGTTTGGTGGATTCTTGAATAAAGCATCTTAGAATAATGTTTTAAAATGAAATAAACAAAAAAAAACGCTATTATAAATTAATGTTTTTCGAAACCGTATTTTGCCTCGGCTAACTCCTGTCCTGACCATTATTTTTTCTAAAAATTCAAGCCCAAACCTTCCAAAATTCATTCATGGTTCCCTGTTGACTACGGCTGCTCAGCAGCTCTCGCCGAGCACGTTCTCTAGGCCCGTAGCTGAATGTGATCGTGCAGGGCCGTCAGCTCCGCGGTATTTAAGAGAACCTACGTTACTAACTACCCATCCTCTATCACTCTGGCACCCTGGTACCTTACGCACCTTAGCACGGCTCGGCAGCTCCTGCTGTTCATTTTTTAAAAAAATTCAAGCAATAACCGAGTCCACAGTTTATTTATGGTTCCCCGGTGGCTGGTGACCCACCTTGGCGCGGCTCAGCAGCTCCTGCTGGCCGGCGAGCAGGTTCTCGTTCTTGCCGGCCCAGGCGCGCAGCACGGAGGCCTGCAGCGCGCGCCCGTAGCTGAACGTGAGCGTCCAGGGCCGCTTCAGCTCCACGGTGTTGATGGCATTCAGGTTCACAGAAGCCTCCTCTTCGGACTGCCCGCCGGACAGGAATGTGACGCCTGGAATCAGTCATTTAACAGTTATTAAATTTGTTGGCGGTCTACTTTTCTAGTGCGCACGTGAGATACTCTATAAGAAAGTGAATCTAAGGACACTGACTGTCACACTGACTGCCAGGAACGGCTTCGAGCGAAGCGGGACGAAATTGTTTGCAGTGAATGTGTCAATAAGTAAAGAGAGGCATTAGGGTTGTGGAGCCGAATGGACAAGTTAAACGGTGAAGTGTATACATGGAGAGCTACAGCCGCGGTCAAAGGAACAGGTAGGTAGGTGAGCACCCTCTTTCCTTTACTTAACAGCAGCAGTACAGTATTTAATAGATGCTCTGCCAGTGTATTACTAAGAACACCAGGGAAGCCGCTTACTTATGTGAAATTTTTGACGTGTCATGTATTTGAGCATCCTACTAATCTTACTAATAATACTATTAGTAGGATTAGTAGGTTGCTCAAATAAAAATTATAAGTAACTACATATGTTTGTTACTCAATCACGCAAAAACGGCTGAACGGATTAAGATGAATTTTGGTAAGGTAAACGTCCGAGTGCTCGACGCTGTACTAGTATATGGCATGGGCACTCTATGTCAAAGCAATATGGGCTAAATTCGACCTAAGAGGATTTTGCTTCATTCGAATTTAAGCCATGTCACTTTGACATAGAGTGCCCATGCCATATACTAGTACAGCGTCGAGCACTCGGACGGTTACCTTATACATATATAGTGTATAGCCTGGATTAACATATAGAATACTTTTTTCCCGGGAATCATCCCCTAAGGGGATGAAATGGGGGGCGAAAGTTTGTATGAAGTCGCGGGCTGAAGCTAGTTATAAATAAATGAGTACGAGTACAAGCGGTGAGATTAAGTTATTCAATTATTGTTACCGGGAACGGCAGCAGGCACGGTCCTAAGCAGAGCGGTGACGGTGGCGCGGCCAATGTCCATCGCGGTGAAAGTCTTCTTGCAGGACTGGCCGGCGGTCACCTGCCGAAGAGTCAGAGCGTCAAATTATGTTGCATTGCAACAGCACGTTCATGAAGTCCTGGTGCATTTTTTCCAAAATGTACAATGGTGGCAAAAACCGCAGAGCACAACCGGTACGAATTGTCGTAGCCTGTGGACGCTTGTAGCTCTAGGAGAGCTTCATGCGCGATGTCGACCCTTCATTTATATGATAATTTACTGTGAAAACAACGCAAGCTAAAGAGACATTATGAAAGTTTTTATCGTCAACAACGCGAATTTTTAAGAGTTCTGGATAGTACATTACTGCAGAGGCCGGGAAATAGCAATTCGTGGATGAGTTCATTTTCTCGGATGAAGCGAAGCTGAATCCAACAATAGAGACGAATCCACGAATTGCCATTCCCGCCGAGGCAGATATAGTGCTTTTCTCCATAAATGCGAGGAAATCAAATAATATTTTCAATCATTTTAAAACAGCGAGTAGTATGTCAATAACCGGTATCATGTTCCTGCACAACTTATTTTTTAATAGTATGTACACGGCATGACTCATGGTGCCAGTTTCAATTGGCCCACATAAAAAATTAAAAACATTAGAATCGATTACAATTTTATGTTTTATGTAATTAAAATTATTAAAGATTACACGGGATCGAAATCTAAACGCAATTTAGTTCGTTTTGAATATTATTTCAAAAATATTTTAATTTCATCAGTTAATACTATTTGAGACATTTTTTAAAACATCACTTCGATTTCTTGCAAAAGTAATCATTCTGTCTATGACAATTAAAAAAAAAACTTGGGAAAACTTTAAGCACACTACAAACGGGTGCAATTTGTCACACCAACTTGCAATAGTTGGAAAGAGACAGCCATACATTACTAACCAGTCTAACTATAGCAAGTTTTTATGACAAATTACTAGGCTTTTAAACTTACGAGCATTTGGCTGTTTGTAGTGATTTGTCTTGGTCAAAGGGTAAAAAAGTATACAGTAAAGGAATTTCATACATTTTCCGGGCCACTAAAATTGTACAATAATGACTTTTAACTTTTTAAATCTGCGCTTGTTAGTAACGAGGAACTTCACGTACTATTTTTGCTACAGTAAGGCGCACATTTCCGAGTATATTAGAGAAAAATAATATTAATAATTTAGAATAACTCTAGTAACACTACAGTTGTTGCATTTCAAGCAAGCAATGTGTAATAATAATCTGCAAGCATTTACCATGTTAGGCTTGAGGAGAGTACCCTCAAGGTAGACGTGGTGGTCGCTGAGAGCCTTGTACACGGCGGCCAGCACAACCTCCGTCACCTTCTGGGCGCGGTCCAAGTCGTGCTCACCTGACAACATAGTCTTATTAATAAAAACCGGCCAAGTGCGTGTCGGACCACGCAAAACGAAGGGTTCCGTGCCTACTAAAAAGGTCGTATCGTCACAGAAATTTTACGGCACTTACGTCCTTTTCTTTGAGGAAGGCAGTTTTTCAGCAATATCTCGAAAACCTCTGAACCGATCTTGTTCAAAACAATTTTCGGTGAATGAAATTAATAAGCCCTATGTCCATGAATTTTTCCATATTTTTAAAATACACCGTTCAAAAATTAGAGGGGGGGGGACAGAATTTTAGTGACTTTCGGGGCGATTATCTCCGACCCTATTCACTTAATCAAAAAAAATGCTAAGAAACCTTATATTTATTTTGAAAGGTCTATCGATTGATGTGCAACACGGGGGGTCACATTGAAAAAAAAAAAATTGACTTTTAGCTTTATGTATGGAGTGCACCCCTAAAAAAATTTTTTTTTGTAATTTTAATTACAAAACTATGTAGCGGCTAACAAAATACACCTATCCTCAAAATTTTATCCAAATACACCTTATAGTTTTCGAGTAAAATGCCTGTGACATACGGACAGACGGACAGACGGACAGACGGACAGACGGACATGACGAAACTATAAGGGTTCCGTTTTTGCCATTTTGGCTACGGAACCCTAATAAAAAAGTATGTTTGGCAAGTTAGGATTGGTACTTGGCAAATGGCCCCAAGAGAGAGGTGTTTTGGTTGGCCTTGCACAATACCAGGCTCACATGAATCCCCATGAACTCATGACAACACGTCGGGCTCGACGAATGGGTACACAATGACTCTGACAGATCGATGCGTGACGGGCCAGCATGGTTGCATTCTGTATGGTTTTGAACTACGAGTACCAGGGGCACATTTATCTCCAAGAGCTTACCCTCGGGAAAAACCTTGAACTCGACGATGGGGATAATGCGCTGACTCGAGCAGATGGATGAGTGCCTACAGCTCGGAGCGAGATCTGAGCGCGGCCTCTGGTACCCACTTATGACGCACCGGTGCCACCGTTGCTCAAAGTCGCACGGTCGAAGCGATTGTGCACTTACATTGATTGGGTCGAACATCTACAGCGCCATTCGAATGGTGAGACCAAACCAACAAAGTACCAGGGCAACATGAACAGTCAGAGCTTACCATCGGGCAACACCTCGGGCTCGACGATGGGTACAATACGCTGGCTCTGGCAGATGGAAGCATAACGGGCCAGAACGGTGGCGTTCTCCTGGATGGCCTGGTAGGAAGGGGTGTTGCGGCCGATCTTCAGCACGCAACGCCACTTAGCGAAGTGGCAGCCGTCCTTCTTGTACTGGGCGCAACGCTGAGCCAAGTCATCGAGACCTGGACAACAAAATGTTACATGTTATCTGGGGAACAAAGCAGAATAAGCAGCACATTAAATAATACAACTGCAATTTGCTTCGTTCGTAATGAAAATGAACTTCTGTACAGCCATGTTTTTTACCCGACTGCCGGAGGAGAGTTATGTTTTTCGAAAGTATATATATATTTGTATGTATGTATGTGTGTGTCTTATTCTTGAAAAGCAGTTGGTTTTTTTGAAAAATCTTTGGATTTCACTTGTTCGCGTGTACGTGTATGTACGAGTTCCTATGTATGTGGACTAGACAATTCCATTTCACGGGCTACAGTCCAAATGGCTTGATAGATTTGGACATATGAAGTGTCGTTGGATTCCTCATAATCATGTGAGTGACATTAAGTCAGCTTTGTAAAAAACAGTTGGCTTTTTAAATATTTTGTTGGTGTTTTATTTTGTAACTACTACGTAATATTAAATATGTATCACATTAATTACTAAGATGTTAAACATTATCGGTTTATTCTGTTATAGGTATAAACAGGAAAACATGAACAAGGATTTATCTAGATTATAGATAATGTGGCTATCGACAGGGTTATATCTGATGCATATCTTTGGATAACATGTTTTATTATAACACTCAGGAAGTACTCAAGGGAGTTTTATAGTACAGTGTTAGTCAAACGTAGAGATGGGTAGGGTTGGGTAAATACCGGGTATTATTTACCCACGCCTACCCGTCTCTAGTCACACGGCAACTTCTTGCAGCGCTACAAACGCGATACAGTATCGATACAGGTTCGTGAAACGCGCGTTTGTAATTCTAATTCTAACCATTCGCACCAGCTTTCATCTATTTCAATCTCTAATTTACATACAGTCGACGTCAGAGTATAATTACACATTTTTCGCCTTACTTCAATAGAGGTGGAGACTCTAAATTTATTATAACTTCAAAAGAAAGAAGGCAGGTAATGACGAAAATCCCATTCAAATGTCTCAAAAAATTACGAAGCTACAACCGTTTTAATATTGCTTAGATCGTGACGTCACGACCATCGAGCGTCATAGTAAATGACAATCGATTCATATGAACATGCGTTTTGCGGAAAAGGGACAGAACATCCCCACTTAAAACTTTGGACACCTATAACTTGGTGATTATTTGACCCCTTGCGTTGCTTTTTTCTCCATTTGACTACATTTTTAATCCTTTTTCGAGAAAATACAACAATATTGGTTATTTTATTTAGTGTCTACACCCCTATTGATTCAATGGAATAAGGAGCAAAAGTGTAAACATATCCTAAACATCTCAAATATATATTTACCTACCTAAATGTCAAGAACTGGCTATCATTCCAGCCCCTAGCTTCAAAACAGATCACTCATTACAAAAACAACTCAGCCTGGAAATAAAAACTCATTTCATCAATTCACATAACAAGTTATCTAAATGGAATGGACTTTGACATTATTATCTTTTAGAGATAAGTGGCGAGCCCCTTAACCTTTTGACAGCGAGGGTGCAAAACAAAACGGTGCCCAACTGTGGCCAAAACAAAACAATAGCCAGACAAAAAATGAATAAAATGAAACTTCTGATAAATATTGTCATGTCAAAATGACAATATTTATCAATATTATCATGGCCGTCCGTGGCTTCAGTTGCACAAGTTTTCGTCCGCGTCCACAGCCGTATTTAGCTCTCAAAGGGTTAAAAACAAATATGAACACGCCTACAATGACGTATCAAGTTTTGCCTAAGTTGCGTCAGAATTTACAGCTAACATAAATGTTATAGCTAAATTATTACTTCTTTATAATATAATGGTGGCAAATAAGCACGCTAAGATATGTAAAGAGGATGGATGAAAAATTAACAAAGAGAGTGAATGAGGGAAAAATATAATGGTATAAGTAATTGGAAGGGGAACACTGGCGAATTGTTTCTGACCAAATCGGAGAAATCCTACAGGATTCTACCTTCAACTGAAAAGCATGTATGAAGGATGTCATGAAAGTGGATGAAGCAACAAACATTTGTCAAGATCGTAGCACGTGGAAATCCCATATAATAGGCATGATGACTAAGATTTTTTTCACGATGCCATTCGAACCAGTTTTTGGAGTGGAACAAATGTTTGTATGGGAGCAGCTACAATTAAAGAACATAAATACCCACAAAATTGTGATAAAGATTTACCTCGCTGGCGGCATCCAAACGCTTCATACTAATTGATTGAAAAATATGACGTCACGCATATCACAATGCTATGGGTAGTTACTAACCGTTGTACGGACAATCAAGTAAATAGCTGTTTCGGTCGCGAAGTACTGCGTTTAGGTCCATAGTTGTCGTACAATTTTGTTTCTATTAAAGCGTAAGGATTCTATTGGTTGCTTTAAATGTACATTTGGACAATAAAAAAAATGCAAGTTTTTTCAGATGACAGATCAAGGTTTTAAGATATTAATTATATATTTTAATCTATACTTTATTATATTATTACAATAATTTGATGGTTTACTATCCATTTAGCAACACTATGCTATCAATTTTAACACGAGTCATCATGCCTATTATGAGATTCCCTAGTAAATTAATATGAACGAATACGCATATAAAGCAACAAATCTTATCATTCTTAAACCGATAAAACGTGCCTCAGCCATTGTCCTATTGTCTTCTTATCTTAGACCTTTCTCAATACATACATACTTTCATAATAGCAACAAAATCTAAAAAGCTGCAAGAATAGATGATATTCCTATTTAATTTAATGTCAAGGTGCCCGTTGCAGTTATAGACAAACATTACGACGATCGATCGACACACGCACGATGCTGCAAAAGGTCAACGAAGTGGATTTCAAGGGCGAGTCAGAAATAGCGATCTCACATTGACCTATCAAGGTCAAACTGTAGATCTCCTTGAAAATGTCTAGTATTTAGCTAGACAAGTTTCGCTCAACACAATAATACAGACTAAGGAAAAACATAGGGATGTGACAAAGTAGGGTTTTTTTTTAGCCTCAATGTCCATAATAAAATACACCTCGTCTCTGCTGGGATATAATCACTATTGCCTTGAATAAAATTCAACTTTCTAATAATTGGAGGGGTGCCAACAATGGGTCACCTATCTGCAGATTATAAGCGGGCCGGGTGTTCGAAATAACCTACACACGCTCTTAATTTCTTAAGAATAAAGTCGTGTGCAGGTCATTTTGAACACCCGGCCCGCTTAGCTACTTCTGCTGCTGACTATACCGAGGATGCTGGCGGCATTTCCTCGCTGAATTGCAATGCTGATGCGTTGCGCGAGAAAGCCGCCAGCTCTTCGGACACCAGTTACATCGACCAGACGTTTCGCGATTTCTGCAAATAACTTATGCGCACTGGGACCCCACGGACCGAGGGTCTCGACGCCAAAGGGTACAAAGTCGTACTCTCTGCCGAGGATTCTATATTTATTACATTTCAGATTTTCGGCGTTTTCCGCCGCTGCACCCGCTTTAGAAGTAGTTCGTTGGAGGTGAGACGGTGCCAGTGTGTCTACACATGTAGCGTCCCACACAAGCATCCGTCCCAACCTCCACGGAACCAGAGACACACCATCAGGTCTCTTGCCATCATCTCTGACAATGCCAGGCGGCTCAAGGAGAGCAGGCACATTGATGCTGGCAAGAGACCGGCGGATTATGTCATTAAGTGTCGCATGTCTTGAAAAGCGGCCTGCACTTTTTTGAAAACAAAGTCCGTGGTGACCCAGTCGGTCCACGTCCGTGCCACAAGGGCATATGCACTATGGGTTAGCTATACGCAGCGGGCCGTCAACGTACTTAGGGTGCAATATAATAATGTGTTCAGGATGCTGATGGGGCTCCCTCGTTATTGTAGTGCGTCCGGCATGTTCGCGGCGGCGGACGTGCCGGGATTCCACGCAATCTTACGCAACAGAATGGCGTCTATGATGACGAGAGTGAGGAGCAGCACCAACAGCATCCTACAAGCATTTGCTGAGCGGGCGGATTGCCCGATTATGCGACATTGGGACCAGGCGCACGCTCCAGTTCTTGCCTCCCCCCGTCGATTTTAGTTGTAGATTATTTGTATGTAATACCTATCTTACTAACATTAGCTGTAAGTATACTGTAACTAACAAATTATGGACCTCGAGTCCGAAATAAATCATATTTAATTTAATTTAATTTAATATGTGTGGAGTGCATACCGTGACCCCAAGCCGCAGACCAGTCGCCAGACGAAGGGAGGTCGGATCCAGGAAGGTACCTGTATTTGGAGAGGGATGGGCATGTAGCCAGTAACCGGCCTCTCTGGCTCCGACCGCCAAGTCTTGCGCGATCTGGACCTAGTCCTAGACCTTGATGATATTTATCTTATTTCAAAATATCATCAATCTACGGTCAAAAACCTTAAAGGAAACAGTCGAGGACGTTTGTATGGAAAAATGACCAGTGGTCTTTCCTCTTAATTCCTTTTAATCTTGAAAACACAGCGGCAATGCCTGCTATGTACTAGGCGACCATAAACGCAAGGAGCTCACCCTGGGTGGTGCACTCGTCCTCGGAGCCGAAGAGCGGGACAACACCTTTGTCGACCTTGATGCCGGGGATGATGCCGCGCTTCTCCAACAGACCCACCAGGGGGGTGCCGTCGTCCGCCTTCTGGTACAGGGTCTCGTGGAACAGAATCACGCCAGAGATGTTCTCGGAGATGGCCTGGAGAAAAAGGATTGTTTGTAACAAAACTTGGCATTCAAATACCAACCTTTCTGACAAAGCAAGAGGGTTTATAATAGGGCCCCTATTATAAACCCTATACTAAATTATGAATTTTAACATGAGCCATCACCCCTATAATTGATAATTTAGTGTTGCTAAATGGATTGTAAACCATCAAATTATTGTAATAAAGTATAATTTGAAAAATATGATTACAATTATAAAAAGATATGGACCTTGAAAATTTAGAAAATAAATGCATTTTTTTATTGTCCATGAGTAAATTTAAAACTACCAATAGAATCCTTACGCTTTAATAGAAACAAAATTGGACGGCAACTATGGACCTAAACACAGTATTTCGCGACCGTAATAGCGATTTACTTGATTTACCATACAACGATTAGTACCTACACATAGCATTGTGACATTTGTGACGTCATACCTTTATGTCAATTAGTATGAAGCGTTTTTAAGCTGCCGCCAGCAAGGTCAATCTTTATCTAAAATATTTGGGTATTTTTATGTTCTTTAATTGTAGTTGCTCCCATACAAACATTTGTTCCTCTCCAAAAACTGGTTCGAATGGCATCGTAAAAAATCTTAGTACACAAGCCTATTGGAAGTGCAAGTGAGGATGGATAAAACTAGTTTCTACCAGTGCTAAGCAGATACATAAACGGTCTTAATTGGTAAATGGCAAAATCATCACATTCGAGCAATCAGAAAACCATTTCAATTGCATTTTCTTTTTTATGCGTACCAAGAGTACCAGGCAATCAGAAACCTGTTGAAAGTCTTTATTGGTCTGGCCTTGGTATTTACTTGACATATGAGATACGGCTTCCGACACACGCCCATTCTGGTTTTGCAGCTTGACATTAAACATTTCAAAAACGGGAAATTTAAATTAACTAGAAACGGGAACTTTGTTGTTACTTTTAATATTTTTACGTCACACCTGAAAGTGGCTATTACCGCCCGCTAAGTGTGCGAAAAATCCCACTACTTAGCCAAGGGGTGACGTAAAATTTGTATGCTGCGCTATTAGTATGGAAATGTAATGTTTCATTGCTAACATTCATTAAGGAAGAATAAATGCATGACTAGGTCTCATCATTCGGTGTCATCGTCCTAATCATCATATTAGGCGCCCGTCAGTAAACGGGTGGTGAGGTGACGACATGGAACTTACATACTTAATTATGAAAACCTGCTCACAAAAATTCACGAGAATCGGTTGAGAAATGCGACCTACAAGTTCTTCGTTCGCTTCGCTCGCTCGTTCGATTATTCCATTAGGCAAGTGCCCAGTGGCACACACTCACTCAACCTGGAGCCAGTTCACAGACAGGACTTAGCTGGGGCCCCATTGGCCAATTATCCTAAAGTGCCTTCTGCCTCCATTGGGTTAAGAAGACTGTTATACATATAGTGAGAAAGGTTTTTCCCTGTCAAAGTCTTTATGGTATTGACATGTCACATAAGATTGAATTTCACCTGGCCAGTGGAAAAGGTTCACTGGTCAAGGTACTACTGTACTTTCATGTAGGTAATTCAATAAATGAACTTTATTCTGCAAGGATGGTACTTTTACGAGGCATAATTTACCTGTGCTTCCAAAGAACGAGACCGCTGCCCAGAAGAAACGCCTTAAAACTTATTGTCAAACCGTCAGCCACTTATTGCCAATATTATGGTAGTACTTAACCTATTTAAAATAGGTAAGTATAAACCTGAATATGAATATAAGAAAAAAATACATAAAGCGTAATCCTACAAGAAAGGGTGTCAAAACTGTATCACAAAATATAAGAAAACCAATGTATATATAATACATTTATCATCATCATCATCATCATATCAGCCGAAAGACGTCCACTGCTGGACATAGGCCTCCCCTAGTGAGTGCCAAATTGACCGGTCCTGCGCCACCCGCATCCAGCGAAATACCTACATATAAATTGAATGTAGTGTATATGTTTTTTTCTACATGACGTGTTCTTAATAGATATTATTATAACTTTATTTTCTTTGCGCCTTTTAAAAATCTCTGCTTATCCCAATGGTTGGCTGGTAGAGTATACCATTTGTCTCTATCTAAATCTAAGTTTCATACAGCCGCACCAATCAAAAATTGACAACTTCACTTCCAGATCAGTGCTAGTGGAGTTCAATATTTCAACCAATCACAGAGCAGTATTCTTGCGGGGCGGGGCCGGCTTGACCACCTAGATTTTTTTTCATCCAATCACACAGCAACCAGAGTTGCTTAAGCCAATCAGAGGGTTCTATTATTTTAAAACTAAACTTAACTGCCCGTGGGAGGTAAAACGGCTATAACTGCTCTGTACGCTCGCAAGTAATAACGCCATTGACGAGCAAGTGTGATGAAAAATAAATAAAAATGTACATTATACTTACAGGGTCAGTGCTGAAGAGCAGCTGGCGGTATTTGCGGCGGTTCTCCTCGGTGTTCTCCACGCCGATGTCCTGCAGACGCTTGCCCATGGTACCTGGACATCATACACACTTTAATTCATAGTCTCCTGGTATATATTATAACCACGATTTGAAAGTCCAGGCAAGAATTGAAATTAGAGACAAAGTGCAAACGGTAGTATTATTTGCACAATAAGAAACTACATATCAAACAAAAATACAGACAATCAAAAGAACCCAAACTTGGTGTGGTGGCACTGTTTCATCACAGATTTCCTGGGCAGCTAACTTGCTATCTTCACAACGGGTCTTTGACACCGTAATCCATCCTCCTAGCGTTATTCCCGGTTGTGCCCTAAAGGAGACCTGGATCCGCTTTGACACCTAATCCCAAGTTTTGGCATAGGCACTAGTTTTACAAAAGCGATTGCCATCTGAGCTTCTAACCCAGAGGGAAAACTAGACCTAATTGGGATTAAACCGGAACAAAAATACTTAAATATAGTGTAAGTAAAACTCTTGCAGAGATGTTGTTGACTAGAAAGGTCCCTCCCTCCCTCTAAATAAATAGTTAAACTTTGTGGAAAACGACATTGCTCTCTAAGTGACAATATTATACAACTAAGCAGTAGTTTCCAAGGTATCTTGGTTGACAAACATAGGAATATAACATTTCCAAAGCTGAAACGGAGTACTTTATTCGCTTCACAGACTCATTCACTAACCACGACATTGCGCGGCGGCGGCAGCAGCAGGGGTTTTTCTAATTCATTCGTCTCAACCGCGCAAAGAACAGATAAAACGCTTGCCGCGTCGCCCGCGCCAAGAACAGATAAAACGCTTGCCGCGTCGCAATTCGCGCAATGTCGTGGCCGGGCCCAAATGGGTGTTGTGTTGAGGTAGAAACTATGTTTATAACTTACCAGTGGACTCATCAGCAGCGAGGATGCCCTTGCCGGGGGCCACGATGGCCTGGGCGATTTTGCGGAGCTCCTCCTGCAGCTCAGGGGTCGGGTACTGGAAGTATGTGGTCATTGTGCCTGTGGAACATCCCAGTATGTTACAAAATGTTAATGTTGATGCATAGGTCACAGTTTGATGGTTAGGTCTGGTGTTGAAAAATCACCTGGAAGCCTATTTTACACATACAAATTAAGTTACATGTTTAATAGACAGTATGTGGTATGTGGTTGATTGACACTTCTGCCTGAAAAAATGGTTACTTTTTACTGATTTTCATTTATCATAACACCTAAGCAGTCAGCCTTTGCATGGCTATTGACTAATTACTCAAATAATATTAGACCTAATTAACAGCATCAACAAAATAATCAAAATAAAACTTTCCACAACTTCTTTGATCAACTTGTTTACAAGTGATTAACATAATGGATTGTATAACTCATATGGCCAGCATCTAATGTTCAGCAAGTGTCATTGTACCAATAAACAGATGTATGAAATGAAAGCCAACTCATGGGTCGTTCTTCTTTTCGACCGACAATAGCCTGTCCTTCGTCTTATTACGGCATCTCATTTGAGTAATGATGTTTCCGGTTTTATCATTTCGAATGAACATCCCTATTATTTTATTAATTTGTATTATTTAATATTTAATTTTTTCTAAGTAGCATTTTTTTAAACGTTTTTTTTTTTTCGTAGAATGCCGTGACAGGGTGGTAAACCAAAATGTGGTCCCCACTGAAAGAGTCCACTTTGTCACATATTTTTTTTTAAAGCCAACCGTAAAAAAATATTTATATTGGCCGGAAAGGAAACTTTAAGTAGTTCTAATGAAGAATCCTGTGCATTTTTTTTTAAATCGCACTACAAAACTACAATTTTCGATAGTTCAAAAACCAAAAAAACAGAGAAACCCCGGTTCATTGTCGGTAAAAAAGAAGAACGACCCTCATACCAATTTATTTGTGAAATATACCAATGAACCATATTTTTTTTCATTTTTTCTCTTTACACTTAGGAAAACTGTAACAAAAAGTAGATTCAAGCAATACCTACTGTTAGCTAATAATTATGTATTGTGCAATTGATTCACTCCAGCTTTAGGTAGTCATAATCCTAACCACCTACATATTTAGTTTTTATTAACAGCCAGCAGCACAATCACAATCTGATTCTCAAAAGCTCATATAAATATGTGTCTTGGGTTATCATTAGTAGTTTAGTCTTGATTTTATCAGAGGGTTAGTATCTTGATAACATCCCTCAGAATAACGGTAGCATACCTTTGGTCCCAAAGCCAGGCATCCATCCGGACTCTGGGGGACCCTTCTTTCCCTTGCCCTTCTTAGGAGCCATTTTGATCTAATTTATCCACCAAACTTCTATTTAGCAAAATAATTACTGAAGAAAAATGCTATACTCAACATAGTTTATATAAATTAAAAACACATTACGTACTCACCATAGATAAGCTCGTTGTCTTTTATTTTTGATTCAATTTTCGAAAATCAAACAAATCTATCAAATTAACGTCAGCTATGCTAAATTGTATGACAGATTTGACACTGTATTTTTTAAATTAGGGCTGTACCACCTCGTAAAAAATCGTTTAATCGATTTACGCAAAAAAAATAAAACTAGTTCTGACTGAAGTTTAATTATTAGGTAGGAATGCTTATTCTCATCAGAGACCGATTAGATTCTAGTAAGATTTAATTGGATATTTATTACAATACGAAAAGGAATATAATTTAAATAATGCATGACACCATGAAACATATAGTTATACAAACATTCCTATTCTCACATAATAACTTGAAATAGGCACAAGTAGTAGTCACTAAGCACGTCTACACCAGATCTTTTTTTTATATTAAGGTGACCTTCAAAGGTCATTGAAAACAAGGCGTCACATGCACGCTTTCTGAGCTCATGTACATACCTACAGAGAGCTAAAGAAATGCGATTAAAATAGCATTAACTATTTCACGACTACCTACATTTATTCATAATTATGCAGACACGTTGCATGTATAAACTTATTGGAATTAAGTCCTCTCCCAACTATAATGTCTTCACCTTTGATAAGTTTACACTGCAGTATTTCAACAAACAAAGAAAAAGAAACCTTCTATTGTAACAAATTATTGAATATAAGTAATAATGTTATGTAGGTACTTAGTTATTTTGTTATGTAATGTAAAGCTTATGAAAGTTGTAAAATGTTTAAATATATCGCTAAAACAAGAGATAAAAGCTAAATTCCACTTAGTTTTTTACCTATGCATCTAAACCCAAAAAAGAAATGAAATGAAATTTAAGTCCGGATATTTAATCCAGAAATAGTAAAATGTTGAGAGGTTACCAATAGGTCAAAAGCAACATTATATTGCCAATAGTAGATCAATATAAAACATAATATACTTATACTCATTATTGAACGTGGGAATTATAGTGATAAATAATACACTTACGGTTTTTTTTCCTTATTTATCGGTAAAACACGGACACTCCCGGTCAGCTACACGACTACTACTGTCAAAATGTACGGAGAGGACACGAATTAAGGTCATTTGAAGGTCCAATGATAACGTGACAGTTCTTAGCATCAGAATTTTGATTTTAGCGCCACCTCTCGGTACGTTTCATATTTACATCGTTGACTTGCTGCGCAACATTTTTGTACCGCGTTGGATTGGACGCACGTCGTAATGTAACATGACGTCACTTCACCTGTAGACTATAGATGGCGCTAAAATTAATTTACCTATAGCTTCAATCCTTCATTATGCTTTTCTAGCAAACTTTGAAATGACTGATATCATTAATTACTTTGCAAAACTATTTACAAAAAAACTGTCATTTTTAAAAGTAGACATTTTTCCATATGTACTGAAAATTCGGTATTTTGAGAATTTGACGTTTTAAATAAAATAATAAATAAATAAAATAAAATAAAATAAAATATCTTTATTTCAGAACAATCATTCCATATAAATTACATAAAAATTTCATTAGTTTCATTAAAATTAATATAATTTAAAACAAAAATACAATAATAAATAATTTAATTTAATGTCAACAGAGTAAATGTCAAGGTGGTTAGTTAATTATTTTTACCCAGGCACACAGGATGGAACCGTCTGCTCTGTCAGCGATTACCTTCAGTATCCTGTTGTCGCTGCGTCGGATGCGGCTTAGGATTGATGCAACCCGCTTTCGCCTTATCGCATAAAAGTCGTCGGTACGCGCCTCGGCAAACATCCCCGACGCGCTACAGAACCGTGGCAACCTCAACAGGATTCTGAAGGCATCATTATACTGGATACGAAGAGCATTATAGGCCTTCAGCGTGTAGTTGACCCATAGGCTACCCGTGTAGAATACTTGACAGAACGCCTTAAAAAGGGTGATTTTAACTTGTTTTGAACAACGGGCAAACCTACGGGCCAACATATTGCTTCTGACCGATAACGCTCTCCGTTCCCTCTCCAAATCGAGGTCGTCCTTGAGGTCCTCTGTCACATGGTGCCCAAGGTATTTAAACTGTGAAACCCTCTGTAGGTAAATACCGTTCAAAGCTATAGAGGGCACATGCTTAGGGTTCATTTTGTTTGACTTGAAGACTAGGACTTCGCTCTTTTTGGAGTTGTATACTAGCCCGTGAGTTTCTGCGTAGGCCTCACAGACACTCAGCATTTTCCTGAGTGCACTGACAGAGGGGGACAGCAGCACCATATCGTCGGCGTACATACACCCGACCGGCATACTGCTGAGCTCCTCTATCAGCCCGTTAACATACAAGTTGAAAAGCTTCGGAGAGGTTAAACCCCCCTGCCTCACCCCGCAATCCAACCTGTACGCTTCCGACTGTGCTACCCCCCACCTAACCGTATTGGTCTGGTTGCCGTACCAGTATTTAAAAATATCTATCATTTCACGCGGGACTTTACTTGATGACAGTTTATCCCATAGGACACCATAGGACACCATGTCAAAGGCTTTAGACAGATCGAGGAAGCACGCATATATAGGTGTGCTCCTATCTGTGTAATACTTGACGGTGTGCTTTAGACTTAAAATGGCGGTCTCAGTAGATAATCCTGCTCTAAAACCGAACTGCGCATCATGTATCTTTAGATATCTACCAAGTCGCAAGTCAAGCACACCATCAAGTACTTTAGCTATTATTGTAGCCAATGAAATGGGCCTATAGTTACCTGCGTCCGACACATCCCCGGTTTTATTTTTAACTATTGGTACGACAATTGTCCTTAACATTTCATCCGGCAAATAGGCATGACCAATACACAACGAAAACAGCATAGTTAACACTCTGGGTAAGTGTACTCCAGCAGCCTGTAGATGCTCGATACTAAGCCCATCGTGTCCCGGCGACTTTCCTCGCGTCATGTGACGGATCACATCAGACACTTCCTTACACGTGAACACGGTGAACTCAGCACCGAACTCAGCATTACATGACTGTACTGTGGTACCCAGCGATGACTCGACTTTGAATTTATCTTTAAATAAATTTGCTATTTCCGCTGGCTGATTACATCCATTTACACTCACTGGCAGGCTAGGTCTTACATTCAGGGAATTAGTGTGCTTCCAGAATGACTTAAAATCACCCTTTGAGCGATGGGAGGCTAATACATCCATTTTAATTTGGTCCTGATGGTTCTGACACCACTTTAGCCTACATTTAAACCTGCGCCTGCTATCACACATATCACGGTATATACTTCCAGATTTGGGTTTACCACTAGCGACCCACTCCAGGAATTTCAATCTCGCCTCCCTATGCACCGCACTCACATGTTTGTTCCATCCTGTGATATAGCCTCCTTTCCGCTTTACAGATTTTTTAGAGCTCAGTACAGATGCGTCAACTAAAACATCTACAATTTCACTAAACAGGCGTTTTATAATTACACGATGTTCCATACTGTCACAGTTTCTATCACAACACTCTCTGAGCTCCACAGGCAGGTCAATATCACGCAGCCTGCTGTTACATGCGTCATGATACTCACTCACCTGTTCTGAACTTCTCTCTCCCCATATTACATGATTTCGAGGTCTATTACTCATACTTATTCTACGTCTCACAATGTTTACATTAATTTCTAGTTCAATTGGAAAATGATCAGACCAAAATACATCGTTATCTATTTTAATATTAACAACAGATTTTAACACCAACTCTGATACTAAACAGTGATCTAACCAACGTCTAGATCCATGTGCCTCACTAAGATAAGTGTAACTGTCAGAGTGTGAACCTAACTTTACAATATCAGCACAAGTTAAACCATTTTCTAAACAAAATTCTAAAAGTTCTCTACCAAAGCTCTCGCCTGGATGTGCATTAAAATCACCCAAAATTATCACAGATTCTACGTCAGCTGTTTCAATTACAGCACAAATTTCTCCAAGACACTGCGTAAACTCCAGCAAATTCTAATTCCATAATTTTAATCTTGAAACATTTTTTTAACGCTATTTTAAGAAGTAGGCGTCAGTCATTTCAAGTTTTAGACATTTTGAAACTAAGGCCTCTCACAGACTGGCACGGCCTGGCCGCGGCGGTCAATAGTAAACTTGTCATTCGCTGTCAAGTTTTCTATTGACCGCTACCATGGTATAATAATAGTAAATTTGACAGCTAATGACAAGTGTATTTGCCCGGCACGGCCGTGTGATAAGAAAATAATGCAAAATAATATTGAAACGAGCCTACGTGCATCTATTATGTTATGATACGGTGGGCCACAGAAACACCAAGTTATTGGCGTCGGAGTCTATGTTTGTAAAAAAACCGGCCAAGTGCGTGTCGGACCACGCAAAACGAAGGGTTCCGTCCCTATTAAAAAGGTCGTATCGTCATAGAAATCTTACGGCACTTATGTCCTTTGAGGAAGGCAGTTTTTCAGCAATATCTCGGAAACCTTTCATCCGATCTTGTTCAAAACAATTTTCGGTGAATGAACTTAATAAGCGCTATGTCCATGAATTTTTTCATATTTTTAAAATAGACCGTTCAAAAATTAGAGGGGGGGGGACAGAATTTCAGTGACTTTCGGGGCGATTATCTCTGACTGTATTCACTTAATCAAAAAAATTCCCGAGAAACCTTATATTTATTTTGAAAGGCCTATCGATTCATGTGCCACACGTGGGCTCACGATGAAAAATTTTTTTTGGACTTTTAGTTTTATGTATGGAGTACACCCCTAAAAACATTTTTTTTTGTAATTTTAATTACAAAACTTTGTAGCGGCTAACAAAATACACCTATTCTCAAAATTTTATTCAAATACACCTTATAGTTTTCGAGTAAAATGCCTGTGACATACGGACAGACGGACAGACGGACAGACGGACAGACGGACAGACGGACAGACGGACATGACGAAACTATAAGGGTTCCGTTTTTGCCATATTGGCTACGGAACCCTAAAAAAGGCGTTCGAGTATGCTTATCTATAAAATCAATTAACTCAGCCATGAGAAAGCCCTTTTCGTTTCAAACAATCCATACTAACATTATAAATGCGAAAGTAACTCTGTCTGTCTGTTACCTGTTCACGCTTAAACCGCTGAACCGATTGAGATGAAATTAGGTGCAGAGATAATTGGAATTATGGGGAAGGACAACAAGTTTTTATCCCAAAATTCATCACCTAAGGGGTGAAAAAGGGGGGGGGGGGGGGGCGAAAGTTTGTACGGAGCTACGATATAAGTGAGTTCCGCGCGGACGAAGTCGCGGGCAAAAGCTAGTTCATAATAAAATTAACTACATCAAAGGTAGTTTTTTTTAGTAATTTTTTCTTACAATCTATATTTCTTAGAGATTTATAAGGCCTCCAAGCGTCAAAATTAACTTCACTAGATATACTTATACTAAATATACTTATATATCCACATCAAAACGGTTCTAGTAATGACAATTAAAATACGATTAGTGTAGTAAATATAGCGCTCAGCTTACCCCATTTCCATAATGGCAGGTTGGGATCCGTATGTTGTATTTTCTACACGGTATTTTTTAGGGTTCCGTAGCCAAAATGGCAAAAACGGAACCCTTATTAGGGTTTCGTAGCCAAAATGGCAAAAACGGAACCCTTATAGTTTCGTCATGTCCGTCTGTCCGTCTGTCCGTCTGTCCGTATGTCACAGGCATTTTAATCGAAAACTATAAGGTGTATTTGAATAAAATTTTGAGGATATGTGTATTTTGTTAGCCGCTACATAGTTTTGTAATTAAAATGACAAAAAAAAATTTTTTTAGGGGTGCACTCCATACATAAAACTAAAAGTCAAAATTTTTTTTTTCATTGTGACCCCCCGTGTGGCACATCAATCGATAGGCCTTTCAAAATAAATATAAGGTTTCTTAGCATTTTTTTTGATTAAGTGAATAGAGTCGGAAATAATCGCCCCGAAAGTCACTAAAATTCTGTCCCCCCCCTCTAATTTTTGAACGGTGTATTTTAAAAATATGGAAAAATTCATGGACATAGGGCTTATTAATTTCATTCACCGAAAATTAAATTGTTTTGAACAAGATCGGTTCAGATCAGAGGTTCTCGAGATATTGCTGAAAAACTGCCTTCCTCAAAGAAAAGGACGTAAGTGCCGTAAAATTTCTGTGACGATACGACCTTGTTAATAGGCACGGAACCCTTCGTTTTGCGTGGTCCGACACGCACTTGGCCGGCTTTTCCGTAGCTAAAATGACAGGTGGAGTGAAACCCATATAGTTTCGTCTTGTCCATCCGCTGTCTACCTTTATGTAGGTATATATTTATTCTCCTTCAAAAAGTTCATATTGGGGTTGGGGTATTAAAGGGGGTGCGGGACCAAGAATTTTTTTGATGGGGGTGGTGTCATTTTAGCACTTATTTTTTATGATGCTATCGTATAGAGGACGCTAAAATAGGTAGGTAAGCATGTTTTGTATGGGCAACTTTTATCTAAACTGGATAATAACAGGTGTGAATTCGATGATTTGTTGGTCCAAAATCCGAATCGGAGCACCCCACTATCCATGTGGTCTTGTCTGTCCTACCCCTAGAGTGCTATGATGTAATATAAAAAAGAGGTAGATAGGTTATAAGTTATAAGCGCTCTAAAAATGGCACACTAAAATTGAGTCAATTGGCACAACTTGCCTCAGTTTTGAGTCGTCAATGGAAACGTTAGCTGTCAGATTTGGTGGCCATTTTTAAACACGGAATTTCGTATAGACAACATATCTACCGCTTTTTAGTGTTCCTTACCTCAAAAGGAAAAAATACGGAACCTTTATAGGATCACTCGTGCGTCTGTCTGTCCATCTTTCAACTTTATCGACATCTTTTGTCACCATTTTGATAGTTATAGCCGCTAAATAGTTATGTGATGTTCTATTTCGAACAGTTGTGTTATAAGTTATAAGAGCCTGATATGCGGCTATAGAAGTTAGATATTTGATCGATAAGAGCGCCCACATTCTTTCTTGATAATTATTCATAGAATTGTTCTAACAACAACGCAATGAATCTGTATAGAGGTACTCTACTATTAGTTTCTAAACCGGTAACATTAGCAGGAGGCAGTTCAGAGGGTCTACCGCGAAAGGCATTCGAAGTTTTCCGTCTCTGTCAGACTTGCGAGTTCGTACGTAAGTGCAACAGAGAGGGAAAACTTTGAATGCCGTTGGCAGTAGGCCCCCTGAAGTCATTGACATATCTTTGTAAAGTTTTTCAAACCATTTTGGATATTGTTTTGGGGTTATAAGTTCTCTATCAGGTTGATAAACATTTTGAGCATTAAAGTTGTATATCTTGCCTTTTTTCCCTATCACCAACACTTTTTTGACACATTCAGGAACTTGATTCCTCTTCTTCATATCAATAAAGCCAAAATATTGATTTTTAGCATCACTTTCAACCCATTTTTGAATTAAATACTTTAGTGAATTTAAGTCATCTACTGTTACTACTGCTTACTAACTCCAACTCATTCACTATATTTGTAATAAATTGATCCACATTTAACATGTCACTCTCTTCCTCACACATTTCGGGGTCAGTCATAAAGAAAAGAGTTAGTTTCCTTTTGTAGCTACAAACCTCGTCATATTCTTCCAATAAGGGCTTTCTAAGGTTTTTAAAGAGTGATTCACTGCTTATGGTTTCTATATCAAAACTTGAGGGTTTTGTTTGCTCGGTAGTCTATTGTTTGCCGGCCATTCATATACTGTAAAAATCATTTGCCCCAACTTCGCCTGCCCGCATTTCATTTGCCCGATGTTTTGTTTACCATAATAGTTATTTACGATACAAGTGCAGAAAATAGGAAATTCGCAACGAGTGGTGATAAATTAAAACACGACCGAAGGGAGTGTTTTAAATCGCCACGAGTTGCGAATTACCTATTCGCACGTGTATCGTACAACGTTTTACAGTACACATGGTGTTACTTTCCCGCACTAGTGCGGAAATGAGCACTTTCCGTGCATATGTTGAAACTTTAAAGGGCCATATGTACTGTAAAACGTTGTACGAAACAAAACACGGGACAAGTGACAAGATAAGAGCGTCGTCTCGTTCTATCGAACGGTGTCAGCCAGTGACGCACGCTCTATCCTATCACCTATCGCGTGACAAGGCCAACCATGCTACGGGGCCTGGAGTGCCTTGCAAAAAAGGTAAATTATATGACATTGTGTGGCATACTCTGATATAATACCTACTCAGTTTTCGGAAAATATACATATAATTATACATATATCTCATAGTCATAACTGTTATAAGAAAGTACAATTTATCGATAAATTAAATATCGTTGGGAAGTCCCTAGGACAATATTATTCGTGCCACAAAAAATTCTATGTCTGTTTATCAGTCAATCACTAAAGGTTACATCAGACCTTTTGTTACATTGTTTAAAATAGGTAATACGTTCTAGTATGTTCTTGATTATTCGAAACTAATGACTAATGAGAGGATAATTATGATGATTACCGCAAATGATAATACACTCGTTCATTCATGTCATTATACCCCAAGCCCGTAGGGTATCGAGGTGAAAATGTCCCATGAATATATTGCTAACAATTTAATGAGGACTTCTTTCCTCAAACTATTTTTTTGCATTTGTTTTACAATTATTTTTGTACATTATGTGGATGGGGTGAGTATCCTCGTTTTTGCCTGACTGCCTCATAAGGAGAGTTGTCTTTTTCGAGCGTATGTATGTAGTGGAATAGTCTGTTTTGTAATACTTCACTAACTAGTTATAACGAAGATGTAATATAAGACGATATTACTTGCCAAATTTCATAGTTCTACCAGGTCAATGGAAAGTACCCTACCTACACATTTTGATTCCCTTGAGAGTGTCGAAATGTAGGTTTTTAGCGGCATAAACAGCCTTATAGCTTTTAGGATTCCGTACCTCAAAGGAAAAAAAAACGGAACCCTTATAGGATCACTCGTGCGTACGTACTCTGTCCGTCTGTCACAGGCGATTTGCTCCGAAACTACTGGACCGATTGAGTTGAAATTTGGTAAACATAAGTAAATTGGTGACCCAAAGATGGACGCGTAAAGTAAATTAATGAACTCTGAATAAGGGGGCCACTTATTGGGAGGAAACTGGAAAATAAAAAAAAAAGTTTCGCAAACTGTATTATGTGACATATCAAATGATAGGCGTTGTTGTAAGCATCTCAGTTTTTTTATAATTTTAGCAAAAACTGATTTAAAGTAATTTAGGAAAAAAAAAACGAAAATTGACCACCCCCCCTTATCTCCGAAACTACTACGTTTAAAATTATGAAAAAATATGGAAAATAGTTCCTTGTCTAAAATGGGTGACAGACGGGCGAGTACGTTCGCGTACTTACGGCTCAGCGACTTTACTCGCCTGTGTGTCAGTCTAAGAACGCGTACTTTAAAATTGCCGAGTCAGTTTTTCTAAGATCCAACACGTTTGAATTTGCGTAAGTTCGAGACTTTTAAATTCACGATTTTATAGCTCGTACGTCTGTCACCCACTTAAAGATTTCAGGAAAACCTATAAGAAGTTTGAGTATTCAATGTAACGGGAAAATGCTCAATATTTTTGTGTATTTTGCATGGAGCGCCTGATGATTAGATCATAGCAATTTTTACTCTTGCACTTGCTTCTGAAAAGTCAAAGTGATTTATTCTTCAATTTAGGCATATTACATGCACCTATGAATGTCTACCACCGGTTCGGAAAGAGAACCTCTGTCTGCCTCGAGAAGAACCGGCGGCGTAGCAAACTCTGCGAGCTATAATTTTTTCAAAAAAGTATACAATATATCATTTCAGTATCAGAGTATTATAAAATTACATTGCTATAGTAAAAAGCCTATTTATTTTGCGATAAATTTCTAGTGCTGGATTTTATCACTGCCAAATATCCCTATCCATGATGTAAAATCGTTTATCTTGTAATATGCTTTTGAAATAAGTGTCTGTTTTACGACAGATTTGAATTTAGAGTCAGTAAGTTCGGTAATGTGTTTTGGAATTTTGTTGTAAAATTTTATACAATTTCCCAAGAACGACTTTTTCGCTTTTACAAGTTTGTAAAACGTGGTTTTGAGCTTCCCTGTGCTTCTGGTAACCTTGGGCCTATCAGTGTTCTTTGGGAAGTTGTATAAATTCTTCCTAACGTACATTATTATTTCAAATGAAATTTGAAATTAAATGAAATGATATTAAATTTATTAAGCATACAAATACGTATAGCGACGGCAGTGTTAGAATTAGAATATCTGTTTTCTTGAAGAATTCTCTTAATGACTCACGCGACCCCAGGTTATAAATCGCTCTAACAGCCCTTTTTTGTAAAATAAATACAGTCTCAATATCTGCCCCTGATCCCCATAAAATAAGACCATAAGTAATAATACTGTTAAAGTAAGCGAAGTAAACTAACCGTGCCGTTGCTACGTGTTGGTAAGCTGCCTCATTCTCCTGACTGCAAAAGTGGCGGAGCTCAACTTACTTCCTATCGCAGTTATGTGGGAACCCCACTACAGTTAAGAGTCTAACGTAATACCTAAGAATACAGTTGACTTTACAAATTCGTAGGCACCATAATAAAACGTTAGAGGTTACATTTATACGTAACCCTCACCACCCGAGTTGAACTCGCACTTGTCGCATTATATGACTTCTGACTGTTTAAATACAGAAACTCCGTATAAAGCAAGAGGCCGCTGTGGTGAAGTTCGCCAACGAGAAGTACATAACGGGAGTCCAAGTGTTCACTGTGCGGCGCCGGCGCAACGACCCCTATCTCACCAACATCACCGCCACTATACATCAGACTTGGGGCAACAATGTCACGGTTGGTACCCTGTTGTTTTAAAGGTCCCTATAGATGGCGCTATTGGACAGCGGGCTCGTTTAGGGTACTACCGGGAAAAACGCTAGAAGGATGATTATAAATGGTGCTACCCAGACGTGATTTGAACTTGCAACCTTCAGATTTAATTTATCTATACATACGTATTTGGGCACATTGCACGTAGAACCGATGGCCGTTGGGGCGGAAAGGTTCTTGAGTGGCGACCACGTACCGGAAGGCGCAGCGTGGGTAGGCCCCCCACAAGGTTGACTGATGACCTGGTAAAGGTCGCTGGAGTTCGCTGGATGCGGGTGGCGCAGGACCGGTCATTGTGGCACTCTTTGGGGGAGGCCTATGTCCAGCAGTGGACGTCTTTGGGCTGATATGATGATGATACATAAGTATGTTGACTGATAGTAGTGGTAGTTAAATCCGCGACTTTTATGAAACATCAAAAGCGCTCTGTTGGTATTACCGACAAATTTATGTGGAAATAGAAACCAGTGGCTGTTGTTTCAATGTCCTTATAGATGGCGACGATGGTAATAGTATATTATTTGAACACGCAACCTTATTATTTACCAATTGTCGGGTCCCAAAGGTAGAAACCTCCGCCATAGTTGGCACTTTCAATTTTAAATCATAGCAATAAAGGTTGGGATATACGAACATTGGGACGTTTACCTCATTTATTTTTCCAGTGCAAGTTTTCTTACTTACTGCCAAGTGGCAACACTATCGACTTTAGCATTCGAATTTGTGAAGCTGTGGACAAACCCTGGATGCTAGAATTTGCGAAAACGTACTCCAATTTGACTGCCTGTCCAACACCCCCGGTAAGATTTGTATAAATAATTCTTAAATCAAATAAAACTTGTCAAGGGCGAATCGGACTCGCGAGCCGAGGGTTCCGTACGAATTGCTAGGAATATAAAAAGTAAGACCATCAGAGGAACAGTCTCGAAGACTTTTCCCACTTAATTGAGGGACAAACTCAACTTTGACGTTGGAATACTGCTGTCGTCCCCATGAATCGTTCGCGGTTAGTTATGCAATTGCAAATAAGTTAATAAAATGGGATGTAAATAAGAAAATTACTTGTGCCCACTTGTGGTGACGTATACGCTGATGCCAATGTTATATATATACGTATGTTTTGTATTATTTTCTCACATTGTTTGAGAAATGCACTGTACATACCTTGGGGTAAAGCGAGATGGCCTGACGAGGTCATTGGCAGGCTGAGGCTTACCGAGGCTTGCCGAGACGTGAGAGAACTATTATATAATCTGTGACATGAGTCCTTGCCTCCACAATAATGTACTTTTATTTTCAGGGTACATATCGCTACTACAACGTGGAAATACCCCCCAAAAACTTCCCTCTTCCTCTGCCTCCGGGCCTCAAAAAGGGAGACTCAGGGAACGTGAATGTCAAATTTTTTAAAACTGCCAACAAGGACTTGTTACTGGACCTTTTTGCCACTGTGCGCATTTATTGAGCAAAAACATTGATATTACAATTATGTTGTAATTTTAGGCACTTAGATTTCAAATCAGGTTGCAAGATTTATTTGGAATTATATGGGTTTGTGGTTGGTAAATTAAATATACTGTGTTTCTACTATCTCCATGTCTCTTGTCAATCTTAGTTTTTAAAGACACATATACACCGTGGGCGTTAAGAGGGCGTTACTGAAATTCGTCAGGAATAAGCGAAAAACCGGATTTTTGACGTTGTATTTCTAAGAAACAGAAAGGTTTTTCTAGATTCTGATTACTTATTTACATATGTCAATTCCTCATATTGACACTACCCGCCAGGAATTTAAGAAAAACTGAATGTTTAAACCTAATATACCTGATTACCGACAGTCGTTTTCAGAAGAGAGCGCAGAGGCATAAGTTTGATCCCTCAATACTCAATGATGTCAAAAGAAAACCCAATTTTTTTTTTTCTTTTTAAAATTGTAATATGTCCTTATTGACACTACCCGCCTCTATTTTTTCTTATTTTGCAGGTATGTATACGTAAATCGTACTCAATTACACCATATTTTTCAACAAAATCGTACTGAAAACACGAGGATTTTCTCATTATTGTTGAATTATTAGAATATTGAATCTTACATAACATTAAAGTTCATACTTCGACCAACACAATCCAGTAAAAAAATAAAAACTTTTCTTAAAAATAATATGTTTTAATAATTATTCAAAATTCGTTTAAATTCACCTCCGCGCGGGAGCACTTCTCAGTACCGGCTGAGCCGGCCTCCGAGCCAGTCGTGTACCGTGTTTATTTGAGGCTATTCACGAAGCTAACCGACAACGTGTCAGCAAAACAAATATAATTTTGATCTCCGACTGGGTATAGTTGTTACCAACTTCGGGGTCAAGCTATACTGGGGATACATTCGTGAGGCGAGTCGAGACAAGTTATGAATCGCATAGCGCTGCCATGAAATAGTCAATTATTTTACGAGTGATCATGATACTTGGTTGATTTAATTTATTTATTAGTTAGTATCAGTCTATCTTGTGGGGTGTCCGCTGCGCCTTCCGGAACGTAGTCGCCTCTCGAGAACCTTCCCGCCCCAACAGCCATCATGATTAGTTAGTATGTATGTTAGTTTGGACCAAATCTTCAAATTAGATACATTTGCGTATCTTCGGTGACAATGCAATAATATCATAGAGCTGGTCTGATGATGAAGTTGGAAGGTGGCCATAGGAACTCCTAAACAAAACAAGGTAAAGCCATCGAGTTTGGGCTCATTTATTTGGTCTTGGCAAATACTCTAGTGCTGGATGATTTCCAGAGTCTGGTGACGGAGCTGGAAGGTGGCCATGGGAACTACTAAAGTAAACAAGATCACATCGAGTTTGGGCTCATTTGATTTGCCCTTTCAAACACTGGTTCTGGATGATTTTCAGAGTCGGATGATGGAGCTGGAAGGTGAGGTGGAAGGTGTATTGAAAAGAATTTCAATACAAAATGTACGGGCACGTTTTTTCTTGCTCTTGACTATAGTAGGGGTTTACACTGGAAAGAAAAGAAAGGGGTCCTACGTGATTTTGCCACGTTTCCGAGTCTCGCTCTTTATTTCGAAATAAACGACCAAACGAATTTTTACGTCTTATTTGTAAGTCTGTAAGAAACAATGGTTATTTTTTATTATATTATAATTGGTAAGCCATTTACAGCTCACTTTATACTGGACTTTTCATAGATTCATAGAAAACCAACATTAGTTGACACCTAAATCGCTCAACAATTAAAATCATTGACCGTACCTGTTAACATGGTTTAAATTTTTGAACGGCTATGTCACTGTTATATTATTATTATGTTTCATTCATTGACTATTTTGATCACCACTTAACATAAAAAAGTATGTAAATCACATCGAGTATTTATATGAAATGGTTCTTTCTAGATATTTTACAACATTTACTGCCTAGCATTATCGTGTTTATGTCGGACAAGAAGTTTTCGTCCCGTTCGTATTTACATTATACTTACTATAGTGCGTTTTTTAAGCATTAGAAAGAAGGATAAAGCACGAAGCAAGAGGTCTTTTGTATAAGACAATTTATGCCACACAACTGTCAAAGTATCTCAAACAGCTCTTAAAAAAGACTTACATTATTGTTGTCGACCCTAAAATGATAGAAGTGTTTTCATTATTTATATCTTTACCAGATTCAGAGCCAGCTTCATATTGCAAACAAGCCTATTTGTATATTTGCAATATGGACTGGTCCTGACTTCACAATGAAAGTGGTCAGAGTACCCAAAGACGACAACTTTTGGGAACAAAATATGCTGCCTAAACTGACCCAGTTTTACACTATCCTTCCAGAAATAATTGATCCTAGAAAATCAAGATCCTTGCCACTAAGAGAAATAAAATTCTAAGAGTGTTTCCCAAAAGTTTGACAAGATTTTTTTTTTTGATAAAGGCTAATGATATGTAAAAACATAATTTAATTGTAATATATGCTTTATTGTACATCCATCAAGATTGGGATGATTGTAACAAAATAATAAAAGGTTGTTCAAAATTAATAAAGCCCTTTTAAAACCACTTGCTAATATTCATTACATTAATTATAAAGAGTCTTCCGAAAAATGGTTAGCGACTTTCTTGAGCTCTTATCTGGTTCTGAATTTCTTTACTTAGGCACATTATTTAGTTTCAAATATACCTACATGTTATTTACTACATACAGGTCAAGTTAATATAAAGCTTTAAAAAAACTCTTAATATACTTTGTCATAGAATTTTAATATAAATAGAAAACATGTGCACAAAAAGCAAATAGTTCTTTGTTTAAGTTAGCGCAACATGTTAACGAAGTAATACTTACAATTTTTAAGTGCAAGTATCAATATCGGTCACGCTAACGCTCCAAAGGTGCACTATACTGCTATTCGCATCGAATAGCTCCGAACATTGCCGAGCCGTTAGTTCTACCCCGATCGCACTTTCATAGCTAGAAAGGGACGGCACGCGTGCCTGGGGCGATCTCGCTGTGAGTGTGGGGGGAGGTAAGTATGTGTGCGTGATAGTGTAGTATCTACACACACAAACGCACTACGTGCTTCAAACTGCCGAATTCTGAGCGAGCGCATTTTACGATAGCACTCTTAATAACCCGAAAGATTAAAACCAACGATTTCAGAGCCTAATAATTAGAGTATATAAAGGCGTGACGTAGCCAACTACTACTTTTACACACAGACGCACTAACTGCATGCTTAATTAAGTTTGGTATCTATCCTACAAAAAGGTTTCACTACCGAAAAATCGTCGTGATATGTGGACTGTGACTTGCAACTAAAATACAGTGTAGTGCTTTAAATAATTATGATATCTTTATCTTACACACTATAATCACAAGTAGCTTTCCTCGTTTTTCTTATAGCCAAGACTAGACTTTAGTTTGGTTCTAATTTCAATCGCGAGAGTGCAAACTATTTACTTTCACTGATAACTGGCTGATAGTTTGAAATTGATGTCACTAAAATGACATATTTCAAATTATTACTGATTGTCACGCAAGATAAAATCATGTTGAATGATTGACTGTAATAAACAATATTCGCCATGCCGCATTAGCGGCTACTTTGTACGGATTTTGTAATGGCAACTCGCTCCAGGCAGTCACCGAATACCGAAGAAGATACCCAGATTGTCGTATACCCTCACCATTCGACTTTTGCGGATATACACAGACAGTTTCGGGAAAAAGGGCTTCGAAAGATTCACAGGGAAAGGGCGATAAATCTAGATGTGCAAACAGTGAATCGAATAATGAATTTGATTACAGAAGATCCAACTTTATCGTCAAGAGCTGTAGCACGAATCTTCTTAAATTTAAGAGTTATCCTTTTGTCGGTGGAGTATCTTCCATTTCTCTCTGTCGTACGCCAGCCCTTTGATTTGTTGATACGACACGACACTAGCTTTCTCCTTTATTTGGTCCATATAACTGCGCCGTGGTCTTCCTCTGCCTCTCCTTCCTTTTATCTTTCCTTCCATTTTATGGTTTTAAAGAAGTTGTCGTGCTGTATCAAATAACCAATCATTTTCCCCCTTCTAGTGCTGATGGTGTTCAAGATCGCTCTCTTCTCTTTTACCCTTCTTAACACATCCTCATTTGTTACTCTCTCAGTCCAGCTTATGCCTTCAATCCGTCTCCAACACCACATTTCAAACGCTTCCAGTCTTTCTCGGTCCCTTTGTGTCCTTAATACTCGAAATAGTCCTACTTGTTATGGCGTAATGCTGCACTTTGTGATGAAAGCAAGCCGCATTGCACAGTTATAGTAGGGACCAAACTGAGTGATTTGACCCGGCAGTAGCGAAAGTTTCACCCCTTAGGAACAGAGATGGCGCTACTTCTTTAACAAAAAAATCAAAAATTTGTACAATCTAAATAAATAAACTAGTTTCGGTGTTTAATATCTCAAATGAAAGCTCATTATATACATTATTTATACAAAAATATAAGTAATATATACATTTAATTTTTTTGGTGGAAAATTGCATATTAAGTTTTTGTTTGTACTAGATTGGTAGTTTTTACTTGATTTCATAAAGAAATGTATACAATATGTATGTTTTTATATATGATTATATTACTGGGCAAATAACAAGTATTATAAATAAAAACTCGACTCCAATACCTTTCATGGTTCACGAAATATTAAAGTTTAAATGTTAGAGTAATTTCTTTAAAAAATATTTCTAAACATTGTACCTACAAGCTAAACGAATGAATGTATTTCAATGATTTATATCTCAAATTAAAGCGCATTGTATATGTTACTTATAAAAAAAAAATGCCAATTTTTTTCCGCAAAAACTGGCAATTTTTTTTTTACTTGGTTACTACACGCGAGTTCACGACACGCTCCTACCCTCAAAGGCCGCCTCTGTCAACGCTGTTTCAATGAAAATGGCAAAACTAAACATTGATTAAATATAGGATACAGTGAATAATATGTTTCCATCCGTAAAACTCGGATCTCAATCGGAAAACGACGGAACCTGAAGTGTCAATTAATTATTAATTCTTTATTCTGAGTCAAAATATAGAAAAATACAGTTTAAATACAATTTAATACAGTCAATAAAACTAATTAATTATTGTATTAAATAAGTGACATGTTTATACTCAATAATATGAAACTTTATTGTCAAATGTCAAAATGACAAATATGGTAAGTAGTACTGTTATTGTCGTAAACGAAACACTCTCCTTACGTTACCATAAAATGCAGCAAAATAACGTATACGTATTTTGAAATATTTACAATAATAAAACTCGGTACGCTCTACGCACTTAAAACATTACCCACTTATTAAAATATTAATATGTTATTATTATAATTATACCTAGATATTTTTCTAGCACGAACGACTTATTGTAAGTGATTGACAAAATAAAAACATCGACAGTCCTGTTATCGATAAGTACCACTTCAACGTCATATAGGTCAATAAATACAAATATATATAGGGTAATAAGGTGCGTTAAAAAATTGATAATAATAACAAATCTATCAATTTATTTATATTTTACATACTTCAGAAAACAATTTGCAATACTTTCGTAACTTTCTTTCTTCGTATCACTGAATTAATTATCCCCTACTTTACTCCATAACACACACACACCGAAATTGTCTTTAAAATCGACGCAGAATGTCACAACATGTAGTTTTTCCCGAACCCATTTTTGGTCCCAAAACAAATCTGTGTATGGTTACAGTGTAGGTGCACGCGGCGTCTAGGTAGGTAGCCAATATAATGTCTGTGGTTGTATGTACGTATTGTCGTTGAAGTAGTATGTACTTATCGATAGCAGGATTGTCGATATTTTTATTGTGGCAAGCACTAAACAAATGTTGTTCCTGCTAGAAAAATATCTAGGTATAATTATAATATTAATAGTAGTAGTAGCGCGCACATGCGTTTTGAACCCTTTGCACTATTCGGTCCGTACAAGCCGTGGGCCATACACCACATCCCCATAATCAAACCATGAAAGTACCAGGGAATCGCATAACTTAACACGCAAATCTACACTAAGGAGGTCACGAATACGGTTTTGGCGGCATCTGCTCCTTCAGCAAGGACCGGCTTACTGAGCATTCCCTCAACTGCCTCCATGGCACCTTCTGTGCCTTCCAGCATTATGGAAATTTTGTATTTCCTGGTAGCCCAGTTTTCCTTTCCTGCTAATTTGCCGAGTTAAATTTTCGTGGAAAAATCCATTGCGATCGCTTTTCCTTCCTTCCGGTGGGGCGCAGAACCCATGAATTATATCCGGACTTCCTTATCTATATATAATAAGTAGTTCCGATTCCACTGCTGTCTGGTAAGTTTAAATCAACTTCATTATCGCCTACCGGCAACCATCCAGTACAACTTCATCGTTGGGGTATTAACCTGCCCAAATTGCACTCATTTCTTTGCAAAAAAGATATGGTATGCAAGCCACGTGAGAGTGCACCAGAGAGTAGAACAAAAACACTCCAGCCAGTCATATTGCTAATCGTTAAAATCAAATCCAGAACACACAGTCTCTGTGGCCGAAGTCGGTCAGAGCAGCATCATCATCATCATCGACCCGCACAACGCGCTGTTGACCGCATCGCGATAAAAAAACGCTTTCGAGCTTGTAGCGATTTGAAAAAGGTTTACTTACCCTAATGTGCCAAATATTATACAAGCTAGATTAACTTAAATAATATAAACTGTATTAAAATATCCAAATTCGCAATTCTGACGTAGCATTACGTGTGTTATTCCCGGACGAGTCGGCGGGGCGTAATGTATTTTCGTATAGGTACCTATACTGATATGTTCCGGAAATACGGATAAGCGGGACTGCCGGCAAAAAAGTATTTTTATCGTTTTCTGTTAGGGCAGCAATTAAGATCCTGTCAACAACAACAAATTGATTTTATTCCCTTTGATATCTATAATTAAATTTGTCATAACGCTAATGTTGCCATACTCACCATTTAATTTTCTATGAATCCGTAATATTTTTAGAAAAAAAAACTAAACGTTTGTAACCCTGGGCCCTGTAGGTTAGGTTAGGGTTTGTTTTATAAAAATCCTGAAAAGTAGGCAGTTTCTGAGAAAAGTTAATTAGAGCAAATGATGGGAAAGTACATCCTCACAAAAGACCTCACAGAAGGCTACCGTCGTGTTAAATAAAACAAACTATGTTCTATTTGGTTTTTTCCGCGCACGCGGAAGCATGTACGCGATACACTTTAAAATGAAATGGGTTACCTACTATTTTTTTCTCTGTCTTCTACCTAGCGCTATCCCGGTCATTGCCTGGGTCCGTTTTTCTATTCGCTTTAAAAAATAAAAATCATTTATTTCAGACTCAAGAATCCATAAGTTTGTTAGTACGTAAAATAATTTAAAAGCTGAGTGTTAGTACTCTTAGTAGGCAAAACAGGTAGGTATAACAAATTGATTGCTGATAGGCAGTGTAACGTGCAGGTTAAATTCTAAATTATTTTACCTTTCCCGTCACAATGCCAACCCAGTGTTATACAATCTGTGCCAGTGTCCTAACATAGGGCAGTCCGGTCCTTCCAATATCCTCAGAATGTTCTCACTTCCTCTCACTCGTCTCAGCAGCGAGGCGACCCTCTTGCGTATGATGGCATGGAAGCCAGCAGTGTGCGCTTCGGCAAACATGCCTCACGCACTGCAGTGACGAGGCAGCTTGAACAGCATCCTGAAGATATTGTTGCTTTATACTCGTGGCAGCCTCGGAGTTCGTGACGTAGCGGAGCAGCTACAGGAATGTCGCCTTCGTTGGCTCGGTCACGTCTCTCGCGGGCCATTTGACTGCGTAGGGAACAAATCCTTGGCTCGACGGCCCTCGACCCCGTGGCAGACCTAAGAAGCGATGGCTGGACGACGTTAAGGCCGACATGAGCGAAAACGAGCTCACAAAGCAAGAGGATTTTTTTAACAAAAATATTCCTCCTTATTTTATTTGATAATAATTTAGCATTGTCATACCTAATTATTAAGTGGGCAGGTAAGAAGGTAAGTAGGTAATTTTATTAGTTACTTATAGTTTTGTTGAAACAATACTTCCTTTGCGCACCGTACTCAAGGTAAGCCCCAAACATTATGTTTTCGTTACATATGAAAGAAGGTGGCGAAATGTTGCCCACAAAATTGCCCATGGAAGAAAAATTGCCCAGAAAACGGATATTCCCTCCCCCATTTTCATGGAGTTGCGTAATTCTATAACAATTTGTCTTGCCTTTCGTGTATCTTGCACCATAAAATAGCTTTTAGATGTTGGGTGTGTGTATGTACTTAATAAAAGATGAGTTTTCGTGCGCCCTTTCCGGAAAGTTAAATAAGGGGGCGTTCATTAATTACGTGAGGCGTTTTTTGAAATTTTCGGACTCTCCTGGTGAGATGTCTTGAGATTTGGCTCATCCCCCAACCCCCAATCTCATGTGAGGTCGTGCATTCAGCTGGAAGTGGCGCTAAACGACGGGCTAGTAGTGCAACTTTGGAGCGGTCACAAGATCTCGTTAAATATTATTGTGTATGATTTGACCATATTTTTGTGAACAATCATGTTTTACTCAATTTGATATTATTTTCTCGCAATTTTACTCTTCTTGCGGCGTAAAACAAAATTTACATTTAAATCATACTTAAAAGAGTAAATCACTTATTGTTACCTCCGATTTCATTTTGCACCTCGGTTTCTTAGGTACGATTTTAAAGCACTGAAATTCAGTGACCCGTAACTCATGCCTTGATTAATCTAAATAGCAAAATATTCACAACATTATTCAAAATTTAGAAATAAACCCGCGTAGCCTACCCAAACTACATAGGTATAAGTATAAAATTTGACATTTCTGAGACCTCACGCTACACCAGCGCCTCTAGCGACGAATTTACTCGCGGTAGCCCTCATTTTGATGGTTATATACAGACAGGGCAAAAGTAAACACGTCATTCTCTCAAGTACTCTAGATTAATAGTATTTTTTAGGGTACAGCCTTGATGTTTTAAGGGAGGGTATTGCCCATTAAAGCCCCGCTAATAGCTGCGGTCCTGATAATGCCATAATTATTTATTTATTTATTTGAAGATATGTATACATGCCCTTACAGAACTATTCCAATTCAACATGACACTTAAAATTAACATATACAACAAAGTTATTACAAATAACAATCAGGTACAATTATTGTTACCAATTACAGTTTCACGGTTGTAGGCCTCGCATCCATCATCTCACAGAATCTTAGGCATTCTTTCCTCACAGACGCCCATCGCCACGCAAACAGGTCGCACTCGGGTGCTGGTGCCAATAGAGCATTCAAGTGTGTGAGGGCACGGAGCAGCGAAGAGTTCAGGCGCGACACGGTGCGTCCCGCTGGCAAAGCCAACAAATCGCGTCGCCGCGGCCTGAGGGCTATCCTGGGGATGTCTGGAACATGCAGTCGCATTATGTCATACTAGCATGTGGACCCGGGAGAAAAACTATCCTAAAAGGGATGACATAAATTATAGCCTATTAACCTTTTCAACGCTCTGTCAAAGAGAAAAGTTGTCAATCGCACGCCATATGAACAAGACATTTAGTGCGGAGTTAAACCTTATAGCAATGCAAGAAGGTTGCTATCGCTACGCATAATATCAGTCGTTGGTGTTAAACCTGCGGAATATGCGTCGTTGGCGTCTAAAGGATTTTAGTATTCCCATACATTTTGAGACCCAGCGCCTGATGAAGGCAACGAGTAAAACTATTTGGTCTCCGTATAAAGTTTCATCCCCTTTTTCGTCCCTAAAAGTGATGATGAAATTTGGAATAAGTCCTATTCTGATATACATGACTGGAAAGTTTCATATAAATTCGTCCAGTTGTTTTTGAGATTGAGTGGAACGTTACATCCTTACATCCAAACTTTCACGTTTATAATATTAGTAGGATTAGTAGGATTATTGTTTCATGTTATTCGAGTATGCCGTTTTAAAATGACCAAACAACGTTTGTATGAAGAGTCGAGCGTCCTGGCATCCCTTAAAGACATGGATATATTTGTCGCCTTATTGCACTGGAATAAGGTGCAAGTGTAAACATACCTTTACGTCGACTGTAGACAGTTACCTCAAAGCTTAAGTTGGCATATCAACTCCATTCCCAAGTCTAAACCCCGTTGAATCTTTAATTACACCTTGGGCAAGTTTTCCGAGGAGGCTATCTTGATTTTATTCCTGAGTAAGCTGCTTAAAGGTGATTACATTACGAAGCTTTTTACACGTCTGGCCACATTACTTTCCTGTGGTTGCAAGCTACAAGCGAAGTTTATAAGTAGAACGTTTCTTTTGTTATCCAGAAAAACATTTTTCTTTGCCAGTATATTGACGACCGGTTAGCCTGGTGGGTAGTGACGCTGCCTACGAAGCTGATGGTCCTGGGTTTGAATCCCGGTAAGGCAAATATTTGTGTAATGAGCATGAACATTTGTTTCTGAGTCTTGGATTTTTTCTATGTATTTAAGCATTTGTATCTTTTAAATGTATTGTCGTCTAGTACCCATAACACAAGCCTTATTGAGCTTACTATGGGGCTAGGTCGATTTGTGTAATTGTTATATTTTAGTCTTTTGCCTGGCTCCTTCCCATTTACTTGGGGTTGGCCCTTCTAATTATGCGTCGCCAGGCCGGTCGGTCCTGGGTCGTCTCTGGTCGTAAATTTCCCGCTTCCATGTCTTTTCTCACTACTGCCATCCAGGTTAACCGGGGTCTGCCTCGCCTTTGGGGTGCAACAGCCAGGTCTAAGACTTTTCTGGTCATGTGCTCTGGTGGACGTCGCATCACATGACCGTACCACCTCAATCGGCTTTCTGCGGGTTTATCTTGGATAGGCTTTACTTTGAAACTGCCTCTTATATGGTTGTTCCTCACATGATTAAGCCTCGTAACGCCACCGGCCCATCTAAGCATTTTAATTTCAGCGCAGTGTACCTTGTTTTTTTGCTGCTATTTAAGTAGCCAGCATTCAGCTCCATGCGTCATTGCTGGGCGTACCGCTGTTTTGTATACGTTTCCCTTGATGCGTACTGGCATTTTACTGTCACAGAGCACACCCGTGAGTTCTCTCCATTTCATCCACCCTGTGTTTATACGATGGGTAACATCCATGTCTATTGATCCATCGTTACAGATGATAGAACCAAGGTATTTGAAATGGATTACCTTTTTCAACTCATGGTTTTGTAAGAGAATGCTGGCGTTGTCGTTGGTGTTGGTGATACTAAAATTGCAATGCATATACTCTGTCTTCTCTCTGCTCACCCGTAATCCGGCTCTTTCTAGTGCTTCTCTCCACTGCTCCACTAGGCGCTGTAAGGTGCTGGGGTCTTCACTAGTGAGCACTATGTCATCAGCATAGAGCATGTCCCATGGTGAAGGTCGTTGTATCTGTACCGTTAGATGGTTTATTACGAGATAGAACAGGAGAGGACTGAGTGCTGAACCCTGGTGAACACCGACTTTCACTTCGAACTCTTCGCTTATACCAGCTGGGCTTCGCACTTTCGTTGTTTACCTCTGGCTTGGACCCTCAAAACTGCGTCATTAGTGGATTTGTATTCGAAACACGCATACGCTGGCATCGCGGCGAGGAATACGTGACGGATCCTGTATACACCAAGATCCCACAACATTGTATACATTCGAGTTTGGCTAAATAGTTTATTTTGCCGAACTCGGATGTATACATTGTATGTGTAGTATTCATTCAAAGTCAAATTCAAGTTCTGTACACTTCAATTAAGGCATATTATGGTACAAGCCCTTGCCAGACAAAGAATGAATCACTTTGGTAACGGCTATCCGCAACCAAAGGAATTCCAGGTGCTTCCGCTGAGCTGCATCATCTGCTTTGTTGAAATGATGAAGCGAGCTTGGGGAGTAGGTATCCGAAAGGGCCCTCATCTAGATATATAAGATAAAATAATATGGTACAAGTAAGAGCAAGGCCCCACTGGTGCGTTGTGTTGCGTTGCGTTGAGTCGATTGCCGTCCTTGTCTAACGTATAGTAGGTTAAAGGACGGCAATCGACGCAACACAACTCGCCAGTAGAGCCTGGCCCTAAGAATGTTAAAAATTGCAAAGGATTAGAATTGGTTTACAGCCACAAAATTCAAAAGACTGATTATCAGTGCATCGCGCTCACACACTACGCAAGACAGATCGCTCATAATAAAGCGCTTATAATGCATACCGGTATTAAGCAACGTTTGAACCGATATCAATATTGTTAGGTTATTAAGGCCACTTCCGCATTTGGCGGTACGGAGACGGTGTGGTATCAGTAATAATGTCAGTTGTCAGTATCAAATGAGTAGAGAGTCTTTACTAGGCGCCGGATGCCAGGACGGTACGAATACTGAACTGTGTGCATACCGCCCCGCTTGGCGCTTTATATGATACGACTGCGCAAAATGATACTAATAGTATACCGACGAGTATAGGGTACCAAGGCCAATCTGGGCAACTTAATTACTTTCGGTACTTAAAATATAAAATATGGCATACAGAAACCACCCCCCGCCTTATGCAGAAGTGACCTTGTCTAAACTGCATTCTGTTATATTATACAACCCTCTCCTCTCCTAGACCACACGCAATTAGTCTCATTTCGGTACAAGATAACGTAGCTTCGACGGGGTTGAGCTCTCGGTCTATTTCACACCCGCGCGAATTAGCCACACATGCCTAAGGCTTGATGAGCTCCTGGTAACATTAATTCGATTACATGGGATATGTTGGACTACGCGTCGTATTTTTCGTGAGGTCACTCGCGCGGCTACATTTTTAAAATGAATTACCTAATTTCGAACACAGTATACCGCCGCGTGCAATGACGAGTAGAACTATAACTACGCGCTCGTTCCTACTTACATACTTAAGTAAGTAGGAACGAGCGCGCACGATCAATACAAAAATGATTACAATACCTTCCGTTGAATAGACTAGTTAAGTAAGCAATTAGTAATTGGTGCCGACAGATTTGTGGTTTAGTTTGATCCTTTTGCAACATCAACTGATTTAGTAGGGCATAGTGCTCGAACAAATTGTCGTAAATGTGGACACGCTGGACAAAAGCACCCCTTTTTTTTTCAGGTACTTGTTAGGTCCATAGCTTTAAGTTTTTGATAGGAACCAACTCCTCCGTCGGCCATTTTTAATTTTATGGCGGCCATTTTGAATACAAGTTAATTATTAATATCTCGACTTCAAAATACTTAGAATCACAAACTTAGTGTCTACATATACATATTTGGGGTCAGGGAATTCAACTATGAAAACTAATAGCATCAAAAATGAGGCTATCCGTAGCAGAACCAAGGTAACCGATATAGCCCTCCTAATCGCTAAACTTAGGTGGCAGTGGGCGGGGCACATTGTACGTAGAACCGATGGCCATTGGGGCGGAAAGGTTCTCGAGTGGCGACTATGTACCGGAAGGCACAGCGTGGGTAGGCTTTCCACCAGGTTGACTGATGACCTGGTAAAGGTCGCTGGAGTCCGCTGGATGCGGGTGGCACAGAACCGGTCATTGTGGCACTCTTTGGGGGACTTTTTGGGCCTATGTCCAGCAATGGACGTCTTTCGGCTGATATGATGATGATGATGATGAAAAACTTAAAGCTATGGACCTAACAAGTACCTAAAAAAAAATTGGTGCGTTTGTCCAGCGTGTCCACATTATCACCTGAAACTGCCCTACTAATTAGAAAGCCTAATTAAATAGGGTCTTCTGTAGAATATTGGTAAAAAGGGAGTTTTACTTGGGTTCCTTTGACATAAGGGTTTTATCGTCTTAGTTCCAATACGTTGGTAAGTTCGTAGAAAAATACAGGATCTCCCTATCTTTAAAGTCACTGTAGCCCCTAAAATGATGTCTCATTTTGATTCGTTCGCTTTTGGCTCGCTTGCTTATGTTAGCTCGATAAGCTATGTTCTTTGCTCGCGCACAGACCAGACCAACTTGCTAATTTAAATAAAACATCATATAGTCAAAACTACTATACTATACTGGCTATTTCGGAGTATCAAAAATTCATATTTGAGAAATACATTTATTTCCTAAAGTATATCATCATCATCATCATCATCATATCAGCCGAAAGACGTCCACTGCTGGACATAGGCCTCCCCCAGAGAGTTCCAAATTTACCGGTCCTGCGCCACCCGCATCCAGCGGACTCCCGCGACCTTTACCAGGTCATCAGTCCACCTTGTGGGGAGCCTACCCACGCCGCGCCTTCCGGTAAGTGGTCGCCACTCGAGAACCTTTCCGCCCCAACGGCCATACGTGCAATGTGCCCCGCCCACTGCCACTTAAGTTTAGCAATTCGGAGGGCTATATCGGTTACCTTGGTTCTGCTGCGGATAACCTCATTTCTGATGCGATCACGCAGAGAAACTCTCGTGATGACATATGGCACTGAAACTTGGTCGCTTACTATGGGCCTCATAAGAAGGCTCAAAGTCACCCAAAGGGCAATGGAGAGGGCTATGTTAGGAGTTTCTCTAAAGTATATACAAGATGATAATTAACATTAACTAAATTTAATTTTATTTGTAAATATTTTATTTAGTTTTTATTGTATTTTATCCTTAGTTTAGTATAAGTAGATTATTGTATGAGTTTAATTTTCTCATTAGTAATACATTTTTGTCAATTAAATTAAAATAAAGTTAAATCTATAAAAGGCCCCCGTGGGATCCTGTCGAGGATGCTGGCGGCATTTCTTCGCCGAATTGCAATTATGATGCGTTGCGCGAGAAAGCCGCCAGCTGACGGTCACCAGTTACATCAACCACCACCAGTTCATATTTTAGATTAACGCATTCACTGCCGGCAACGCACACGTGCGCTTGCTTTTATACAAATTTGTCTCTAGGGGGCGTGTCTGGCAGCGAATGCGTTAATGAATTTCCAACCTTTTTTCGAAACAACCGTGAAAATACCATTATGGTTTAGAAGCAGCAGCAAATTTTATTTAATCTGAAAACAGCGTCACGTTAAAATTTTCTCTGACATAGTATTCAATGTTCTATAAGAAGTTTGAACGTTAGATCAACAAAATATTAAAGAATAACAATATTTTTTCAGATCCTTTTACCAGCTTATTTAAAAGCCTTAGCATTACAGGACCCACTGAAAATCAGCGTCGTGGCCCCCCTGCCTCGACTCATGCTGAGTGGGATCCTTTTTTGAGACAACTATCACAATACAAGCGATCAGTCCAAGCGCATCTAATCACAGTGCAAATCAGATTGTATACTCCCTCATAGCGACACACACACACACACACACACACACTTTTTCTTTGTAATTGTTTTAATTTTTACCTACCTCCGTGTATATTTAAGATTCTTTTGTGCAATAAATGTTTTTCTATTTCTATTTCTATTAATATATTTTTAGATCTAAGGATTTTGTAAATCGTTTCTGTTGTTGTTGTTGTTTGAAAACAAATCTTATTCATTCATTCATTCATTCATTACAAAAACCATCATCTGGCGTAGCTAATACTCTACGTTTCAAATCAACCTTGACTAAATGACAATTACCCACTCTATTCTTGTTTTCGTCTCGAAGCTTTTACCCTTCGAAAATAAAAGGTCAACAAAATGCGATTATCTTTAAGTAAGTCCAACAAAGAAGGGAAAGGGTCAGCGGACGACCGCTTACCTCTCTATTTTATGTGCTGAATGCGCTTCGGGCGTGACTATTGGACTTAATGTGAGGATTACCTACTGAAATGTGGTGAAGTGCCGAGTTTGAAAAAGATTGTTAAAAATATATATCAGTCCGATTGCTCCATAGTTTGTTAGTTTAATTTATATTATTTTTCTTCCAACCAAGCATAGCACACGCGTAGGTGATTGTGGCACTCTTTAGGGGTGGCTTATGTCCAGCAGTGGACGTCTTTCGGCTGACCTGACAATGATAGAATCACAGGCTAGAACCGGGATAGAGCGAAGCAATTTTTTTTAAGTATCATTCAAAGTCAAAGTCAAAGCGATTTATTCTTCAATTTAGGCATATTACATGCACCTATGAATGTCGATAAACTACCACCGGTTCGGAAAGCAAACCTCTGCCTCGAGAAGAACTGGCGTAAAAAACTCGGCGATTTTTAAAAAAGTTTATATGTTGTCAAACGACAGTAAAGACTTACGAGCTACGATAGTGAGATTAAAATAACTTAAAATACTACTCTCTAAAGTCTAATATGTTGATTAGTACACATACGAGTATAGTCCAATGCCTCGTTTATAGACGAGCGACAAGGGAGGCGCGAGACACAGTCTATCAGGCGACTACGAAAACGCTCACGCCTGTACAAAAATACCCTTAACACGTCCACTGCCAACAAATTTTGAATAACTGATTCAAAGTCTGATTCAGTTATTCAATTGAAGCTGCTCACAAAATTTCACGAGAATCGGTTGAAAAATGCGACCTGTAGAGGATAATAGCCAAACATTAAATAAAAAAAAAAATTTAAAATGATTTATTTCCGTAACTTAATTTAGGATACAGTATCTGTGCTGGTGCCTCTTTTTAAGTATAATATACTTGTGCTAAGAGAACACCGCTCTTCCACATGTTGTGACTTACAATTTGTTAGCTTAGGTGTGGCTATAACTTAAATATAAATTAAAAAGTAAACATTTCGTATTATGTGTGTGTGTGGGTGGGTGTGTGTTTGGGTGTGTGTGTGGGTGTGTGTGTGGGTGTGTGTGTGTGCATGTGTGTGTTACATTCAACATACTGGTTTTTGAATAAAATTTTCAATTTTAGAATAGCGTTTAGTTTTTAACCATTTTAATAACTTAGCTTTACACTCGTGTGTGGTGGAGGAATACACATCTATGTGCTTATTTATAAGATTATACAGGTTGGCTGATTGGGCTGCTTGTTGTCTCCTTGCAAATGCAGATTTCACTGTGGGAGTGTGGATAACTTTGGTTTTTTTTCTACGTGTACTTGTTTTTTCCGGTGTATATGTGGTTTTCTTATGTGTTTTTATAATTAGGTTAAATATATACAATTTCCTTACAGATAATAAGTCACAAAGTGTATAAAGTTTGTTGGTGGAAAATCTGTACGGTTTTAAATACATCACCTTTAGAAGTGCCCTTTGAGCTCTCTCGAGCTCAAGGAATTTGGTTTTTGTTGCACCACCCCATATAGGGATACAATATGTGAACAGACATTAATTATCTTTTTTGTCTAGGGTGAAACCGCGAACCTCTCATTTCATGGAGTACTTAATTAATGGGTAATTATTTTGAGGACGAGATGTACGGCGGCAAATGATATAAGTGAGTCAAAAACGCTTTGTGCCCGTTGTACCTACTCATCACGCCTTCAGGTTATAAAAGTGTTCCCAGTTTTATCGCGACTTAGATCCGCCGTAAAGCCGAGCACGTGTCGTCTGATAGCCGATTACGCGGCTTTTTCCATTTTTATGTCCCGGGTATATTTCACTTGACTCATCATTTGGAATCAGTTTTTAGTAAATCACGTGCGCCTGCTCCCACACGCGCTAAGCGTAACGTGTGAAAAAGAGAGAGATGAAAAACAAAAACGTCTCCAAATCAATCCGTTTAGTCAATTGAGCATCAGTTAAAATAACGGTGAATGAGGATGAAATTATTAGGAAATTGCCCGATGCTACCTTTGGGGTATATCTAAGGTAAACGTGTAAGTGCTTGACACAGGTCTAACACTTTCAATCTTAATACATAAGAAATGAAGTGAACGTGTAGTTGAAACACTATGCCTGGTGCATTACGGTGTCAAACATTGAAACGTTTACCTTACGGTTTTGAAATGAAATTTATTGCCAAAAAAAACGTAACTTAAACAATCCCTTAAATAATATATATTTTATAAAACTTTTTTTTTGAATGGGCGGAAAATCCTTTATGTCGGACGGCTTGGGATCATACGGAACGCACCAGTGTACGATGACCCCGGCCTATAACCCATAACCTATTTCTGTAGCATACATCTGAATAGCCTTTAACCCGATCGAGAACCATAGCTGCATTTTTGATCAAGCTCCTGCCATTTTCGGAATTGTAGATGCAATTCCGAAAATGTCAGAAGCTTGATGCTTGAGCTGACGTCTAGCTAGCTGTTCTCCTGTGTTGTGGCGACGGCGGCGTGTACGTCGCATTTCTCAACCGATTCTCGTGAAAACTTGTGAGGGGCTTCAATATTGTTTATATTTTTTATTAAGTTTTACTAAATTAAAAAAAGGACAGGCTCATGAGTTTTACAGCTCACAGAGCCACTCGTGTACGTAGTTAGTTATTAGATGGACAGGAATATTTTTCTGTTTTAGATTTAGTTTAAGTTTATATTACCTAGTTACTATTACTTACCTAGTTACCATTACTCACATGGTTCATGTTGAGACTATACGAGTATATAGTTTTTAAAACCACATTTACGCATGAACACACAATAAATAATTTGAATTGAATTGAATTAATAGTTATTTGTTATACAAGGGTGCAAAGTTATATTTTAACCACGAGTGTGGAATTGAAACACGAGCCAGATAATGGATTCTAGGGTTGAACCACGAGCTAGCGAATGGATTCTATGGTTCGAGAATAGAATCCTGAGCGTAGCGAGTGGTTCAAAAATAGAATCCTGAGCAAAGCGAGTGTTGCAACACACGAGACGTCAAAATAACTTACACCCGTGTGTAACACAAATCTTTTCACCTCACTAAACCGAGGAAAATACTACATAAGAAAAACAACTGAAATATGTATAATCAGCCTTTATTTTAACTAGTAATTAATTACACAGATAACACAATTATTATGCAACGTTAAATCAGATATTGTGGGTTCACATTTTTGTACGGTTTTTTTTACAGTTTTAAGTGTTTTAAGGTAAAATCATTTAATTAAATTGTTTGCACTATATGTTTTTAATTGAATGCAATTCAATATAAAACTATTTTTGCGTCCACACCTCCTGTTTTGATCAGACAATTTAATCAGATGGCCGAAAATTGTCCTGTCTGGACTGGCCTTTACGTGTTTACTAGCTTTTGCCCGCGGCTTCGCCCGCGTACTAAAAGTAATTTTAACTGTCTACAAAAAAGGTGCTTCTCAGTTTGACCCATATGTTCCAATTGAATTGCAACCTGAAACACGTATTTACTCATTTATTGCTAGGAATACTCCTGTGAAGTTTCGAATGAAATAGTCTTACTTATTTTGTTTCCCCATACAAACTTTGGACCCACATATCACCTGCTTATTAGGAGGAGAATTTTGAAAAATCCTCTCTTAGTGCACTTAGACCTTATAAGGAACCTACGTGCCAAATTTGGAATCTCTAGATCCAGCGGTTTGGGCTGTGCGGTGATGTCAGTCAGTCAGTCAGCCAGTTTCTTCTTTTATATATTTAGATCGACTCTACATATGGACTCTCTATATCGACTCTACATATCGACTCTACAAATGGACTCTACATATCGACTACATATCGACTCTACATATTGACTCTACATATCGACTACATATCGAATCTACATAGACTCTACATATCGACTCTACATATCGACTCTACATATCGACTACATATTGACTCTACATATCGACTCTACATATCGACTCTACATATCGACTCTACATATCGACTCTACATATCGACTCTATATATCGACTCTACATATCGGCTCTACATATCGACTCTTCATATGGACTCTACATATCGATTCTACATACTGACTCTACATATCTGGACCCTCATATAAAACTTCACCCCCTCTTTTAAGCGGTTAGGTGCAGATTTCTAAAAAAAAATGATGCACTTTTTTTTTGCTAGTTATAAATAGTCCGCATACCAATTTTTAGCTAGTATCTACCTTGAAAATTGCGGAATGCTCCATACAAACTTCCACCCCCCATTTTAAGGAAGTGGGGGGTTAGAAAGTGATAAAAAGTAGCCTATGTCACTCTTCATCCCTTCAACTATCTCCACTTAAAAAATCACGTCAATTCGTCGCCCCGTTTTGCCGTGAAAGACGGACAAACAAACAAACAAATAAACAAACACACACATACACTTTCCCATTTATAATATTAGTATGGATGGATTATGTTTAAAAAAGTAACTAATAACACGGTCGGATTTCAAATATTCTTTGCACACATGTGGATAAAATGCAGTTTTGCTATCTGTTTTTAAAGAATAAAAAAGGTCTTTCCGAGCTAGTGAGGTGAAAATTTAATTAAACAGACATGAAACATGAAGTTTGAAGAAGATTTTAAATACCTAAAACCTACTTTCAGTTTTAAATACAGCTGTTTAATTGAAACATCCAGAGCAGTAGTAACCGCAAGTCGATTTAATTTGTTTTCAGTCAGGAAGTCCGTTTTCAGCTAGCAAAATTATTTGCTGCGGTTTACAATACGAAATACATATGTACCTTTCTCCTATTATTCTGACCACACGGGGAGCATAATATAGAAAAAAAATGTTACTCATAACCAACAGTTCGCCAGCGCGTTATCCCGTTCTAACTTAGTTACGAGTTCAAAACACTGGTAGCCCGGAAACTAAATTACAGTGCAGAATACCTGGACATGAAGTGTGTGTACCGTACATGTGTGTGAACACATACTGAGAAGAAATAAACCCAAGTTTATTTATCCCTAAACTAACTTTCTTCGTCAGCGTAGAACTCGTTTGTGGGTACTTTAATATAATTTCCGCCCCCATTTCATTCCTTTAGGTAATAGGATAGACAAAACGGGTTACTGAAATGTGGCCATGGTCGGTCAGCTGGTCGATCACGTAAGACATTGTACACACGTCAGGTAGATCTAAATGTCGCTTTTTGTATGGGGAAATGACACCTGAATGGTCCTAAGGAAGGAGGAAAAGTTACGTGATCGTTCCTCAGGTCAAGACCACCAGCTGAATGGACTGACGATATAGTCTGGCGAGTCACGCGTCTTAAGCGTATGACATATGCAAGTGCGTTTAGTGTTACTGCGTAATTAAATCTAGTGGGTTCAATGCGCTTGCCAGACTTTATCTAAGTACTTACCTATTGGCAAGTTAACAGTGAATAAATTTGGCACACGACAGGATATATAGAAATTAACAAGACTACCAATGTCAAGGAATAAATTGTTGCTCCAAAATAACGTATCATTAGGACCACTTTTATATAAAGTCATCTAGAATTAAACTGCTTTTATGCAGAACAGTTTTTTTTTTACATCGGTAGTCTAGTAGTCTTTATATTTATGCAATACGTATTGTTTCGACTTCAAATGTAAAGGTACGCTAAGACTGCCTTTTTGTTGGCACTGCACCAAATAGTAAGTACTTTGAAAGCTTTCAACGCAATTTTGAAAAATACTGGGTGGCTAGTGCTGCCAATTCGGCTGCCAATGAAAAAATGTTTTACCCTACTCATATTCATATTCATATCATTTATTGCGTTTCATGTTGTACATAAGGTCTTACATTATTAACAACTCCAGGAACATGAACCCTGCAAGGGCACAGCAATCTTATAAATATATGGAATATAATTAAATTAAGTATTAGAATAAGTATAAGACTAAAAGATTATTAAGTTTAATATTAACAGTATGGTACCATTACAAAACAAATACGGGCAATGATAATAGTTTCTAATGACACAAATTATTGAGGTAGTACATACACCAGTTTAAAACATAAAAGCAAGAGTGATCCGTTATTAATTTCGTTTCTCAAACTAGGTCGATTCTAATATTTTGTGAAGTTTTCAGATAGGAAATCTTTTGTGGTGTAATAGCATTTCTTTGAAATTTAATTGAATCTGGTAGTTTATTGAATTTTTTTACACACAGTTAATGGGCCTGAATGAACCATTTGCAATTTTGATGTTGGTCTTTCAAGTTTATCGCGGGGTCTCAAATTATCCGCTCGCGGGTGTTGAGGAAACAGGTTCAATTTTTTTTTTACAAAAATGCAAGCTTCCATGATACTCGATCCAATGCCAATATTTGATCTTGTATAGTCGGTTTGTACGACATCAGAAAATTCGAGTGAGGCATTTCCTAATTCATTGCGAAACTGTACAAACACATTCACGAGTAGTATGGCAAAATAAACAAAAATAAAGCCTTAGGTATGGTACACAGTAAGTTTCTTTTATATTTTTTGTTAATAGAAATACTGCAAACAATTTTCCACGTTTTATTCCGCTGATGGCGAAGCAATCGCGGAAATGGAGGCATTTAATCTCGATAGTGTATTATTTATTGTGCCAATGTAAGATGATTCAGATAAAAGATGAACAATAATTACATTTGCCTGGAAATGTGTAATACAAAATGGCTGAATTATACGGTAAAAAAGTGAATGATTGTAAACCACTAAAGATAAGGGTCCGCTCTGGAAAATTATGCGATATTTTAAAAGCATTTTCTGCTCCTGTTACAGGGCCCACCCTGTATATAGGTAGTTCAACGTAGTCGTTTATGTTCTGTGTTTCGGTAACAAAAAGTCCAGCTAGTTACAAATACGAGTACCCTTTGATAATCCGTTGGCCTTTAGTTTGCGACAAATAAGTTACAAATTCAATTCATATTCAAAACATAAACATTACAAAGTTACAAATCAATAAATGTGTTTGTAAAATGTTCTCGCTTGTAATAAATGAATAACGATACGGATAAAGAAAATGAATGACACGATTGTGAAAGAGATCTAATGAAAATCAAAGGAGATGAAACAGTGAAAAATGCTAGGACATATTTTACGTCACGATGGCTGCATAAAATAATAATAGAGGGAATGATGAAAAAAGAAAAATAGGAAGACCGAGAGGTACATCTTATATGTGTGATGACGTACTCCCAGCTCACTAGATTGACTCCTACCTATTACCGCGTGGTGCTTACGGTTCCCGGACCATCACAGCAGTTGTAAGGGACGACGCGAGGTTTCGCTTACGCCACCTCTCCCCCCGCTCCTACGGCTCCTACAGAATAAAATAAGTTGGAAATTACTCCACAGACTAGAACTTACCTCTTAAAATATATGTTGATGTAAAATGAATTTCACTGCTGAATATCATCCCTTTTAGGTGAAATCTAATAAAGAACAGGGAATCCCGGAAACTATTCCCCTAAGGGAAGTAGACGAAGTGGGAGGGATACGAGCGGTGAAAACTTGTACGGCAGTGAGGCTAACGAATCAGAAGCGGGTGTAGCTGCGTGCACAGCGAGTCTCTCTGTAAGGCCACACCACGTGTACTATAGCGCGTTGCAGCATTTTTGCGCTTTGTAGCAGAAATCACTTGTTTCATTGACCTTCAATGGGTTAATTGAGTATACCGGGTATGTAAGATATAGTAAAGTTGCCTCCGTTACCCATGCAGTTGATATTCATTTTCAGTTAAGTTTCAATAGTGCGAAATGAGCCTTGAAGTACGAGTTATTAAATATCGTTGATACTGGATATCGACTAGCCAGCTTAATGAAGCATTTGGCAGTGCTCAAGCCCAGTTCTAGCTTTCCAATTAATTAGGTACGAGGTTTCCAATATCCGTGCGTTTCAAAGGCGAATGCGGAGCTGTTTAGAATATTACTGGATGCTTTTAACTAGCTGAGTAGCAGATTATAGAGCGAGAAGTGTATAGAAATGGGGATTAATCGACTTTGGAAGGATCGGTTTTGGGAAAAGCACTGTACACCTCCTTGTGCGTGCTATCGCTTGTTTGTCGGGTTGTGCTCCGGAGAACTGTTCGACATGATGCCTAATACGGCTGCTTTCTACCACTGCTCCGCTCGCCGTCGGCAGAGCATTCATCCTCACATCCTGGAACCTAAATGGTCGCGTACCGTACGGTTTCAGAGAAATTGTCTCCCTCGGACGCTCCGGTTCTTGAATGAGCTCCCTACCGAGGGACTACAGTATGGGGTTCTACAAAAAAGGAGTGTATAGATTCTTAAAGGGTCGACCACGTGCATGTAACACTCCTGAAGTTGTAAGCGTCCATAGGCTACGGTAACCACTTACCAACAGGTGGAGCGTGCGCTTGTTTGCCATCAAGGTGGTACGAAAAAAAAACTAATAATATATTTTAAGCGACGCGCGGATCAACTTACAGAATAAAAAACATATTGTCAAAGTGTTTAAGAATTGTTTTGACATTGTGTTTAGCGTTAAACTGGAAATTCACACGTTCAGAGTAATAATGGATTATTTGAATTATAAGATTTTTTTCATCACACTTGCTCGTCAATGGCGTTATTACTTGCGAGCGTATAGAGCAGTTATAGCCGTTTTACCTCCCACGGGCTGTTAAGTTTAGTTTTAAAATATAGAACCCTCTGATTGGCTTAAGCAAATCTGGTTGCTGTGTGATTGGTTGAATAAAAAAATCTAGTTGGTCAAGTCGCCCCGCCCCGCAAGAATACTGCTCTGTGATTGGTTGAAATATTGAGCTGCGCGCTCCACTAGCACTGATCTGGAAGTGAAGTTGTCAATTTTTGATTGGTGCGGCTGTATGAAACTTAGATTTTTCTGTCTTTTGTAGTTATTTATTTCCTCGCAAATGTGATGAAAAACATTGTGTATAACACGGGCGTAAGAATATTGCAAACTCGAGTCATTCTAATAGACTCTCGTTAGCAATATTCCACTTACGCCCCTCGTTAAACAATGTACTATAAACGATTTGATTCAGAGAACAAATACAAAGGAAAAAATAAACCATCATTGTCTTCATCCCAAGACAGGACATGCCGTTGTCACGGGTCTCAAGCGTTTTCCCTTTCTAACGAGCAATATTAAAACGGCTGTATCTTCGTAATTTTTTGAGTTATTTGAATAGCATTTTCGTCATTAGGTACATTTTTTACAGGCTTTTATTCAGTTTCACCTACTGTCCCGGTGTCTGTAATGAAATCTTGCAAGTTAAATTTGACCCACTTCCCGGTGACCTATTCAGTCGAAATTTTGGATATACGTTTGGATGACAATTCAATATTATAGTACCATCGAGCTGATCTGATGATGGAGACAGAAGGTGGCCATGGGAATTTGGTACTTAACCGACGTAACCCCTTGAGTTTGGGCTCGTTAGAATCGCCTCAATGATTAGTTGATGACGGCATACAGAAAAGTACAGTCGGCAATAAAAACTTGTACTAAAAATTTAATTTTTGGCAGAACCTTATTTGCCTTCTTTCTTTTGGTGTAATAATAAAAGTTCACAATTCAAGCTTCAAAACTGTGCTTAACTAGACGTCGCACGAACAGGCCTTTTATGAAATCAAACTGTCCAACAATGTTTTTGTAGTCCAGTTGGAACAGCGGCAGGGCGCCGCGCCTCAGCGCCGCAAAATAAAAGAGCGCGCGACCGCGGCCGAGCTCTTTTGTTTAGTATTATGATCTTAATTTTCATTTATAATTATTTACAATTTCCTCGTACCTAGTAGGTACTAGGCGTGAAAATCTCTATGTTAATGTCTCGGCCAAAAATGCAATATTGCCTACTTTCTAGCCTATACAACAATGCACTACTTATTTATTAGAGTCGACACTATAAATTCGACTATTGTTCTTCAGTTCAAACCAAAGCAAATGTTTTATTCAGTCGGTGTAGTGCAACAAACCGTTGTGGCTCGGCAGCTCACCAAATTGCGTGGAATGGAATATTGCATGCTCAGGTGCCAGTCACTCTGTGTTAGTAGATTAATTTAGTGTTGAACAGTATCATCTCTGGTAAATAAATTTTATGCATGATTATGTGCATAAAATATTAAGTGAAATTAAGACCTTAATACTAAGTTATTTTGAAAATAATGGCGTACTTAATTATAAAAAATCCTTGACATTAACATAGTTGTTGTAAACTCTAAAATAAATTGTGGTTCAGGAAGTTGGTTTTTTGGTCTCCAAGTGCTAAATTCCTTGTACCTATTCTTTAACATCTGGCGACCGTATTATAATGGAAAGTTTACGAAAAGAAAGAAGCATTGCTCGGAGGCTATTTACAAAAGCCAAAAAAGATTATGAAGCCAATTTAGAGTCGTCTATTGATGAAATCACCGCTGCCTTCGGGAAACTACAACTACGTGCAGAAACATTGTTCAACGTCGATGAGCGTATAAAAGAGCAGTGGCTAAACACGGAAGATAATATGTCCGAAGAAGAGTTTTACGAAGATTGTTTGACAAGCGATAATTATCAGTCCGACTGGGAACGTATGAAAGTTCATTACGATAATATTTCTCGGAACGACGCACGCATAAGAAGGTCAATTAAATCGAACAGCAGTGATGTGTCAAATAATACCGTGAAGAGTGTGTGAGAAGTCGACATGCAAATATTCCAAGACGATGAAGGCTTATTAAGAGTCCGTACAAAACTTGTACTGAGTGATGAGCCCGCCGACTTCATCTGTCCTATATTTTTTACCTGGGAAGCATCTTATAATTAAAAGACTAGTCGCTTCGAAACATCAGATTTTGCATCACGTTGGCCCTGCTACACTAATGACAGTACTCAGAGAGAAGTATTGGATTACGGGCATAAGAAGACTCGTCAGTTCAACCGTTTCAAAATGCATACCCTGCAAACGGCAATCTGTAAGGCATGCTGACACACCATTGGCCCCTTTGCCTCTCGATAGAGTAAAACCAGCTGCCGGATTTGAGGTGACAGGTATTGATCTAGCCGGTCCCCTCTTTCTGCGGTCGGGAGGGAAGGTGTGGATAATTTTATTTACGTGTGCAGTATACCGAGCCGTGCACCTGGAACTAACTAAGTCACTGTCAACAGAAGCTTTCCTCATGGCGTTACGACGGTTTATGGCAAGACGTGGAAGAGTTGACACAATTTACACGGATAATGGCACGAATTTCCACGGAGCTGACAACCAGCTAAAGTCATTAAATTGGGATGAAATAGCAACTTATTCCAGCGTGCGAAATATAAAATGGAAGTTCAATCCTCCTGCTGCACCATGGTGGGGAGGTTGGTGGGAGCGTTTAATCCGGTCCCTAAAGGAACTTCTGCGACGCAACTTGGGACAGAGAACAGTAAGCTTTGAAGAGCTATCAACCATACTCTGCGATTGCGAAGCATTGATGAACTCGCGACCCTTAACGTATATCGCGGACGATCTAGATAACTTGAAGCCTCTTACGCCGGCCTGCTTCATTCAAGGACTTCCTGCCAGCGAGACTCCAGATCTAGACCAGCTAGATCACGATTCGTTAAATAGGCGTCTAAGGTATCTGCATAAGGTGAGGGGAGACTTACGAGAGCGGTTTAGAAATGAGTACCTAAGCATGCTCATACAGAAGGGTAAGGAGAGGGACTCTAATTTAAAGGTAGGCGATGTCGTTTTAGTAGAAACTAATGATAAGCGTATAAAGTGGCCTTTAGGAGTTATTCTAGACGTGTATACCGGAAAAGACGGTAATGCCAGAGTAGCGAGAATACGCACAACCGACGGCGAGTACACCCGAGCTTACCAACGTCTGTATCCACTGGAACTACAACCTGACGAAGTTCTATAAATAAACAGATGAAGAGTTTGGGTCTTCGCCCAAAGGTGGGAGGATGTTGTAAACTCTAAAATAAATTGTGGTTAAGGAAGTTGGTTTTTTGGTCTCCAAGTGCTAAATTCATTGTATTCTTTAACAATAGTAATTGTAATTTTATAAAATTCTATAAAATAAAATAAAATACCTACCTGTAGTAATTTGAGATGTGACATAACATAATAAGTAGGTATTAGTTTAGTGTCAACTTATATTAGTTTTTACATATTCTGGTAATGTTTATTGCAAATAAAGTATTCTTATTTTTTTTACTGAAGAATTAATTGCTTCGGGCTGTATTTGAACCCTTCGCCACCTTTCGGCAGACCGGATCGGATTCTTAGCCAACTGAGCTATTGAAGCCTTTGCAGAGTCAACGCATACTCATTAACTACACCCTCTCCCTTATAATAATAAGGGTTCCCTTTTTGCCATTTTGGTTACGAAACCCTAGAAACATCATAAACCTCATCACCACCATGATTAAATGTTCTTACCATCTGTATGCGGACGATCTGCAGCTGTACGCTCAAGCTGAAGTAAATGATATCAATGGTGCCATTTCCCTAATTAACGCAGACCTGGATCACATTGCAGAATGGTCTAACAGTTTTGGCATTTGCGTCAACCCAGCTAAGTGCCAAGCTATATTTATTGGTAGCCAGCGGCAACTTTTCAAACTCAGTTCAGTTTCTGTTTCACCGATCCGGTTTGACAACGCTGTCATTCCCCTGAGCAAACAAGTTAAAAATATCGGATTAGTTATTGATTCGAACGTCTCCTGGAATGGTCAGCTCTCCGAAATTAGTCGCAAGTTCACCGGAACGCTGAGAACTTTATATAATTTTAAGAATTTCCTCCCAGTCAGTACAAAGAAGTTGTTGGTCCAGGCGCTGGTGCTGCCAATTATTGATTATGGTGATGTGTGCACTACCGATGTAACTCAACAATACCTCAATAAACTGGATCGCCTCCTCAACAATTGCATACGATTCATTTTCGGCCTCCGTAAATATGACCACGTTTCCTTCTACCATCGTCAACTTAACTGGCTCTCCATTCGCCGTCGTAGATCCCTCAGATTACTTTGCACCCTTTTTTCAATCTTGTCTGAGCCTTCTGCTCCAGGATACCTCAAAAGTAAATTTATTTTCGATACCCCTCGCCCAGGCTGTGAGCTGCGTACCTCCCGTGTCCTCAAACTATCCATACCTTCGCACCGCACTAGTTTTATGACTCACTCCTTCGCCGTACAGGCAAGCCGTCTCTTGAATTCACTCCCTCTCAACATCAGACAAGCCCCAAGCAAGTTTGCTTTCAAGCGGATGCTGCGTAAGCATCTGCTTAAACAAGAATTCAACTAAAATCCATCCACATAATGGTAGTATATATTGAATATGTAGTAGTATATCTTTTTGTATGTATCTTATATATTTTTATTTATGTATGTCTATATGTAGTGTATAATACATTTGTATTTTTTTCCTCTCTCCTCAAGTATATTCGTAACAGAAATTATCATACTTTTTTCTTTGCACCTGTTATAAGTCTCTGTTTAGCCCAATGGTTAGCTGGTAAAGAATGCCATCTGGCATTAAGCTCGCCATTTGTACATATATTTTTTGTATTTTGTGCAATAAAGTTTAAATAAATAAATAAACCTAGCAAAACGGAATGTATCAGAATTAAACGTTTAATACCGGGTTTTAGGTAAGTGGGTTATTAACTCTGTTATTATTTTATAACTTGTAATTAACAACTTTTGAACTACAAGAAAGTTACGTAACGTCAACACACAAGATATAATTTATTGTTGTGAAAAGAAATAATTGAATGAATAAATTGTACACCAAATGTTTTGTACGGTCTATCTTTTACCTAAATAACTTTAAATAAACATATGTCCAATAAAGAAAATATACTCTCAAAGCTCTCGTTTGAGGAATTTCAAAAATAAAACAAACGTTGGCAAAGACACAATAACTCTCGTAAAAGGACTTGGGCGTCTTTTTACAGAGCTCGTTTGGGTGCTCATTACGGGAGCCTCTGCCCCTTAAGAGTGTTTGCTTTGAACTTGTTATTTTTGTAACGTAATTTTCGAATAAAGTCCAATAAGATATTTTACATAACTTTGTTTTATAATAAAACGACCTCTCTCTTGAAATACAGTATAATTTTCAGAGAACAGGGAATTGCGAAAAAAGCTTTTTCCCTATTTAAGAAACAAAAGATTTGCATACCAAAATTACGGCTTAATATGTAATGTAATACCTGTACCTGTCCATCAAATAAAATATCTATATTTTATAATATAACTTTTGTTGCATATCAAGTTATCAACGATGTGTAAAGGCCTCGACACAGTATGCGCGTGGAGCACGTATGCGTACCACTGTGTTGTAAAGTACGAATCCCGATAAGACATGTCACACCGGAAGCGTAATGTCACCAGCTAGCAGAACCATGTTTAAGCTGCTGTCAAAAAGAACTCTGCCATAGTGCTGCTTCAGCTGGTGACATAATCGTAATCCATTTAATAAAACCGGCCAAGTGCGAGTCGGACTCGCGCACGAAGGGTTTCGTACCATTATCTATAAAAACGGCAAAAAAATCATGTCTGTTGTATGGGAGCCCCAGTCCAACACGCACTTGGCCGGTTTTTTAGTATTTGTTGTTATAGCGGCAACAGAAATACATAATCTGTGAAAATTTCAACTCTCTAGCTATCACGGTTCTTGAGATACAGCCTGGTGACAGACAGACAGACAGACGGACGGACGGACGGACGGACGGACAGCGAAGTCTTAGTAATAGGGCCCCCCCCCGACGGGTTTATTACAATCTATAGGTTAATATTCAAATCCTTTTACATTTGGTTTTTTTACGTGATTACAGAAAATCAACATTCAAAATAATTCCTGTCGGCTGCCCGCCATTACACTTTCTTTTTTCACGTTTCGGCATGGCCCTCTAGATTAGTTGCGTCGCGGCCTACTCGATTACAATCTAGTAGGCCATGGCAAGTGGCCAGTGCAAAAAGGTTGAAGGTTGGATATACAAGTGTTATTATTTACTTTAGGTATATCTAATAATTAATTAATTTCATATTCATTACACCTTTAATTCTGTACATTTATTTATATAATTTTATCATACAAATACAAAACATCAAATTAAAACTATTAGATACGTTATTTAAACGTGTCTAAAGTTGGCAGCATGTGTATTTTAACTGATTACTCTTAATAGACCTGTTTTATAAAATGTACTTGTAGTACTTTACTTTCCTCACAGTCAAATGTTTAACTCTGGTGAAATTACCCATTTTACCCTCAGGTATAATATCGTCACATATCTGGGGTTAAATGGGTCACTTTCTACCCTCGGTTAACAATCTACTATGATAATTAAACCACATATTTTACATGAAATATAACACATAGATATATCCAGCACATAGGATAAAAAGTACGACATTGACAATAGTGACAATTAGAGTAATGAGACAATACGGAGTCGGCCAGGATTAAAGCAACGTCTATAATGGCTACAAAATGAAACCTCGTACAGATAGCTTGCTGATAATTTGCAAAAAAATATCAGTGTGCTTTATGTAATCAATTATGAATCTTTTATTGCTGTCACAAAAATTGAAATTTACACTGGCTATTTAATAAAAGTTGCGAAAGTGCGAATCGTAAATTCAAATTAGGAGGTAAAGATTTTTTTGTTTTTATTTATGTACACCTGCGCACTGATGGCGCGACCGGAGGGTTGCAGTACAAAATGATAAATTATGACAGGAAAATTGTGAAGTTTGGTAAAAAGTACCTTAAACTGGGGAATTCATGATTGGAGAATTTCTAGAAAAGTTTAATATAATTAACTACGTTAATTAAGTTGTAAGGAGTTACGTGATAAAAATTGAACTCTTTAACTAAAAATTGGTGACCTTGACTCACCACCAGAATCACAGCACCACATACCTACAGAGCAAGTAGTGGTGTTAATGTGGCTGCGGTCTCCTACAGAGTGGCGTACATAGAAGGGTTTGGTGCCCACCCCAGGATGCTGGGTCACTGGCTCAAAATGCCATGCTGGTCATTAAAAAAAAACCAGACAAGTGCGAGTTCAACTCGCGTGGTGAGGGTTCCGTATAAATGTAAACTCTAACGTTTTATAATGGCGTCTACGTAATTTCGGAAGCAAGTGCAAGAGTAAAAATTGCTCATCAGGCGCTCCATAAAAAATACACAAAAATATTGAGAATTTTCCCGTTACTTTGAATAATAAAACTTCTTATAGGTTTTCCTGTAATCTTAAGGAGGAATTTTCCGTATTTTTTTCAGAATTTTAGTAGTAGTTTATTTTTTCCTAAATTACTTCAAATCTGTTTTTGCTAAAATTATAATACAAATTATTTGAGATGCTTACAACAACCCCTTTCATTTGATATGTCACGCAATACAGTTTGCTACACTTTTTTTTCAGTTTACCCCCCAAAAGTGGCCCCCTTGTTCAGAATTCATTAATTTACGTGTCCATCTTTGGGTCACCAATTTACATAAATCTTTACTAAATTTCAACTCAATGTTTTCGGAGCAAATCGGCTGTGACAGACGGACAGACAGACGCACGAGTGATCCTATAAGGGTTCCTTTTTTTCCTTATGAGTAGTTATGAGTTACAGAACCCTAAAAATGCCGGCGCGAGCCGGCCCTCCCCTCTGGTCAGATACGCCAATGGTTGGGCCTCCAAATATGAATACGATAACTTTCTGCCTCTTCGCGATGAATGATTGAAGTACGTATATATGAAAAGCTTCTTTTCACGTCATGTAACTATTTTTACAAAAATAAAGAACGCTACAAATTAGCAGCAATCAATAGCCATTAATAATTAAAGAAGAGAAACGACTTAACTCAACTGCTAAGTTAGTTTAGTTTCAACTTTTCGTAGCTAATATTGCAAAGGCTTCTGTCGTCTACGATAGGTCCACGTGGCGAGTCGCCTGCTTATTAATTTATTCACCACGATATTGATCAATATTCCTAATAAGGTAATCGCTTGTCGTTGATATTGAAAGTTTTGTCTCAGATTTAGAAATAAGCTAACTTAGACTAATAAATGTGGCTGCAAGTTGAGGGTTACTGTTACAGTTGAGTTGAGGGTTACAGGGTTATAGATAGTGACACGGTCACCAGATATGGAGGTCAGCTACGAATATTGCGAATACGTGGTACCCATCCAAAGTAGCGACAGGGCTATCACAACCGATAGGTGGCAGTAGGCTTAGGGGACAAGGTCTACCTTTAAAGTACCACAAAAGGTCCTAAGACTATGTGACCTGAAGAGAAAATGCCGCCATGAAATAGCGTCTAGCGCTGGACAACAGCGGCGCTAGTACTAACTGAAGGTCGAAAACGGAGAATCGTGCTTTGCAAATCAGTTCATCAGTTTGGGAGCTATGATGCCACAGACAGCCAACATAAACAAACAAATACAGAGATATTTATGTGCATGTTACACTTATAAAACCCCTCGTTTGTGTCGGAGTTGAAAAAAGCTTCTCTTAGTTTTAAAGAGATTTTAATTAGTATTTTTATTAAAGATTACACGGGATTAAAATCTAAACGCAATTGAAAGTATTTATTAAAAGTGAATACAAGATTATAATTAACATTAACTAAGATAAATTAAAACTAAGTTAAATCTAAAAAAGGCCCTCGAAGCATTGTACCGAGGATGCTGGCGGCATTTCCTCGCTGAATTGCAATGCTGATGCGTTGCGCAAGAAAGCCGCCAGCTCTTCGGTCACCAGTTACATCGACCAGACGTTTCGCGATTTCTGCAAATAACTTATGCGCACTGGGACCCCACGGACCGAGGGTCTCGACGCCAAAAGGTACAAAGTCGTACTCTCTGCCGAGGCCTCTATATTTATTACATTTCAGATTTTCGGCGTTATTATTTTAAAATTTTTTGTTGTAGGTACTTAATTGTAATTTTTGCATTCTTAATTATTTTTATTTTTTTTGAGTCTAGGCTAGGTCCTTTTTATGTTGTGTTCTTTCAGTGTCATCTTGCCCCTTAATGGCCTCACTGAAAATCAGCGTCACAGAGCGCGTTTTGTGGCTCGCTCCGTGACACCAAGCTGAGTGAGGACCCTTTAGTGTAATGCAGATTATACTGAATAAGCCCACTGTTCTTTTTTTTCACTTTGTTAGATTTAAGAAAGTTAATGTTGCTTATATTTGTATTTTCTTTACGCTAGTAAATTATTTTCTTCTTCTTCTTCTTCTTCTTCTTCTTCAAAGAGGAGCAGGTTCAAATAATGAACGAGAATTCCACTTCGTATGCCTTATTTTAAAATGTTCCTTCAATTATGAAAAGCTTTTGTAAGAGATAGGTATTTTCTGAGTAAAGTAGCTTCCGGGAGAGTCACTCAGGCGTATATAATATTCATTCGAGAGCAGCCCCGCTAATTTAATGCTTGCCCAAAATGGAATGACACTCATAAATAACATCCCGGTACAGGAAATAAAACGAATATTCTTGTAAAATATAGCCTTATGCAGCTTTAAGCTTGGCCGGGGCTCAAAACTTTTGCAGTAAAATAAAAGAACTAAACAATATATAGTCTTCCAGCGTCTGTGTGGTAGAAACAACAAGTAGATTGCGCTTTCCGAAACTTGGTTACAACGTAGGAAGTTATAGGTACCATAATAAACTCAGTCAGGATCATAGATACTCGTAACTAAATAGATAGACGGATTGAACCGATAGTCATTCTTGTTCATGTCATTTAAGTTTGTGCGTGTATTAGTTCAGAAAGTTGCCAGGGGTCGCCATTTTTTATTTGGGCACATCAGATACGTAAGCGTAAACATGCGCATTCCGATGCGTTGTAAAGTATGAATTCTCATAAGCAGGGAGCGAAACTATGGTGCCGATGACAGACGTATGATGTCAAGCTACATACAGAGTGTTTTTATCTAGATTATAGATACCTAATCAAATAACAACTTATACATAATTATATTGCCCCGAAAGTACCTAAACGTGTGAAATGTATATAAGAAAGAAGATGCGATATTATGTTTAAACTTTAAGCATTCTGCATACTTCGTCATCCAACGAAATATTTGTTGTGTTGTTTCATTTAGTTGAGGTAAAACATTTTTTGATAGAATTACATTACCCAATAAAAAATGTTATTCATGTAGTTTTTCAACATTTACATTATTTTTTGTATAAACACTTTTTTTTTTATAAATAAACAATAATATTCATATTACCATTATTACATTACTAAAAATCATTGACAACGTTGTTTTAAAAACATCCTATATGCGACACTGCGTCATAATGACGTCACGGGCACCATAGTTTCGCTCCCTGCTCATAAGATACGTCACACCCCTTGCGGGGGACATACGCGTACACATGACATATCTTATTCGTCCCGCTCGCAATTACATACTAGCTAGTAATGGTCGCATGCTTTTTGTCCGACTCAAACGCTAGGCTGGTGTGCTTAGGGCTTTATCCTCAATGGGAATGGGAAATCCGAGTGATTCATCACTCTGCCACAGTATTTTCTGGAACAGGACAATATTTTTGGTGGAAAAGAAGCAATCAATAAATAACTACTTTATTTGGTCTAACACAGTAGAAATATTAGACATTGATTGACACATGACCGTAACGAAAATTTGGATTTTAACTACGAGGAACCAAATTATGTCATCTTAAATAACACTATCGATGTTTCTTACTGAAATGGATGAGGATAGATAGATACTTATAGATATAGATACTTATTTTAATTAAGTTAAGTACGAATTAACACGTGGCAATTAATGCTGTTGACGTCTTATTGTTGCTCGAAATGCTCATTTCCGCGAGATACCATTTCGACGCCTAGTCTAAGAGCTGGCGTCAAAAATAAGAGCTTGTGCTTGGCAAGATATTTTATAGGTACAGTCAGCAGCAGAAGTAGCTAAGCGGGCCTAGTGCTCAAATTGATCTGCACACGGACTCTAATGTCAAGAGAATAAGGTTCTGTGCAGATCATTCTGAGCATGTTAAAGTGCTTAGCTACTTCTGCTGCTGACTGTACTTCACAAATATTTTCAAAATTGTTCTGTTATCCGGTTATTTCAAATAAAAAAAAATCTTCGTATCTGGATTTCCTTAACTCACTTTCAAATGTCTCTTTTTTACATCAAAATCGAATATTACAATAAAATTACGACTAGAGCGAGTAGTGCGCCTAGCTATCCTAAGTATATGTGATATTGTACTTTGCTATGTCACAATTGAATTTTTAGAATGTCGCCAGCAGGTCGATCACGTTTTTAACGCATTGTACATACGTTAGGCAGATCTAAATGTCAATTTTTATATGGAAAAATGACAATTGGACTGTTCTAACTCGCGTTCGAAACGACGTACCCCTATCTCCCGAGAACGTGTTGAGAGTGATACCCGCGTTCGTCTCTAGCTATCAACACAAAAAATCTTCAAAGCAATAAAGTTTCGGCAACAGGCTCGTGATTCTTCTGGAGTCACAAGCGCCCATAGGCTACGGTGTCTGCTTACCATCAGGCAGGCTTTATGCTTGTTTGCCACCGGAGTAAATAGTAAAGGAAATACTTCAGCTCTCGGCCTACAGTCGTGAGCGTGTGCAAAATAGGCCTCATTTTCTCCAGCGACGCGCCAAATTAAATTCCATCTACGTCGTACGCGACCGATTTGCGGGATTTTTCAAACATAACGAGGGATTAGGGAGGAAAAGAGGAGTTGGGCTCTTAAACCACGTCCGAAGAAAGGGGTTTTGTTCAGTGTTTTATTCGATAGGTAACTGTTCACGACGTGTTTAAAAATATCCAAAAAAACAACCATAGTAGGCTGTCATGTCAGTTGATATTGTATGAAATGGAGTTTACCCTCTACTTTCATACAAACTTACAAACATCACCACTTTATTGAACAAGCAAACGAAGCGAACGAAGTTCTCTGCTTCAGTTTGGACCAAAATTCTTTCGTAGGTATGGCCGGATGTCCTGCTGTTCTTCTCTACAGGTCGCATTTCACAACCGATTCTCGAGAAATTTTGTGTCCCGTTCCGTAGACTGACATATCAACGCACAGCCCAAACCGCTGGTTCTAGAGATTCCAAATTTGGCACGTAGATTCCTTATAAGTTCTAGGGTTGCACTAAGATTTTTTTTTAATTCACCCTCTAAGGGGTGAGATTAGATCGACTATTTTATTCGAAACTTGACAGGAATATTCCTAAAGATAAATGAGTAAATACGTGTTATACAATTTTTCATCTATGTTTTCTTATGACGTTATGACGTTGTCCATATAAAATAATTCAGCACGCAATGGATCACTGCTTTGTCTTAATGACGCGACGTCACAACTGTCACAAGTGACCCGCATCTTCCATGAGTCAAATGTGTGTACGCAATACATTGCTGCTCGATAAATTTCAAAAATTAATTACGCTTCGGTAGTTAAGATTAAATTAAAATTTTCTTGCAATATCGGTTCACAGCCCTAACACCTACCTCTGGTTACAATTTGAGGTATTAAAAATACACGCAGTATACTAAGAATCGTTTTTTCTTATATAATTTTTTACTATTTATTTATTTACAGGGATAATATACATTAATTGAATTTAAATAAAATTGAAAATTATATGTAAATATGAAAAAAAAAAACATTTAGCTAGCCTAAAATAAATAAATATAATTTTTTACTTAAATTTCACCAGCATATCGGACTAAAAACTTCTTACAAAGGCATCAAAATCTATTTACCTGAATACCTACCTACCTCTCACCTTGGAAGTTCAAATCAGATCCGACTTTAAAGTTTCCCTGAGTTGTAGTTGGAATCTAGTTTGCAACGTGAAAGTTGTGCTTTAGGGGGGCGGGGACAGGTTGAATTTATTACAGAAACTTAATAGACTTATTATCACGAGCTTGCAAAGGTCGGGAGTAAGCAAAACTGATGTTTAAGGAGTTTAAAACTGAGTCTCACTGCAAGCGAGTAGATTCGAATATTAAATAAAAGAAGAATAAGAGGCTAGTTTCCTTATGTTAAAATTGACAACGTAGTGTAAAAAGACGTGGACCTTGAGAGTTTGGAAAAAATAATTATGCATTGTTTTTTTTTGTCCTAGAGTAAATTTTACAAATAGAATACTTACGCTTTATAGAAACAAAATTGTAAGAAAACTGGATCTAAACGCAGTATTTCGCGACCGAAGCGGCAATTTACTTGATTTTCCATACAATGATTAGTACAAATAGAAAACTGTACGTCGTTTCGGCTGCCGCAAGCGAAATTCGTCTTTGACAATTTTTTTGGGTATTTATGTTCTTTAATTGTAGTTGCTCCCATACTTCTTCAAAAACTGGTTAGAATGGCATTGTAAAAACTTAGGACACCTATTGTTTTTTTTTGTATGAAGCAGTAAAATGACTGCTAACGAAACTTATACAAACCAAAGAAAAAATTAAAATTGTATCACTTCGAGCAGGATTTGAAACTGTCATTCAGGCATACGCGGTCCTTTGCTCTAGCCTTTGCTTTGAGCTATGGGAACAATTGGCTTGGTCGACAAATCTTTCAACCTGTTCCCTCACAAATCTCTCAATGCCTTAAGGAGACGTAGAGTGACATCTACCTAGAAGATTCAGGCTTTTATGGTCAGAAACGCTTCACCACCCCATACTAAATTAATTTTGTAATAAGTAGTAATAGTTCTGCTAAAAAAACTTAATCGATACGATTTTAATTGATAATATTGTAACAAATACCTATGAGTTTTTCATGAGTAGTACCTACCGTAGATTACTCCCTACATATAAATCTCCATACAAACATAAAAAGCCATAAACTTACATTTCACAGACATTACTTCTAAACTGTGAATGTAGATCTCTATGAAATAGATCATTTACTTAAAAAAACAAAGTTTTAACCGACTTCAAATCAGTACCTAAGTCGCTTCCAGTGTGCCTAAAAAATTGTATAGTTCCCTCAATTTCTCAGGATCCCATCATCAGATAGGCGTCTTCGAGTAATCGGGGAACCTTGTGTCCTTTTTTAAAGCCGGTGAAAAATGTCTGTGACTTATACTCAGATGTTGATTTGGAGCAGCGTGGCTAATTGGCGGTAACATAAGTGATATTGATGCCCCAAATAAACTAAAACAAAAAAATTATAGTATGTGTGATGTCTCTCATACAAATCAGTAAAAACGTTATCGCCGCCACACCGCCACCGCTGTCAGCGCGTTTTTAGCTTTAAGCGTGTAAGATGATTTACCCCGCATTCTGTAGCAAGTTGGGTTTATACCAGATGGTATAGTCTCGTTAAGTGTAGTTTTCTAAACATACCGGTGAGGTTACTTCCGTGAATTGTTGCTCTCACGAATAATACTCGTAAAACCGTGCGTATAGGTAATTTCACGAGAGTTGAGGCCACGCACACAACAACACTCTCATGTAATGACAGCGAAGTTTTGACATTACTGTTCTATTATTGTACCGATAGCAAGTTCAACAGTGAATGGCAAGAAAGACCAAAAAGTTCCTATAAACTATTTTGTTAAGTATTAATATATTTCTACCAATTCATCGACTTTATACAAAACAGAAAGCATTTTAATTAATTTTATTTACACCAATTCAAATAAAGGTCACATATGCGTAGGTATATACATGAATATATATAATATTAATCGTAGAAACGAAAGAGAATAAGTAGGTAACAAATTGCATTGTCTTTATTTATTTAGCTATTAAAATTGTATTCACATATATGTTCATTACTTTGTTATCTCGTTATCAAACCTCTTTAAAGATGATTGAAGTAACTGGCACTCGTTACATCGTTGTCATACTTATTGACAACCGGATTTTCCAAGAGACAAGAAAACCTACAGGTTTTTATTCTACGGAAACATGGCTGAAACAATAGGTCGTGGGAAAACTTTAAATAGACAAAGTCAGGAAATTATATTTAACGTGTTCTGTCATTTTAGACAGAACTTAAGAAATGACGGTCAACATTTACCTGCGACAGAACAGTTCACATTCAATAGCGTCATGAGGAAATTAAACGAAGAATTTGAAGCACTTGACAAAGAGACGTTTCAGAATATTTTCAGAAAAACCCAAGAAAATTAAGAAAGATACAGAATAAAGGAACCTAAGATTGATGAACTAACCGAAAACCATAAACTTGTAATAATCAATCTTGACGATTCAGATATGCTAAGTGACGATACTTTATAAAAATATATTTTTTTTTACTGTTGGTTATACCTATTCTTATTAAAATATATGTATATGAATATATATGAGCGTTTTTATTTACATTCACTCACTCATTTCATTCATTCACTTTTTTGCAATCAGTACTTTATGTAGCTGTGTGTGTAATCATTCACCTCAACTCTCGTGAAATTACCTATAACAATGGAACAAGAATGTTAGACGATTCAAATTCAAATTCAAAAGTATTTATTGCCAGAACATAGTTATAAAAATAGATCTTAATGTGATAAGGTATAGAGTACTTATGTTCTACCAGCATTGGGCATGCAATATTCTATTTAATTTAGTAATGAGATATTTTTTTACATTTCTTTAAGATTCAAGATTTTTATTTTTATTTGCAGAACACAAGTGATACATTGAACTTACATTTAAGGTGCTTATGTTCTGCCAAGTAGGCATGCACAAATAAAAATAAACAATAGTATTACATTATAATTTAAATTGTCAATATGTTTCATTAAATTTACATTAAATACATCCACTTAAAATAAAATACAAAAAAGAAATATGGTCTGTTAATTATCTATTTAAATATTCATTGATGGAGTAAAAACACTTAGACAGAAGCCATTTATTTAGCGTTCCTCTAAATTGTTGTGGATGTATGTGACGAATCTAGTATTTTGTATGTAGGAACAGTTTGGTCGGGACAACACACGACATGTTTTAAAACTTTAACGCTAATATCACAGCGAGCACAGACATCAAACTTGGGCACACAGCACTACAAAGAGCGAAAACCATCAGATACGTTAGTTCAGTAGTATCAGAGGATGGATCGATTGAAGTGGATATAATAAGTGGCGTACCCTAACCGGAGTTTTATGTGTTACAAAAATGCCCATAAGAACTAAAGGAAAGGTTTACAAGACAGCTGTACAGCCAGCGCTGTTATACGGTTGCGAAACCTGGGCGGTGAAAAAAACGCACGAACAAAAACTCCACACTACAGAAATGCCTATGTTACGACGGGCCGCCGGAGTTACACTCAAAGACACTTTGCGCAACTGGTATATCCGTGGGAGTTTTAGGGTTGCTAAAATAGCCGACAAAATAAAAGAGTCCAGGTGGTACGGTCATGTGTTGCGACGACCGAATGACCAATAGGGGTGTAGACTCTCTTCGAGTCATAGTCGGGTGGTAGTTGGGCGCTGGAGTTGGTGAGCGAGGTTGCGGTAAGACATTGCCTCCACCGATCGATGACAAGCACATCAAACTCATTGTGTCCATGCAATGATCACAACACAGTTTGTGCTTTAATCTAGGAATAATGCTTTCATGTTGGCAGCAACGTCCAGCTACCGACACCATAAAATTTAGGGCGGCGCCCAATTTCAATCACCTCACGGATCTTGGTTTTTTCCGTACCAGGAATCTTGCCTTGTCAAACTGAAGGAAATGGGACGCGTCTATTTCGCACATATTCTATGACACCTCGGAGTTCCTAATATCCGGAGGCCCGCACGGACAGTTTTCGGGCACATTTGCGCAAGAAGATTGCCTCGATGCTGAACAGGGTCAGGGGAAGCCCCAACGGCATCCTGGGTATCATGTCATTGCTGACAAGTACGAGTGCCCCATTTTAATAGACTGGGTCAGTCAAATTAAAGCGGTTGCGCAATTTAGAGCTAAGTAAATATACACGTTTATGCAGTAACTTAGATTAAGATTAACTAACATTTACTAACTGACTTTACTACGTAACGTAACTTTTGTTACGTCAGAGCTATACTCGCTTAGCGGCATGGTTAGGGGCGCGAAGTACACTCCCGTAGAAAAATCGTCCCATACAGATATTTTCTTCATAATCCCAATTACTCTCCACGACAATAAGCTGGATCTCTATAGCCCTCGACAATGGGATTACGGTGACGAGGGTTGACACCTGCTGCCGCCGTCTTGAAACGAATTCAAAGGTTTTTTAGGGTTCACGAGAAAAACCTTACACAGAAAAAACACATTCTTGATTCGAGATAATTATTCTTGAACAATTAATTAAATTACAAAGATGTTAAATTATGAGCCAATTTTTTTACGGGCAACATGGTTTGAGCTGTCAGAAGTGTGCGGGGCGTTTTCCGAGGCACCACGCCATAAATGATTTGGTTCATCGGGTTGACCTCCGGGGTTGTGCCGCACGGATGAAAAAAGGCCTGATGGTCTAACATTGGTTCATGGCAGAATGGCCGGTGCCTCTTATGGGACGCTACATGTGTAAGCACGTTTGCCCCGTCCCATTTGGGCCACCCCAAAGATAATCAGATCCGTGGCGTCGGCCGCCGAGTCGGCAGCTCGGATGAAACATGCCAAGTACTCTGTCTTGGAGCCAATGTGCGACTTTGTTCCAGTGGCGGTGGAGACTGTGGGATCTTGAGGTACGGAGGCCAAACACTTCATACGGGATGTGGGACGGCGGCTTAGGGATAGGGGATGCGATCCTCGTTCCGGATCATTCCTGGTTCAACAGATTTCCCTGGCCATACAGCGTCGCAACACCGCCAGTGTCATGGGAACTTTCGGGCCACCAACAATCCGGGGCGGTCCTTTTTGTTAGTTTAGGTTAATACATATTGTTGACGAAGCCTGTTGCGGATTCTATCATTTGTCTGTATTTTTACCTGTGTCTGTGTACAATAAAGTATTAAAAAATATCTTGGTAATTCAAGATAATATCTATTTCATTCAAGATATTAGCGGTTTCCTCAACTTATTTCTTGATTTAAGTAATTTTTTTAAAACCGTAAAATCCTTGTATTATTGACTACATGATGCACTTATATTTAATTCGAGGAACTAAAGTATTATATATTTCTTTACTATGTTTTTTCCGCCTTTCCATAAGCACAGTCTAAGTGTCTGTTGCGTAGTACCAATATAATATTTTTACGGAACTCACTAAAGTATTCGGGCTCTATCTTATGCTTTCCTTAACACAACAATGAGACCCCAAGCGAGCGATGTGAAGGGAAAGCCCAGCACCTTATTCCGCGCGTCACAAACACTAAATAAACATAAACTGAATAGCCCCTGAAAAAACCTACATACAATACAAGAAACTTCAAAACGCAACGTTAAAGACTAGCGTGTAAAGTATAAAGTTGTAGTTCAAGTGTTATTTCATACGAGGTCCTGGAAGTTAGTGCGAGGAAATCGCTCGAATCACGTAGTGAATGAATGCGATGCGGGCAGGAATGCTTTGCCAATAGAATGTACAATAATCCCACAGAAAAAAATCTTGATTCAACAAATAGGTAAATGAAGTCCGCCAATATTCTATACTATTAAACGAGCAATATTTGTATGTATGTATGTATATATATACCTATATTTAAATATTTGCGAGAAATCGATCTAGGTAGGGGTCATGTCCCGGAAAATTAGTTTTCTCCGTATTTTCTCTAATTTCACCCGAGCAGAGCTCGGTTGCCCAAGGGACTGTTGATGAAACAGATATCATCTTGATTTATGATTCTCTCGAACAAAGAGAAAAACATCTTAGTTCAAGATAATAACGTTTCATTGAGATAATTTAACATCTTCCTAATCAATTTCTTGGGTTGACAAGTCAAGGTACCAATAATATCTGGTACGAGCGTGTTAGATTTTTTGCGCGTTTCCTAGTGCATTGCCGTAGGTATAATTATTAATTCAAGGGACAGCTAGAATTGTAGCTCAAGTGACTAAACCTAGAGGAAACTCGTCGAGCAGTATTTAGTGTTCCGTACCAAAATTGGTCCAACGGAAAACACTTATTATCTTATGCAATGACAGACTTGGAACATGTAAAATATGAATAACGATAAAATTACTCGTTAGATGGGTACTTTACGTATACAGAATTTATTGGTTAAATAGGTAAGCATTTTACAAGTCACAATTTAAATACAGTATACACCCAATATTTTAAGGTTTTTACCATGCAATATATTAATACCATTACAGGAACTGAGTTATAAATGGTTGATGCCATGATGCTGAGCGAACATCGAGACTTGGCAAGTCGGCGCCTCGGTGCACACAGCAGAGGACGCCTTCGGGTCGGGCGACCTGAATTTGGTGCGGTAGTTTTCTATACATACACATACGCAAATGTACTTATTACATCAGATGGCCTTCTTAATGGTAAATGCGGTGTCCGTAGTCTACTTAGACTCTTGCGACTCCAGAAGAACCACAAGCGCATTGCTGACAAATTGTGTTGGCTAGACAAATGCAGGTCCTTGAGGGGCCTTGGGGGGCGTCGTGGTGATATGCTCGCGATCCCATGGCGCTCCCATCAACGGCAGAGATGGAAACGTCGGAGTGGTTTTAGTGGGTAGACTGCCTCCCCCTTCTCTTTAATTAGAGGTGGCTGGAGGGTGTGAGTCCCACATACCTCCCATTATGGCTTCCCCAGCTGAGGGGGGGATGCATAAGTGCATTTCCACTCCGTAAGACCACCAGCAGCACAACACCACACATCTACAGAGCATGTAGTTGTGGTCGTACTAGTCAGGTTAGTATAAACTTTGAAATAAAGACTTGACCTCAAACGCGTACACATACAATAAGCTCGTGAATTTAATTACTCCGCATCATAAACATAGTTGAGTTCTTTTATTTACTTTCTTCTAACTCGTTTCGACAAGAAGCTGAGGCAATCTCCATATAAGAGTGCTTGTGGACTACACAGTTTATGCACCGTAGACCGTACGAAGCAATCAATTGAGCTTCTATAAGATGTCGGAAAAGTTTTCATTATAAATACATATATACATACAATAATAGAGACATTTTTGGATTGTTGGTAACCAAGCACAACACTTACAATTATGTCTATAGAAAAGAAATCTAAGCCGAGTTTTCATTTTCCTTATTTTCGTGTATGCCGCTCCCGCATTGGATTACACAGCCATGGAAGACGTTGTCTCCCTCCTTGACACTGCTTGTATAGTCTGTAATAGACTCAAAGGCCATTGATGATGATGATGATGATGATGATGACAATCTCATAGTAGCAAATATGAATAAAACTTTATAAATTCAGACACTCGTCCAAAAATCAATCAGTGTTGCATCTCGTTTTCTCGTGCGTGGAGAAACATGTATTTTACATGCTGCGCCCTCATTACCCTGTAATACTTAATTTTATTGCCCGACTTGGCGGGGGCACTGCCATGCCCCCAGATACATCTGACCCATATCCCTCCCAAACTCACGTTTCATATTAAACTCTAACCCCAATCCACCCAAACTAATGGCAGGCGTTCCATGTCCTAAAGCTCTGACATAAGTCACTATTCTCATATTTACCCTACCAAATTTCTGGCACTTATTTCAACTAAATTCTTTTAAAATCAACCTTATATCTTAGATGATACGGTTTAAATTATGTGACATTATACGATGAGCGTTATATTAAAGTTGGTAACGTGACAAGCTGACAAGGCCGTTTAGATTTCATTAGACGAAGAACAAAAGACGGCAGCTAAGGCCGTAATGCCAGCTATTATTCAACACGTCTTAACTGGGCTTTGTATTATGGGGTCCTTAATACAGACTTAGTATGAGCTTCCAGTTAACTTTACCAGATATGGCATAATACATAAACGTATAGTTGTGGAGTTTTCCAGAATAAATGCATGGGATCATGACGTGTATGTTGTATGACAGTTTATAAGGGACCCGCGGTGCGCGAGTCAGAATTGCACTTGGCCTTTTTACCTCAAAATAGCTTTATGGGCCTTGATAAAGCGATCGGAAACACAAGCAAAACGCGAGTGGTTTTGCACTGGAATACTATACAAAAACATACGTCTAAAGTCGAGTCCAGAATTAGGCGAACTAACTTGACAGTCGAAAATGTTTATGTCGATACAAATATGTCGATATAATCTTGTGCCTTCTATAAATCTGATTCTATTTATATTTTATCAAGTAATTGTCGGCGACATTTTCACATCATACATACTTGCCAAATAGGGAAGAACTACAGCAATTTATTTGATATGATATGATCTGAAGGATGTCCGGCTTAAAGCAGATATTTACGATACTTACTCCTCAAATTAGGACCCGAGTTTGTGTACTTTATTATATTTTTCCTCTCCGTTTTTTTACCGTGCAAAGCTGGATAGGTACTCGATGCTGGCAGAATTGTGCTTCAGTTGCACGGTAGCCATAGACAATGGAGTGAAAGTGACTTTAGGTAGGTATTTTTTAATCGGAACGACTTCGATGATACTGAAATGATATATTGTATACTGTTTTGAAAAAATGACACCTCGCCGACTTTTTACGTCGGTTCTTCTCGAGGCAGAGGTTTACTTTCCGAACCGGTGGTAGTTTATCGACATTCATAGGTGCATGTAATATGAGTAAATTGATCAATAAATCACTTTGACTTTGACTTTGACTTTGATTCATTATATTTTGACAATTTTAGTAATTTATTTAATAAACACAATTGCCTAGTCTTGACAGTAAAAAACATTGCACCAAAATCAATATGTGGAATCAGCTAATCATAAATAGCACGCTATCAAATAATAACAAAACGTAAAAAAATAATTCATAATTTTACAGAAGAAAGTCAGCTGACAGAACCGCAACAAAACCTATATCGCGGCGGCGTAGTGGCCAGCACGGCTATCACAAGACGGCGCGCGAGCTCTCTCGATTTTTCTCGCGCTCTCCGTCTCTCTCTTATTAGAAAACTTAGAAAGAGAGGTATAGTGCGAGAAAAATCGAGACAGCTCGCACGCCGTATTGTGATAGCCGTGCTGAACGTCTATATACTGGTTGAACGCATACGAGGTTTTACTATGTGCTGTGTGGCAACATGGGTTCATAGGGAAAGTGGTGATGAGAGCCGCCACAAATGAAAAAAAAACCCGGTCAAGTGCGAGTCTGACTCGTGCACCGAGGGTTCCGTACAAAATTTCATACAACAAACCCGTCTTGCCCCGCCCATTATAGGATACGGATAGTGATACGAAGCCGGCAAGCCCTTTTTACGGCCAGGCATGTATAGTGCTTTTCTAAAACATATTATTATACAATTATATAAAAAAAATCTCTACTCAAAAAAAAACAGCTGTTTAAACCTGTTCATGAACATAGACCCCATGTTTACATTAAAATTAAAAAATAATACTTTCCAGCCTTCACTTTTGTACGAAATTCCTTTATACAGTCATCTCGAGTTTGTTCCGCCCGAAACGTGATACTTTGAAGCCTGTTATAACGCACGTAATGACGACATTTCATTGCATGTCTTGAAAAAAGTATAGCGCATATTCATGAAATAGCGTTACGTAAAAAAACTAAATACTAATAACTAAACTCGAAATAATATTATAAAAAAGACACCATACATAATCGATCAAAATCTTCAATATTTTATGTAGGTACTTATAAATAATCGATAGTCGTTGGGGCGCAAAGGTTCTCGAGTGGCGACCAAGAACCGGAGGCGCGGCGTGGGTAGGCCCCCACAAGGTGGACTGAAGACCTGGTAAAGATCGCGGGAGTCCGCTGGATGCGGGTGGCGCAGAACCGCTCACTTTGGCACTCTTTGGGGGTGGCCTATGTCCAGCAGTGGACGTCTTTCGGCTGATATGATGATGATGACTTATAAACTTTAAAAACGTGAGCCAAAGTTATTCTTCATAGCCAAAGCAACCCGTGTTTACGGTAGATAATGGAAATTGTCATGTTCCGACTTACACTGCTGAGTGACGAAGTAGTGTGAAAGGAGAAAATTAAAAGAAAATTGCAATGACAAGGATTCATTGCTCAGTAGTGAATTTGAACCTACCTACCTATTGTAAAAAAAAAACGAGTGTCTATATTTTCAACCTTTAATATTTTTTACGAGAATATCTTTGAATTGAAAAAAAACACACGCATCAATTTAATTCCGTCGTCTCTCTCGCGGCGCCACCAGGGACAAATAAGGAGAATATAATATCCACGAAATGTTTTTTCGATTGTACATGAACGAAGTCACAGAAACCCTGTTTTTTTATTTCAGACTTTATCCCAAGGCAATAAAATTCATTTTACGTTCGAGCGTGTTTTATTTTATTTTTCTGGACGTTTTTGTGTCGCCTCAAGTGTGATAATGATAAGCCAGTGACAAGTTTATTTTGAGTAAGATATACCTAAGCTTACTCTTGTAAATAAGGAGAGGAATATTTGCAAACCGAACCGATCGTGAGGAATGAGTGTAATATTACCTATCAGATTTATCGCTTTATTTTGTTCTAGCTGTGCCCACGTCTCTGCTTCGGTTTTCTGGTTATTTTAATTTTAAAGTATAAAGACTATGATAATGATAGTAATAAATAGATGTATGAATCCAAAACTTAACGTAAACCTAATTAGTTTCAATTAGGATATAAATGTACCATGACGTATAACAATTATTATTAATATTTTTTTCATTTCAGTTCATATAGCATGGTTAAATTACTTTGGTTTTACTGGCACCAACATTCGTCCAACTTCGCTACCACAGCGCATACATTGACCAAGTCCAAATGCTACTAAACAAACTAACAAACAACAAATAGCGGCAAAAACAAACATAGTACACTAACATTGACCGTTTTCTCTTCGATCCAAAAATCGATGTTACACACTCGCTGTTTCCTCTGTGTATGCAATTAACTCACACATGGACTGGACATGCCATAAATAATTAAAAGGGACAAATCACAAAGTGTTCGCTGCTGACCATCTGCTAGTTTCCCAAGAAACTTGCCACCATTGGTAGATGTGTCTTTGAAAATGGAACACGTCAACGAAAGCAGGGTGGCAGTGAAATTGAAATCGATCATTCTCTAAGACATTGGCACACTTGACGCACGTGTTTAGAAAAAGTGAAAAATAATTTAATTGTTCCGTACAATTTTCCATTGCTGAAATGGACCGGAGGTTGGGAATTTAGAAACAATTGAGTTTCGTTTTTAATTACAGAAAGATAAATTAAAAAGCCCTCAAGGTAAGTGCGCAGTTAGATGCGGACTCAATCGTTTTGGGATCGGTGATTTATTTAAATGATTTGAACAGAGATTAATATTTTTAATTAATTTTAGATGAATGGCAAAATGAAATCGCAGGGCCTTGTGTCCGACTTAATGCCGAACATCAAGCTGATGAAAATGGCTGGACATTTTCTTTTTAATTACAGCGACGGTAAGTTTTTTCATACAAAATCAAAACAATACACTAATAAAACCGATTTTCAAACAACGAAGCAACACATTTCTTAACAATAGGATTATAAGAATAAGTTCTGCAAAAGAATTGTATGTATTTTGGACCGTTACAAAAAAGCAAATTGTAAATCACTTCTTTGTATACACTGACAGATATTTTCTCGCCCTCCGGCACAATTCGGAGGAATAGGGTTCTTATTTTTTGCGTCGCAATTTTATACACATCAGTAAATATCATGGGAATTCTACTTATATTTCCAGCCATGAAGTAAGGTTTTTATTTATCTATACATACTAATATTATAAAGAGGAAAAGTCAGTGTGATTGTAGCTTGTAAGTTTGTATATAATGGGTACTCGGAACTTATCATTCGATTTCTAAAAAGCGTTCACTAGTATAGACAATAAACCTTTCACAGGCTATATTTTATTCCGCGTGTATGCCTATATACGCGGGCAGCTAGATATATATATTGTTATTACTACTCGTACCTATTAGAAAAACCGGCCAAGTGCGTGTCGGACCACGCAAAACGAAGGGTTCCGTGCCTATTAAAAAGGTCGTATCGTCACAGAAATTTTACGGCACTTACGTCTTTTTCTTTGAGGAAGGCAGTTTTTCAGCAATATCTCAAAAACCTCTGAACCGATCTTGTTAAAAAAAAATTTCGGTGAATGAAATTAATAAGCCCTGTCCATGAATTTTTCCATATTTTTAAAATACACCGTTCAAAAATTAGAATTTTAGTGACTTTCGGGGCGATTATCTCCGGCTCTATTCACTTAATCAAAAAAAAAATGCTAAGAAACCTTACATTTATTTTGAAAGGCCTATCGATTGATGTGCCACACGGGGGGTCACAATGAAATTTTTTTTTTTCTTTTAGTTTTATGTATGGAGTGCACCCCTAAATTTTTTTTGTCATTTTAATTACAAAACTATGAAGCGGCTAACAAAATACACCTTTCCTCAAAATTTTATTCAAATACACCTTATAGTTTTCGAGTAAAATGCCTGTGACATACGGACAGACGGACAGACGGACATGACGAAACTATAAGGGTTCCGTTTTTGCCATTTTGGCTACGGAACCCTAAAAAGAGAGTGAATTAAGATTCATTACCTCATTCTTTTTCTACATAAAAAAATATCGTTAGGGACGGCACAATAGGCTTGTGACCTAAGATTTTTTTACTATGCCATTCTAACCAGTTTTTGGAGAGGAACTAATGTTTGTAGGTATGTGAGCAACTACAATTAAAGACCATAAATACCCAAAAAATAGTCAAAGACGGACCTCGCTGCCGGCAGCCGAAACGTTAAGTATGACGTCACACTTTGCTATTTGAACTAATCATTGTAGGGAAAATCAAGTAAATTGCTGTTTTGGTCGCGAAATACTGCGTTTAGGTCCATAGTTGTTGTACAATTTTGTTTCTATAAAAGCGAGCTTTAATTTTTCTCTTGGACACTAAAAAAATGCATATTTTTTTCAAAATTTTCAAGGTCCACATCATTTTATAATTTTCATTATATTTTGTAATTTGTACTTTATTACAATAATTTGATGGTTTACTATCCATTATACTATCAATGTTAACATGAGGTCACAAGCTTATTATTGCATCCTCGCATGGGAAAGGTGCTGTAAGACTACTTCAATATCCCTGGAAAGAGCTCAAAGAGCAGTTCTGAAAGTTTCTTTGCACAGACCAAGACGATATTCTACTGAGAGCCTTTTTAGGGAGACGGGAGTTCTCAGCGTCCGTAGACTATTCTGCATGCGGGTTGTAATTTTTATGCAGGGAGAGGTAATAAATTCGCCTTCCTACCAAATCATGTTGCGAAAGCGTATCTTCAGAGTTCCTGTGCCGAAGGTTCGAACTAGGTTTGCTCAACGTTTTAAGTCCTTCAGCTTTCCATACATCTACAATGTGATTATTAAAAAGTGTGATCTGAAGCAATGCCATATCTGCGAGGCAAAAACTTTAGTACGTAAGTTTTTGCTGTCCCAGACTTACAGGGAATCTGAGCATATGTTATTTTAGCAGCTACAGCTGTCAACCTATCTCAAGAACCATCTGACTCACTGGGCAACTTCTTTTTCCTATACATAGTTTCTTACATATACACTTACTCAGTGTCATACACTGAATACCCACACATGTACACTCTTTTTTACTCACACAAGAACCGAACTATGTTAATCATTAGAATTAGTTACTAAAATAGTAAAAGTTATTTAAATTACCTTCGTTTTTTAATCCTTAAATTTTAATTTGTTCTGTCCTAATGCATGTAGGCTAAGCAATGTTTTTCTTTTTATTGTTTTATTTTATTATCAACAGATTGTTCGGAGTTGCTCGTAAAAACTATGAGTCTATAAACTACAGTTCTTCACTGCCTTTTGTTTTTTAGAAACTGGCGGCATGTCCCTGCTGCTGCGCAAGGCGTACTCGTCGATGCACGCGTTCCTCATCACGACCAACTTCGTGTGCATGGGGATCAATATGGCGCAATACTCGGATGAAGTAAACGAACTCACGGCTAACACTATCACGGTTCTGTTCTTCGTGCATACTATCATCAAACTGCTCTTCTTTGCGGTCAACTCTAAGAGTTTTTACAGGTATGTGGCGACGTGTTCCTGCTGGTCGATTACGTAACGCGTTTTACGCGCGTCAGGTAGATCTAAATGTCACTTTTTGAGTTGGAGATAGTTAAGTTGTCGTTACGTACGTTCGAAAAGTTACGTGAAAATTGGTTATTTTATAAATGTTATCCATTTGGGAATATTTTGTTATGTTTACAAATCGCGAATGTTGTCGCAACGACATGTTGAAATTTTAGCAGATGCATGTTTCAGGAATTATGTCTTGACATAATTTATTGCTTATTTTTTAGTTATTGTTTTTCATTTTATTTATTTATGTGGGCATTCATTTTGAGTAAACGTTCAGAAAATGTGTTGAAAATTTCGTGCTTTAGATTTATGTAATTGGCAAAAGATTGTTCTAAAATTGGTGACCCTAGAAGGTGAAGAGAAGTGCTATCAATTTCTTTAATGTTTGGAGCTATTGAACGAAAAGTGGATAAATGAGTATCTTTTTGGTTGGAATTATCTGGAAAAAAAATATTTCCAGACCTATTTCAGCAAATTTTTTGCTGATGACTTGAAGATCTTGTAGCACTACGTTAACATCACCACCCAAGGTTCCGTCATCCAAGTACCAGGCATTAAATTTAGAATTTAGATTTTGGATCTTTTTAGTTTGGCAATTCACCCTGAATCGGACCTAGGGGATCTCCCTGTTGACAGCCAACATAAGAAAGTAATAGGTTATTTTTGAAAAATAAACTTGATGGGTTGCTGTAACACTGCCAAACAAAGTTTATTTATTCATTAACAATATGAATTGTGTTTGTATTATTGACAAAGAAACTTAACTTCACATTTGTAAAATACAGTTGATATAAATTGCTAAGTCAAACCAGAATAAACCGAGAAATTGCCATTTGAAACACAATAAAAATAAAAATTAGATTATTACTTTAATCTAAGGTTAAGGATGTCCCATATTCGAAAAATTAAATATGCATAATAAAAAATCAAAAAACAGTTCTGGACATGAAAAGCATATGGTCGGATCTAGAAATTTAAAGGTGTTTAGGAGATCAAAAATAAAATCAAGAAACATTTTGCGACTGTTATATTCAATTACAGGGATTTATACAGTTTTTTAATTATTATCTAAGCTTTAAATCTTTGTACCATTTATTTGTCAACAATTACTACACTACGCATTACATACCATTTTTCAAAAAAAAAAATGTGTATATCCAACCTTATGCCTGAAAGAATATAGTTTATGGAAGACGCTGCGAACGTTACGTTCACATTCGACATAATTGTAGCAATTGTATGGATATAATTGTAACTGTATATTGAAATATAGCATTATGTTTTTAATTTTTTAGGCTAACAGTCCGATTACGTTATATTCTTCGGAATGTATAAATAAAATTATTTCAGCCAGGAAGTAGGATATACTGATAAAAATATGCTTAGCAGCCGTCAAACTAGTTATTTTCTACGCATCTTGGTCTTAAAAGAAAAAAAAAACGGAACCCTTATAGGATCACTCGTGCATCTGTCTGTCCATCTGTCACAGCCGATTTTTTCCGAAACTACTGGACCGATTGAGTTGAAATTTATTACACATATGTAAAGTAAATGAATGAAAAAAAAAGTTTCGCAAACTTTATTGTGTGCCATATGAAATGAAAGGGGTTGTTGTAAGCATCTCAGATATATTTTTTTTATAATTTCAGCGAAAACAGATTTGAAGTAATTTAGGAAAAAATACGAATTTTGACCCCCCCCCCCCCCCCCTAATCTTCGAAACTACTAGGATTATAATTCTGAAAAAAATATGGAAAACAGTTCCTTGCCTAAAGATTACAGGAAAACCTATAAGAAGTTTGAGTATTCAAAGTAACGGGAAAATTCTCAATATTTTACGGAACCCTCACCACGCGAGTTACACTCGCTCTTGTCCGGTTTTTTATTTATAATAGCACACTCGGCTGAATTTGTTTTAACTGTACACATTCTGATATTTTAAACTTGATTTCTTCATTGTTTTTTTTTGTTAAACTAAAGGTCCATTTTTTATATAAAGATATTATATCTTTAAAATCTGACAATTCCATATCAAAAACATCAAAATGTCCTATTTCTCCGCAAGTTCCACTAAACTAAGACTAATCCCTCGGGATGGCTATTTGGATAGTTTTCGGTTGATTTTTCTTTCTTTCAATTTGGTAATGTATCTGGTCAACTCCCATGTGGGTTGACCCTTGAGCATGAACTTGTGATTGATTACCTTTAAATTAGGAAATTAGTGCAACAACCAAGTATAAGCACTCACTATCATAAAATTTTTGTTTTGACCTGCACAGACAGTTATCTGACCAAAAGGTAAGTTCTCCAACAGTTGCAATTTTCGGTTTATTCTCATTTGGCCAGCGAATGAAACAGGAGGCAACTTCGTTTCCTCCTCTTCCGCTTATATTTTCAGACCATAACAAGTTCGTTGCAGTATCATATCTGTTGCATGAAACACGCCGAGTTTTTTACGCCAGTTCTTCTTCGAGGTTTACTTTCCGAACCGGTGGTAGTTTATCGACATTCATAGGTGCATGTAATATGCCTAAATTGAAGAATAAATCACTTTGACTTTGACTTTGACTTTATTAAAAGTTTAGGCAAGTAGAATGACTTGGTATTTGTTAAATTTGGGGTTGCCAAACCTTTTTGTAAATCAAACATTACAACTTTTTTCTTCCCGGAACTTGTTATTGCTTCTTCTTTGTCTTTTTTCTTTGTAATATGTATCTTTCTTCAGCTAATTTGCTATGGACTTCGTACTTTTCTTCGAATTTGTAATCATCAAATTAGCACCAAATAAAAGCGGGGCAATATCAGCGTTGATTTTGCCTGAAAACATAATACTTATAAATTTAGTAATATTTAGAGAAAATAAGCTGCTCACCTGCATCACCCACAGAAAAAGAAGTTAAATCTATTAGGTAAATATTGAGGTGTGAAGATTATATCCAGGCCAGCCGCTGAACCGGTTTTAAATGAACTTTGCCTTCAATTTCGAGGCAGGCCTGGTCTGCGGAGGATGTTTCGAATGCAAAGCTGAAAGGGTATCTCAGTCAGTGTCTCAGACGGAGTATCAGGCGACAATAAGTCGTTAGTAAAAAGAAGACGTGCGCTCCTTAAGATCCCGTCACTAATTTTGCCTTCTTCTCTTTAATTAATTTAGTTCTAGATAATGCTCTTAGATGAAACAAAACGTGTATTTGTCGAACAGTTATTTTTGATTTTTTGTGGTAAAGAAATAGCCTCATCTTTTTTGGCGTGCAAAGTAGAGTAGGAAAAAGGGAACAGATTTCGCTAGTCTACAATTTGGTTGCTCTCCACACATTTTTTAATCAGGCCTGAAAGATGGTTTGCGACGGAAAGCCTGGCGCCGCGCGGGACTCGTTTGATAACAGGCACATTATTTTTTAGATGACTGAGGTACAAATGGAATGGGGAAGAATTTGGACTATGTTGGAAATAGGCTAACACAAAGACGATGTTTTTTAGAAATAGGAGTACTAAGGCGACATTTGGATTGATTTAACGTGCCATCGCCATTGCGGCATGCATCCACTTACCAGAAAACAACATTTGAACAGGGTAACCTATCGAAGTTTCGAAAAACACTTGTCCGATTTTCACTTGTCCAAAAACGGTTCACTTTTTGCTTCATTTAATTCTATCGCTATTTATATAATTTGGTCGCTCATATATAACAATACCTTATGCATTAAAAAGTACCATGAACCTACATTTTATTAGGTCGCAGTCTAAATAAAAGTTCATTTTTATATTTTATATATCCATATAACGCAGTAACCTGTAAATACTAAGATAAGTATAGGGTATATTTCTCAAAAAGTATTTGCTTGGAGTTCTGTGCATTATTAAGCATTGTACATTACAAAATACATATGGCATAGACACTTCCTAACCAAATATATTAAAAAAGGACAGCTGGACAGCCGGACATACGATTTTTTTTGGCATAAGCTGAAATGGAGAACTTTGTTCGCTTCGCTCGCTCGTTCCATAAGGCATACTGACTCTGCGACGCCAAATAAATGTAAAAAAATCTTCCTTTTGATATTTTTACACTACGATGTTCAAATAGAAATGGTAAATATCTCCAAAAAGTTTTTTTTCTGGCATATCAAAACACAAATTAAATGTTTAAAGCTACCTATTAATCCAAACCTCATTATTCGTCCATTCTTATCCCTCGAGGCAACCCAGCCCCCTTAATCATATCCCTCAGCTGTCTAAGCATTAAATTCCAGCCAGAAAATCTGAATAAAAGCGGGTATTAATATTTCACAAGCCGTGGCGTCTCAAAAGAAAATTCATTTCCACCCAATTTTAATTTAACAACCAAATACAAAGGTTTAAATAACGGTAATCATTTCTTGGCGACATCTCAGACCGGCTATGCTTTCGGTTTAGCAATATGGTGGAAGAGATAGATAATAATGGATTGTACAAAAAAGAGGAAAATTCACACATAATAGTTTTTTTTCTCTTTCGCTTAGACCGCTTTTGTGAGGCAGAATCAGTATTTTATATTTATTATACTTTATCGAGAGCGTATAAATGTCACCCTTATTTCCTAGGCTTAGGCTGAACTTTTCGGTATTTTTTTTTATATGAATGAATGAATGAATGAAAGCTTATTCACGACGTTTATGCCGGTGGACTACAAGCATACGATGTGCCTGATGGCAAGGAGACACCGTAGCCTATAGCCGCTTGCGACTCCAGAAGAATCAGTGTTGATTTTAGGATTCACTGTGATAACACACTTTTTTTTATTAAAAACACCTGCGTAGTTTGAGGACAGCTAATGAAGTAGGTAAACAATTAAATGATTTTTATTTTATTATTACAAGCTTTTATTTAACTAGCACTGTTCGTATATAAATATGTAAGTATACATGGTGAGCAATCCAAATGGGTCAGTATGGCGGTTTTGGAAACCATAACAGATAGCGAAATCTTGGCTTAGGAACCATGACGTTGATTTTAGTAAAAAGAAAAACTGCATTCATATACTTACAAAAATACGTGTACTCGGCCCAGGAATCGAACCTGGACTTTTTGAAAAATTAAATTTCGTTATTTAAAAACAATGCATTTTATTAGTTTTAGATATCATGTTTCTTAGTAACATTTACTATTTAAGAGCTACATAACCGATATTCAAAGGAAAATAACGAAATTTAATTTTTCAAAAAGTCCAGGTTCGATTCCTGGGCCGAGTACCTACACGTATTTTTGTAAGTATATGAATGCAGTTTTTCTTTTTACTAAAATCAACGTCATGGTTCCTAAGCCAAGATTTCGCTATCTGTTATGGTTTCCAAAACCGCCATACTGACCCATTTGGATTGCTCACCCTGTATAATAAGTAAGTTGTCCTTCAAAATTTGCAATTCATTTTTTAGTCACTTGACTCACTTGCCGTTATCCGATTGAGCTGAAATTTGGAATACTTTTGTATGGTCATATATCACTATTTAGCTGATCTGATGCTGGAACCACAAGATGGCCACTGGAACTCTATGACAGAAAGTGCTATGATAGTTCGAGTTTGGGTTCATTTGTTTTGTTATCTTCAGTACCTAGATGATTGCACATGATGCCGAGGGTCTCATGATGGAGCCGGAAGATGGCCACTGGAACTCTATGACGGAAAGGGCTATGATAGTCGAGTTTGGGCTCGTTAGAATTGTCTCAATGAGTAGTTGATGACGGTATACAGAAGAGTACATTTGGCAATAAAAATCTGTACCAAAATTTAAATTTTTAACAGAAACTTATTAGAATGTAAGCAATGCCGACTGTATTCGTTGCTAATAAAGATCGAGCCACACCAAATATGTGTGTGGCACGTAGATATGCGTGTGCAGCACGTGCACCACTGCGATGTAAAGTATGAATCCCTATAAGAGATGTCACACCGCGTTAGGTGCATCCGGCGTGACACTGGGGATTCAACTCTACAACGCAGTGGTGCACATGCTGCACACGCAGACGTCTGCACACGCATGTGGTGTGGCTCGACTTTAAGGCAAAACGATGATGAAGAGGCGCTATACTATTAATAGGAATAGAGCGTTCTCTGTCAACGTCAAAAAAAAGTTATTAAGCGTTTTGTGACGCATATTGCCTGTTTTAATTTACCCGTCCAACGAACTATGCGGCCGGAAAATTTAACGCGTGGCCAGATTTTGCTACTTTAATTAAGTTTTGTCTCGTAAATCCTTTATTAAAGCGATAATTGCGTTACAAATTGGTAACTAATTTAAAAGTTGTGCAATGTGGTTGGCAGGGTAAAATTGACTTTGTTAGTGTGTTTCATAAAGATTTAATAATATAATTTGGTAATGGTAATTTTTGTGTTAAAAACTATTGGATCGCGATTTTGTCTATTAACGATATAAGGGTGAATTGAAAAAAAAATGTACATAGTTAAGTCTTAATGGGTAGATTGCAAAAAAAATGTACATAGTTAAGGACCTAATAAAGTGACCCATAATATAAAACGTAAATTGGTAATTGCCGTTACACAATGGAAAAAAATTAAAGCGTAGATTAGATTTAGGCTGTTAACTATGTATCTACATTTTTTTGCAATCCAACCTAATCGATTAAATCTACGCTTTAACTTTTTTCCATTGTGTAACGACTATTACCAATACACTTTATAAGGGTAATTGTCGTATTCTGTACTCTGTCAATTAAGGCCCTTAACTATGTACATTTTTTTTCAATCCACCCAGAAGGGGACGTCACTAGAAAATTTGCCTATCTCGTATTTCTTCTGATTTTGAAAGAAAATGGCATAATCAGTAAGTTTAAGTTTGTATGTAAGGGGTGTCTCCATTCTCCAATACCAATTATTCGATAAAAATATATATAAATATTACCTATGTATAAAATAGACTATTTGTACAGAGAGAGGCTAATATTATCTCGCGGGCTAATATTATTTATAAATTTCGTTAGCAGCGATACTGCGTAATACTAAAATAAATTATCTCGCGGGTTTGCCTAGTTGTCCGGGTGGAGCCACGAGGGCAGCAGAGCTAGTTTCCTACATAAATAATGTAACTACTTATGACACAGACGTTTAGTACAGTCAAGTGTGATGAAACAGAAGCACTCTTATCTTATACAATATAATTATGTACACACACACACACACACACACACACACACACACACACACACACACACACACACACACACACACACACACACAGACACACACACACACACACACACACACACACACACCAACATACTGTACTTGGATTTATAATACAATACAAATAAAATTACATAGTTAATATTGTCAACACATATATATATATATATGTATATATATGTTACTTCTAAATTAAAATAGTTTAGTTTAGTATAGCTTACTCGTAAGTTATATTTGTACCTACCCTAATCTCTAAACCAAATAGTAGTTTATTATGGTTTCAAATTACCACTTCTTGTTTATGGAAGAGCGGTGTCTCCTGACACAAGCAAAATTAATTGCTTAATAGGAGGCTCCAACCTTGGCTATTGTAAAAATCCTTTTTAATAACCAAATAAACTTTTTTCATTTTCATTTTCATTTTCAAGTGTAAAAATATGTTTGCATACAACTTAGGTACTCATAAATATGTCCCATCGCTCTTATATCAGCGGATTAAGGTTTTAGTACTTATTAATGAGAGGATTAAACCGATACATATTTTTGCACTTGATGTTAAGGTTAGTCAAGTAGTTGGTTTCCGTGGGAATAATTCCAACTGTCCTTTCCATGACCTAGACCACGGATGTTCGAAGAAAATCGAACACCTGGAACATAGTGCTTCTTACTCTAATTCTCACGGTTAATATAATAGGTATGGTTTATTAAAATTAAAATTTATTTTCTGAAGTATATACAAGTTGACAATTTACATTAACCCATTTCCGGCCCGTGACGACACATATGCGTCCCTACGCCGTAGTCGCTTTTCACTACATACTTTGAACTTGGCTGGACATGCTACCACCGTGTCTAGATCAAATGCAAGCTCTTGATAATATCCAACCCACATTCAAATAGCTGCAATGCAAATAAAAGCAAATAGATGAAATGTTTCAAATAATCTCCATAGTTTCTAACTGTCCCAATAATAAACAAATTGTTCCAGTTATTATGACCACTTCATATAAGTACGCCTAAGCTACTTTCGCTGTAGCGATGTTACAATGACGATTTCGTTACCCTAAAATATTCAAATAAGGTGGATTGGTTTCTTCTGTAACAAGATTGAATGTTATGAATATTGATGACGCCCGATTATTTCACTGGTTTGCATAATGTTCCACTTTTTTAGCTTTTTCGCTTTTTGTTATCATCGGATCGGTTTGATGATTTACGTACGGGGAGGTCGGGGAACGACGGTAAAATGATGTCATAAATATTATTATATATATAACATTGTCTTTCAGTGACCAAACGGTTGTTCTAATTAGTTCATTCAGTGAACAGTAGACCTATTTTTAACGCAAACGAGGGATGCGGACGCTACAAGTGAATCACGTGTATCTGTGGACCTGTGTGTCTATCTGGTATGGCAGCTCCCAAACGGATGAATCGATTTGAGTCCGGTTTTTATCGAACGTCTAAGTTTGCCGAGATGGTTCTTAGCTGTGTCGGGAATGATTTAAAACTGTAATTTAACACAGCTTTATATAACAAGCTTTTTTTGGCACTGTTCGTAATGAGGTCGTAAAGTATAAATAAAAAATTTCAGCCACCTTGCCTATATCCGATTGAGCTGAAATTTGGCATACTTATGAAGGACAAATGCAATTTCATGGGACCACCGAGCTGATCTGATGAAGGAGACAGAATGTGGCTATAGCAACTCCTAAACTACACAAGATAAATCCGTCGTGTTTGGGCTCTTTCCAACCGATATTATATACCGATATTATACGACTGTGCAAACGGTACCAGTGGCTGAAAAGTGGTCAAATTTTGAAAGATTAAGTACATATTTACTCACATACTTACATAACTATTGTACACAACGCGCTCACCGACCTCCACGGTGCACGCGCACGTCATTTGGTTTATTCCAAAAAAAAAAAAGAAATGACGCGCGCTGGCAACGGCGGCCGTGCCGGCCAGCCTGCCAGCGCACATCATTGGTTTTTTCTGTTGTTTATTTCCACGCGCGCTGACAGGTTGGCGCTGCCAGCACGCGTCTTTTATTTTATTTCTATTTATTTATTCTTCTGCTTCTATGAAAATAATATTTAGGTATGCTGCCTACACCTACGAGCAGTGCAAGCTAACACTTTCACTGCCAGGAGCCCGCCCTTACGCCGTAGCCGCATTCCGCTACATTCGGGGAAAACCACGGGATCGGCTGCGAGCGTAGCGCGTAGTGATTCTTGGCTGTGAATGAGTTAACCCATTCAAGGCCAGTGACTCAACATAATGAGAGAGCGGAATAAGGTGTGCTACGCCGTAGTGCGTAGCACACGTAGCGATGCGTGGCCTAGAATGGGTTAAGTAAAAGCTTGTAAAAGTATATACGATAGCATACCGCTTGTCGTTATCGGTTACCCAGGCTGGTTTACCCTTAAGGGAAAATTGGCATGAGTTTATGTATGTAAACATAATAAAACCAGAGAAAGAGAGAAAGAAAATTCCTGCCTTTATGACATGCCACTGAATGGTGGAAAGGTTCACGTTTGGGTCATAGAGGTTCTTCTTTTTTTCCTTTAGGTACTCAAATGTATTATCGATGCTGTATAATGTTCCGCGAATATCTTTCCAGACTCTTAATTACCGTATGCAGGTCATAAATTGTTTTAAATTATGCCAGAAGTAGACGCATTTCTATGAAATCATTTTAGCTTTAAGCCTTAACTGGTATTATGTAGGATTTCTCAACTGTTAAGGAAAAATGGATGGATTTTAGATTCTTACACATAAAAAATTGCGGTTTGAACTACCTAGACCTGCTGGGTAACAGTGGAGACTTAGTTTTCGATGGCTACTTTCTTTGGTGAACAAGCCTTATACTATAACGACCTTATATATGACGACCGAATAGCCTAGTGGTTAGAGAACCTGACTATGAAGCTTGAGGTCCCGGGTTCGATCCCCGGTCGGGGCAGATATTTGTATGATGAATACAAATGTTTGTTCTCGAGTCTTGGATGTTTAATATCTATTTAAGTATGTATTTATCTATATAAGTGTGTTTATCCGTTGTCTAGTACCCATAGTACAGACTTTGCCTAGTTTGGGACTAGATCAATTGGTGTGAATGGTCTCACTATATTTATTTATTTATTTATTATCTCTTTTTTTTTCTCAGAACCCTAGCCGTATGGAATCAGTCGAACACCCATCCTCTATTCACGGAGTCTGATGCCAGGTACCACCAGATATCTCTGGACAAGAGTCGAAAGCTGCTTTACTTCGTCTGTGGTACCACCTGTCTCTCAGTCGTCAGTAAGTATTACTACAAACAGCGATTGAAAATAAAACGGGCGGAGCGACATTGGCACAGCGCCAATTCGCCAAACCTATTTCTTTGCTCCCTGCCCTATCGGAAGTCTATGAAAAAATTGTTGTCTGTAAAGTCGGTTTACGGAAAATAATTTTACGTGATAATGTCATAAGAAAACATTGATGAAAAATTGCATAATTTTATGAATTGAATTTAATTATCATTATTTTGTATAATACAAAGAAGGAGTTTAATCAATATTACAATTTTCCCCCTTTTAGGAGTTGAATTCTCAAAAAACCTGAAACACGTATTTACTCATTTATTGTTAGGAATACTCCTGTGAAGTTTCGCATATAATAGTCGACCTAATCTTGTTTCCCCATACAAACTTTGAACCCCATTTCACCCCCTTAGAGGGTGAATTTTGAAAAACATTTTCTTGGTGCACCCCTAGACCTTATAAGGAATCTACGTGCCAAATTTGGAATCTCTAGAACCAGCGGTTTGGGCTGTGCGTTGATATTTCGTGCGCGCAGCCGGCGTTCGGAACGGGACAATGAGTCACACTTTTTCGTGCGTGCAGCCGGCGTTCATCGATTTCTAAGACGTTAGAGAGCAATCAAAAAATTATTTTGGCTTTAGATAAAAATGCTCTACAGAACTGGCTGTATATAAATTTGTTCAATCAGCCTTAAATTTAATGGATAATAAACAATACGCTGTAGGGCTATTACTGGTCCAAAGCATATGATAGAGTAACCCCATCCTATTTTGCTAAATAAACTTTACACGATGGAAATCAGAGGTATGGATGGGCCTACCAGTGGCTTAAGTCATACCTACACAACCGATACCAACAAAGAAGTTAGGACAGGACAATTCCGACACAAATGTGTCGAATTAACTGTTCTGTACCACAAGGGTCTGTCATCGTCTGTCTTCTGTTTATTGCGTACATAAATGATTTGCCTAAAACGATAGATAGGTACAACATGTGTATTTTTTGCCGATGACGTGTCTATACTTTTAGGGGCTAAAAGCAGTACGGAATGCAACGGACGGCTTAAACAAACAATGCAAAAAATTACCGACTTACTAAAAGAGCAAAACCTATTAATAAACTTTAAAAAAAAACAAAATACTTCAATTTAAGCCCTTTCAGAAAAAACCCGCTGAAAATAAAATTACAAATAAACGGTTCTCATTTTAAAACGAAATGCTTCGTAACATACACAATGGGATCCGCCATATCTAGGCCGGGAACTAGTTTTTGTTGCTATTAATTATAATAAAAATATAATAGAAAAAAAAATAAGCGATTAGAGACTGTATGAGAAACGTTCTACTTCTCGCTCTATTTTTTTCTATTTTAATTTCTAGCATCATCAAATACGTTTATATGGAGAGGCAACGACCTTAGGCAGTATACCTAATTATAATTAAGTAGGTAGTTATAAATTTTAGTAGTAATTTATTTGGATTTTATGTTTACATACTACTTACTTTTCTAGGCTGGGTGACATTAACTTTCTTCGGCGAGTCTGTCCGCTTGATCGCTGATAAAGAGAGCAATGATACGCTGACCGAGCCAGCCCCCAGGCTGCCTCTGAAGGCCTGGTACCCATTCGATGCTATGAGCGGCTCTATGTACATCTTTGCGTTCATCTATCAGGTTTATCATTTATTATTATTTAACCCCCGACGCAAAAACACTCTTTTTAAAAGAGGGATGTTATAAGTTTGACGTATCTATGTGTCTGTCTGTGGCATCGTAGCTCCTAAACGAATAGACTGATTTGAATGCGGTTTTTTTATCCAAAAGCTGACGTGATCGAGATGGTTCTTAGCTACTTTTCAACAAAATCGGTTGAATCGATTTTTATGAAAAGTATCACCAATACTTTCATTTCAAAGTTCAATACTTTGAAATGAAAACTTTTCTAAGTTATTAATATCCGTAAGTATATACCTAATTAATAAAATACACAAGAACACATAACACATAAGAAACACATAAGATATATTTTTTCGCTTCGCCTGCGTTTTTTGAGTTTCACTACTTTGAACCCCCATTTAACCCCCTCGTTAAATTAGTTGTGCGAGGAAGCTGCCAGCGCTAACGGTCCCCAGTTGCATCCACTAGCCTCTTTGCGACTTCTGTCATTTTTAAAACTGGTAATCGACGCAATAATTTTAATATCCTAAAACCTAGGGAAGAGAAGACCAGTACCTGGCCATAGATACAATATTATGCTGAGTTTGGTCCATTTTGTGACGAGACTGGATGAGGCTGGCTTTTTCTAGTTGAAGATAAAGGTATGACGAACTCGTTGAACTATCTACTATTCATCTTTCTTAACAGATCTACTGGCTCTTCTTCGCAATGATAATCCCCAACCTCATGGACGTGATGTTCTGCTCTTGGCTCATCTTTGCTTGCGAACAGCTTCAGCATCTGAAGGCCATCATGAAACCACTGATGGAACTGAGCGCCGCTCTGGACACTTACAGGCCCAATACTGCTGAGTTGTTCAGGGCATCTTCTACTGGTAACAATACATCTCATATTATGGGTGTTTAACTTAAAACAATCCACTTCGCATAAGACTGATTTAATTGAAAACCAAATAGAAAAAGACGCACCAACTAGGTAAATCAATTAATAGATTTTTTTTCAACAACATGTTTAATTGATCAAAACAATCTCGTGAACTATTAAGTAAATAAACTTTCAAGTTTTCTATAATAATAGTGGGGCTTTATGTATTTTTTTTGTACCCATGAATGTGATATCTTAAGACTTACGGGTTTTTTCAGTCCAAAAAGGTATAAAAATTGTCAGTCGATATTTTATTAAAACATTTTTAGGACGTGACGTTTAAGTTGAGAAAATTGACGAAACTATTTTTCTGCATTTTAAAAACTCATGATTATTCCAGAAAAGTCAGAAAAGGTCCCAGACCCCGTGGATATGGACATCCGTGGAATATATTCGACGCAGCAGGACTTTGGCATGATGCTGCGGGGGGCGGGCGGAAGGCTGCAGAACTTTAACTCTACTAATCAGAATCCGAATGGATTGAGCCAGAAACAGGAGATGCTAGCTAGATCCGCGATCAAGTATTGGGTGGAACGTCATAAACACGTTGTGAGGTACCTTTGTTTGGAGTGGCTTTAAGAGACAAATCGCTTGCCACTGCACTCTGACCCCCAAAACTGTCCCTTAAAAGAGGGCATATATTTATGGTTTCTTTTATCGGATTGCAAAAAAGAATAACAATACCTACTATAGTAAGTAAGCACACAGCAGCTCTGTTTTAAGAGTCTTTGAGAAAAGTGCTAGAATATATTTTTCCATCGAATCAATTTTGGTACGGAATGCAGATTTGTATAAATTTTGCAGTATTTTTGATTAGTTGATTAAATGCATATTCCTTTTCTAGATTAGTGGCGTCCATAGGAGATACTTATGGTACTGCTCTACTGTTCCACATGTTGGTGTCGACCATCACGCTTACGCTCCTGGCTTACCAAGCAACCAAGGTAATATGAATTGATGACACGTCGTCTACTTTCTAAATATAGAAATCGATTAAACAATACAATTTTTAATTTCAATATCGATCCACAGATCGACGGTCTTAACGTGTACGCGTTCAGCACTATCGGGTACCTCGGCTACACTCTTGGCCAGGTGTTTCACTTCTGTATCTTTGGCAACAGGCTTATTGAGGAGGTAATCTTTGCTGAATACATTTTAAATGGCATGTGTACCTACCGTATGAAATTGGGAATATTTATTAAAAGTGAATACAAGATTATAATTAACATTAACTAAGATAAATTAAAACTAAGTTAAATCTAAAAAAGGCCCTCGAGGCATTGTACCGAGGATGCTGGCGGCATTTCCTCGCTGAATTGCAATGCTGATGCGTTGCGCAAGTAAGCCGCCAGCTCTTCGGTCACCAGTTACATCGACACCTACCGTATTAATTTCTCAAAGGATGCATCGCGTTTTGGTTGCAGCAAGCAACGTAGTTAACATCTTTACGACTCTGGACATCTTTCCCTCCATCGGACACAATTATTTTCATAATTAGGTCTGGGTCGGTCAGTTTCTAGTTTTGCTGTGGATCTTAATTCAACAATTATTATGTCTTCATCAATAATTGGTGTCGCGTATAATTGGTGTAAATAAATGAACACTCCTCAAAAATACTTATCAGATAATTCCTCAAATCAAATGTATGTATTGTCTCTCAGAGCTCATCGGTGATGGAGGCAGCGTACTCCTGCCAGTGGTACGACGGTTCCGAAGAAGCGAAGACCTTCGTACAGATTGTGTGCCAACAGTGCCAGAAGGCTATGAGCATCTCTGGTGCCAAGTTCTTTACAGTGTCTCTGGATCTGTTCGCTTCTGTGAGTGAAGCTAATTACCTATTAGCAAAGAAGAATTCTGGTAGAAAGATCTTGTACATAAGTGCTTTTATTGATATTTAAATTGCTTTATGTACAATCGTAGATCAAGAAAGCGACCAGCTTTCATTTAAAACGTCACCCTAGATTTCGTTATATGCTATGAAGCTACTAGCTTAATCATAGTCTTCCCTATTCTTGCTTGCTTTCCATCGCTCTTTCTATGATATTTCTATCATATTCATAAAACAGCAAAGACATATGTTTTAATTTGCATTTAACAAGTTTTAATTTTTCCAAAGGTACTCGGCGCTGTAGTAACCTACTTCATGGTGTTGGTACAACTGAAGTAGGAGCCATAGAATTAATCAAAGTCAACGTACAAGTTTTTGTCTTTGGGTCTATTGAATGAGAAAGTATTTTTACCTTTGAGGTTATTGAAATACTAAGACGCAAAGGGCCCTTGAGTTGCGGGCCTATTTCAGTAAATTAATACGAAAGCGTAAATAGTATACTGTCGTATTGATAATGAATAAAACACAGAAAACAAAAAAATTGTAACCGTATTGTGTTATTTACTTTAAAATACAATTTTTGAAGTATGGGTCGTTACGCGGAGTAATGACAACATTAAAGTCGGGAAATTAATGAATATAATATATTATGAAAAAACATAGGTTTATATACTGGTTCGGACTACGTCACTTGACCTTACCCTATGTGGGTTTACCTCTAATGGATTCACATTAACACATACTTAGTATCAGGTTTTATAGAGTAATAAAACCTTCTGATATTTAATGATTATACATTCTTTAATTTCTTTATTATTGATGTCATGACGTCACGTATCTAACGTCAGACCTACACTACATTTTGTCGAAGTACAACTATGAATTATTCAGGCATTATTTTATAAATTAATTTAAAATTGCACACTATATTTATGTGGGGCTAGGGCAGGATAATTCTTACAAGTAAATGTGAAGCTAATTTCTTTTAATGTTGGTACTTACGTTTTATTACACGTAGGTGTATGTATTAATAAATCATTACACTATTTGACTAAGTTTAGTAACTTTGTGGAGACACCGTTAGCGTATCTTTGGTACGATGTTACAAGGACCATTTTTGGTTTAGATTAGCTTAAATTTTCTTAATAAATATGTGGTTATTCATTATTTATTTTATTAAATTGAAAGAAAATCCAATGCATCAGATTTACAATAAGCATTGAAAATAATGTGTAATGAAGGTTTATTCACGAGAACATATGGTACAGTAGATGTTATAAGTATGGTTACATTGTTGACCCTTAATACATTCTGCCTTGAGGCATGTGAAAATAGTTATTACGAGTATGACATGACTAAGTCATACGTATCAAAATTGCGTGCATTTATTCTTAATTATAAATGTCAAAAAAAGAAGCGGGTTGTGTCGGAGATATACAACCGTTAATAAAGTTTAAGTGGATACTCCTTTAAGGGCTATGGAACCCTAATAAAAAATACCGGCCAAGTGCTAATAATAATATATAATAATAACTGTCCCTGTCCTAAATTGTATCCCATGAATTTGCGATTGATTTTAATCTAAAGGCAAAATCTACTCAGATCAGCATTTTCAATGAATTGATAAAGTCAAAGTGTTTTGATTATTTAAAGGAATCTGCTATTATGGTGTACCCGTAAAATATATATTTGAATTAATTCACTAAAATCTGTATATGTACAGAAAAATCGGTATATATGGCAACATTGACTGACGTAGCTCATTTGACTCGCGATACATTGAAAATGGTGGTCATTTCATAAACTAAGAAACATTTTGTGATTAACAGCTAATGGCAAATAAAGAAGGATTAAAACATGTAACAAACAATTATTTGAAATCAGATTAGGCTTCTCTACAAAAGGTTATTCCGGAAGTCACGTGATACATTTTGAACTGTACCCCTGTACAAGAAGGCGAGCAAAGAAGTATCCACTTCAAAATACTAATAAGTAATACTTCAATCGCGTATTATTAATTTTATTTATTTACCACTTTGAGGTTATTTGACCTAGACTGGCATAAATGGGTATAGATATCAACATCTTGCTGCACGGGTTTTTTGAACAGCCCGCACATGATCTTTATGAATAACTGGCCATGAAGGAGCATTTACCGCACGCTACGCGTGCAGAAAATCACACTTCCTCGCTAGGGAGAGACGTAAAATTTTGTACTCACCACGGACGATGACAAAGAAAGCCTCAGATCGCATATTTATCGCCCTTGCCTTCGGCTCGGGCGTCAAATAAAACACCATAATGCCTACCTGATTTCAAATACCTACCGGCGATCTGTTTTTTTTTTTTGTTTTAACGCCCTAGGTAAGTAATGTACTATTACTCTAGGGCTATCCCTTATCAGTCAGCCGACACACAACACTAACAATGCCCGGTGATGTAATGAAACAATGATGTAATATAAAAAAGAGATGAAAATGATGTAATATAGATATGTTGTCTACATGAAATTCCGTGTTTAAAAACGACTCGAAACTGAGGCAAGTTGTGTCAAATGACACAGTTAATAGTGTGCCACTTTCGGAGCGCTTATAACCTATCTATCTCTTTTTATATTACATCATTGTAATGAAAGTTGATTTTGTACGCTTGCATTTACTAATGACTGGATATCACGAAGAAAACAATACAGAGGTGTCTGTATTGCCGTACTAAACAAATGGTTCAGACACCAATAGTGAGACAAGGTATGTACGGTCGACGCCAAAAATATGTTTACTTACACTATTCGCCTTATTGCAATGGAATAAGGTGCAAAAGTGTAAACGTATTTTTGGCGTCGACTGTACATCAGGCTCATTATTTTAAGGGAACAAGAACACGACATTGTATGGACATTGGCAGTCTTTATTATTTACTAAATGTCAAGTCAAGTCTGGTTCACCAAAGTCAAGTAGTTGTTGTCAAATTGTAACTAATCAATGTAGGGTGCATCTTCATTTTAACTCCTTATTACTTATACCGATCATATAAGCACTATCTGAACAATTATACAACATTATAAACTAAGATTAGACATTATTTTGAACTACTAACTTTTATATGATATTTTAGTGCGGGAATGAATATAGGGGAATGTCCAAGTAACTTATATAGTCGCTTTTAGTGTGATTTTTTGTGCTGATCGCTTCCTCGTAAAAGTAAAGTAAATGAAAGTTTATTTGTAAAACATAGGTAACAAAGATGGTATGATGAAACATGAAACAAGAAACTGAATGATGAATGATGGTGAAACAGATTTTTAAAAAGCCTTTCGAGTAAACATTATTTCATTTTATCTATCATTTTCCATAACGTTCCACTATATCACCAAAGTGTTTTTTCCCCGGCTATTGCTAGCAACCCGGCATTTTATTACTAAACTAAATTGTCAGTGTCATTAGATGAAAAATATAGAACTCACTATATGTGATAAAAATGTATGAATTTATGATATATCCCTACGCACGTTCATACAATGACGTTTTAAAACTAATTTAGTCTTTAATTTTTTTCGAGTTTACTTCAGAGACCGGATTGCCAGTCAATAATACATATGTATACTGATACGAGCCTAGAACAGTGCTTTTTTTTTTCAAACATGCAATGAAAAATAAAATAAGTGTCCCGTTAGATTAATTTTGGTACAGAACACTAAAAAACTCCAAATATCTTTTTTAATGGCTGACATTGATTATTGAAACAAAAGAAGTCACTTTACAAGCTCCGGCACGCACAATTTTGTATTAAATTCCATTATGGACATCGGCTCATCCAACATAACGTCAATAATTTCATTGTATGTTTGAGAAAATAATAATTTTAGTGTTGGTAATGAAGATATAGGAGTAAAAAGTGCAAAATTATTTTTCTTCTAATTCATAGAATTTAATGTAAAATTTGAAAATGTACTTAATATAATTATTCCTTTTGTTTGTTAGAAGTTATATTTTTGACGATTAAATTATTTGAAATAAAAACCGTACTTTTTCAACGAAAGATATTTCGTTTATTGAAACCACATTGAAACTTTCAGTCATGTTTCGAAAATGATAAGTAGGTACCTAATCGTATTAATCATTATCATCATCACATTTATGCTTATAGTTGTACCTAAAATTTCTTCTGCGTTAAGGCATTCATACTAAAATATGGCATACTTACATGGCATTACTTTAAAATTAAATATGAGGTTCAAAAATTTACTTCGATTCACTTTTAATTTAGGAACACCCTCTATGGTTCACAAGTTCCAGATAAATATTGTTTATATAATTCGTTATTGCAAAATAATAACTTATGGTATAAAATGCGGACTTACTGCCATAAAGCATTCTCTACCAGTCTTTAAGACAAACTAAGTAGATAAAATGGGGGGTTTATTTAAATTAATAATAATATAATGAATGTATGACGCAGGACACTCTTTGGGGGAGGCCTATGTCCAGTAGTGGACGTCTTTCGGCTGATATGATGATGATGATAATGAATGTATGTAAATTATGTTAAGATTAATCACAAAAGCAATAAACTACGTGGTATTATATTGAAGAATACAATTTTAACTTCCTGTTTCAACGAGTTACTTGATATGAATCAATTTGATAGCTCAAAATGGTTATCCCTCTAATTTCTGATATAAATTATTCATACAATTACGTCATCATGAACTACAAACTGATTTCAGTTACCACACGTAATTAATTCAATAGAAAATTGAATTTGTATTGAAATATAATTAATGTTCGGGGAAATGTTGGTCTGAATATTGGTATTGTGAGGCGCTTTGGGGATTTACGGTAAATGTGATTACGCTATGACTAACTTCTGTTCGGAGGATTTCTGTAGGTTATACTTTAATAATGACTTGACTTGAATAATAAGTTACAAGTAAGTGTTGTGAAACGGGCACAATACTATACAAAGTCTGGTTATTGATGATTAAGTAAATATTATCATTCATGACATCGGTTCTTTAGTAGAACAGCTTGGACATGAAATTGTTTAACTGACAAGATTTTGGGTACTTAATGCTTCCTCGGTAGTGTCATGAATGAAACTGCCTACAGTCCCTGCGTAATACCTATATGATAGTACAGTTTTGGGGGGCCATGTTTTATTTTTAGGATTATGCTAATTGTGACAATTAAAAAAAAACTCGCATTGATCTATCAACTGCTGCTGGTGCCTATTTTTTTGAGACAATGAATAAATAAGCTCAATTCTTAAAAATCCTCTAAATAAAAGTTTGAGAATGCATTTACTGAAAATGTTACGGCTATTTTAAAAAGCCGTCTGTTTTGTAAAACAACAATACGGGTTCTTAGCTCAAAGTGCCCCTCGTCGCTTTCATTTGCCCCACGTGCTCTTTTAGGCGTTTTACTGAACGTAGGTGAAGTTTTTAACTCAACCTTGTGTGTTTGCTTATCCCGCGTGAAACTAGTTTGTATGTGTTAATTTTAAGTTAGGATCCTAGAAAAACAATCGACAATTCTGCGTGAGTGTCTTGTTTGCACCATATAAATGAGAATCTCATACCTTTATCTGATAAAGGTAACTCATTATAGTCGTATTTAATAGAAACGAGTTAAAGAAGGAATACAATATACAGAGGGATATACATATATGAAAGACACAGCTGTGTTCCTTATAATTAATTCCTTGCATGGCGCAAATTCCGTGTCTCAATAATCATCACGGAAAGGATCCCATTTAAATAAACAAAACCACAAAAACTTATTTAAGCAATAGCAACGAGCTCACATTTCTAATTATTTGCGTCTTGTAATTAAACAAACCAGTGCTACATTATATCACAAAACCAGTTCAGAAGACCTCCTGAACAAAATTAAGCCCAGTTAAATGCTGTTGTTATTTAACGAAATGAGGGATGGGAAAGTTCTTTCAACAATGGTTTGTTTGAGAAAGGGATTCACACTTCGAAAACCAGTATACACAAATATACACAACGATGGCTTCACGAAACCAAACGGTCATACGTGCTTTATTGTAATAACCGGCAATTTACATTTTGGTACCGTGAGTTTGTAGCATTGAATCAAACTGGTACAATTTCGCTTAATTACTTATTTTATTTGTTTTGTTTAAACGTGTACGGGCAAATATTTAGAGTAATTTAGAAGTTTGATTGTTGGAGGGTTTATGTGTTTAGGGAAAGCTTTTGGTATATGGAACCTATGTGCCTCAGTTCGCCTTATGTAAATCATTACATTCATGAATCTGAAAAAAAAACTTGCGTTGCGCATGAAACTTTTATTGATATTTTGAATTTAGACTACACATTTTCAAGTTTGATGGTCCGGCAAAATAGCATATTTGTAAAATTGCCAGAGGTGACCAAACGGAAGATGCTTAGTAGGACCACTTTAGTTAGTTTTTCTTTTTAAAATGGCTGTCCTGGTTGCATCCTAACCGGGATTGTGAGATTTTTCACCTCAAACACACAATATTTAGATTGACATACACTAACCATCCATACTATATACTATTAATATATTGTAATATATACTATTAATGTATTGGAAATGTGTGTGTTTGTTTGTTTGTCCGTCTTTCACGGCAAAACGGGGCGTCGAATTGACGTGATTTTTTAAGTGGAGATAGTTGAAGGGATGGAGAGTGACATAGGCTACTTTTTGTCTCTTTCTAACCCCCCACTTCCCCATAATGGGGGATGGAAGTTTGTATGGAGCATTCCGCAATTTTCAAGGTAGAAAGCTAAAAATTGGTATGCGGACTATTTGTGACTAACAAAAAAATCGTGCATCATTTTTTTTTGGAAATCTGCACCCAACCCCTTAAAAGAGGGGGTGAAATTTTATATGGGGGGTCCAGATATGTAGAGTCGATATGTAGAGCCGATATGTAGAGTCGATATGTAAAGTCTATATGTAGAGTCGATATGTAGAGTCGATATGTAGAGTCGATATGTAGAGTCGATATGTAGAGTCAATATGTAGAGTCGATATGTAGTCGATATGTAGAGTCGATATGTACAGTCGATATGTAGATTCGATATGTAGAGTCTATGTTCGATAACAGAGTCTATGTAGAGTCGATCTAAATATATAAAAGACTGAAACTGAGATGCACCTTTTTTGTAGACGGTTAACATTACTCTTAGTACGCGGGCGAAGCCGCGGGCAAAAGCTAGTATTTTAGATAAACGCAGTCATCCATAAATCCGTAGTCTTTAATTAACAAATTCCGAAATTTCAGGGACTGATAATTGTTTCTTATGCTGAGTAAGTTAACCGGTGGGGGTAGACTGAATTAATTGCTCTGAATTTGCTCCAATTTGCGTTATAGATATTAATCAGGCGTTTTAGATATTACATAGATAATGTTCAACGTCTATTTTAAACTTAATGTCTATTTTAAACAGTTCATGGTACTCGAGACTGCTATTAACTACTACTTACTATAGACAAGGTACCAAAAATATCGTGTGGGTGAAGTATGGGACTGGTAGGTAAGGTCACTTCTGCATTTGGCGTAGCGGAAGCGGTATACGAGAGCTTAATAATGTGACCCAGACGTTTTTACATCTCAGTATTACAGTCAGTATTAGATTTGCAGTAGGTGCGTGCATACCGCGCCAATCTGAAAGTATTCCTAACAAAATCCTGAATAACTAGAGCTAAAGTACGAACTCCATTTCATAGAGCCTTAAAATCTATTACTTACATTTCAAGTTGTATAGCCTTCTAGGAAATGTTTACATCTTTTAACGTCTCTCTCGTGTAATAATAATAATATACATTTATTTCAGGCACAAAACCCATATATAATCATCCTATCAGTAATACATGTAAAATTAAAATAAAATTTAAAAATAAAAGTTACAGAAGGAAGAAAAATTATTTTGAAATAAAAGCGGCATTTTTGTTAGGTACTTTGAATGAGGAGTTCTTTTACTATGTTTTGTGGAATATATATCCGTTTCAGCTACAGACAGAATACACAACAGACATAGGTATCCACAATGAAACAAATATAGATGCTCATTACAGAAATATCTGCCTTTACCGGGATTTGAACCCAAGATAACTAACGAATCCTATCATCATTTCATAATAGATTTATTTTTGTTGCCTACCTTTTTGTGTAGTTGACAACATGTTGTCGTCTAGATACTCTTTACAGTTTCCTAAAATGGCAACGCAAACTTCTCATCAACTCGGTAAGCGCATAAAAAAAGAAAATATCTTCATCAAAAACCGCGAGCCGTCGACGCCATTTTTTGCCGGAAATCAAAAAGTATTTTCGTTGAAAATTCCAGAGAATATGCCGCCTCGCCTGTAAAATAAAGTTAACACGTCATTCCTTTACGCAAATTGCTTCAATATTCATAATTTGTTACGAAGTTTGCGATGCGTAAGTGTGTAAGTACAGTTGAGAAAAAAAGGTAATTTATTTTGGTTAACTAGCTAGTCCCCGCTTGCGACTGTAGACCTTTGATATAAAATAGCAACACAAATTTGAATCATTAAAGGGGCTGATTATCTGAAAACCTTTTCAAGCATGGCAGAACCGGAAATCTGTTCTATCACCTGCCAATTTTCCAATACATTTTATAAGTTTAGTGTTTAAATTTAATTTAACCTATATTTAAATTATATTTATTTATTTTAGGCTAGCTTAATGTTTTTTTTTATATTTAGATATAATTTTTATTGTTACAGTTAATAACCCTTACAATTTTATGTTTTATGCAATTAAAATATATTGATTAATACCAATATACTTCTAATGCAGAATATTATCACTGTAAGGCCGTGTTTAAGACCGGCCCTGCTAGCATAACTTGACTCTACTCTACTCGCGCGCGTGATAGACTATCTGTCACTTTTTGACAGCATTAATCAGAAAGTGACGGACAGTCTATATCTCGCGCGAGTAGAGTTGAGAGTCAAGTTATGCTAGCAGGGCAGGCGAGGCATGAGGCAGCACGAGATGCGGGCTGTCATGCGCATATGGAACGCCATTGTTTGTGTTCCGACGTGGGCGCCACGCCGCCGGCCGCCCCGGTTGTCTACAATCACGGCCCAACATGTTTTATAACCTTAAACTGATGGTTTCTATACTGATGAAAAAGGCCAGCAGCAGAAACAAGCTCCCGGAATTTATATAGTGGCAGTTTTATTTGGGAATAGTTATATTGGCAAAAACACATCAGTTATTTATGTGAAACGTAAATATCTCATTCCATACTCAAAGCACGAAATCGTTTGGATGTATAATAAAATAACGCACACTTTCCTTTCTGAGCGTACAGGCAGCCAAAAAATAGATCTACCAATTTTGCACTCTATTAGTTTAAGATTAAGGTTCAAAGTAGTAGACCATTCTATTGGCTTACTTGGTTGGTTACTATATGTAAGCAGCGCTGAGACAAACATTATTTTATGTAAATTAGTTATTTCAGGCGAACGCTCAGTGTAACGGGGAAGGAGCTTGAAATGTCCTGGGAAACTTGAGCAGTGGGGTTACATTAGTTTAGACAAGTTTTCGAATTAAGGCCTGAATCGCACTGGCGCGGCCTGCGGCATCTTTCAATAGTAATCATGACAGTAACTATCAAGTTTGCGGCGGTCAATAATAAACTTCTTATTAGCTGTCAAATTTACTATTGACCGCCACGACAGGCCGCGCCAGTGTGTTGCAGGCTTCAAGGTCACTTCCGGGTGCGACAACAGTAAGTCAGTTGTCAGTGCCCACTGTCAATCAAGTCAGTACTGATTCTTTACAACGCGCTTACATTGAAATGGGTGCTTCTTGAGGGATGATCACGTAACTTTTCAAACGTACGTTAGGATAATTCATCAATTATTTTCCCATACAATAAATTACATTTGGATCTACCTGACGCGCGTACAATGCGTATGCAAATACCATGGTATCTTATAAATCACGTCGTTCGCTGCGTCACAATGCTTATTATGGAGATGTACTGTTGTGGCTGACGACCACAACAGTACATCTCCATAGTAAGCATTGTGACACAGCGTACGGCGTGATAGGAGACCATGGCCTTATGTGATCGACCAACTCATTGGCGCGGGATGCGTTGAAATAGGGCGGTACGAAGTTTAGCGTGCTGGGTACCCTGCTTCCACGCAATACAATACTAAGTCGCTGTGCAAATATAACACTGAACGTAAGGAAGTCTGGGCGACGTCAGTAAGTTCTCCCTAATATGTATAAAATACCGCATACAGATTTCACCCCGCTATAATAAATGCGGAACAATAGGTTAGTTGCGTCATGTTAAAATTGATAACGTCGTGTTGCTAAATGGATAGTAAACCATCCAATTATTGTATTAAAGTATAAATTACGAAAAATAGTTAAAATTATTAAAAAAACCTTGAAATTATATAAAAAAATATTTTTTATTGTCCAAGAGTACATTTCAAGCTAACAATAGAATCCTTACGCTTTTATAGAAACAAAATTGTACGACAACTCTGGACCTACACGCAGTATTTCGCGGCGGAAACTGCAATTTACTTGATTTTCTATACAACGATTAGTAAAAATAACAATCACAGTTTGTTATTATTTATTTTATTTATTTATTAAGAATAATTTACTTAATACTTAAAATTAAACATTGTCCCACAAAACTGTAGTAACAGTTTGACTGTGGGATCGGCAGTCTCAAGGTAAGACATAAACATAAATAAAAGTGTAATATACTATCCATAAATCAGTTATATACTAAGCTTACATGGTATTATATGAGTAGATCTAGGTAATGCTTTTTTAATAGTCTCTTGAATAGAATTGTTATCGTCGTACTTTTATGTCAATTAGGATGAAGCGTTTCGGTTGCCGCCATCGAGGTCCGTCTTTGACATTTTTTTTGGGTATATTCTTTAATTGTAGTTGCTTCCATACAAACATTTGTTCCTCTCCAAAAACTGGTTCGAATGGCATCGTAAAAATCTTAGGTCACAAGCCCATTCAATTCATGAAGAAGTTCAATTCATGTACCCACTCCATTCCATTTGTTGTTTCACACTTAAGCGGAAACCTTAGGTAGTACATTAAAATACTTCGCCATCCTCATATGATGAGAAGATACATCAAACGTGTTTTGTTCACCGCTTTTGATTGCCAATTCTATAATTAAATTTACCTTTCCAATCATATACATACCTACAGGTATTGCGTGCCTAAACAAACTGATTAGGACCCTCCCTTTTTGTCCCTTTCTCTATTGACAGAGCCGTGATCAAGGTAAATAGAGCAAAGGGTTCCAAGTTGAACTGACCTAAGCAAGCAGAGCTTACTGCTTCAAAGACATATGTGACCGCTGTCCTAATTCATTTTCTTCAAAGTATAAGCTCAGAATTTGTTTCATGTTCAAGGGTGAATATTCAGCGTTTTTAAGGCGTTTTTTTGCGTCATTGTCGTCGACAGCAAGTACTATTAAAAGGGATGAATATTAGGGTCCTCTTTTGATGAAGTCATAAGCCAATACCAGTACTGAGTCTTTTTTGATTAAAGTTTCCGCGGTATGTTTTACCTCTGCTGAAATAATCTTGAGCCAACAATGACGTTAGAATCGAGCGGTTCCAACGCTAGGAGATTCGCCCTCAAACCTTTTTATTATTTTCGAAAAAAATATATAAATCTTTCGGTGTAGATATTGACGCTGAGTAATTACTATAATTTTTTTACGCCAAAAAATGTTTGTAAGTAACCTGTTATGTTTGATGAACTTCCTTCGATCACAGAATAATTAATGGGATTTTCGAAATCGTTTAAGCGGTTTGCACGTTACCCATTAAATACAAACATACATTTAACAAAGATACAATGTCATTCCTCTTTATACTATTAGTATATATTTTACATCTTTTTTTTAATTCAAATACATTAATTACGTTAAAATAATACAATATATATAAAATAGTAACATACGGGGAATTTAATGTTCTATGATGGGTATTCCGCAGCCGTCTTCGCATCCAAATTTTTCAATTCTTCTTCTCGTTCCTCTAATTCTCATAGAGACCGCTCTGATGATTGATATTTGTATTTTGACTTTGATTCAGCTTATTATTTGTGAGTATGGTTTGGACCATTTTTCTCATAGCTTTAGAGATGTTTTCTTTATAAAGGATTCATATTCCATTCCGACAATGCCATCACAGGAGACCACAAGGGCAGTAAATGAGGCTCTAAGATCTTCTGCAGTCGGATCGTAATATTATACCTAATTATATTTTATGCAAATAAATCATTTCATTTCTCTATATCGTCTTGTATTTAAGTTACATACATCATTAAATAAATAAACCGTTTCCATAATACGTGTTCGAAAGAGTTGCTTGGATACGACATGAAAATATAAGGACGTTCTATTTTAGGCTCGGTCTCGAAGCGACTCGAACGGATCGATTAACGAGATATGAGTGTTTGAAGAGCACAGATAAAACTGGGACACACGGATGAGAGTAAACTACATAGGGGAAGGGGCATTGTGAGGACCATGAGGAATAAAGCGAATTAAAATGGATTATCATCATCATGATAACAGCCGAAATATGTCCACTGCTGGACATAAGCCTCCTACAAAGAGCGTCACAATGACTGGTCCTGCGCCACCCGCATTCAGCGGACTCCCGCGACCTTTACCAGGTCATCAGTCAACCTTGTGGGGATATCTACCACAATATAGTTGGAACAGAACAGGGATACGTGGAAGAAGTATAGAGAGGCATTTGCCTGGCAGTGGGATACTTAAGGGACTTAATACTAACAGAGACCAAAGATGAGTACAGAGATAATAATATTAGGTATATAAATAAAATATTGGTCTAGATTTTTGATATGCCTTCATTTCTGTTTCCAGTAGACTAGAAGATGACTTGGAGTCAAGTTCCTTGCATGTTTTATTATCAAATGGCAAAGATTCTAACCATGTGTTCGGCAGTTTTTCTACCAAGGCTACGAATCTATGACGTTTCTATAGAAATTTAGCTTATTTTAGATTTGAAAAGCAGTGTAACATTTTTTGTGACGAAAAGTAAAAAGAATAATAATTCACCTGTACCTATGTAGTGTAGAAGCCACAGTGGGTATAAACTATTTTACTACATCCGCAAATGTGAGTCATCCTTGTAACTATTAAAACCTACCGTGGTAGAAATTATGTTGACGTGAAAACAACGTAAATCAATATATTTCTTTAGAAGTGTTTTGATTCTAATAAAATTTAAGTTTGATTGTAACTTGCAGGACCGAGGAGCTTCGCTCGGTGTTCATTAGAAACATAAAATTCTATTATTTGAATAGAATCATTATAATATCGAATATACATTCCCTTCTCACCTCCCAGATAGCTGCTAGTTGGCGTAGCTCACACAGCCGGCCGCACTTAAATGGGACTGTGCCGGGCACATCTGTCGCATGCCGGAAGAGTTATGGGCTAAAATTGCCCCAAGTAGGCCTCACAAATCTATTCCCAAAATACCACTACCACCAGCAGCATTCCGGGATACATTTCTTCTCTCTTTGTTCAAATATTGTTAATATTGTATACCTACAGCGTGTATTTTTAATATTACCTCAAATTGTAACCACAAGTAGATATTAAGGCTATGAACATATGTTGCATATATAAATATTGCAAGAAATTTCTCTTAACTAACAACTTTTTTGTCCATATAAAATAATTCAGCACGCAATGGATCACTACTTTGTCTTACTGACGCGACGTCACAACTGTCACAAGTGACCCGCTTCTTCCATGAGTCAAATGTGTGTACGCAATACATTACTGCTCGATAATTTTTCAAAAATTAATTACGCTTTGGTAGTTAAGATTAAATTAAAATTTTCTTGCAATATCGGTTCACAGCCCTAACACCTACCTCTGGTTACAATTTGAGGTAATATTAAAAATACACGCAGTATATATACCGAACATTTACCCTATAACTGTAATTAATCATTTAAAACTGTATGCAATGAACAAACGGTTATCAAGTTGTCCTAAACTGTCAACAGCGGTTGCAAACCGCTGCCAGAAACTTTCTAATCTTCCAACGGCACATAACTTTTTTCACTGCATCGATTCCGAACTAAGAGCAAAAAGCGTCTAAGAAACTATGCTGAAGTAAACAGTGTTTACGAGAAAATTTTGAAATTGCTGCAATCTTCCAAAGAGCCTTTGGCTTCAGCCAAAAATCCGGGCACAAAATTGAAATATCACGAGCCCACTTGGCCGCCGGCCAACGTCTGACTGGATATCGCGATATAGCCCCAAGTTTCTGAGTGAACAATTATTCCCGCCCGATTGGTCTTCAGCCTTAGACAACGCTGTCTGACTTTGAAGATCTACAAAATACTCGTAGATACCGATTAGTAATATAGCAGTTCTTGAAATTGTATGAAATTGAAAGAGTAAATTCTCAGAATTCTTTCCAAAGCTGATATTATACTAATAATTCCCGAAGCTTAACCGACTTGACTTATTGCAATCGGACAGGTACAATATTTGTCAGGAATAATTCATGTTAAGCTTGAAACCGTATTTCTGCATTACGAATTTACAGTCAATTTATCCCCCTCACCCTAGGCCGTAAGTGGGATTTTCTACCCGCTACGCGAGGAGAAAATCTCACTTCCTGGCCAAAAAAACATTGTGTATAACACGGGCGTAAGATTGCAAACTCGAGTCAACAAATATACGCCCCTCATTAAACAATGTACTATTACTACGTGTATGTAAATAAAGTATAAGTATAGGTATTGAATGTTCAAAATCGTCCAAATATTTTATTTTTGTGTTGCCATCTCCACTGAAATGAATTTCTCCATTCACAAAGACAAAAAAATGTAAATGAGACAGATATGGAATAATGGGATGTTTGGAATTGCAATAAATATGATGATTCTCATGTCACAAATTGGCATGTGTTGATGTAATTTACCAAAATCCTTTTGAAGCATAAGCATAGTAAAGATTTCACTCTTGTATATTATATACGTTACGTATACGTTGTTGTGCTTGACACTGGCCCAATACTTTCAGTTTAGATTCATAACATACGAGGTGAAGAATAGTCTTCAATAATTAGGAATTAAAGTGTCAAATATATGGATATTTACCACACCACTAAGAAGTCCAATGCCCCTGCTAAAATTCAAGAAACTAATTAAGGACCATCACCTTCTAGAAACCTGAATATATAATTATACTAATACACAAGCACTCACGCACACATACACACGCGCGCACACACACACACACACACGCACGCACGCGCGCACGCACACACACACACACACACACACACACACACACACACACACACACACACACACACACACACACACACACACACATAATTATTTAGACCAGTCTGAAAATCAGCGCTGGATGTAAACATCTCATTCAGCTGAAGCTGAGACTGTTTATGTTTGTAAAGTTGTGGCAATAAAACATTTTTATTTTTATTCCATTTTTATTTTATAAAAAGAAAATCCGAAAATGTTGATGACTAAATCGTTCCGTTTTATTATTACCAACATACAGGATTGGTTTTACAAGGATGCGTTAGACCAAATGTGAGAAACGATCCGTTTTATCACTAACAACATACAGGCCCGGTTATATAAAGATAGACCAAATGCCAGATCAAATAATAGTTACTCGTTACATTTTGGGACATTACTTTACCAATATACTTCAGGTCTAACAGATTTATACAAAACCGGGGGACAATATCGCAATAGTGCTACCACAAGCTACGTCAGCACACGAACAGCACAGCAATTAGCGACGGTCTAAAAAGCCTACATCATCAAAACGGCGCGGCGGCGTCGGCTCGGGGCATCGCAACGCTCACTTTGGATTCACTGGATTAATATTGTTGGAACTGGATTGATATTCGACCATGTGGACTGTTTTATTTCATTTTGAGACAGGAGACTCTGATACATCTCTCTGTTAATGTGTACCAAGGTAGTTAATAATAAACTCCACGGCCGATTACGGCCAAGACGACTGCCCTCAACTCCGTAGTTGTAGCTGGTTGCTCGCATGTAGCCAATCTTGTTAATGACGGTTCGTGAACATTGCGGGCATGTCGGCACACCATTGACGTAGTGGTAAGATATTGCCGCAGTGGTCGGGCTTTTATCTCATCGCACTTAGCTTCATGCTCAATGGGACATTCTTACACAAATATTACTAGCCCCAAGCTCAAAAAGGCTTATTGTGTTACGGGCAATACTGCACGATGATAAATATATAGAAAACATCAAAGACTCAGAAACAAATATTCTTGCTCATCAAGCAAATATGTGCCCTTACCGGGATTCGAATCCAGGACCTTCAGCTTCGCAGGCAGCTTCACTACGAACTAGGCTAACAGGTCGTCAAACACATTAAAATGCAACTGTGTTGCGAAAGTTATGAGCCAAATCGTGGATATGGTCTCGATTTCCGTAATACCGTCCGTAAGCAAGTTCGTGCTTTATTAAAATCTTCGAGGTAGATTCCTGAGGCTTCCCTCGACTTACCGGCTTTATGAGTCTTGTGATTAGGGTTGCCAAGCCCCTGCAAAGAAGTATTTAATATAAATGATAATAAGAAATCATAATTTTATATTCAAATTTTATATAAACGGGAACTTGGTGTCAATATAAGTATTATGGGATTTACATGAGATTTAGAAATAGCAAATTTAATTGAATATAGTCATCATCATCATTATCATCATATCAGCCCAAAGACGTCCACTGCTGAACATAGGCCTCCCCCAAAGAGTGCCACAATGACCGGTCCTGCGCCACCCGCATCCAGCGGACTCCAGCGACCTTTACCAGGTCATCAGTCCACCTTGTGGGGGGCCTACCCACGCTGCGCCTTCCGGTACGTGGTCGCCACTCAAGAACCTTTCCGCCCCAACGGCCATCGGTTCTACGTGCAATGTGCCCCGCCCACTGCCACTTAAGTTTAGCGATTCGGAGGGCTATATCGGTTACCTTGGTTCTGCTGCGGATAGCCTCATTTCTGATGCGATCACGCAGAGATACTCCCAGCATAGCCCTCTCCATGGCCTTTTGGGTGACTTTGAGCCTTCTTATGAGGCCCATAGTAAGCGACCACGTTTCCGTGCCATATGTCATCACTGGCAACACACACTGGTCAAAGACTCTCGTCTTGAGACACTGCGGAATATTGGACGAAAAGATGTGCCGTAGCTTCCCGAATGCTGCCCAGCCGAGTCGGATTCGACGATTGACCTCTTTCTCGAAGTTGGACCTACCTAACTGGACAGTATGTCCTAGGTATATATACTCGTCTACAACTTCGAGCGTAAAGTGTCCGATTGAAATGGGAGTTGGTACTACATGGACGTTTGACATGACCTTCGTCTTATCCATGTTCATCCTTAGACCAACTCGCTCGGAGGCTTTACTGAGGTCATCGAGCATAGTACTCAAGTCCTCCAATTGAATATAGTATCTTTATTGAATATAGTAACTTTTGGTTTTATTTCATTATTTTGAATCAGAGACACAATTCAGAAGTAAGCTGTTCGAGATTACGGAGGAGTAAATAGCCCGAATATTATTGGGATTTTTACGTCAGACTTGCATAAAATGTCTTAAAAATAACTTTGTCAATTTTAAATTTAAAACACCCCAAAACGACAAATATAGTTAAGTAAGTACTACATAGTAAGTGCTCCACAGACAAGTCTTTCGAATAAAAAAAACCCGTACTGATTTGGTTCATTCGTTTATATAGGAACTACATCGCCACATACCAGAAACCAGGGATCGGATACCGGTATTTTCTCCATACAAATTAAACCGGTATTATTTCGTTCTTTGGTTTGGTTTTTGATCGGGCAGTCTAATAATACGAATACGTTACCTAAATACACGATAGAGTCCTACATTAAGAGCCTAAAATAATTCTAAATATTAGACAACTTTGGGGATTTTTGAAAAAACCGGTTCCGACCCCTGCCAGAAACACCAGATTCACATGTCAAAGTTAAAACACTTCATTTTTAAATATTTAACATTTTTTTATGGTAAGACTCCGAATTAAATTTATATTCTTAGACTTGCTGGTATTATTTTAACTAAAACGGTACCTAACCATTTTTAATTAGACAAAAAATAGCGAATAGTCATAAAGCAAGCCCCAGTGACGCAGGATAGACCGGAATCTATTAGGGTCAGGAAAAATACAAAATGACGGTCAAAGAATTCGTCCAGCCGGCTGAACGTTTTCAAATTAAGAGTTTAAGGGCCATTGTGTGTTTCGTATTCTCGTTTAGAAAGTTTAAAAAAACCTATTAAGGTTTTTTTTACTTTGTAAACGAGACTACTACTACTACTACTTTGACTACTTTGTTAACTTATTAAAGTTACTAGAATACACTGTAACTAAGCCATTTTGTCTCTCATTATTCTCGTATTTTATGGAATCAAATGAGCATTAAAACTTGACAACCCTAGTTGTGGTTAAAACGCTTTAGTAGATATACTAGAGCGGACGTGCAGCGAACAGGTAATAAATATACCTACGGTGAAAATGTTACCGTTACAAGGCGACCACGAATAGCCATGGCAAAAACAATTTCAAATTTCAGAGGCAACGCTTAAAACCTAGTTTGTCATGTAGTTAAGAGCAAAAAGTAGTTAATTAAAGTGTACATTTGGATAACTGCCCTTTATGGCAAATAAACGTGGACAATGACACAAAGGGACCGAGATAGACTGGAAGCGTGAAAAACCAAATGTGGTGTTGGAGACGAATGGAAAGCTAAGTATCTAGGACCGAAATTATAACAAAATGAGGAGATATTACGGTGATTAAAACAGTAATCTTGAATTCATCGCAAATCGACATCCAATGTGCCTATTTTGCGTAAAACGGTGAGGTGGCGCTACTCTAACCACCCCAGGTCCTCTATAAAGTTTATGAGTGCCGTGATATTGCTGACTGGAGACCCTAGGTGATTTTTTGTGTTGTACATGTTTAAAAATATTAATATAATGACATTACATTGTCAATATATTTAAGAAAACCTTGTAACTGAGTTATGTATTAATAAATTTAAGAATTATGTGAAGCGTAAACTTATTTCGAAACCTTATTATAGCACACAAGACACATGAATGATTTTCGTTATATTTTGTTTTTTGTCATTAGATTGTTTTTCTATAAACATTCTACTAGTATTTTTTATAAAATTTTTATTTCATATATTTTTTATTCTTTATGTTTAATAAATTACTCAAAAAAAAACTGACAATTTGCAAGTGCTTGTTACTAGGCCTACTTGAATAGAGATCATTTTGAGTTGAGTTGAGTTTAGTCGTTTCTTCTGTCTCCATGCACGCTCTGCACATGGGGCTGTATGTGATACCTAAATTAGGGTGTTTGTTCAAGGTGTCGTGTCCTGTTATTATTTCTATTATCTTGCTAGTTGGTTTCTGTGTGTCCTCAGTAGTGCGGTTGTGAGTTTGTAGTCGCGTTTCGACAGACTCTTTGGTCTGTCTGCATATGTCTATTTCCTCCAAGTATCTTTGGTGTATTCGTCCAGTTGGTTATATATGTAGCTTTATGGCAGGGGTAAGATTGGCTCCGGTCCATATGCCGTTGTTTCTAAGCCTTTCCTGGTCAGTTCTGCATCGTTTCCTCTTGAGCCACTGTGCCCCTTGATCCACTGTATAGTAACTTTGTTTTTATCTGCGCACACCTCTGTGAGGTTTTAGTGGCATTCGTATATCAAGCTAGATCTAGATACTATTAATAATAGGAGGGGGAAAATGATTTAACATAACAGCCCGACAACTTTTAAAACGTCATGGAAGGAAGGAGAGGCACAGTTGACCACGGCGCAGTTATACTAGTATCGACCAGATAAAGGAAATAGCTGTGAACCTAAAATGGTTGTGATTTTATCACTAATCGTTGTGGATAAGGCAACCGTCACTCTCGCACTCTCATACTTGTCAGAAAGTGACGGACATCTTATCGACAGCGATAAGTGATAAAATGGCAACCACCATAGCTGCCGGTGTCGTATAAAAAAAAAGGTCGAACTTGATGTGAGACGTCAGGCACGAAAATCTTGCCCCAAGCCTAATTATATAATAAATATACACGCAACAGTTTCGTTCAGCTTTACTGTGCTTCATGCGACCGAGTGTTTAAGAGTAAGTTTGGCTTCGCAAGCCATATCAGGACTCGCACCAGCAACTTCCACTTCCATGTCAGTACATTAGGGACGCGTGCTGTATGGTCAAGAAAAACCAGCAATAATTTAATCAGCGCAGCGAAACCAGTAAAATACATGTAGTCCAGGCAATGAACTGACAACTTGTATGGAAAAAATGACATATTTGGAAATAATTTATAATAGCTAATTTTTTTAATGTAACGGATATATTATCAATTAAATAGTTACCTAGAGGCAAAATCCAACAAAAAATCAGACATCAAAAAAATCAATATTTAATTAGCTCCTAAAAAGTCCGGATAAATATTAATATTTTTTTTTATCTTTATTTAGGTTCATTTACATTTGCTTTAAAATATTCAATATAAATAAAATAAAAAAGACAATGGATGTTTAATTTAAATCTATATAATCACTTCCGGGTGGAAAGTTTGTTGGATTCTTGAATAAAGCATCTTAGAATAATGTTTTAGAATGAAATAAACAAAAAAAAACACTATTATAAATTAATGTTTTTCGAAACCGTATTTTGCCTCGGCTAATGTAAGAGCTCAATATTTCACCTTTTAGATCAGCCTCCCTGCAGATCTGCCATATACGAAAATAATTGTTATAATATGTGTATACTCCTGTACAATAAGTTACCTGATATTATTAAATTAGAAAACATGACTTCTTTCAAAACTAAGTTGACCAAATGGCTGCATGAAAAATGTTTTTATAGTATCAAGGAGTATTTGACAAGAAAATAATAGGTATGTAACAAATAGCTGTAAGTGTTAGTATTTAAGTCTTGACATCGTGGAACTATAAAAAAATTGAATGTTTAATTCGTAAAAATTTGCACACCTGTATCCAGGTTGATTACGTTGGTTTATTTATTATTTTTAAGATCTTGTAACCGTAATCTTGCAAATAAACTATTTCATTTCATTTCATTTCAACTAGCTAGGGTCCCCATCGCTGGCCACGGCATGGATAGTTATAGCTATAGGATATCAAGAATTTAAAAGGCTGGTTTACGAGAGAGAGAAATAGAAAATACTCCACCGTCAAGAGATTAACTCTTAGTGATGTGTGATAATAAATATCGATTGCGACACTCTCTTCCTCTGGGAAATCCAGAGAATGTCAGGGTCGATTTGTGATAACTGATCACTGTTTTTCTGTGTTTCTCACTCGATAAAAGGTATGAAAGAGTACTTTATATTACATACTTATTAGTAGTGATTGTGTATGTATGTTTATATATATAGCTATTTATGTACGTATATTTTTATAATTATTTTGATTTTTGGTTATCTCTTATTTTATCTCTGCAACACCTACTGCATAATCAAATTTTAGGTATCTCTTTCTCCGATACCCAAAGGTTGCCTGGAAGAGATCGCTCTTTAGCGATAAGACCGTCTGTTGTCTACCTCTACCTACATGTTATTGTATTGTTTCTCTCTGTAACTGCTTTGTTTGTGTAAGGTTGCAATAAAGTGTATTTTTATTGTATTGTATTGAAGTTATTAGTAAGTGTAGATTTGTATTATTAAGAGATTTATTTATACAACTGGTGTATTCCATAAGAACATAATTATGTATTATTTTTCGGCTGATTAGAAGCTTAGCAATACATAAAACCGTTTCAACCAAAATCTAATTGATTTAAACACTAGTGAAATCTACTGATTATAACCACCTGTATAAATAACCATTTTGTGCAATAAATAATTTAGTATTGAGTATATATAACACATACTTCTGAACTTATGGAAGTTCAGGAGTATGTATTATATATACTTTATTTGTTTATAGAAACAAAACTTTTCACCGTCAATTGAGTCATAGAGAGCATCGAGTCGGTTGTAAAGGGTTAAATTTAAAGAATACTGCGTGTATTTTTAATATTACCTCAAATTGTAACCAGAGGTAGGTGTTAGGGCTGTGAACCGATATTGCAAGAAAATTTTAATTTAATCTTAACTACCGAAGCGTAATTAATTTTAAAAATTTATCGAGCACCAATGTATTGCGTACACACATTTGACTCATGGAAGAAGCGGGTCACTTGTGACAGTTGTGACGTTGCGTCAGTAAGACAAAGTAGTGATCCATTACGTGCTGAATTATTTTATATGGACAAAAAAAGTTGGTAGTTAAGAGAAATTTCTTGCAATATATATATGTTCATAGCCCTAACATCTACTTCTGGTTACAATTTGAGGTAATATTAAAAATACACGCTGTATAACTATAGCAGTAGTGATTGAATGTACACATAAAACTGGTGCCGGAACACACATTTCACAGCATTATAATCCCCGAGATCATCGTAAATTATAGTTTTACTACATACTGAACTTGGGGCTATAAGCTGTCTGTCCATCGATTTATTACGTTAAGTATCGCAACTATTCTGTTCAACTTCAGTTACGGCATCAATTTACGCAGTAAAACCTGAATGGATAACCAAAGTTTTTCTAGATCGATTTAGGCCCGTTTTTATGACCGAGAGATTGGGTTTAAATATTAGTAACTAAGTAAGTAAATCTTTAAATAACTTAGAAAAACCGGCCAAGTGCGTGTCGGACCACGCAAAACGAAGGGTTCCGTGCCTATTAAAAAGGTCGTATCGTCACAGAAATTTTACGGCACTTACGTCCTTTTCTTTGAGGAAGGCAGTTTTTCAGCAATATCTCGAAAACCTCTGAACCGATCTTGTTCAAAACAATTTTCGGTGAATGAAATTAATAAGCCCTATGTCCATGAATTTTTCCATATTTTAAAAATACACCGTTCAAAAATTAGAGGGGGGGGGACAGAATTTTAGTGACTTTCGGGGCGATTATCTCCGGCTCTATTCACTTAATGAAAAAAAATTCTAAGAAACCTTATATTTATTTTGAAAGGCCTATCGATTGATGTGCCACACGGGGGTCACAATGAAATTTTTTTTTTTGACTTTTAGTTTTATGTATGGAGTGCACCCCTAAAAAAATTTTTTTTTGTCATTTTAATTACAAAACTATGTAGCGGCCAACAAAATACACCTATCCTCAAAATTTTATTCAAATACACCTTACAGTTTTCGAGGAAAATGCCTGTGACATACGGACAGACGGACAGACGGACAGACGGACAGACGGACAGACGGACATGACGAAACTATAAGGGTTCCGTTTTTGCCATTTTGGCTACGGAACCCTAAAAATTGAAAAACACAATATTACAAAACCATCTGAACCGATTTTGTTGAAACGTAGCTTTGAGATTGGTCCATTCGTTTAGTGCTACAGCACCTTCTTTTTGCGTTATGGTCATTATCTGGCCTCTGCCGAACAGTAAACGGGTATCCCGGTACCAGGGACACTAAACTTAACACTAGGAAATAAAATTTTCGCAGTCGCTGTATGGGTCGCCCGGAGAATGGCCCTTTACGGGGCCCCGATTTGAGCGGACCGGCTAAGATATAAGATAACGGTTTGTTACCTTTTCAGCGGGTCGATCACGTAACGCATTGTACGCGTGTCAGGTAGATCTAAATGTCACTTTTTATATGGAAAAATGACAGTTGGATCTACCTAACGCGCGTTCAAAACGTTACGTGATTACCCCTCTGGACTCAATTGCAATGATCTGAGAGAATTAAATCTGGTAAGTATCCTCAAAAATGTATAGGGTCTCCGAGCATCAAAAAGTATCTACCTACCGGAAAAAGACGGGAAACAAATTCTCAGAAAGTGGTGCGTGGGCTGTACTGTATGTATCCTTAAAGGTCGTCAAACACCTAAAAAAAGTACCTATCTTGACATAACATCGTTTTATCTTCCCTTAAGCCTCCACTTCCCCCTTAATATTATAAAATTCACACACAATTTCCCCCAAGTTTCACGCACAATGGCACTAGCGCCAACCGTACCGCCATTTTGCAAGATGGCGTCATTTATACACGTCAACAAGCCGCGTCATATTTCATCGTTAGCTGAGGTTTGGCGATTAATGAATAAATGTCATTTCTAACTTACTAGTAATTAAGTTCGTTACGAATAATATATTACGTGACACATAGATAAATATTAGATTACATCTAATGCATAAAATAAGCTCGAGCTGCACAAGTCGCAGGCGAGGGTCGATATGATTTTTAGGTTAAAGATGGGTTTTATACATAAGGTACCAAACACTCTGGTTTTCACTTCGATTTTGAGTAAATTAAACAAAAATGTTATATGTATAATCGAGATTTCGTCAGTTCTGAGAGATGATAATAGAATAAAATATATGGTTACATACGTACTTAATTTTCCCATTCTATTTAACCATGAACGCATAAAACAGGGATTTAGTCGCACTATATTTGTTTATTGATGTTTTTTATGTTGGTAACCCGTACATTAATGCATCTGCAATCGTGATCTCTTACGCTGGCTGTACCCGTAATAAATTGCGCAGGTATCCCACTTGAGATATGTGCTTCAGGTTTAAAAAAATAGCAAAAAGCTACTTTTTACATTCACACCTGTTCATGCATAAAGTTCCTAGCAAGGGGGATACGTAAAGTGTTGTACTTACCACGGGCAGTGATAAGGAAAGTCCCAGATCGCATATTTATATTGTCCTTGACTTCGGCTCGGGCCTCAAATATACCTGCGATCGGAGACATTGTTTGTTTTACGGCCCTAGGTTAGTAATGTACCACTGTGTTTAAGCAATCCAGTGCAAAATACGCTTGTATGGAAAGTTCACGCTGTCACACCACTAACATAGGCACAAAATTTCCACTAACACAGGCAATGTGCTCGGTAATATTGCCAGCAGTGGCAGTATAACTGGCAGTGAGAATTTTGCATAACGGCACATCGGTAATTTAATTTCATATCTCGAGAATGGAACATCACTAAATAGGTCCGTTTATTATGCAGGTTTTCCTTTCAAGTCCGCACGTGGAAAATTGAACGAGTTAAAAGTAGACGAATGAATGTCTTTTATCAATAGGACTGCTCAACCGTTCGAGTTGTATAAACGACTGACTATGACTAAAATTGAACCGTATTGTGTTGTATTAAGGTTGAGTTCTGAGTGTTACGGTTGCGGTGTGCTCATGTTTTCACGTTGAGTCTCAGCAGTGGGTAAAACTGAAGACATGGGAACGTAGGTTCACCATATGATACATCTTCCTATGACGTTTATAAATACACAAACGCCTAAAATAAATCGTTCAATAGTGCAATAAAAATGCGAATAAAATAAATAATAGTATAGTAGTATAGTAGAGTATTAATAGTATCCTCGTACGGGTCATCTATGTACACACATTTCACAGCTTCGCTATGCATTCTCGCTCGGCTCATTTTCTTTGCACATCTCTGGTGGACACAATCACACCGTATAAAAGCTTCGCTAAGCATCCTCGCACCGCTCTAACACCAGGAGCCGTAGCATGGTTGGCTTTGTCACGCGATAGGTGCTAGGATAGAGCGTGCGTCACTGGCTGACACCGTTCGATAGAACGAGACGACGCTCTTATCTTGTCACTTGTCGCGTGATAAGGCCAACCATGCTACGGCTCCTGACACAGCTCTGGTGGATATCCCTTAGACTAGACAACTTCTTGACTTGGCGGGGCGGGATCGGTATAGTTATTTGGTATAGTAAGTACCTATTTTGCACTTTGACGTTGTCTTACTAATGTAACAAATTTCATCACTTGTCATCACCTTCCATGAATTACACGTGCATAACTTAGTGTTGACTTAATAAACGTGTCACGAAAGACCTTCGAATAACCGTCAAACCTAAAGTTATCGCCTTCCTCAAAGGGAATGAAATGAGAGCAGGAGGCATAATTACATGAAGAATTAGCTCTCTTCAAAGATGTGCTCAAATGAATATTTAATTGGCAATGTTCAAAATGCCTGCAAATTGTAGGCAAATTAGTTTTATTTTAGAATTTCGCTTTACGTCGTGTTGATTTCATGATTTGTTTACTGTTAAGAGGATACTAAGAGGAGTCATCCCGTCCATATACATACATACATATAATCACGCCTCTTTCCCAGAGGGGTAGACAGAGATCACAGATCTCCATTTGCTACGATCCTGACAAACCACTTTCGCTTCACTCACCTTCATTACATTTCTCATACAAGCTCATCGGTTTAGGGTACTTTTGACCTGGCCTTTTTGTAACATTTCTCCAATTTCATCGGAGAAAGTTCGCCTAGGTCTTTCCCTTCCAACTTGCCCTTCCACTCTTTTTATATACACTCTCTTCGTTAATCTTCTTTCATCCATCCTCTCTACATGCCCAAACCACCTTAACATACCCTTCTCAATTTTCGTGACTATATCTCCATCCATTCCACACTTATCTCTCATCACCTTGTTTCTGACTCTATCATAACGTCCATATATAACGGCAATATCGGGGTACGATTCTTCGCTGCTACCCTTAACGAAAATTCAAAATGGGTAGGTGGGTCGTTCTTCTTTTCGACCGACAATAGCCTGTCCCTCGTCTTATTACGGCATCTCATTTGAGTAATGATGTTTACGGTTTTATAATGTTCGAATGAACGTCCATATTATTTTAATTATTAGTGATGTTTAATATTTCACTTTCTCTAACTAGCATTTTTTTTTTAATGTTTTTTTTTTCGTAGAATGCCGTGACAGAGTGGTAAACCAAAATGTTGTCCCCACTGAAAGAGTCCACTTTGTCACATGTTTTTTTTTAGAAACCAACCGTAAATAAATATTTATATTGGCCAGAAAGGAAACTTTAATTAGTTCTAATGAAGAAACCTATGCATTTTTTTTTAAATCGCACTTCTAAACCACAATTTTCGATAGTTCAAAAACCAAAAAAACAGAAAAACCTCGGATCATTGTCGGTAAAAAAGAAGAACGACCCAGGTAAACAATTTTTCTCCTATACAGAAAACAATGGAAATTCCATGTTTGGTACAAATTCGGGCGACGCAACGGCAACGTTTAGTTGGCGCGCGCATGTCGATCTAACAACAACACACAACAACAACAACAACAACGAAACCTTAGACATCGCGTGGCCCGACACGCACTTGGCTGGTTTTTGATTTCTGTACGCTATACTTCAGCTGGTCGATCACGTAACGCATTGTACGTACGTCAAGGTCGATATTGTCACACTTTGTATGGGAAAGTGACAGTTGAGTTGTCATAAAGTGCGTTCCAAAAGTTACGTGATCAGTAAACTTCTCTGAAGACATTGGCGTCGCAGCGGATTCGATGATGTGGAAAACTGTTCCTAGTTGAGGCTTTACGCTTGTATGGTTTTGGTTCCGTTCGATATTACTATATGACAGAAACAATACCTAATACTGACATAATACCGATTTACTTTAAAAACAAAGTTTTAACCGACTTCAATTTAGTACTCCGCCAAGCCAAATGAACATTTCCACATTTCCTTTCCACTTTATCACATTTTCCAGACTAAAAACGTTGATTATTACAGACGAAAACCATATCACTTTATGTGGGCCGATAATATTTGAGGAGTTCCGTCGATTTGACCCATTTAACATTTAGGACTTCATTAGTTGCTATTTCAACGGAATCATAACAGAATCAGTTACAGTACGAGTTCCATAAGTCATCTGTGGTCTTCATCATCAGTTCCACTTCACCAAATTTCTGATTTCCGGGTATAATAAGTACACTAGTTAATAGTTATAATTGAAAATACCGAAATTACCACATGCGTGCCTTCTATAATTGAGGAGTTCCCTGAATTCCTCATGGTTCCCATTATCCAACTGAAGTTTTGATAGCAATGAAACTCAAATAAAAAAAGAATTGTACGAATTGGATCATAAATGCAGGAGTTCTGAGGTAACAAAACATTAAAAATAAAATTAAAAATACAACCGAATTGAGAACCTCCTCCTTTTTTTGAAGGCGGTTAAAAATAGGAGGCCCCACTAAGTCAGGAAGTCACCTAGTATTTTTCAAGATTTCGTAACCTATACAAGTGAAATTAACAGATTTTTCATGAAACCCAAACTACTTTTTTTACAAATTGTCACCTCCGCGATCACCTGTCAGTTCCACGATTAAGTGGAATCCAACAACAACTCAAATTATTTTAAAATCTATCAAGCCGTTTATCGTTTGCACTGTACTCCATGAAATCTAATTATTCTTATTCATACATACGAAATATGCTTGAAAATCATAACACTCCTTCTTAGGCTGTCGGGTAATACTTAATCAAAATCAGCTGCGAGAGCCGCCATCTTAGAGAGTGTGAGAGATATTAAACGGCTCATGTGATAACCGATACTTATGGACTATAAACTGGACGAACTATAAACCTTTTATTATTTTGAGAATAAGTACTTTTCCTGAATAGGGATGCGCACATACCTATAACATACTTTGATGAAAGGCTCATGCCGAATATGGCGCTGCTTGAAAATCTTTTTTGCTGTGTTATTTAGCATAGGAATTCATATTAATCGTCTACAAACTCCAGCCAGCTCTTTGACTCGGATCAAAATCTGATAGGTACTCGACTTGTTTCGCTACAAACTTCCACAGGCCTACGCGAGACGATGCGAATCACCCGTTTACACGCTCACACTTGTAAAGGCATGCTGAGCACAGCCGTTTGGACCTGAAGAATAGGTCTACGGTGCACGGTGTCCCCAGCGGGGTCACCCAGGTCCAGGTCGCTCGACTAACGACCCTAAAAGGAAAGCGGCGAACCCGGATGAGCTAGAAATAGCGATGTGCTAGGACTCCAGTTTGAGATCCTGGAGTGCTCCGCATGAGATGATGTGGCCACAGTTGCATGTTAGTGGATAGAAATAATACCTAACTGTTTCGCAGGTTTTCTCAATAAACAAAAAACAAAGGTAGAAACGACCTATCTATACTATTATTATGAAGAGGAAAAGTTTGTGAAATTGTAGCTTTGTAAGTGTGTATGTAATGGTCGACCTCCGGAACCGCATATCCGGTTACAAAAATAATTTCACCTGCGTGTAAAATAGACTTTCTGGATGGTAATACATATTTTATCCCACGGGTTGCCTGCGTTCTTTGCAATACGTGGGCGAAGCCGCGCGGGAACCTAGTAATATTATAAAGAAAATAACATATAGCCATAAAAATGAAATGAAATTAAAATAATTTATTGATAAACTCAAAGTAATGAACGATAAACAATACAATGATAGAACCTAAGAACTATATAATATACTAAGCAGTTTGTCACGAAATGGTCCCGCCTCAGTCTAATGCAGGCTCACGAGGTCACGATCCAGGGCTGGTCTTCCGGTGAGACCATTTGTGGTCCACGCTCCATGGCTGTCCGTCACGGGCTTTGGATTATGGTTTCCAAAACAAAAGCCGACATCATCAAAAGCTAATTTCAGAAGCTATTAAAATAGTAACTAAAGTTAGAAGTCATTTCTATGCTGGATTGCCCGAAGAACCTCGGTTCGGCGGTCAGTTTTAAATAGCACAGCCGGGTTTCGATACGGCGATGCATTATCCCTGTAATTGAAGTGCAGCACTCAGGATGCAATTACAGGGTGATCTGGGGCTCTGGAGGTTAAAGTCGGTAGAATATGCTGAAACTTTGTGGAATCTATATAATCAGTTTATGTCATAGGGGGAGAGTTAATGGTCTTATTTATAAAAAGTGAAAACAGTGCTAAAGCGAGCCTATAGCATTGTTTCGAAAAAGTATGATTTATAAACGTCAAACAACGCTATTGGGGTATCAAGCCTATTTTGACGAGTCGCTATAATGAAAATCCCCTTACATCCAATATTTAACAGCTGTCATCCCAGCACAATTTATGTCATCATTGACGTTTAGTGTACCGGGATGACGGCTGTCAAATATTGGCTGTTAAAAAAATCTAATTATTACTTAGCGAACGGTGGATCCATCTTTAAACCTATTTTATCTTTGTTTTTACCAACATGGCCGCCGGAATCTCAAACAGCGGATTAATTTTGTTTTAATTTCTCCATACATCTATATATCAGTTTTCCTGTCACAGATAAGAACTTTTTTTTTGGATAAATTCTCCATCTGAAGCGGTTAATGAATCATATTTTTAACAAACGTCAAATTAGCTAATTGAGGATTTTAACTAAAATGTTGTTAAACGGTCTGTCAAGCTTTTTTTATGAATAACACCGTAAGTACATAGAGGGCTTCATACCAACGTCAGTAACAAAGATGTAAGCATATTATATGTATTATAACTTGGCGAGTAATTGTACTCCAGAATGCAATTACTCTCCAAGTCAATGGAGACCTGACATAGGCTCTTCGTGTGTCAGGCTGAAATAGCATTTAATGGAGTCTGTGCGTTCTCGGTTCCACTAGGTTTCTCGACGACATCTTATAAAGCAAATATAGACAGTTATGAGTAATACCTTGATGCTTAAGACACGTCTTCCTTTGTGCCATGGGATATTCATACATTTGCGCAATTACCAAATTAATAACTAGCAAGAACGTATACAAGTGTCAGACAGGTCTCAGTGAACAATTAAACATTAGTTATTGGCAACATTATCTAAGGTCCCAAAATTACCATTGCTTTACTTCACTTACTAGCATAAGTATGCTCAATAGGATAAGTACCTACCGGAGGTGGCTGAAAAATGGTCAGCAAATTTTAATGACAATTATTATACAAACAGAGCAAGTTAAATAAAAGTTTAAAATATTTGGCCCGTTTTGCGCCTCAAAACCAGAGACATATATTATCCAATTGTCCGTAGATACTTAGAGGATTTAATGGATGGCGTCCTAGCCTATGCCCAAAATGGACGATGGTAAATTAACCTTACTAAATTGAGAAGTATCAGAAGACTAATACATTATTGACGTCTAATGTCGTTTATAATTTAGTCGTCTTTTATCGGTGACGTCAGTGTTGTGCGTCAGTTTCAGTACAATATTTTGATAGGTAGTGACAAACAAAAAAAAAACGTATCCGCGCTTATAGGGACAGGAGATTTGACATTGTATCTCGTTTCCACTTGTGGTATTGTCTATGCTTACATCCTTGTCACTCATGTGTGTATGTCTGTGTGAGTCCCTCTACTCTATGCTACCTCTATGCAATTGACTAACCTACATAATATATGTAGGGGAGACCAGGGATGCACGTAACAATTTGCAGTTTTTGTGACGTACTTTTGGTTTGCTTCTATTTTTAATATGTATTCCTATACATATTGTGCAGACATCCTTAACGCACGTTTTACTATAGAAAAACATACGATATATTCATCGGTTTTTTAGAAAAAAATAGCTTTCAGTGAGAGAAGGAATTTGTTACTATCATCTCTAGGGGTAGGGTTAATAGTAACAACGCTCAGGGATTATTGTAAAAGTGCCAATTAAAATACGATAATTTGAATTTTATTGAAATAAAAATACAAGATTATAATTAACATTAACTAAGATAAATTAAAACTAAGTTAAATCTAAAAAAGGCCCTCGAGGCATTGTACCGAGGATGCTGGCGGCATTTCCTCGCTGAATTGCAATGCTGATGCGTTGCGCGAGAAAGCCGCCAGCTCTTCGGTCACCAGTTACATCGACCAGACGTTTCGCGATTTCTGCAAATAACTTATGCGCACTGGGACCCCACGGACCGAGGGTCTCGACACCAAAGGGTACAATAAGATAATTAGATTTTCTATTTCAAATCATGGATTTTATTTAGTAAACAACATAATGAGTCAACCTCTCAATGAAATTCCTCTTAATATTGTTGGTCAGTTATCAACATGATTATACCCGATCAACTATATTTATAAAAATATTATAACTTAATTTTATGATGAATCAATTTTTTTAATGTAATTGGGAATTCATTCACTATGTATTAGCTTAGAATATGGTCTTCTAATATTTTCTTGCACCAGTTTCTTTTTAGTGGTGGTTTAGTTAAACCATTTCCACTTGGCTAAATGATGTATATCGATACCGGGATGAAAGTGTTTTACTTTTGTTACTTTCATCCCTTGGCAACAAATTTCCGGAATCCAACGATTACATAATGCCGCAAAAAAATTAAGCTATTTAGAACGCATCGTTTTGTTACCAACAACTTGTAAGCCGATAATAATGCTACAAAGTCAATGTAAAATCCTATTCTAGATTGAAAAAAAAATGACAAAATTTACTTTTGACGTATTTTTGGAGACCGCCCTCCAATACACATAACTGGCCGGCACAGCTTCCCAGGCTTTACTGAGGTTTAAGGGGAGTAAAAATGGCATCTATCACTCTTGAGAAGGTTCGTACAGGTGTCATAGTTTGCCTTTAACATAATTTGTTACGTTCATCCCGTGTTACTTTTATACCTGGTCTCCCCTACTATATGTACCTACCTGCCGCTGTGAGCTCCGATGGGATGAAACGAGCTGATCACAAATTCAATCAGGGATAGGACGGGCAATATTAAGTAACCAGAACAGTCTCATGTCCTGAATACGATGGTGCTTTACATGAGTTGGCTGAACTACTTACAACGCTTGTGATAGTGTGGCAACTTCAGTTGCCAATTTTGCGCACTGATTTTCTAAACTGATTGTGGCAACTGTGATTGCCAAGTGAGCTATGGGCGGCTTAGAAAAAAAATACTTAAGAGCTATTTAGGCTACCTTTTTAGGATACTATATGAGATGTAAGTTTTGTATTACAATATGAGGGCTCGTGTTAGACCCATTATCTCGGCGGGCGCGGGTGAAATACATTGTTTGCTTAGAGTTGACGCTGTGAGGTTAATACACAATGCAGCTCCGCTATTCTGTAACTCACAGATATTCTATTAAAGATTCTATTTACATCATGGATAGGGATATTTGGCAGTGATGAAATCGTGCACTTGAAATCTATCGCAAAATAAATAGGCTTTCTACTGTAGCAATGTAATTTTTTAATGTTATAATACTCTGATACTGAAATTATATATTGTATACTGTTTTGAAAAAATGACACCTTGCCGAGTTTTTTTACGCCAGTTCTTCTCGAGGCAGAGGTTTTCTTTCCGAGCCGGTGGTAGTTTATCGACATTCATAGGTGCATGTAATATGCCTAAATTGAAAAATAAATCACTTTGACTTTGACTTGACACGTCACCCACAAATCTGACGAAACCTCTATCGTCCATCGGGTAGGAGACGTCCTCTTGATCTTTACCTTCCTGGATCAGCCGCTCCATTGCACCCTCATTTCTGGACACATGGTGAAAGAACTTCAGAACGTATACTTTACAAGACAGTTTTTGATCAGTAACAGTAACGGGGCGTCAAGTAAAGTCTCCACTTACTTTTTCTTCAAAAGCTATATAACAAGGTGCTCAATACTCTTCAAATAAGCAAGTTTTCATTAAATCAAGGTCTTTGGACGCCACGCCGCTATTAAATATTTAAAGAAATACAACATAAATAAATGTTATCAGAAGCAAATCACATGGCTCCCGTTAATTCGACTCCCTGGTGTATTTTACCTAAAAGCCTACAAAAAGGACAATTAACAATGAATGTTGCGCCAAATGGGTCCCAAGAGCGCCGCAGTGATAGCAGGTTGTTTATTACCTGTGTACTTTTACTGGGACCGAAATACATGGAGATGTTATAAGCTACGTACCATTAGACATATAATAAAAACATTTATTCGTGACGCACACAAATTGACAAACAAACAAAACCGGACAAGTGCGAGTTCAACTCGCGTGGTGAGGGTTCCGTATATAATCTAAATTTCATAAGTGTTTTTGAATACTCAAACTTCTTATAGGTTTTCCTGTAATCTTTAGGCAAGGAACTATTTTCCATATTTTTTTCTAAATTTTTATCTTAGTAGTTTCGGAGATAAGGGGGGGGGGGGAATTTTCGTCTTTTTTCCTAAATTACTTCAAATCTATTTTTACTAAAATTATAAAAAAATATATCTGACATGCTTACAACAACCGAAAGGGGTTGTGGTAAGCATGTCAGATATTTTTTTTTATTTGATATGTCACACAATACAGTTTGCGAAACTTTTTTTTTTAATTTTCCAGTTTACCCTCCAAAAGTGGTCCCCTTGTTCAGAATTCATTAATTCACTTTACGTGTCCATTTTTGGGTCACCAATTTACATATGTGTACTAATTTTCAACTCAATCCAGTAGTGTCGGAGCAAATCGGCTGTGACAGACGGACAGACAGACAACCGAGTGATCCTATAAGTTCCGTTTTTTCCTTTTGAGGTATCGGAGCCCTAAAAATGTCATAAAGAAACCAAAACAAACATGTCACCAACTCAGTATGAAGGCATTCCATACACAGGAGACAGGATCATCCTAGTTCAGACGCATGTAATAAATAATATATGTACTATGTATTAATAAGCGAGCACATTGTTAACATTAGCAATGCGGTTTTTCAATGAATTGTTATAATTCCCATTTTACTCCGAGAAGTGTGGTCTTTCCCCAAGTCGGTTAAAAACCTCCCGGCGTTATTAAGGACGCCCGGAAGCCGTAGTTGCCCCAGTTAGTTTCCGGCGAGGGTTATTCCGGATATTGCGTTGTTCGCCGGAACTCGTAGCTCGTGTGTTTTTCTTTCCAATTTAAGAACTTTGAAGATATAAGAGTATTGATTTTTAAGGAGAATAAACCATATGGCGACCGGTTAGCATAGTGGGTAGTGACGTTGCCTACGAAGCTGAAGGTCCTGGGTTCGAATCTTGGTGAGGGCAAATATTTGTGTGATGAGCATGAATATTTGTTTCTGAGTGTTGGATGTTTTCTGCGTGTATTTAAGTATTTATATTTTAATAGATATATCGTCGTTTAAGTACCCATAACACAAGCCTTATTAAGCTTACTATGGGACTAGTTCGATTTGTGTCCACTTATTATATATACATTCTTCCTCATGTGCGCTCCCTACAATAATTTCTGACATCTCAGTAATTTTTACATTGTAGTTTGTATAGGATGTGCCCAACCCAATCTTGACAACAATAATTTTTTCACGCCACTGCTCGGAAATGTGGCAAAAAATGGTCAGAATTCAGGCTTCAAAGCTGGGGTTAGTTGGACGACGCACGAACAGGCCATCTATGACTTCAAACTGTCCAACAATGTTATTGTTGGACAGTTTGAACAGCGATCGACCAATTACAGGGCACCGCGCGGTCGCGCCGGCGTGCGCTGCCTGTGCTCCTCCTCCGCGCCGGGCGCGAGGCAAGCGAGCCTGTTTAATATTATGATCTTTAATTTTGATTACAAAATATAATTATTTGCAATTTTCTTGCAGTAGGCGTGAAAAGTACTATGTTAAGCCTCGGCCGAAAGTGCAATAGCTGGACTCGTACTTTCGAGGGCCTCCGCTACGCGTCGGCCCTCGAACTAACTCGTCCATCTATTGCTTACTTTCTAGCCTCTACAACAATGTACTAAAGTAACCTACCTAGATTTCACATTTACAATCCATACCAATTTACAGTACGTGGTTGCCGCTTGAGAACCTTTTCGCCTGAACGGCCATCAGTTCTACTTGATGTTTCTAGTTAAAGGTTCTCCGTCTTAGGTTTATAATTTTTATTATGCCTATTACGCCTACTTTCATTCCCTAATGTCTTACGAACTCTAGAGTTTTCTTATTGCAAAAATGGCCACTCAGAAATATTTACAGTGTTCCTGCGCGAGAGACCTGCCGAAGTATTTTTAGAGAAAGTGGCATGATGACATTTTACTACTTATTTATCTCATCATCATCATCATCATATCAGCCGAAAGACGTTCACTGCTGGACATAGGCCTCCCCTAAAGAGTGCCAAATTGACCAGTCCTGCGCCACCCGCGCAGCGGGAGTCCGCTTATTTTTCTATTAAAACATATTATATTTATGCACGCAAACACCTGAGTGGCAGCAAGACAATATGTGATATTTATATTACGCTATGACATAATCCTATGCCTATGTCCAGCAGTGGACGTCTTTCGGCTGATATGATGATGATGATGATGATGACATAATCTCTGCCTTCCAAATGTACGCCTCGCCAAATCTAAAAAAATGTTGACCTGACCTCTGTTACCATACTAAGTGACATTATATATAATATGTATATCTTACCTTAGACAAAATTTTACTTAAAATGCACTGTATAATATAGAGAATAATGACATAGAATTTTAGTTATATAATTTTATGTATTAATCTCTGAATTAAAATTACAAAATGTCACTCATCTCGAATTGACATAACGTAAACTTAAACCTAGTTATAAGACATATTCTATTGCATATTGTATGTCAATGGAATAAATGATTTTAACTTTGACTTTAAGTGTACTGAAATAATAAGTGTCAGAATTGATTCTTCTAAAAAACCTGTGGGAATTTAAAGCGATAGGATAAAATAAACAAGTAAAATGTTTACAACGCTTTTATTGCACCACTTAACTTTTGTATAAAGATCTTAACATAGTTGGGCCAAATGTGAAACGTTCTTATTACAACCTTTTGTAGTACAGTCGCCCACACTCCTAAGTGACCATTCGTGAACCTTATGCCACTGATATAAGGTTCACGAATGGTCACTTAGGAGTGTGGGCGACTGTACATGCGTTGGTAGAAATGCGCATGGATGGAATGGTACCTAATTTGTACCCGGTAATGCCTCGAGCTGTATTCATTGAGAAATATTTTATTTCTGAGACTCTGTAAATCTCTTTTAAAGTCTGGTATTAATTAGGTAAAATATACATTTCTTATTGAATGCACTGCTATTCGGTGAGCATATCAGAGGCAAAATTCAATACAGCACATATTTAGATCATTACTTTCATAATCACTGCAAATTATTTAATTTTTAGGTAGATTAAGACTACTTGATGTCCTAAGCCAGGGGTTCCGCGGCGCCCTAGTAAACGTATAAGTGCGCCGCGATCTGAAAAAAGTTTGGGAACCCCTGCGCCCAAGCAATCCCTATCTGCGGGTCCCTGTCTACAGATTTCCAATTCTACAGATTCTCATGTCTACAGATTCCCAATTCTATAGATTCTCATGTCTACAGATTCCCAATTCTACAGATTCTTATGTCTACAGATTCCCAATTCTACAGATTCACACCTTAACAGTAACATATTTCTACTGATTCTTAATTACACAGATTCCGAACAATACAAACAGATACTCAGCTGTACCAATTCTTTATTCAGATTCTTAACTCTACAGAGTCCGTAATCCGTAGAATTGGGAATCTGTAGAATTGGGAATCTGTAGAATTGGGAATCCGTAGAATTGGGAATCTGTAGAATTGGGAATCTGTAGAATTGAAAATCTGTAGAATTGGAAATCTGTAATAGAAATCTGTAGAATTGGGAACAAACCTGCGGGTCCCCCTATCCATAAGTAAACTTGCAGTGTAGTGTTTTTAATGGTGCCCCCAAGACGTCATGCCCTAAGCAATTGCTTAATTTGCTTATGAGCTAATCCGGCACTGTTTTTGGGACAAACGTAGAAGTTCTTAATTATATGTGTTAATTAATGACTTTAAATAATATATTGTTAGTGACATTTTGCCCAACTCGGTTTTACAATGACATTCAGTTAACGAGGTAAACTTGGCCTCGATGATATTTTGACCGAGTGATCTTAAATCATTTTGCCTACTTACTCGTAGAAATGTATGCATTGCTCTTGATTTTACTAATACGTTACATCAGAAGTTTTTAAAAACTATAAATTAAAAGATTTGTTTTTATATAACTTGACAACACGTCTTTAAACAAAAACAAAAACGTGACTTGACAAAAATCTATATAATTAACGAACCTGCTCACAAAATTTCACGACAATCGGTTAAGAAATGCGACCATTAGAGGAAAACAGACGGACGTCTGGACAGACACCGGGCATACGAACGATTTTCGGCCTAAGCTGAAGCATAGAACTTCGTTCGCGCTTCGCTCCCTCGTTCGATAAAGATTTTGTTTATTGCTGTCAATGATGTGCATAAATTTTTCAAAATGAACAGTTAAATAATCTAACAATGACATAACTACTTACTATTTAAACATAGCTTGTCCATGGAAAATTGCACGAATAATATCCTATAATTACTTGTCCATTAAGACCAGATGTGGTTTTGTGGCTGTGGCCCAAATGTGGCCACAGCCACAAAACTGTATAAAAGTCAACGATTTTACAAGTTTTGCTCAACACGTTAGATAACTTATTTTCGAAATAAACTTAACTAGCCAAGAAGCAACAGCAAACAAATCTAATTGAATTGATAACATTAATAATATATCTTTATATTTACAATGCGATGGTCCATGTCATGGCCCAATGATTTAATTATAATAAAAAACAGATTTTCAAAAAGCATATACAAGTTGTATAAATAAACAAATAAATCTTATCAAACTTATCCTATCCAACAACCTTACAACATTTAAACAACATTAAAACAAGATGTTTAGATTTTTTTAAAATAAATCCAGGTTTGGCAGAAACTGAAATAAGGTTACCTACGATTTAATGAATGTATGAAAGTAATAACAACATTATCTTCTTCGGTCTTTAAAAAGGACAAATAGTAGATTGTGTGTCATGGGAGCAAAATTATATGCTATATTTACGGCGACGGCCGTATATTGAATTTTGAGCGTAACGATGTATTCAAGTGCTAAATAATTTTGCTACCGAGTGGCACATACTGATTTCCACACCTTTTATGAGAAGAATCGTACTTATACAGGGGATGTCAGGGCAGTAAAACATAACTTTGAAGCCTCATTCGTGGGCAACAATGTTTTTTCTCTGAATATTAGATGTGAGAATGTTTCTTGTTGCTAGTTGCTTTGAAATCATTTTTAATTATATTTTTAATGAGTATAATTACGAAGCATAATCAAAAACTACTACCATAGAAACGGCTTTAAAAGAACCGGTTTTTGGTTAGTATTATCGATGTAAATAACTATATTTTATTTATTTACGAGTTTGTTACGAGTGAACATTTGTTATATGTTGCCTAAAATAGCTTTACATAGCACCCTAAGCGCATTTTTATAATTAACAATAGAGCGAAATTAAGTTTTAAGTTCTAATTGTAGTACAACGTTAGAGGAAGCACGTGGAAGAAGCACAACACGGAGTTAGCGTACAAACTTATCAATTGGGTGCTATACAAAATATATACAAACTACATAGATCTGCAGGTCGATTGCGTAACATTTCCAATGCGAATTTATTAGATTTAAATGTCAATTAAGTTGTCTTAGCGCCCGTTTAAAAAGTTACGCAATTACCACTCTGGATCGTCCGTCAGTGTTTGACGAGAGACCAATAATGTCAGTCATATTTCGTGGGGATACTTCCATAACTAGAACACACTGAATATAGATTCAGTTATCTGGTTTTGAAAGTATACCCAGGATATATCACATACAAGAAACAAAAACATAATGTAGTCATTTAGAGATAATAATATGAGAGGTGGATATATTTATGATAATCATAAAAATGTAAAAAAACAGTGAAATTTGAATAAAGCTGTTATTTAACATGTACTAACTGCATTAAACGAAAGAAAAGCTTGGTTGTCAATAAAATGTTTTAGTACGTTGAAATATAGAATGGACATTCTGTTGTACATAGAATAGCACGAGGTACTATCGCCCAAGGGTAGGGTTCACAATTTCTGTTCAAAATCGTCTGCATATGCATAGCGAACGCTCGAAAATGATCCTAGAGCTGTGAACCCGTACCCTTGGGCGATAGTACAGTACATACGGTATGCGGTTAGATTTGATATGGTAAATACCTACCCAAAATATTCAAAACTCAGATCTAACCGATTCGCAATAATACTCTAAATAAAAAATGTTATAAACTTGAAATAATTTCAAAATTTGCATCTATTACTTCTAGACGATACGTGAGTGACACCATATTTGTTCAAAAGCACAGTAAGTGAATGTCGTCATAGACAATGAACTCAACAATTAAATGCCTACCAATTGTTAACATGATTGATTTATAGGCAAATTACAAAATGTTATACATATTATAAAATATTAGAATATTTGTTTGGTAAATTTTAGAGCCGTAAGTCCTAAATATCAGACATTTCACCCGACGTGACAAACAAACGTCTTAACTGAAGAACGTTTAAAGTGGTTCTAAAGATAGGCCAGTGCGAAGAGCACTTAGGTAAGATTAGTTTACACCGCTACGCTCGAGGTTCCCGGGACCTCAGCACAAAGTTGGTATTCACAGTGCTTAAAGATAACTACTCGCCTTATGCTATTCAGTATAAGCAGGCCTATCCCACTTCTATTTGGCGTAGACTCTAATTAATGTAGGTATTTCAGTTATGTTAAAGAAGACGTAAAATCATTGAAGCATAACACATTATACAGTGTGTTTGTGAATATATCAACTTATCCAAAAAATATTAAGTTAAGGATTTTTAATATTAATATTGAAATATTATGTAAGAAGTAAAATAACTTAGGATGTTTATTTATCCGTCAACATCTCTCTTTTCATCTCGTAATTGCACTCTCGACAAAAAATAATAATTTATGTTGTAAATATTGACATGTAACATTACCACTATCTTACCATGGGTAGTATAATTTATCAAACGCATGCTGCGCGCGGGGCCTTAAAATGTGAAGCCGGGCCGAGATACCTCCGTTGCGTTCTCTGTCACACCAATCATGGAAGGTAAGTGCAAGGAGTCAAGTAATTCTAGGACTAAAGTGGTGAGATGAATTGAGACAGGTTGCGAATCACAACCAGGCACTCGCCCATAAATCTCATGCGGTTACCCGAAACAGTACAAGTATTAAACGTGCCTCCATCCACCGCAAAAGGAAACTTTGGGGTGAAATTTATACTAGGTGTATTTTGAGGCACGTAAATAAATAAACCATGATTGAATAAAAATATATTTGTTCAGACGTAACGTATGCCTATCTTGTTGGATTTTGGACGAAAGAACGAATGAGAATTCGCACTTATATGTACACTTGGCTGGCTTTGTTTGTTCGCTAAGTTTAAAGCGTTTATCATAATCATAAAAAAAAAAGTCGGTTCTGACTTAGATGTGCCCCTTCGTCTTAGTTTTTGAACGATTAAATCAGACGCAAGTGTCAGTAGCGTCTAATAATAAGGTAGTAGAACCAAAAGATGAACGCCACCCAATAGTTAATTGTTTTGTCAAAAATTTAAATAAAAAAATGCGACAAATCTTATCCCTTTGCCGAGGTTGATATATATACTTTCAGTGCGTTACGCCACACACGTGGCAGTGAGCGGTTGTCGCGTCCAAGCCTCACGCCATGAACACCTTTTTGTATGGAGATCTACTTAAGGAATGCGCTCCCAAATTTAAGCTCTAAATGGGTTAGCCAGGTAATGTGTCCAATCGATACGATAAAGTAAAATCTCCCAAACTCACGACCCACCAAATTATGCAACTTTATACTTGACGGTACCACAATGCTTATTATCTGTCTTGCAGCTGACTTCTACTAAATTATTAATAAAATTAAACGAACCGACTACATGCATTGTTATGCGTGATATAGATTCTTACTTAATGTCTTTAATCGATTATCTATTGTGAATTGCATATTTATTGTTAATTTAAGACAATAGTTGAACGGCGTTCAACTTTTGGGCAAGGTATAGTTTGTTCAAATGCTGAGTTAGTCTTATTGAAAAAACGTATCTAGCGAGAAACATTATTTTCATTGTAGTATCAAGTGTTTTTTTTTACTAAGAAAAAAAGAAAAATTTAACTTTTAATAAATTAAATTAAATCATCTTGATTTTCGTATGCACACTCCGATAAAACAAACGTTACTAGACATTTTTGCATTAAAAGACAACATTTCTTTATTTCTTACAAGCAGCCAACGTTTTATTTTAATGATCACTAAACAATTTTTTTCTTCATTTATTTACAACTTACTGTAGATACTTTTTCCCTTTTTCCTTCTCACGGCATTATATTGCCGGGATCATTGCATGCATTGCGCCTTAGTGTAGAACTTTTGAAGTGCATCAGACGAGTAATTTGCACGATTGGTGTGTCAATGTGCTGTAATCCAAATACCGCAATAATCATGACATACAATGAATTCACGTCAGACTCTTACTTTTAAACTGTTAGTTACATATCGTATTCACAATTTTTCTCGCTTCAACAATAAGGTCTAATAAGCTGTACGACTAATGTTCAATATTTTTTTATAGAAATACAACATCTTCATTAGAGGTACTTTATATTTGATAGTAAAAAAGTACAAAAAGTACCCTGGAAAGAAAGTTATCAGTAAAGTTTCAGTAAATTTAAGGATTTTGAAGGGAATTATTATTTTAGTAAATCATTTCTAAGGAAGTTGCTGTTTATTAATGACTATTCAACTAATATAAAAGGAAGATTTTTCCTTTTATTCTCATTTTACTACATTTTAATTGAAAAAAAAAGGTAATGTAAAGAATTTTAAACATTTAAAATCGAGAAATAATTATTATCTTGGAAAATGGTGATATCTTAAATCAGAAACAAAGTAAAACGCGTGACTCAACCTCAAACAAGAGTAGGTATTAACCTTACAAAGCCAGGTCATTAAATTTTTGCTCTATAATCCGTCAATTTTTATAAAACCTTTTACAACAACTATATTAAACATCGACAACACTAATCTAGTGTGCGTTCAGTACCTAATCATTGTCCGACACTAACAAAACTTCCTCCATTCTAGCTTCACACGTTCCTTGTAAGTCTTGCAGTGGTGCTAAGTAACAGTGCATCGATTCTCTGACGCGCCTCCTGCCGAGGAGTCTGGAGGAGGCTCAGAACTTCTCCCCCCACCACTCCACTCTAGCGCATCAATCATTTCCATCAGCTCTTTGAACACAGCGATCACCCTCCAGTTGTATTTAGCTGAGCACTCCACGTAGCCGCACTTCCAATGCTTGCGAACTAGGTTCACAATATTGCGTCGTTTTTCTCTGGAATCACCGCAAGCGCTTTCGGCAATAGCGAGCTGCTGCAAGCCGCTTGCGGCTGATGGCGTGTTACTACACAACAAGTCTTGCTTATTACCGACCACGAGAACCGGCACATTCCTCATATCCCTACTCTCAACCATTTGGTCTCTCAGAGTGCGTATGTACTGGAAAGTCTCTACGTTAGACAGGTCGAAGACGAGGATGTACGCAGTGGCGTTTCGTAGTCCGTAGAAGCGGTAGTGGGCCCATTCGTAGTAAGAGTTGATGGGAAAGTACGGGATGACGGGTACGTCTGTGATCTTGACTTCGTAGAGATGCTCGTTGATGATCACCGAAGGATAAAACGTGTGTTTCTTGTCCGTCGGTATGTACTCTTCGGAGAAGTCGCTCCAGACGAATTGCTGAAAATAAAATTCAGAATTAATCAAATGTTAAATGACTTTGGTAGGGTTTGAAGGAAGTACGATTTGATGTATTGCATTTTCAGGATATAGTGGGAAACAATGTAAAGTCACCGGGTACCAAAAAACAGCTTAGCACTTGTGCCTCGAATCGAATTATCTGCGAAATGGTAACGGAACTACTTTTTCGACATTAACTTATTCAGTGGCGACGACACACATTTCAGGGGGCTACATTTTCGCTACATACGGAGTTTAAGCTACGGCGTAGCGCTACGAGCAAACCTTAGCAGTGAAGGACTTAACAAGGTTTAACCCGTTTTAAATATGAACCTGTGCTAATGTAGTACCACATAAGCGTACCACACACATGCGTACCACGCAATAAAATACCATCACCGCCAATACAATACTGACCCCCATTTCACTAACCTTAAATTTTCATCTGCCAAGGACAATCGATGTACATTGATTGGTTGACACGTAACAATGCTGTCAAGCAAACACCTTTAAATGCCCACCCAGTTATGTGCGTCGAATTGCGAGGGGACAATTATCAAGTTAATGAATAAGTAAGCTCTCAGGAAAGCAAAAACTTACGCAAACAGATTCCGTAGTACAAAAGTACCCCAAAATGAAATGGTGTATCTAATAAAAATGTAAAATTATATACAGGCACTTTGTCGTTGAAAGCAATTTTGAGGTAAAAATGCCGGCGCGCATGCTCATGCATGAATAAAGCCTCCCAACTAGATTAATATTTTTAACAAAGGACTACTTTGCTATTCTATGCGGCCATAAACGGGTTTACGCCGACCGTAGCGCTTCCTCCAAATATCCTCTGCTTATTATAACTATCTTTTGTTTTTTTAGGTACAGTGTTTACAAATTGTTTGGGTACGGTGACATACACCCTAGTACAGTTTGTTTTTTTAATTTTAAAATGGGATGGACAGCTAAATGACAGGTTTCACCGTATTCAAGCTATTTGAAGGCACTACCTCTATACAATTATTTCAATCCTAACAACAACTATAGTAACGTAGCGGTTAACAAAATACACATATACTCCAAATTTTATTCAAATACACCGTATAGTTTTTGAGTAAAATTGCCTGTGACATACGGCCATAGTACAAACGGACAGACGGACATGACGAAACTATAAGGATTCCATCTTTGGATTATTAGGACCACTTTTAGGATTTTTTTTACCATTGCCTTTATAAATATGCCTACCCACAAGTGTTTGCCTAAGGTTGTTAAAAAGACCATAAGATTTCTCGAAAAATATTTTATCCTATTGAGTATTACACCCTTATAATAAACTTAGTTGCCTTTAACACAATACATAAAATAAAGATGAAATTGTTTGCAGAATGCATCAAAATAAAACTGTGCTTTATAAAAACATTGGGCAAAAATAGTAAGTTGCTAATATAATGCTTGGGTAGGACGAGGATATTATACCTAGTTTGAAAATAAGTTGCTGATTTTCCTTAATTAATCAATCCATCTGCCCCGATAATGGCCACAATTTCCATTATCGATCTTGGTTTTAAAAACCGACACTATAAAGTAACTCAACCAGTCAGTGGTATAGCGAAAATAAACGAACTGAAAACCAGCGCTGTGCAGACACAATGGCTGCCTCAGTACACGCTGAGTCCTTTTTTCCTCACAAATAATGTTATATCTTATCAATATTTCTCGGGGCTTTTGTGAGAAAATAAATATTTGTATTTTATTTTAAATTATTTTTGATTTCGATTTTTTCTTTGTAGTGTTCTGAATGATATTAATCCACTGCGCCAACTGGATCGTCTAGAATAAGTAAATATTATTGCATACAATTCCTTAAACACTGATAACTTGAAGGATAACGATGAAAATCATACGGTTGGTCTGGCAGCTACCGTTTTGCTCACTTCATGCTCTTGGAGTGGACATAAAATATTCATAGAACGAGAAACTTGCGAGAATTACTGACTTGGCAGTGAGTTAGCACGAGAAAGGCTGGGCAATGCGAGATATTTTAACTCTGTTTATACTGTTGGCCAAGCGCCTGACGCGTGTGTGATAAAATCTTACTACGCTATTCAAATTGGGAATGGATGAAAATTTTAGAAATGCCTGATTATTTTTTTGGTAATAGGAATAACCTTCCTCAGCACCAGAAAAAAGTTTCAGGTGTTTCAGCTGCGTCAATTATTTTTGAAAAATATAAACAGTTTCCTCATTTACGTTTTGGGTCAGTTACGGTAAATAGACACTTTCCTTGATCTGTCTCATATTACAAAAAACTATCTTAAATATCTGTGGTGAACTGACACTGGTAATGACCAATATAGCTGCTGCAAGTGTCAATATCATTGCCAGTGTCAGTTTACCACACATATTTAGTATATTTTTTTGTAATATGAGACCGATCGAGGAAGGTGCCGTAACTGACCCAAAACGTAAATGAGGAAACTGTTTATATTTTTCAAAAAAAATTGACGCAGCTGAAAAACGTGAAACTTTTTTCTGGTGCTAAGGAAGGTTATTCCTATCACCAAAAAAATAATCAGGCATTTCTAAAATTTTCATCCATTCCCAATTGTGTCGTTCTTAGGCAAAAGGTACCATTTTTCGTTAATACCTAAAATAGAGCGCTATCGGCATGGCTACGTAATTAAAAATCATTATTTAACCTATAAAGCGTTACCATTATTACAACGAGAATATGTAACTACACTGTGCGTAGAAGTACACGCCCGTCACAATTTTTAATCATCAATTTAGATGCTCTTTATTGAAAGAGAATATGAAGTAGTATATAGTTTCTCGAATAGAGCGGAATCATCGAAATGGGCATCATTATTATTGGACGCTTTTATTTCGCTTAAATATCTGAAATTGATTGAATGACAATGAAATACCTAACGAAGATTTCTTCCTAATTTATTACAATTTCAAGCAGCTCACTGCAATAGCAATTCAAACTTAGGTATGCTACCATGAGCAGTCGCGCCGCAAACCTGGTGCGCCGGGTGCGGAGCAGCAGTCTCGATACCATTCAGGAGCCGTAGCATGGTTGGCCTTGTCACGCGATAGGTGATAGGATAGAGCGTGCGTCACTGGCTGACACCGTTCGATAGAACGAGACGACGCTCTTATCTTGTCACTTGTCGCGTGATAAGGCCAACCATGCTACGGCTGCTGAGAATGATTGCGGACAAGCCTGACCGAATTATTATGCTACACCGCACGGTGCTGCATTCTCCCACAAGTATCATTCAGTGCTCCGGTTTGTATTTAGTTTTATTTTAATTATATCATGTACTTGGTACACGAAATAAATGATGGAATGGAATAAGTCGTCTCTAAGCTATTTCATAAATCTTAGGTAGGTACTACCTATTCGGATATATAAATAACCATCCCAACATACACGTACTATCGCCCAAGGGTACGGGTTCACACTTTCTGTTCAAAATCGTCTGCACATGCATGGCGAACGCTCGAAAATGATCCTAGAGGTGTGAACCCGTACCCTTGGGCGATAGTACATAACCCGAACAACTACATAATACGTACCTACCTGTTTCATCTTTCTCGAGATTTTTTTTTTAAATTACTATTAATTGTATTCAAGAAAAACACAGTGAAAATATTACAAAACAATAGGTACCTAAAACTAAAATTTATTACTAAGTAAGCTGAACTTAAAACTAAGTTTCAAATAACCCGCCCCGCGCCACGATGCCGCGATGTTATTTTGTTTTTCGAATTTATATGTTTATGATGATATCTGATGATATTAATCATACTTTTACGACGTCACTATTATTCTTCTATTTTTATAGCAGAGTAGTAATTAAATCAAGAGAGCGACATTCTTTTGTTTTACTAGTAGAGAGTCTATTAGATTATTGGCTTTAAATCGGTGTTATTGTTTGCCGCGGGCGCTCCCTTCCACACCCGTCAATCACTCTCACTCGCACACCTGCGAGAACGAGCGCGCGCAACAAATGCCAAACCAATTCCATTTGAAACCAAGTCGAATAGTTCCTGTGGTAACTTTCACGGTGACGTCAGCTAATAGGTGTCCTTAATGTTTACGTATACGGTTACGGGAAATTAACGACGTAATGTGTAATATACTGTTTCTGGCTTACACCATAAAACTTGTTTTCCTGTTTCGTGCGTATAAGGATATAATTTTTAAGGGTTCATTTTCGCCAAAATAACAAAACGGACCTCTTACCGACTTGTGGGTTTGTTAGATGGGCGCCCCGAACGCATTTTTCCCCATTGGGTTTTTATTCCCATACGCATTCTGCCACGATCGTGTTTTGTCACATGTACTTTTTTTAGGGTTCCGTAGCCAAAATGGCAAAAACAGGACCCTTCCAGTTTCGTAATGTCCGTTTGTCTGTCTCTCCGTATAGGCATATTACTCGAAAACTATAAGGTGGATTTGAATAAAATTTTGAGGTGTATTTTGTTAGCCGCTACATAGTTATGTACGTAAAGAAATGTCTAATTTTTTTTTTTATTGGGGTACCCGTCATACATGTAACTGCAAGACAAAAAAAAAACATAAGTCCACGTGTGGCAATAAATCGATAGGCCTTTCAAAATAAATATAAGGTTTTTCAGCAATTTTTCAAAAAAATAAGTAATAAGTGTCTGTAAAATACATTTAACTGTGATTTTAAATCGTGGCTGCATGCTGAAGGGTTTTTGCCTCACGCGCCGTTTAACAAAATGGACGATTGATATTTTGTATGTATTATTGCGATTAGTATTAAGGTAAGATGCAGCTAAATTCAACGGTATTTTGAAGCTGCAGTGAGCCGGTATGCGCTGTCAAAAAATATTTTACAAACGTGCAAGAACGGGGTTTTCAAATGCATTTATTTTCTCGCAAATGTGATGAAAAACATTGTGTGCGACGAATGGTAAGATTTTCTTACAAACTCGAGCCATCAAAGCCCTTCGTCTTCGGCATCGGGCTTCTAATAGACTCTCGTTCGTAAAAACGACTTGCCGACTTCGTTGCTTAATGTACCTACTTCCTATTGCAAATTTTAAATGACAACTTACGTATAGTTTCAGTCATTGAAAAAACCAGAAGGTTTTTAAAAGAGTATTTAAGTGAATATTTTGTGAGATATTTGCCCCAGATGCTGCAAAAGTTGTGCCACCCTCTCCTTTCCACTCTCTAACTTTCAAACCGTGGCATTAAAAACAAGGAAAGTCAAGTTGGTAAACTTAATTAATTCTTTTAAGGAGAAATTGTTTTGAGCAGCTCGCAAAGTAAGAAGATCAAGAATAGATAATTTTTTGATGTAGGTATCTATAAAAAAACGCCTTTTCCAGTCGGAAAGACATAACTGTAGTGAGTTTCCTATGGGTTACGTCCGTTTCTGTTAGCACATTTCCATTTAAATTTTGATATCAGCATTTTTCGACTCGCATCTTAGTTGTATGCAGATCGTGAGATCAATCGTTTGTCGGTCGGTGATTTGCGACGATATGGATATTGCAATACTACCTTATGCCCGCGTCTTAGTCTGTTTCATACATATTACATATAACAAAATTAAGCGAAACAATACATTCGATGAAACGTTTGTTGTTGAAATAAGCCACCGTGACTCTTTTGAAAGTCATACAATGAGAAAAATATATATTAATGTAACATGGCACATTGTGATGCGACAGCAGAAGTTATGAGCAACAGACTAACTGATAGTAAGTGTCTCCAGAATGATAGAGAGATGTAAAGTCTCCAAAATCAGTATCTAATGTAGACGCTCAAGAGCAAAGTCGGATGGGCGTTTTCATTCAAAACCTATACGTTTTCTTTTCTCAGAATTTGAAAAGTTTGTGTTTCGTTTACTTCACACTTTTACCGAATTGTTAGCACTTTACAGTGATACAAAAGCGTCCCCATTTTTTTCATTCCGCTACGTCTCGGTTTTTAATACGTTTTGTATAGACCGTCAATATACTAGAAACCAAAAAAATATGAGATATTTATAATAGAGGGTATTTTTCTGTATCAGAATCAATAGTACATATTATGATTTTGAGAAGAAAATACCAAGCAAAAAAGTAAAAAGCACACTTACAAGTGAATACCTTGTACCCTTTGTAGGGTACAAGGTGCCCATTTTCATAGCTGTGGAGTATATTGTCTGTCCATATATCTAACACACATGTACCGCTAACGACCGCCATCGCATATAAGACGTTATTACGCAAGCAATTTACTGTATTACATGTCGCATCAAATTATAATTTAATACCCATTTACATTACGGGGGATTGTCCCAAGAGTCGGGCTTTGCGTTCAATTTATGAATATAGATACATTTTTATATGCATGAAACGATTGGAGAAGTCAATCTCAGAGACGGCGGAATGTCATCTTGGTCATATTTTTGAGAAGAACTGAATAATGCCTTTTTAGATAGATAAATTATTTATTTGGCATTTTGCAACATACAACAAACAAAAATAAAAAAAGTACACAAAAAAGAAATACTTAGAGAGAAAAAGGTAAAATACAAGTAAAAACAAGTGTGTTACGAAAAAGATTAAATATAAATTAAATTAAAGACATACTGTGCGTTGCAACAATGCAAAAAAGGTACTATTTAGCTCAGTTTTGCTTTGCTCGCGTGAGCACCGATATTCTGTTAGTACCTCATGTCACGATGCAGGTGAAATATTAAAAGAAAAATAAAAATAAATAAAAAAGCTTGCAAATAATATTGGGTAAATAAAGAAAATAGATATGTGTGATAGTAAAAATGACATAATTATAAAGTGTCGACATGGAGTGTATATATATTATGAAAAAGTTTTTCATCCATGGCTGCCTAGTTTACAGAAGACCGCATATAATAACACCACTTGCTCTGCTATAGATAATATATAGCCCTACCTATCTATAGAGGAACGTGGTGTTTTTCTTGGTTGTGGTGACGTCGCCAGAACTCCCGAGGATGTATTGTTTCTCGCTGTCAACACAACGAACCCTCAAATCAATAAAGGATCCGTAAGGTGCTTGTGACTGTGCAGTTATTTTGTTCCGTACAAATAGGTACAACATCTTCGTTGTGGTGGTTTTAGACTACCAATACTTATATATGTATTTGCAATATTATCAAAAAAATCTAAATCTCAGGCGTCTTCGAACCGTAGATTTTACTTGTGATTAAATCTTCGAACCGTAGATTTTACTTGTGATTAAATAAAATGTCTTATTTCTGATTATTTTCTATCTGATCGAAATTGTTATAGCCGTTTCTTAGATTCCATTAATGAATAATTAAGTACATCAATATTCAAATATTCCTCGGTTAATATTTTAAAACCACTCATGAATTTACAGTTTCTAGTACAATAACCTTGACAACCATATTCAAGGTAGGTATTATACGCATAATACTGAACAGTGAGTGAGCTAAAAGTCTTCCCATTTTCAGACTTCTCTTTGTCTCATCTTGTTTTACATTGGGGCCCCGTTTGACCTCACTCACGTGATAGTGTTTATGAGATAAAGGATCTAATGTTACCTCGAAGCCTTTAAACGACTGCGAAGAATCTGAGTTTTCTAGCAGATCGGATATAACGAAGTCTTAAAGGTGAAGAAACGTCTACCTAACATAGATGAAGTAGAATGCCACTAATTTACGTACAGAATGTACACTTTCTAAGAAAACTGATCTTTGACTGCTACAAAATTCAAATCATGGCATCCCGCACAAACGCGTTAGCACGAGCACTTTCGTCTATTCATTATTTTTAATTTTTATTCAAACAATTAGTACACAGTATTACAGTTACAGAACTAATGCACTGTGAATCTTAGAATTAGTATTACCTGAATACTTAATATACTACCGAAGAGCGACGGTTATCCATCGCCTCACAGAACCTCAAGCATTCACGACATACTTTTACACAGCTACTAGCAAAAACATCCCAGTCAGATGCAGATGCGAGAAGTTAAGTACATTGAGGCAGTGCAGAGCTCGAATAAGTAGCGAATTACTATGTACCACAGTTCGCGTCTCCGGAGAAGCAAGCAGTGGTCGGTTTCGAGGACGTAGTATGTATCCTAGAATTCCGAGATTGCAACGGAGTGTGCAGTCAGAACCACCACGTAAAATTTTACAACCACTTGTTATTAGTCATCATCATCATCATCATATCAGCCGAAAGACGTCCACTGCTGGACATAGGCCTCCCCCAGAGAGTTCCAAATTGACCGGTCCTGCGCCACCCGCATCCAGCGGACTCCCGCGACCTTTACCAGGTCATCAGTCCACCTTGTGGGGGGCCTACCCACGCCGCGCCTTCCGGTACGTGGTCGCCACTCGAGAACCTTTCCGCCCCAACGGCCATCGGTTCTACGTGCAATGTGCCCCGCCCACTGCCACTTAAGTTTAGCAATTCGGAGGGCTATATCGGTTACCTTGGTTCTGCTGCGGATAGCCTCATTTCTGATGCGATCACGCAGAGAAACTCCTAACATAGCCCTCTCCATTGCCCTTTGGGTGACTTTGAGCCTTCTTATGAGGCCCATAGTAAGCGACCAAGTTTCAGTGCCATATGTCATCACTGGCAACACACACTGGTCAAAGACTCTCGTCTTGAGACACTGCGGGATATTGGACGAAAAGATGTGCCGGAGCTTCCCGAACGCTGCCCAGCCGAGTCGGATTCGACGATTGACCTCTTTCTCGAAGTTGGACCTACCTAACTGGACAGTCTGTCCTAGGTATACATAATCGTCTACAACTTCGAGCGTAAAGTGTCCGATTGTAATGGGAGTTGGTACTACATGGGCATTTGACATGACCTTCGTCTTATCCTTCGTCATATTGTTATTAGTACCGTTACATATTTGATTGTCATTGTCGTAGCACAATGCCGACTACTGCGCGATGATGAGTGTTATACTTCATCATCATCATTGTCAGTCTGTAATCGCCCACTGCTGAGCATAAGCCTCTCTTCGAGTACGCCACTTATCCCGGTCCGGTGCTAGTCTTATCCAGAAATGAACGTCGTCAACCCATCGAGCTGGAGGACGACCGACGCTTCTTTTTCCTGTAAGTGTCCACCAATCCGTTAACGTTTTCGTCCACCTACCGTCACGCTGCCTGGCAATATGTCCTGCCCAATTCCATTTGAGTTTAGTTACGACTTCTCCGACGTCACTCACCTTAGTGCGACGTCGGATCTCAATATTTCTCACTCGGTCTTGTAGCTCAATGCCGAGCATGGCGCGCGGAGTGTTATACTTAGTCAACAGCAATTAGAAAAAAATCTCAACCCCGTTACGGGAGAGCCGAGTTAAGCTGAAACGACAATTGAGACAGGCCTGGTAGTACGATCACGTTTTGAATCACATGCTCCAGCAAGGTTATGGCGTAACTCATCGAACACGCTTTAGGATATTAATTATATTTTTTTTTGAAGCGGAAAATCATTATGCTGTACATTCGCGACACATATAAACCTAAAACTGGTTTCTTTTAACGCGTATTAACTATTGAAATATTATGTGCTTTTTTTAAATATAAATATATATATTTATTTATTTATTACCATTAATATTAGCACTAACAGTTGTACCTTACATGCTAATTAGTAAATTAATATTTATCATGCGCGTTTAGAATATATCATGTTAATGAATAGTAATTATTGTTAAAAAGTCAATTATTTAAGTGGAATCTGATTGAGATTTTTTTAGAAAAAAATTTATATAATATTAATAGGTCTAGGTTATTTAATAATAGGTTATGCAGTTATAGAGCTAGGAATGACAATTTTTCCTAATGGGCAGCAGTCAAAAACTTTGGTTTCGGGCTTAAAAATATGTCCAGTTGCCTGTCACTGTCCAGTATGTCATTTAATAACTATAGTACTAGGTGCAGAGGGGAAGAGGCTAGTGCGCGAGTCCTTGTTGGGGGGATAGCGAAGAGATCGCTGTGACGAGGACGTAGTTGCTTTGCGGAGAGACGTGGAACTCTGAGTCCTATAAGAGCTAGCAGTGGGGGATTGGTCACAAGGCCGCGTATTAAATTGAAGAAGTATTTTACTAAATACATATTCCTCCGGGTCTCCAATGAAGTATACCCTACCATACCATATATGAAACGATGTTAAAAATACTTTGGGGAATTATGCATTTAAGCCCAGTCGAGGCCACTACAGGACGCGTATGATGGACTAATCGCAGCAAAAGCCTTAGACTGCCGTCTAAAACGTGGCGTTTGTGTCCCCACTTATGATAGTTTTAAGTTAGGTCTCCACCGAAAATCAGCGCCTCAGCTTGCTGTGTCTTGCCGTGGCTTTATGCTGAGTGGGGTTCCTGTTTAAGGTCCTCGTATTTGGTTTTTTTCTTTTGCTTGTTTTGTTTGTTTATTTGTGTAATTTGTGACGTTAAATAAATGTATTTTCTTTCTATCTTTCTTCTTTCTAAAACCATAAAGGCTCGGCCTTGTAGAGGGACGTCGCTGGGTCGCGTTCAGAATTCGACCGCGTAAGTGTACTGAAACCTAACTAGCCGTTGGTCCCGGGTTCGAGTCACGGTAAGTTTTACTAAATCGATTTTTATGAGATTGTCCCCCCCAATATTTATTTTATTTTATTATTTATACGCTACTTCTAAAGGTTAAGCAAATAGCCTGCAAATATCCGATCGTGTTTTATTGACAGCTCGTATCTGCTGCTTTCGGTGATGTAACATAATATCGGTCAAAGTTTAATTTAGCCATCAAATATTAATACAATACAACTGAATTTTTACTAGATTTAGCGGAGCAACCCTAATTTTACGGAGCCAAAAAATACCTCGAAAAGGAACTATTCTCACATTTCGTTTCACAATAGAGGAAAAGGTCGGAGGGTCTGATACTTGATCGATGGCACCCATAAGTCATTTCTTCTCAATTCAACATATATAAAAAGAGCCGGTAATCGCTGTTCTTGTTGTGGAGGGAAATACGGAACTGTTTAACGGTAAATCTGGAGTTTTCATTTCTAGCCGAGGCAAAATACGGTTTCGAAAAACATTAATTTATAAAAGCGTTTTTTTTTGTTTATTTCATTTTAAAACATTATTCTGGGATGCTTTATTCAAGAATCCACCAAACTTTCCACCCGGAAGTAATAAATTAAATAATTGTAATAAATTAAACATTCATTGTCTTTTTTATTTTATTTATATTGAATATTGTAAAGCAAATGTAAATGAACCTAAATAAAGATAAAAAAAATATTAATATTTATCCGGACTTTTTAGGAGCTAATTGAATATTGATTTTTTTGATGTCTGATTTTTTGGTGGATTTTGCCTCTAGGTAACAATTTAATTGATAATATATCCGTTACATTAAAAAAATTAGCTATTATAAATTATTTCCAAATATGTCATTTTTTCCATACAAGTTGTCAGTTCATTGCCTGGACTATTCGTCGTGCGTGAATGGGACTTATCCTTTTAAGGGGATGCTTCGACCCACGAATTAAGCACGCCCCAGTGTAAGAGTCACGTTTGTGACTTCCGCGCAAGAGAAAACAAGACACAGCGCTATTCTGCTTTTTTGGACAAATGTTAATGAAGAATTATCTAGACTTTGTAAGTTTTGTTGAAATAGGCTAAAAAAAATGCTAGGTCAAAAGTACCCTAAACTGACGAGCATACATGTATGAGAAATGTTATGAAGGTGAGTGAAGCGAAAGTGGTTTGTCAGGATCGTAGCAAATGGAGATCCGTGATCTCTGCTTACCCCTCTGGGAAAGAGGCGTGATTATATGTATGTATGTATGTTGATATAGGCGGCTATAAGATTTAAGATGTAGTAAAATACCATTATTTCAATTTGGTTATGTCGTTTAATAATGTATTGTTTGAGTTGGCTAAGGTAAAAAAGGAAATAAATTACTAACTTTGATTTTTTGTCGATCATGAAGCTTGTAAGTAATCGTGTCTTGGTTTCTAAAAAAACAACAAAACATTTCGGAGATATGAGGTAGGTAGTATATATTTTACAATTTTCCCATTTATATTTTCCAATATTACGTCGGAACGCAAGTAAAGGTATTTTGAATTGTCGGAGTAGGTATTTCAGGACAAATTGCTTTGTAAATATATAAATAAAACACGTCGAAGGAATGTACCGTAAATTTCAGAAGTCGTTATTAAATTCTTGAATATGATCCTGAGCATCCCGACTATAAAAGAATATTACCAGCGATCAAAAGACGATTGTCTTCACATAACTTCAGATAACACAAGAAACAGAAGTGCCATTGAATATCCCCAATTTTATATCCCAGAGCGACGATAAACTTCTGACCCGTATAATTTAAGAAGCCGAATGGAGAAAATCTACAATTTTTATGAGCACATTTGTGAATCACATTGGAGCTGTTTTAACTTCAAGCTTCACAATATACAGATAGCTAAGGAATCAATTTTAGTCACGGCGATAGTTATGGAAGGTTACGAAGCAAAATTTCTAATATTAAAATTACTATACCAGAAATTTCTCAACAATTCAAAAATCAAATTACGAACATATAAGCAAGTCCAAACCTAATGCATGTTATTCTTCCGCTCATATTTTTAAAATCAAAATTCCTATAAGATACTTATTTTTTTTACAATTAATGTATTATTATTATTAACTGACTTCAAACAGAGACGTCGATCACAAAATTAGCGCTACATATGAATGTAAGAAAATGATAGACGTTATTACAACGTCTTCACTCTCGTTTTTACTCTTGGTAGCAAGCTTCACAACACGCCGCGATACCTCTCTGATAGTCGCCTTCCTTATGCTTGCGTGTAGTGATTCATCTTCTGCAGCTTTAATCTGGTTAATCCGTCTCATTGGTGACCTGCCTCGCGGTCTGGTGCCCTCGGCCTTTCCCTGGACTACAAGTCGCTCGATAGCTGCGTCTCCACTTTTTAGCTTAGTTAATTGCTTTAGCAGTACCGCCTACGAAGCTAAGTGGGTTCGAATCACGGTAAGGGCAAACAATTTGTGTAATGAGTAACTTGTATTTGTCTCTGAGCCTTAGATATTATTATGTATTGAACTATACTTTTTTAAATACTATAACAGTGGAAAACAAGCATATGGCCTGGTAAGCAGACGCCTGTAGACGCTTGTGACCGTAGCTAATCTATTGATTTGAGGACTCGTTGTGTTGACAGCTAAACGTAAACACAGATCCCACACTTCCACAAGCCTCGGTACCTATTCCATCATTATCCTCCTAGCGTTATTCCCAGTTGTGCTTTAAAGGGGTTGGTCTCGGACTTTCTAGAACCCAATTTGACTACATCTGATATTGGCCTAGTGCTTAAAGTGACTACTCCATAATGAGTCGAGCACTCAAATCTAAAGTCGGTCCTGGCGCTTCGCCGGCCGCTGCCGCGGCACGCTCACTTCGCTCGATCGGCTCGCGCGCTGTAGGGTCGCAGTTCAACCTAACTCTCCTCCTCGCTTCGCTCGTCGTCGTATCTACACCGACCAAAGGAGGTTTGAGTATTTGACCAATTATGTAGTAGTCACTTCACGCTCTAGGCATATATCAAACGTAGTCAAATTAGGTTCTAGATAGTCCGAGACCGAAACTGCAACGGAACTGTACATCGAATTAATCCAACTAGGCAGTGTAACAAAGTAAAAAGCAATAATACCTGACTTTCAACTTTTACCCGTCGCGGTGATATAGAAACTCGTGGTAATTGCAGAACTTTCCCCGTTCGTGTGCTTAAAATGTCGGGACGAGGTTAAAAATGAAAGTCTAATGACAATTTTTACGGTTAAAATCAGTTTCAAGATAGATTGATGACGTACGCTTCAAAAGTTTCGCAATTACCGTGCTCATTGTTATATACTTACTTAAGTAATATAAAGCGTGTTAATTTCATAAGAACATTTATTTTAAGGGCTGAAAGTATAAGCCCTAATGAACGTAAATTGGTATCTCTAGTTTTAAAAAAAAAACGGTTAATTTTTTTTCATACAAATTAATTCGGCCCGCAATGTATTGGTAACAAAGCTAACAACTGACAGTAACTAGCTCTGCCTCTCTGAAACGTCAAGTGAATGTTAGCAGTACATTGCTGCTCGAGAACATTTAAAAAATTAATAACTCTCCATTAGAAAAGGTATTTTTTATATTTTTTCGATAAAGCGGTTCACAGCACTGAAAGCTATCGTTCCTTAAAATAAAAGTTTCTTATGGAAGTCACACGCTGTATTGTTAAGTAAGTAAATAACAAAATGTCTTAAGTTTAATGAATATGGACCACTTTTAGGCACTTTACTGTCCTACAGTTGACGTCAAAGATATGTTTACACTACCTAATTCCTTTTTAATAAGGCGAAAAATGTATACATAATTATCATGAAGGACGCCCATTGTCATGTTTTCCTTTCGCTCCAGGTAGTCAACAAGTGCATAAGTACCTGTATGATGCTAGTTTTGCCGACGGCTGGGGCGCCAAGCAGCACCACCTTGATGAGGTCCAAACTGTCTGGGCTGGGCTCCACACTGGGAGCGCCCACCGTCATGGTACCCCCTCCCCCACGCTCCAGGTAGTCCAAGTCCAACTCTGGAACAAAGATTACAATATTTTTAAAATCTTTATTTGTAAACAGTCACATTCAATGAAAAAGCATCTTATTTTTAGCTAATATTTCCAACCAAGGCGTCGTCACGGATCCGAGAGAAAGGTTAGGGAGTAAGGGATGAAATATGCAAATCTATACTACCTACTATTATAAACAGGTAATGTTTGTAAGTTTGTTTTACTTACTGTAAATATATGTCTTTAAATTAGACGTAAGTTTAAATAATTATATTTTTTTACGTTAATAATTTCTCAGGTACTCCTGTACAATAAGGCAGTTTGATCTTATAAAATATTGCAATCAAGCAGAAATGCACTTAAATGACAGAAAAAAAATGGTCCGTTGTTGATTCCAAACGCTCATAGATTGCTTTTGGTAAGCTCTTTGTTAGGAATTCATTGAGTCACTGGTATTTTAATTAAAACGTCCAAAATATTCTTGTGTATTTATGTATGAGGACTTTGATATTGTGGAGGCAAATTTGTCAAAGGAGCTTTTAATACACACCTAATATTTCGTATTTGTGGTAATAGTTTGCAATTCAATTGTGACAAAAAATAATAACGACCAATAGTTAGAATGAAGTAAAAAAAGATTTTCGCTAGACTTATTTTTATAAAACTTTTCATTCTGTAGGTCTGCAACGTTTTCCAGGAAATGGCGTTGAATTGAAGTAAGTAGTACGAGGTAAGGCTCTTACAAACTAAGGTTTTATAATGGAAAATGCTTGTACTGAGAAGTATACTATTACTGACTTTCAGTAAGGTTTTTATACGCTGTTGTTTAGTTTTGTTATTCTTAATTGTATGGTAAAATTTCGTTTTATTGTGGAAAAATAGTAGGCTTGTGACCTTGTTAAAATTGATAACGTAGTGTTGCTAAATGTTGTAAACCATCATTAGTTAAGCTTATGAGCAATTATTACTACTGAAAGCTATTGGTGCAGGTTGTGGTTATCTTTAATTAGATAAGCATCTAGTTAGAATAGAAATAGAACTTAGATATAGTAAGATATATTATCTGTTGGTAATCCTAAATAAATACATAATAATAATAATAAATTATTTCCAAGTGGTTTAAATATTTATTTTTCTCCTTAAAATTTACGTGTATTTTTTTACTCTTCTGGAGTGATAAAAGTAACTTTTTATTTCAAAAACACTAAACAAAACAGAAATAAATACAAAAAATTCTTTTGAAAACAATAATGCAAAAACTATTATGATTACATGATGTTACCTCAAAATCTGCATTGACTGCTGAGCTATGAATTGATCTCGTGATGCCAAGATACGTTACTTGGAGGTCTACAATTTTAGAACATACATACATACATACCCAAAATTTAGAGACAAACCCAAAACGCTTCATAAATAAAAATAAAATAAATAAATAAATATTAGGGTACATTCTTACAGAAATCGAACTAGCTCAATAGTAAGCTCAATGAGGCTAGTGTTATAGGACTAGGTTACTAGACGACGAACTATAACACAGGACAGCAGGTAGGCAGGTGTGTGTTCATACTAATTGACATAAAAGTATGACGTCACAATCTGCTATTTGTACTAATCGTTGTGTGGAAAATCAAGTAAATTGGTGTTTCGATCGCGAAATACTGCGTTTAGATCCATAGTAAAAAAAAATTGTTTCTATAAAAGTTAAAAATTCTATTAGTAGCTTTAAATTTACTCTATAACAATAAAAATTCCTTTTTTTTTTCGAAACTCACCATCTTTTAATGATTTTAATTGATTTACTGCCATTAAATTAATAATCTCGAGTTATGAATTTTCCAAATGTCAATTTGAAAATCCACTACATGGAAAATTGTCCAGCCTGAATAATGCTAAAATGTAATTACGTCCTAAAAAGTAAAATTGACATACCTACTTGAAAAGTCGAAAGGGATGCATCCATATGGAATTACGTGCACTCCAAAAATATGACCTATTGGAAATACTTACGTCATATATGAATTTTGTACAAAATATTTTATTTTCATATTAAGTTTTGATATTACATTAAATTAGACAACATTCACTTTGCACGTATTTAATTTTTTTATTTATTTTATTTATTTCAGTAAAGCACTTTACAATGACTTAAAACTAAATACAACGTCCCACAAAACTGTTTGCACAGTTTGACTGTGGGATCCATGAGTCTATATAATTTGGGATAGTCTTAAATGATAATGAGTCTATATAAAGTGGTAAAGTTCTAATCAGTCTATATAATTAGTTAAGTCTTAAGCAAGTAAGAACAGCTTTAAATGATGTTGTATAAAGTGGATAGGTAACTAGATATAAGATATTAGGTATTTAAGTATTTAAATACTGTCGAGATAGTGTTTCAACACGGCTCTTTTAAATTTATTTTTGTTTTTCTCTTGTCTTAAAGCCGCAGGTAAGGCGTTAAGCAAGTATGGTAAGCGTTTTTCGATGAGCCTATCCCCGTAGTAATTGCTTACTCTGAGAACGGCAAACTTACCTGTAGCTACGGATCTGGTGCCATATGTTTGGCTCATTTGAGATAAGTTACTTTCTTGATTGCCGTGCTGATTGACTAAAATTAAGTAATTATGTCTAAAATAAATATAAACCTATTTCATACTGGACAAAATTCCATTTGGGCTAGCTAGATTCATTTTGAACAAGAAACAAATTGGTCATAAAAAATATAGATACAATTAAATTTTAACCAGATTCATCTTTGGTGGTATTACTTTTGGTCCAATTTCAAAATGGTAATTTCGTGTGGACGATTTTCCATTTGTGCCGAAATGACAGTAAATCCAATTTTACCACGAGTCTACACCCGTAATAACCATTAGTATACTATGGAATAAATACTCCTACTACTTGTATAGCCGTGCTAAAACATCGGTTCGCGCCGTTTTCCATACATAATTGTAACCAATTTCACTATAGTCCTTTGCCATCACGTGTTTTATTTATTTAATATCAAACTAGTTAAAAATATGTAGAGAAGGTTAACATTGAATGCTGCAGCCTACGTCTTGCGTGTTTGATCTATGCCAGTATTGCCACAAACATCTACAATAGGCGTGTGGTCACTAAATAAACTAACCAATAATGTTGTACTTTCTCGAAAAAGGATTAAAAATGTAGGTAGTCAAATGGAGAAAAAAGCAACGCAAAAGGTCAAATAATCACAAAGTTACAAGCATCCAAAGATTTAAGAGGGGGTATATTCTGTCTCTTTTTCGCAAGACGCACATTCATCTGAAACGGTTGTCATTTAATATGACGCTCGATGGTCGTGACGTCACAATCTACGAGCGTTTTCTCTCTCTAACAAGCAATATTAAAACGGTTGTAGCTTCGTAATTTTTTGAGATACCTACATGAATGGGATTTTCGTCATTAGGCATATTTTTTTGCCTTCTTTCTTTTGAAGTTATAATAAATTTAGAGTCTACACCCCTATAGGTTAAATTAGAACTGCATCATGTGTCCCCTTATGTCCAAGAGAAGAAATATGTTTATCACCAGCTCATTCCCATGCCAAAGAAGTCGCAGGTATGTACCTATAGCTAGTAATTAAAAATAAGTAATAATTTCGCGCTCTTTCTGGCACGTTTGTTTAGTGTGCGTGGGAGCGGATGCGAAACATAACCAATAGTCCAGTAATGCACAGATGAAGCTATTTTCATTCCCTAAGTTAATTACTGACACGCCTTCAAAGAGGAAAAAAGAAATGGGGAGATGTGCCATTATCGTGATGTCGGCTTTTACGACGAATTTATATAATTGAGGTAAAATATAGTAGATTATATGGGTAATTATGGATGTATGTACGCCCGCGTGTAGGTATGAAACTTAGTCTAACATAAAATTATTTACAAAAAAAACAACAAAATAAAAGTGTACAAAGACAAATGGGATACACCTACATATTAAGAGATAAGAGAAAAAAAGGAAATTCAGTAAATCTTGTATTTGTAATGTTGACAGAATTTAAGACTATCAATAATTGGAATTTAAGTTCCTGTTGGAAGACACACACTGTACAAACTAATTAAGCGCAAACATAAATAATATTATGATACTACAAAAAGCATTGAATGAATGGATGAAAAATATAAATCTGGTTCAATAAACTTATATTGGTTTATTAGTAGGTATAGAAAATTTATATTTTTACGAGTGGTCGGTTATTGATTTAGAAGTATTTTTACCCGACTGCCGAAAAAAGGAGGGTTATGTTTTTCGAGCGTGTGTGTATCTATGTATGTTTGTACCTATATATGTATGTAGCCCTGCAGCCTAAACCGTTTGACGGATTTCGACATATGAGAAGTCGTTGGATTCCTCTTAATGATGGGAGTGACATAGACTATAATATTTGCAAAAAAGCAGTTGGGTTTTCGAAAAATCTTTTGATTTCACTTGTTTTTATCGAGTATGAAATAGTAAACGTATAACTGTACACCTGAATGGATTCCGCTAAGCTACCAACAATTACTGCAGTGTGTAAACAAGCTAACGGCCGGGCTACTTGATGCTAAGCAAATACCGTAGCCTACCTAAACTCCAGAAGAATCGTCACCGAGTTGCTGACCCATAATTGATTTAAAGATTCGTTGTGTTGACAGCTACAGAGATATGCAGGTCCCCTTACTACGAGTATCAACACAGCGCACCCTCGAGAATAATGGCGATCTCACTCACCACAGGAACAATACACCACATAGCTACAGGGCAAGTAGTGGTGTAGACTCAAAATGTATTATTAGGTACTTCAAAAGAAAGAAGGCAAAAAATTATGTCTAATAACCAAAATCCCATTCAAATATCGCAAAAAAATACTAAGCTACAACGGTTTTAATGTTACTTGTTAGAGAGAGAAAACGCTCGGGGATCGTGACGTCACGATCCCCGAACGTCATAGTAAATGACAATCGTTTCATATAAGGGTGCGTTTTGCGGAAAAGGGACAGAATATACCCCCTCTTAAAACTTTGGACACTTATAACTTTGTGATTATTTAACCTCTTGCGTAACTTTTGTCTCCATTTGATTACATTTTTAATGTTTTTTCGAGAAAATACAACATATTTGATTATTTTATTTACTTAGTGTCTACAGTCTACACCCCTATTGCTGCGGTTTTAAATGAGCCAGATGTTATTCCGCTGTTGTAAAAGTTAGTAGTATCAAAGATTCGCTCTACTTAAAATCACACCATTTAACGGTATCAAACATAAGTTAAATTGTCTCCCCGTATTCTAAACATAACTAATAAGTTTGGTAAACGCAACAAATGGAACTCACTCGGAATTAAATATTGCTTATTTATAAATCTTTGTTTGTGTTTGAGACGCTACGAGCACTTCGATGACAACTTTTGAAGTTATTCACTGTACAGAAACCTATTGTTTCTTTTGCTTTGTTTTGACATGTTCAATTGTTCAATCCTCCCAAACTGCCAAACTTCATTTGTTTCAGAGACATTAAACCGCGAACTGTCTAATGTTGCTAATAGTAATAGACTGTTGAATTGGACATATAGTTCAATGTAACATTTGACTTTTGACGGACTAATTCGTCTACGTTTTTTCGTTGAAATCTAGATTATATAACATCAAACAGAAATATTGGCCAAGTTATTTCGATGATTATTTTAACAAATGTAATTTTTTTAGGTGTAATTTTTTTTTGTTTGCATGACGATTTCCGCACGATTTTTCAGATCTTATAAAGAATAAGTGGTTACCTAATTACCTATCGTAATCGGGTAAGGCCGTCAAAATTATGTTTTTTTTTGAACGAAAGTCTGATTTTGTGTTACGTTTTGTTTTGTATTTGGCACTTTTGAGATACTTTTGTGTTATGCATAACACAAAATTTGTATTACACGTCATACAAAATCTAACACAAAAACCAACATGAATTTTGACGGTCTTACCCAAATTTCTCTAAATTTTCTTACCCTACTGTAGGTATCGTTTGTCCGAATTCTGATTTCGGTAAAAAGCCGTTTTTCTCTGAAACTATGAAGTTTTCAGGATTATTGTAAAATAACTAACCTAATTAGCCTACACGGTAAGTATTTCAAAAGATTCAAAAACCTTGCGCACCTGTAACTGGCAAACTATGGAGGTACAATTAATTTCCGACTTGGTACGCAATAGTACATTATGGGTACATTTTATCACCGTAATCACAGCTTCGTAGGATTATGTGGCCAGGAGGGAACATGTAGGTATAATATGTATAATTTCGGAAAAAAATGCAATAGAGACCATATATCGAAATCGAAATGATTAGGACGCGCAAATGCAAAAGTTTTCTTTACAGTATATATCAATTAAAATCAATAATATATTACATTCATATTTCTTTAACCGGTAACACAGGCGATATTCCCGGCATTATTGCCGGTGGCAGTATTCGTGTATGGAAATATTGGCAACGGCACATCAAAGTGGTCGTATTTCAAATATGCAAATAATAGGGACGGTCGAACTCACAAGGGGCTGAGCACTTTTTTACCGTGTCGCTTTAAAGTCGTGTTTAAACTGCCATACGAAGTTGGCAAACGGGTGAAAGCGACAAGGTATCAAGGTGTTCAGCTATGATCAGTCAGCATGTATCGCAACACGTCTTTATTACTTTAAGAGTAAGGATGTGTAACAATATATTTGGCTACTCAGGCTGCTACCTACTCGTAGCTATACGATACTGACTGTATTAATGAGTTCGACATTTATAAGCTCATATATGATGTTCGATGCTATAAGATATCATTGAAGTATATGTAATTACATTTCAGGTCAATTACCTCTCAATTGTGCTTAGTCATTATGATTCAGGTAGGTGCATTTTAATTTGGACATCAGAAAGGTGTTAACTGCTAGAGTAAAACTGGTAAAAAAGAATTAGGCGAAATTAAATGAGTGTATCACGAGTGCATGAAACGAAACTGGTAGATTAAAAAAACCGGTCAAGTGCGAGTCGTACTCGCCCACCGAGGGTTCCGTACAAAATTACAAATGTGTAGTTTTCAGATTTTTCCCTGTACTTGTAGTAGGTATAAGACAATATTACTTGCCAAATTACATAGTCCTAGGTCAAGGGAAAGAACCCTATAAATTTTGATTCCCTTAGAGTCTCGAAACATATTTTTTTTGCGGCATAAACGGTTGTATCTTTTTTTTACTTTATCACATCTTCAAGGGACTGTAGGCGTGAGTATATGGTTTTAATATCAAGTCGATATCTCGCGTTCCCGAGTTAAATGGTCTTAACAGACAGACAGACAAACGGACAACAAGTAGATCATATAAGGGTTCCGTTTTTTCCTTTTGGGGTACGGAACCCTAAAAATATAACAATATTTTTAGTGTTCCGTACCAATAAGTGTTCCGTCGGACCAATTTTGGTACGGAACACAAAAAATATTTTTATTTTAAATAAACATTTCGTTTGCAAGCTTGTAGTTCTCAGCGTCGTTTTCTTGCGATTTATTGCCATCATTGTGATGTGCAACAATGACAAGGTATCTAAATGTGCCCCGTTCTCACATACCGAGAATTTTCGTTTGCTTCGTACAATTTCCTCTGCCATTGTCGTCTTCCTTGTCCCTGTTAGGTGTACTGTCAAATCTGTTCATCTCTGAACTACCAGCCACAACACACACTTGATATATTCATACATTATACTAATATTTTAATTTCATAAAGCACACCAGTTCATACTTTTAAATATGACGCCTACACTTAGTAGAAACTATTCTTAAAAACACATGACACTCAGCTCCACAGGCACTAAAATTTATTGCAACAAATTTCTTTGTCGCGTTTCTTTATCGCAATCGCGTAATTTTTGGCGGGAATTGATCGCGACTGACTAGCGTGTCTCCCGGCAGCGTCACGGGAGCGACTGCCGCGCGGTCCCGGAATCCCGTTGCGAATCGCGGCGTCTCCTACGAAATTCAATTAGGGCGAACCGAAACCTGAATTCTGTTAGTGTACTTTACGGATGTTTGGGAATATATCGTGGCTCTAAAGTCACACTGTTGGTATAAGGATCATCATCTTGAAACTTAACACATTGACTACCAGGAACCCGCGTAGCGGGCGCCTACGCCGTAGGCGCTTTCCGCTACATAAGGGATAAACCACGGGATTGGCTACGAGCGTAGCGCGTAGCGATTCTTGGCAACAGGTAAAATAAATATTTCAAATGCTTGAAGGAAAACATGCTGCAAGGAGGTAAGGAGAGCAGTTGTAGAACGTCACAATAGAAAAAAAATACATACCTATAAATTCCTACCTACACACAGTGTCGTAAAAGACTAGTTCTAGAACGCGCAGAACTAAATCGTAGGACAAAAATTACTGCTTCTAGTTCTCAAACTCAAAGACCCAGAGTATTGGGTCAAGTTGAATGACAGTCATCTGTGCAACAGATAAGAAATGACTATACAGTTAATAAAAATGTGTAGGTATTATATCTAGTATACTTAACTATCATAAATAAGTATAGTTCGAAGAACTTCTCTTTCTCCATCGAAATATAGAGGTAAAAATCAGCCTATACACAACCCGCTGCTGGGCACAGGCCTCCTCTCGTGGATGAGATGGTACGGGCAGTAGTCCCCACGCTTGCCCGGTGCGGGCTGGGGACTTCACATACACCTTTGAATTTCTTCGCAGATGTATGCAGTTTTTCCCACAATGTTGTTCCTTCAACGAAAAGCTAACGGTAAATATCAAATGACTAGCTTTTGCCCGCGGCTTCGCCCGCGTACTAAGCGTAATTTTTAACCGTCTACAAAAAAGGCGGTTCTCAGTTTGACCCGTATGTTCCGATTGAATTGCAATTTGGCACTATACTTTCAAGAATTTTCATGTCCCACCATATTCAATTTCAAAATCGATGTCATTTTCGTAATTAACGTCTCAACAAACCATTAAAACGACACCCATAATGATATTTAGACATTTCAACCCCATCGCACCCCAACAGGGGAGATGGTATTTCACGTCCGCCACGTTCGATTTTAAAATCGTTTTTGTTTTCGTTCAGCGACCCGATAAACCATAGAAACGATACCCACGTTGATTTTCAGACTATGTCACCACATTTCCCCCTTTTAGGCGTTGAATTCTCAAAAAACCTGAAACACTTCTTTACTCATTTATCGTTAGGAATACTCCTGTCAAGTTTCGAATAAAATAATATAACTAATCTTGTTTCCCCATTCAAACTTTGGACCCCCATTTGCACCTCCTTAGGGGGTGAATTTTGAATGACCCTTTCTTAATGCACCCCTAGCAATATCCTCGATAAGGAACCTACGTGCCAAATTTGGAATCTCTAGAACCAGCGGTTTAGGCTGTGCGTTGATATGTCAGTCAGTCAGTCAGTCAGTCAGTGTCTTCTTTTATATATTTAGAAGAAGAAGATATTCCGTCCGTAGAGTTTAGGAGTTCGTTTATGAGTTTCGAAAATCTCGTTGGTACGAGCCGGGATTCGCACCCGCGACCGCTTTTTGGCAGCTGCATGCCTAACCACTAGGCTACCGAAGCTTTTTTAGTTGATATAGAGGTACATAGGTAAGAAAAGAAAAAATATGCTGCGCCCCAAGTATATGGCACAAAGGTGCAAAGCGTAAGTGTTACTTCCCGTTGAAAGTAGCCGATATATTTATTAAATTCCGAGCCAAATTGCAAGATATCCCATTCTTCCTTTCCAATTTGTATTCAAGAGGTATATTCGCAATAAAAGAAGTAGTAAAGGACTCGAGCCGATAATTAAGTTCAGCTCCAGCGTTCTGTTTCACTGCTATACGATTCATAACCCATCTTAACTCACGTTACCTCTCGTCGTTTATTCAAGAGCTAATGAGGTTATATTTTTTTTGATATCTGATATTAAGTTGGATTCCATTCACATTCAGTGAGGGGAACCCGACTATCGGGTGCCTACGTCGTAGGCCCTCTGGAGCAGTACTACTATTAAGTAGTTCAACCGGTAGTATAAATAGTAGTACTAGTCACTATATTGGAGAATTGGTAGTACAACTATGCACCTGTCGCTTTCATTGCCTCTCTGACCCACGGCACAACTACGCTGCTCAACTGGATGAGCCGTTGGGAATTTTAATTGCTCATAGCACACCTAAGTTATTAACAATCATTTTATTGTTTTAAACACATGTCGCGAAAGAGGACAGTATGTGATATTTCAACTTTTTCAATAACTTTTTGTAAGTTTTTTTACCACTAGTTGTCTTTACACGTGAAGAATTCGCAAGTGCCACTATGTGCATTATTCACGTCTTAAGAGATGAATTTCACAATACAAAATAATTAATCCAAAAAAAGTACCAGGAGACCCACAGGCGACCATACATTAATAGGAGGTTCTCGTTATGAAAATAAAAGTCTTGTTGGAATACAAATTAATGTGTTGTATTAAAAGTTTAAATAGATGAATGGGAGAGGGACACTTAGACAAAGTTAGTCTCTTTTGGCTCGTTTTGAAAAACGAGCCGCTTAGGTATCTATGACTAAAAAGGTTTGATAAGGTACCGCTTCGAGTATAGTGGTCATGATCATTTGTAAATAGGTTCAGTTGTGTTCGAGTCTTACTGTCGCATTACATGTGGTAAATTAACCGAGTAGAAAAAAGATAAATGAAATAAATAGCGTAAGAAGTAAAACATGAATTATTTTTTTACTTTTATTGCCCCGTTTTACTGCTGGTATTTAATTGAAGTTTTTAATTTTTTTGTAATTTTTTTATATTTTGGATTATACCAGCCCTAATCTTACAGTCCACTCTTTTATTTAACACCTACGGACCTGCGAAGATTTTACAGTCTTTATAAAGTAATGAATAGAATAAAAATCTGACAAGTGCGAGTTCGACTCGCGTGGTGAAGGTTCCGTAAAATATTGAGAATTTTCCCGTTACTTTGAATACTCAAACTTCTCATAGGTTTTCCTGTAATCTTTAGGCAAGGAACTATTTTCCATATTTTTTTCAGAATTATAAACCTAGTAGTCTCGGAGATAAGGGGGGAATGCTCAATTTTCGTCTTTTTTCCTAAATTACTTCAAATCTGTTTTCGCTAAAATTATAAAAAAAAAATATCTGAGATGCTTACAACAACACCTTTTATTTGATATGTCACACAATACAGTTTGCGAACCTTTTTTTTTAATTTTCCAGTTTACCCTCCTAAAGTGGCCCTCTTGTTCAGAATTCATTAATTTACTTTACGCGTATGTTTACCAAATTTCAACTCAATTGGCTCAGTAGTTTAAGAGCAAATCGGTTGTGACAGACGGACAGACAGACGTACGAGTGATCCTATAACGGTTCCGTTTTTTTTCCTTTTGAGGTACGGAACCCTAAAAATCTGCCATGTGTCCAACTAGTTGAACTCGCATACAGATTGTGGACAATACCTATGAAAGCCAGAGTGATTTCCTTGTATTATTTGTAGAATACACTAATACCAGTTCTAATGACCATTGGTTGTATCATTTGCACTACCAGTTGAACTACTAAGTAGTACTACTGCTCCAGAGGGGCCGTAGTCGCTTTTCGCTACATACGAGGAAAACCGCAGGATTGGCTATGAGCTTAGCCTAGGTATTTTTTTTATCGCTAACCAAAAATACAAAATTATTACCTTAAACTAAAGATACACCAAACTGCGAAGCAGTTTGTTGGCGATGCGTGCGCAGTTTGTTAATGATCATTATACACCGTGGGCGTTAATAACCCGAAAGATTTAAACCACGTATTTTTGACGACAGTACGAGTAAATAATGCTATATCAACATGGGTCCAATTATGTGTCTTAATTAAATTATACAAATTATACAAATTAAATCATATTAATTGACCGCTTCTTTGTGAACAAACCTTTACTCCAGAGAGTGAGCGAGTTTAATTAATCTCAAGCTGAGAAACAGAGAGCGAGCATGACACTTCACGAATCACTCCGATATCATACGATCCACGGCGAATGCAGTGACTTGTGTTCCATGACAAGAAGTGTCATGTCTAGCATGATGTTTACGTTGAAATTATTTCAATTTATTGGCACCACAAAATACCACAAATTGTAGGTATCCAAACTTTAGTAGTTACCACAACTTTACAGTGCAGTTATTATTGTTGATACTTTGCGTTGATATCTTTTCCTTTGACTGACGTAACCAAAACCATTAACCATGATTATATCCGAAAGAAATCATACCTATTATTGTTTTACCTCATACTATTATAGCTGGAAAGAGATGATTACTTTGTTATAATATCGATCATGCTAATCAGTATGTATTTTAAATTCTCGATGTGTTGATTTATACTAAGTAAAATAAAGTAAACAACTATGTTAAACAATTACGCATTTTTATTAATTTAATGTATTAGGTTTTCAAAGTGTGTACCACCGTTTTCAGCACAAAGATTTAATCTTAAACGGATTTCATTATTTAGGTTCACAAAAGTGTTCTTTATCTCTTCTGATGCCGTTCCAATTCTTCATAATAATTCTTCTCTAGAGTTCACTGGTGTTGATTATATCTTATCTTTCAGAGTTCCCCATAGAAAAAAATCCAATGGAGTTAAGTCGGGTGACCGGGCGGGCTAGGATTGACATAATTACACACATTAACATTGACTAGTCGTGCTACAGCTCTTGACGATAACGTTGGATCTTCTGTAATCAAATTCATTATTCGATCATCTTCGTACATCTAGATTTATCGCGCTTTCTCTTGGAGTCTTTCTAAGCCCTTTTTCCCGAAACTGTCGGTGGATATCCACAAAAGTAGAATGATGAGGTAGACGACGATCTGGGCATCTTCTTCGGTATTCGGCGACTGCCTGGAGCGAGTTGCCATCCGCTAAATAAGCCGAAGGATAATGCGGCATGGCGAATTTATTTATTACAGTCAATCAAATTTTCAACGTGATTTTATCTTGCGTGACAATCAGTAATCATTTAAAATATGTCATTTTCGTGGCATCAATTTCAAACTATCAGTGAAGGTAAATAGTTTGCACTCTCGCGATTGAGGACAGAACAAAAGTAGACAAGACTAGATTTCTAGTCTTAGTGATAAGAGAAAAGAGGAAAGCTACTTGTGTGATATCATAATAATTATTATTTAAAGCACTACGCTGTATTTTAGTTGCAAGTCACATCCTTTTATCATGACGAAAAATTTTCGCTAATGAAACCTTTTTGTAGGACAGATACCAAACTTAATTAAGTAAAACTGGCTAACAACCATGCAGTTCGTGCGTCTGCGTGTAAAAGTAGTAGGTGGCTACCTCACGCCCTTAGGGTGTGTTACAATTGAGATTTTGTAACTTGTGATTTGTTTTAAATAATTAATATCTCTTAAATTATGGGTTTTTGGACTATATGTTATATAACTTTATATACTCTAATTAGGCTCTAAAATCGTTGGTTTAAATCTTTCGGGTTGTTAACGCCCACGGTGTATATTCATTACAACGAAAAAATCTGCTATTATATTTTTACCTTTGTGTTTTTTCCATACAAGTTGTCAGTATATATGTATAAGGCTTGTTCACGAAAAAAAGTAGCCATCGAAAACTAAGTCTCCACTGTCACCCAGTAGGTCTAGGTAGTTCAATCAAACCACAATTAGATAGCCATCCGAGTATTCTTTTTATGTGTAAGAATGTTAAATCCATCAAATGCCAGTTAAGGCTTAAAGCTAAAATGATTGCATATAAATGTGTCTACTTCTGGCATGATTTAAAACAATTTATGATATTCGTGGAACATTATAGCATCGATAATCTATTTGAGTAAAGGAAAAGAAAGAACCTCTATGACCCAAATGTGAAGATTACAAAATCTAAGACTACAATCCAGAGAAAGTTAGACTAAAAATGGATAGCAGCTGATATAAATATCCATAACGCAACTCAAAACGATATAGACCTTCTTTTTAATTAAATTCTTTAAAAATGTCTTTTCATATTGAAAACCTTAACTATACAACAGTGGTTACTTTTTCTCGTGGTCATTGTAACCCTCAGGCTCCGTAGCATGGTTGGCCTTGTCACGCGATAGGTGATAGGATAGAGCGTGCGACACTGGCTGACGCCGTTCGATAGAACGAGACGACGCTCCTATCTTGTCACTTGTCGCGTGATAAGGCCAACCATGCTACGGCTCCTGAAGGAATAGTGATGACTGGGCTAAAAAATGAAAACTTTGAAAGTTTGTGACTCTACTCAAAAACGGGAATTTTATCAAATTCTTATGATATGACAATTTACTGGAGACGTTAAACTGACGGTTGTATTCGGTCACATCCCTGGAATAATTCAGTCCTAGATCAGTTAATAAAAGGTAAATTCGGCTAAAGCGAAGATCCATGTCCCTTTCAGTAGACAAGTTCAGTGATTAATAAAACCTCTTAGCTTCGGAAAATAACGAAGTATGAAGAAGATTAATGTAGGAACTGGATTGGGAGTTAAAATAGAACCTAAACAATAAATTAGGTACCTACAACTGAATCACGAGCGAAACAATAAATTTAGCAATGTAATCCCGTCGGGCATTATTAGGTGTTGGTGCTGAATAGAACAATGAAATCAAATGGGCCCGGTAAACCCTTTGTATAGTCCTTCAACCCCGTATTATCATAACTAATATAACCACTACTGAATAGATCGTACAGACACGGGTCACTCTAAAATGTATTCCGCAAACGGCTGGTCGATTGACGTAGTACTTAGGACTACTAAGGACGTACGAGTAGGTAGATCTAAAAGTCATTTGTATGGGAATAACAGTCGAGTTGTCCTAACGTACGTTTGTAAAGTTACGTTTGCACCCCTCAGGCCTCTAGGGCTTCCAAATATAATAACAATGATATCATTAAAAGACATGAATACTTGATAAATAAAAAAATAAATGTTAGGAATTCCTTAACGTGTTGAATAGAGCTTTGTAAAGTCAAAATTTTACAGAAACTGTATGTGCACTATATTAAATACTGTTTAAACACGGTTACAGCCGTATAATCAGAAACAAAATTAATCATACACATTATAAATTATCATCAAATTTGAAAAGTCATAACTGTATGCAACTGTATGGAAAAAAAATCGTGTTCTTAGTTATCTGGCCACGACTGTATGTATTTGACCCATAAGATAATTATGTAGGTACCAACAACATGTGTAGTTTAAAGGGGCATAGTGTAATTCATAATCAAAATAATGGTTAATTAAAAACCTTTTTCTGAAACCAAATATCATAATATCAATAGTAGTGAAACAGTTAATTAGCGGTAGTGAAAAACGGCGATAAATCCGATATTAAATTCGAATAATGATGCCGATGTGCCCTGCATTTTTGATCAAAGTTATTGGTTCGCTTAGTTAAATAGGCATGGTTCCCGGTAGGTAGTCACGGACTTAAATTGTTGAGCCATTTAGAGGTCACTTTATACTGGCCACTCATAACTTAACTATTAACAAATCAAAATTAGTTGACACCTAAATGGCTCAACAATTAAAGTCCTTGACTGTACCTACCTAGCTAAGCGGGTACTTAATACATATGACCTTATGTAATACTTGGCCTGCAAAGTCTATACCTACCCATACCTATCATTTTAGCACAATAATAATAAATGAGGGCATAATCGTCGTAAAAATGGTTTTTTACTTGTAACTTGTTATAGTGTTAGTTCGTTCGTTAATTAGTAAATGTCGGAGAGGAGAAGTTTCATTCAGCACCCTCTATTACATTCATCGTGGCTTCGGTCGTATCTTGATTTACTATCATTCTACAAATGTCATCATTGGAATGTCAGAGCGAACGAGGACTTTTTGGATAGGTATTTGCCTGGGCAGAGTCAGTAGCTCATTAGTTCCGCCGTGCGCCAACAGAGGGCTATCACGGGTATTATTTGAATTATAGACAAAACAATGGACGGTTGTGTTGGCTGTCATTGAGGAGAAAAGTCGTAGAGAAGGTGGAAGCTCTCTTTGATGGACGGAAACCGAGAACCGAAATTGCCAGTTTCCTGAACTTCACATGACTTTAACAATGCTGTAATAAAAATCAGAAGTTAAGTTTGTAAACCTATAATGTCATCGTCATATATCAATGCCCGAGATCCCAGGATATGTCCATTCCCCGACAGGCGGTCATCACACTGCCACCGCATCCCGCTCCGGTGTGCGGAGGCACGTATAAATTTCGCCGCACGGAGGTGCGGTTCAGTGTGTGGTACCGTGCGGATTGTGTATACAAAGTGAGGTACTTGTATACAACGAGAAAACTGTCGCTCCGCACACCGCAGTTGGATGCAGCGGCAGTGTGATAATTATCTAAGTGGAAATCCATGAATAATCTCTGCCTACCCTCCAGAAAAAACTGTGATTAAAAGTATAAATAGGAAAAACACCCAAGTCACGTACACTCTTGTACGTAGTTGTGACCTGGAGCAGTCTTTCTTAAGTTTTTTACTTCATAATGTATTTCCTGTGCATATATTTAAGGAGCTTTATCTCAAATATTTTGCTAAAATCCCCGCTCACGTTCTCTGAAGCGAATATTGTATAAAAATAAAATATAGTTTGACCCAGAAACTAGTTTCCGGAACACGGAATATCAGTTAGTAGGACATCGAAACTCCATTTGGTCTGAAAGCCTTGATACCTTAAATAAAGTCAAATAACTGGACTTCTGTGCTGAGCAATTGAGCATGTGCCTGATAAATAAATAATCGTGGGCTCGAATCCTGTGTCCTTACAGTGAATACGTTTATGTTGGAAATATCGTTTTAATAAAGAAAACTCAAGTGCGGGAACCTACATAGTTCCGGAGAAAATCCAGAGATGTATTTGAAGTTTCCCTACCCGTACTTAGGATAGCGTGATATTACACATCCATGAGAGGCCCGATGACAAAGTACTTACTTAAACAATATTAGGAAATACTGCGATGTGCCAACGCCTGATGGTGAGTGTTTTCAATACCAGCAGGGTAATTACGTAAATTTTCGAACGAGATGTTCAGACAATTTTTCAAAAATGACGGTGAATTATGTATGTCATAAATTACGTTCTAAATAAATATGACGAGATTATCTTTATACAAGTGCGTGTATAACTAAGTTCAGATATAATAAAATTCTCCGACTTCATCAACTTCTTCATTTTTTGTGTAATCTCCACTATTCTCCCATCCCCTTGACTTCATAAGACCCAGCTAGTGATGTGCCGTTCCCAGAATATTCCCTAAGTGGGAGAATTCCCGGGATTACTCTCGGGATATATTCCTACACAAGGGAATATAGGGGAATTTTGAAATTGTGTATGTTTATATATTTTGCTATCAGGGAATCCATAACAACTTTGGGCATCGATTTTTTTACCAAGACATTAAACAGTGTAATAATCCGCAAAAGTAAATTCCCAATGTTTCTGGTAATATTCCCAGAAGCAATGGGAATATTCTCGGGAACAATGGGAATATGTTATTATTGTATTAACGAATTTATTTGTAATGAAGCAATAAATAAATTACTTAACGTGTATTGCAATAGATTTGACATTTAATATATTATATTTATTTTTATGTAATGTGAAATTAGACTTATTAGCTTGTAGATTTTATAATATTATATTTCCGACACGATTGTAAAATTTCATATTTATTTATTTTTATTTTATTTTATTTATTTATTTATTTAATTAAGTTAAATGAATTCTCGAAGGATTTTATTACACAATACATTAGAAGGAATGATTTCATTAAAAAACACTAAACTAGCTATCTGAAAGAGAAGAAAAAGTAGGTAAAACTAAAACTACAACCCACTCTCGCAACCAACTCTTGCAGCATTACCTCGTTGAACAGCAATTGAGACCTGTTGGACGAGCCATGACCCAGAGCGGGGTCAAAACTCCTCTCCCTTAAACGTTTGCCTAACTCCTTGAAAAGCCCGAGAGCCTTGCTGCCCCAGGGCCCAGCTGTCTCCACAGCAAACGGAACGAAATCGTAAGGTAGTTCCAAGGCAGAGTACTTAGTATGTTTGAACTTGGCGGTTGTTTGAATTTAATTGAATATTCCCATAGTTACTGGGAATATTCCCCTGGCCGAAAAAAACAAATTTTACAAAATGAAAGTAATGAGCAGTGGAATTTGGTAATACTAAAAGACAACCGCTTAACAGAAAATAATTAATTCATTTGTAATGAAAAGGGGTCGTGTTCAATGTCCAATTTAAAGGAAAATTGCCCGTGTGATTTCACTGGTAGTGCGATGCGGTACTCCCCTGCGTGGCTGTGAGGTGTCCGAGCAGGTCCAGGGGCGTATACTGTGTCACGGGGAGCGCCGTGGGCAGCTGGTGATTGTTGGACAAGCGTTCCGGGATGCCTAGGTACTCAGGATGGCGACCGCCATCACTTCAGCCGTATAATATCACAACTTAATTAAAATAATCACAATTTTTTTTTTACAAATACCTATAATATATGAAAAGTCAGAATTACTACAAAAATGTAGTTTTGGTGAAACTGGCGAAAGGCGTTTTATTTGTCGGGGCACTATTCATTTTATTACAATTTTAATTAGCCCATTTTGGGCAATAATAAAATAACAAGGGAATATTTCCGGAAAATTCCCATATGGGAATATTTCCCAGCACATCACTAACGCACGCAGCAGTCACTTTATCTTTCACTTGGCCGAGATAAGTCTGTTGGTATTCCTCTACCTGTCTTGCCTTCTAGTGTTCCTCCCAAAATGTAAAAAAAAGAAGCTGTCGTGGCGCGTCGGGGCCCGGGGGTAGATCATCATGTTAAAGAAAAATACAAAAGCCTTGAAGACCTTGCCCAGCCTTTTGGCTTTCATGATAACTTATAATCGGTACCTATTTCATCGTGTTCAAATAAGACCGAATTAAAACTAGGTACATATTTATATATAGGTACTTTAAAAGTATAGTTTCTTTGCGTACGAGTTCATATTTTTAAGTTCAGTTATCTCACATTTGTGAATGAAGTTTAAAAGCCAAGATAATGGATTCTGACCCAAGACTGTAATCTCGACAACGAACGCTTTTACAAAATGTTTCATTATAATACAGCTTCACGTAATATGACTCATATCCCTCCCTTAACCCGTTCGCAAAACAACGCTCAGCTCGTAAATCCAGCAAAGCTTTGTGTAGTTGGCAAACTGCAATTTGTGGTTTATGCACAACTCTAAATAACATTTTGCATCACAGCGACGCGAATTCTATTCACAAAATATGTCTAGCAAAGTTGTTATAGTATAAAATTCTGGTTTAGTGTATAGAAGACCGTTTCAGGAAATATACGAATAATGTAAATTATAATTAGTGTAAGTGCAATCAGTGCAAAATTAATTGATTAGTAATAACTGTTACCTACAAGTAATATAAGAATACCTAATGATGTAACACGTGTATCTTGTATAGAAACATAGGTAAGCACATCTCAAATGCAAAAAAAAACAAAACCGTATATAACTTGACTACCTAATCCTAATTACTTCAGAGGAATTCTGAATTACTAGGTCAAAATATGTTTGGATTAATAAAATAAACTTTATTTTTGATTTGACATGATGCAATGAATATAATGGATGTAAGTATCTGCCGAGTACAAAAAGGTTTGTTTGCAAAAAGTCTCATCCAAAGAGTAATGCTGTGTGAAAATTAAGCCGGATTACGGTTTCGGATACTTGGGAATCAAAAAGGTTTAGCTACCATCTGCCATTGGGTGGCCCCCGTTTAAGCCCCGATTATGCTGTGCTGAGGTGAGACTTTAAAAGTAATGTCGAATCAATGCCGTTTGTAAGTAAGAAGTTGGTGTGTAAAAAAGTATTTGAATTAATTTTATGGCAGGAGAGTGTGGACGTATGTACGCTTTAAAATACGTTTTTAATAGACTTATGATTTGATATATTATGTACCTAGTAAGAGTATAATGTAATCAAGTCACAAGCAAGTAAAGTCAAGCGTATAGTAAAAATATATAAGAAAAAAATAACTTAATAAAATTAATCTTTATTAATTTAGAAATAACTTATAAACCATTGTCTTTTTTTCTGTTATACCACGTCATTGGCAAACAAGCTACCAGCCCGCCTGATGGTAAGCGGTCACCGTATGCTATGGACGCTAGCAACTTCAGGGGTATCACATGCGCGTTGCCGACCCTTTAAGAATTTATACCTACACTCCTTTCTTGAAGAACCCCACACTGTAGTCTTTCGGGAAAACCTAGGCAGGGAATGCATTCCACAACCGGAGCCACAAGGGAGGAAATTTCTGTGAAACCGTGCCGTACCCGATTGTTTAGATTTTAGGGTGTGAGGATGAATACCCTGCCCTGCCCTACGACGGCGATCGCTGCGGTGGTAAAAAGAAGCCGTGGGCATCATGTCGAACAGTTCTTCGGAGCACAACCCATTCATTTTTAGTGAAGTATGCCATTTAACTACTAATAACTACCGATCGCCACTCGAGAACCTTTCCGCCCCAGCGGCCATCGGTTCTACGTGCAATGTGCCCCGCCCACTGCCATGCACTGCCCACTGGATGCGGGTGGCGCAGGACCGGTCAATTTGGAACTCTCTGGGGGAGGCCTATGTCCAGCAGTGGACGTCTTTCGGCTGATATGATGATGATGATGATGAACTACCGATTAGGCCTTTTAAAATTTCAGAACAATAATTTTATGGGCCTCATCGCTGTTTCACTGCATTGTTTTTAGTACTAAAGTTGACTCTCCATACAAACTACAAAAAACTTCTATTAGCTCTATTTTTTTCTATTTTTATTTCTAGCATCAGAAACTAGTTGCCGACCTAAATTAACGGAACCCATTGTGTATATAAAGCTTCATGTTAGTCTAGCATGTCGTTTGATAATGAGAATAAACTATGTTTGTATGGAGAGTCAAGTGTCATTGCGACCCTTAAATCAATGTTTTTTTTTCAATACATCCTTTTGTACTACAAACTATACCTCATTCCATATAACATTAGAATGTTAAATAAATACAAAAATATTAATGTTCTTGTGTTTCAAAATCGTTTTCCTTGAAATCGCATGACGACTAACACACAGTTTTTGTAATCTTATCTGGAATATAGGGTATACAAACGTTTGACTTTTCGTTTGGATGGCAACTTTACAACTATCCAATTACAATTGCTGACCGTGAATACTAATAATCACTAATTATTTTTATCTTTACCTACCTATTAGTCTAAAAATTGTGCGGTACACGTGTTTTTTTTTATTGTTAAATTTTTGCTAATTAATTATTTGCAAAGTATAAATTGGCGAGGTCCGATAACCGTTGACCATGAATTCTATCAAACAATGTATTTATCAGTAATTTAAATTTAGAAAATAAGCCGAAAATTAGAAATGATTATTAAGTAGTGCGAAATTCGTTAATTAATGATTTTCATATTATAAATAGGCGAGGTCTGAGGAACAGGGTACAGTTTACAATAGATCGCCGCCATGGTCCGTGTACTCTCAGTCGTGTTTGTCACTATTAGTGTACTCCAAGCAGCGCGGGGCTCTGGTAAGTATTATCACTAATCGTCATAAAAAAATAAACGAAATAGAAACGTACGTATGTATGGTCCTTGTACAGTAAGGGAAATGTATTCACGTACCACCGTAGAACCCTGTCGCAATTGACAGGCCGCCGTCACTCAAACTCGAGTGGTATGTCACCTTATTGCGATAGGGTTCTACGGTGGTACGTTAATACATTTCCCTTACTGTAAGTGTGTGTGTTGGTGATTTTGCTAAAAAAATCTGTATGGTGGTTTTTATAAGTGCTTGTTTTTTTATCTTAATTTATTTTGAGTATTAGTGCATGTAAAACATTAGTTATTTCGGAAAACTCCTAGATCCAAGAAATTACTTCATTCCTAATTATACAGACTATAGGTAAGTGACACGTACCGAAAATTGATGGGATAGCTTATGGCCATAATTCTGAACAGAAAAATATTATAAATGTCCCTCGAAAATTTCAAAAAAAAAAATTTGTTTGACACTTAAAGTAGCAATGCACTGTAAACCTTTTTACCTCCAGTTTCCGAGAAGAATATGCTTAGTGAAAACCTATTTTAATTTCAGCCCTACCTGTTGCGGACGAATGTACCAGCAGCCTAGGTATCATCGGTGGGAAAAATGCGTCCATAACTGAATTACCATCGGCCGTGTCGTTGCTTATTGGAAAAAACGGAGATCGAATTTGCGGCGGTTCCATCATCCATGAACGTTTTATATTGACTTCTGCTCTTTGCATCACCGCTGTGTAAGTCATGTTTAACAGGGTTTCGCGACGCGTACAAACTTAACTAAAATAAAAGGTTCAACTCAAACCCGTTCTCACTTCGGCGGCCACATAACTGATGATCTCCTCATTAAAGAGGTCATTTTCAGATATTTTAAAGTAGTCAGGAATTACGACCGTTCTTGTAAAAATTGATGAGATTACATGGTTGGAGTAAAAGTTGGAAGGAGAAGATGTAGGTGAACATTTTTCGACTAAATTGGAGAGAAAATATAGAAAGGTCAAGCCAAGAGTATCCGTAACCAATGAAAATGCATGAAGATTATGCATGCTATGAAAATGAATCAAACAAGATAATTTGTCAAGATCTCTGCCTATCACTCCGTGAATGCGGTTTAAATAAATAAATATTAAGGGATATCTTACACACATCGACCTAGTCCCATAGTAAGCTCAATAAGGCTTGTTAAGGGTGCTAGACGACGATATATTTAATAGATATTTAAATACTTAGAAAACATCCAAGACTCATTGAGTTGGTTGAGTGGTTTGATTGTATATATGTATTTGTGTCTATGTTATAAAATAGACTATAAATAATTTTAACACTGTCAATAAATACCCAAGTTAGTTTTGGCGAAAGTATGAAAAGTGCGGTCTTTATGTAAATCGTTTCTATATAATTCGAACGCTAATTTTAAATACTATGTTCAAAAATTACAGGAAAAACGTCACAATTGATGTCCACTTCGGTTCAAGCTACTTGAATTCCGGCGGAGACTTGGATCGCGTGGTAAAGATCATCCCACACGAAAATTACCAAGTGGAAAATATGACCAACGACATTGCCTTGCTGAAATTGGAGAACGCAATAACGTTCGGTTGGCTCGCTAAGGCTCAATTGCCAGAAAAAGACTTTGAACTTAAAGAAGGAACACAAGCGAATTTCACAGGATGGGGGGGCGCCAATGTAAGTTTGCTAATTTAGACGATATCTTTCAGCTAGACCTTTCGATATCACTGATTCTAAGTTTAAATTTTTGTTTCGGACTTGACGAAACTTTTTATGCTATGTTATTCTTTATGGAATAAATTGTACTTTATTAACTAAGCTTAAAGCCCTAATGACCAAAAGTATTAAGTATTAGAAAACGATTTGTTTAATCTAATAAAAAAATAATTATCAAAATCGAACTACTCTTTAAAAAGTTATGCGTTGTCATACATAAAAAAAAATATATGCGTGTATTTTAATATTACCTCAAATTGTAACCTGAAGTAGATGTTAGAGCTATGAACATAATATTGCAAGAAATTTCTCTTAACTACCAACTTTTTTTGTCCATATAAAATAATTCAGCACGCCATGGATCACTACTTTGTCTTACTGACGCAACGTCACAACTGTCACAAGTGACCCGCTTCTTCCATGAGTCAAATGAGTGTACGCAATACATTGCTGCTCGATAAATTTTCAAAAATTAATTACGCTTCGGTAGAACAGTTAAGATTAAATTAAATTTTCTTGCAATATCGGTTCACAGCGCTAACACCTACCTCTGGTTACAATTTGAGGTAATATTAAAAATACACGCAGTATATACGGGTCGACTTGAGAACCTCCTCCGTTTTTTCGTCGGTTGAAAAAGTAGGCTTGTTTTTATGTTGTATGTTAATTGGTTCAGTAAAGACCTTCCTTTGATTCAAAAATGGTTCCTTTAAAACAAAACAATTCACGACAATATAGGTTCCATTATCCGTGACCAAAATATGTCTTTTATGTACAGTGTAAGTCATAAAATGTATACCTATACATTGCCTAGGGTACAAAATTCTGTACACTCTTATTACGCCCTTGACATTAATGTTATGTTCACATAGTGCCACTTATCCTGTATTAATATTTCCAATGTTGACTGCACCTGGGTTACTTTTAAAGTGTACGTAATTTCAACAGGTTGGCGACAAAAAGTCTGATATGCTCCACGAAGTAACTCTACCCATCAAGCCGCGCAAGTGCTGCAGGGACCCCAGTTCTCGCGAATTGAATGATGCCAGCCAAATCTGTGCTGGCACTCCTAGCGCTAAACCCTATTTGGTAAACCTGAGCCGAAGGCTTTATAAAAATCCGTTAGACCTTATGTCGGTCAGTAATGTCAAAAAATGTAGGACTGAAATACTAAAATTTGGTCTAACGCATTTTTATAAATATCTATGTTCCTGTTGTTCCGAACGACCTTCAGGGCACATAAACTGTTATTTGTCTCAACTACAGATAGTTGATATGTCTCGCGCGTTTGAAAACTAATACACTGCAGTTTAGTGACATTCTCAACGCTTCATATTTGACGATATTTGATGATGAAATGAATATGGGCTCGGATCTTTCATATTTGTCACATTAAGAAAGAAAATGTGTAACATGTAAAATGTATACCCACACCAGTGCGCTTTATATTTAATTTATTGAAAGTCATGTGAGGCAGCGAGGTGGAGACTAAAATCCCAATGAAATCCCTAGCATTACAGACTTTCATCAATCAAAATGTAAATAAGATCTAAAGCTCTCACTTTATGGTATGTTTGATAAGTAAAGTAGCTAACGATTGGTTATAGTCTCTCCTGCGGGTGTGGCATGGTTGCCATTGTATCACTTATCGCTGTGAACAAGACATCCGTCACGTTCTGACAAGTATGCGAGTGCGAGAGTGACGGATGTCTTATCCACAACGATAAGGTGATACAATGGCAAACATGCTACGTCTGTTGATTTTCTGCTGCTCTTCTGAAATAGATTTTACATTGAATTAATTTATATTGAAATTATATTGAAAAATATTTCACAAACATAATCAAGTGGTCGCACGACAACGGTATCATTCTTAACATTGATAAAACCAAATGCATGCTAATTAAATCGCCCCAAACGAATTAATATAATAGGGCATACTGTTTGCATAATAACCAAAATCACTGTAATTGTTTATGTAGCTGGTTGAATATAGCTGGGCTATATAAATGATAGGCACTGGTTCATAACATGGTACAGAAGACTTTACTCTCAGGAAAGCAGAACAGAACAGAACATAACGAGAATCAGACTACGACATGACAGAAATACTACTGACAGATTCTAAAACAAAATACAAAATTAATACAAAAAAGGTATAAAAAAGAAGAAAAGGTTTCCAAATAGGTGCGTCGTGCACAGTTTAAGTATTGAGTTTGTTAATACATATAAATACTTAGGACTGACCATAGATACTAAATTTAGCTGGGGTACCTACTCACATACATATAGTATGCAATAAACTTCGAGCCGTTGGCGAAGTTATTAAGTTTAAAAAATATTGTAAACAAATAAATAATGCACATCCTGTACCACGCGTAAGCCGAGTCAGTGATTAGTTACGGGTTAAATGCCTATGGATGCACTTATAAAACCTACCTTGACAAAATGTGTAACATCCAAATAAGACTCATTAAAAATTTGTTGGTAGATAAAAAAACAAAGGCAATGGAAACTATAACTTACCGTATAAAAAGTTAAAAATCTTACCGGTACATGGAAAAGTAAAATATTTAATAACTATAGACAACTATGGCAGTAACAAACAGGTTACGTTACTTTAGGCTAAGGACGAAGAGAAGAATATAAAACTGCTAATTACCTACTTCGGCCAAAGAACTCGTAAATACATGATACCCACCTAAGATTTTTAACCAATTAAGCCTAGATTTGGAACAAAGTAGCAAACAGTTATTTAGAAATGGTACACTAAGTTCAGTGTTATTAGAATAAGTCATTTAGTAAGTAGGTAGATATAACAATACCATGTTTAAATGCTAGAAAGGAGCGCACATTCGCAGCCAAACTGCCCTCAGTTTGTGGCTACACGAAGCACGGGACATTTTTTCCCCATGTGTCCCTTTTACTTTATTGCATTGTTTCTTCATCTCATGCAGTTTTTTTTATTTGACAGGGAGACGGTGGAAGTCCTCTGACTCAGAACGGCGTTTTGGTCGGCGTAGAGTCTTATGCAAGTGGACCTGATAACCTGTTCATCTTCACCAATGTCGCCAGTTACCGGGACTGGATTGACACCGAAATCAGCGAGTATCTGTAATTCTGAAGGACATTCCGACCCCAAATACATAAGTCGGATTATGTTATTTTGAATAAACTCGTGTTGTTTAACCAACTGTAGTTTTGATAAAATATACTCTTACAGGGTAATTGCGTAACTTTTCGAACGAGCGTCAGCACATATCCACCCACTGCCACGTTCACCGTCAAAAATCACATGTGATCCTAACGCGCATTCGAAACGTTACGCGTGTACCCCGCTGGCTACATATTACATTTCTTTTTCAATCATTAACTATATATTACATCTTCATAAAAAATCGCTGGTGGGTGTGTATGTAAACAGGCTAGCTATGATATAGAGAAACGTGGGTTTTATAAGGATTCGCACCTGTAAGTCCTATCCTGTTTTAATACCACGACGGTGGAAAATGAGGATATGACCTGCCTGATAGTAAGAATCATCATCATCATCATATCAGCTGAAAGACATCCACTGCTGGACATAGGCCTCCCCCAAAGTGTGCCAAAGTGACCGGTCCGGCGCCACCCGCATCCAGCGGACTCCCGCGACCTTTACCAGGTCGTCAGTCCACCTTGTGGGGGGCCTACCTACGCCACGTCTTCCAGTACGTGGTCACCACTCGAGAACCTTTCCGCTCATACGGCCATTGGTTCTACGTACTCCGCCCACTGCCACTTTAGAGATTCGGAGGGCTATATTGGTTACCTTGGTTCTGATGCGGATATTAGCCTCATTTCTGATGGGATCACGAAGAGAAACTTCCGACATAGCCCTCTCCATTGCCCTTTAAGCCTTCTTATGAGGCCCATAGTGTCATACGTCATCACTGGCAACACACACTGGTCAAAGACTCATCTGGGTCCGCCTAAAGCAAAGGGGGCAGAAAAAAAGGACTTAGAAATTTTTTGACCAAAAGTGAAAAATATACAGTAATCATAAAAGACTTAGAAAAATTTCGTGCAAAACGCTAAAATAAGCATGTTTTGTAGAAAAAACTTTTTTGTAAAATCAAAATTAGCCGAGATTTTTGACCCGAAAGTTGGGAAGATTCTAGGACTTAGTCAAAATTTCGATGGATGTTGTGTCATTATAACACCTATTTTTTAATGCTTTATCGTAGATAATACGCTAAAATAAGCATCTTTTACTTGAAAAACTTTTCTCTAAATTAAAAAATGGCCGAATTATTAGACCTCAAAGACACGAAGATTCTGGGACTTATCCTGGGAATATGTTACTATTAGTTAGTAATAAAATGTCCGGTTCTGGCGCTTCGCCGGCCGCTACCGCGGCAAGCTCGCTTCGCTCGCTCGGCTCGCGCGCTGTAGGGTCACAATTCTTCCTAACACTCCTCCTCGCTTCGCTCGTCGTACCTACACCGACCTGCCTTAAAGTTTCTTCATACAAAACATGCTTATTCTAGCGTCTTCTATACCATAGCATCATAAAAAATAAGTGTCATAATGATACCAACCCCATCGTTTTTTTAAAGTCCATAAAATTGTGCCCATTTAGAAGCCAATATGACATGTGACTTTCGGGTCAAAAATCTCAGCCATTTTTAAATTTAGAGAAAAGTTTTTCAAGTAAAAGATGCTTATTTTAGCGTATAAAAAATAGGTGTTATAATGACACAACATCCATCGAAATTTTGACTAAGTCCTAGAATCTTCCCAACTTTCGGGTCAAAAATCTCAGCCATTTTTAAATGTAGAGAAAAGTTTTTAAAGTAAAAGATGCTTATTTTAGCGTATTATCTACGATAAAGCATTAAAAAATAGGTGTTATAATGACACAACATCCATCGAAATTTTGACTAAGTCCTAGAATCTTCCCAACTTTCGGGTCAAACATCTCGGCCAATTTTGATTTTACAAAAACGTTTTTTCTACAAAACATGCTTATTTTAGCGTATTGATTGAAATTATTCCAAGTCTTTTATGATTACTGTATATTTTTCACTTTTGGTCAAAAAAATTCTAAGTCCTTTTTTTCTGCCCCCTTTGCTTTAGTCCAACCTTTACAGTGCATCCTACGAAGCTCTGGCGACATTACTCATCACCTAGTCTTAATTAACCACCTAGTCTAACCAGGAACAAGCACCACAGGTATTGTTACAGAGAAGATTATGACTGTCTGTGTATGACCTCCGGTGCTTTTTCCCGATTCCGAGCTTGGAATAATATTATAATAAATGTAACCTGTGAGAAGGCATCGGTAATCATCATCATCATCCTTCCCACTCTCTCCCTTCGTCCTCTCTCGCTCGCGACCGCTCCTAATTAATGGCGGACGCACACTATGTTTTTTTACCCGAAAAACGGACATCCTAGTTGTATTCGCTCATTCGATAGAGCAAATCATTTTGAAATTAAGACTAAAACTCCCGTGTGTCAATTTCTCATAATAATTGAGATATAAATTTATATTTTTAATTTCTATGGTTTTCAGAAAAAACATAAAAATCGCTATCTATAATCATTGTGTTTGTACGATATGTTAAATAAGATATAATATGACGAAAAGAAATCTACATAGAAGTTTATATGAAGACAGTTACACGATAAACAAGATATTTTCTTTATTTTAATTTTATAGACTTATTTGAACGTATTGGGAATTTACATTAATTTCTTGGTAAACCTTTAAACATATTTACTGAAAAAAATCATATCCCAATCTTATAGGATTCAGAAGTTACAGGTTTCAAAATTTTTTGCATTAGGGTTGACACCTAACAATATTCTCAAAACTTATATTGACAATGTTTAATGCAAATAAAGTTTATTCTTCTTCTACATATAGGGAGTAGTCGAGTTCTGTTGCCGATAGTGGAAAAACGAGTTCTGTTCTCAATAATAAATAAAGTGTTATGAGTTCTGTCCTCTATAATTTTTACTTGTTCAGGTATTTGCACAAATATTAGGCATCCCCCAATGGCTTCTTGATGATATGTATACAATACTAGTTTTTTATCTTGCGGGCTACCAGTTGATACTGACAAGTTTGGTGATTTTTGCAAGTTATTAGCAACTAAATACGTCCAAAACTTTAATTGGCATCCCATGACAGTTACCTTGCACAAAATATTAGTACATGGCAAGGACATAATCCGAAATTCTGCTGTACCTGTACGTTTACTGTCAGAACAAGCGGGAGAAGTCAGAAATAATTTCTGGAGATCGGACAGAGAACATCATGCTTGCACATCCGACAGAATTAAAACAATGACCGATTTATTTAACAGGGCATTACTATTATCCGATCCAATTATTTCAAATGTGAGGCTGAAGCAAAGGCAACCAAAATTAAGAAAGTTGACATTACCGCAGACCGTTCTCAATATTAAAACCATACGAAATACCCCAAGGGGATCGTTCGGAACGTCAAGATGAGGTTTCCGATGATGTAAGTGAGGAAGATGTGATGCGAACACTTATAGTAAGCTGGGATGATGACATTAAGCGAAGGTTTGCCCACGGAAGAAGAAATTTATAATTCATTCTTTAAAAACCAACTTCACTCGCCATTGTTACAGATATGTGAATCAAATTTTATGGGACCACCCTTAAGGTAGACATCGATAGAATTAAAGATATCGCTTATCTTCATTATAAATAATAAAACTAAAATATATTAAAATAAACCATAGAAAAATAATGAAGAAATTTAAATTCTAATGTGCCAACCCTAAAACCAGAATTGTTTGAAAAAACCCTTTGGTACCATTTAGTAGCCAAGTTACGTAACTGGCTACGAACAGAGAATTTCTGATTCCCATTTTGTAGCTGGCTACCGGTTGGGCCGGTACTAACCGTTTGGTAGCCAAGTTTTGTAACTGGCTACAAAATGGGAATCCGAAATTCTCTGTTCATAGCCAGTTACGTAATGGGTCTGCGTAGTTCCTTTTGGTAACGAACTTTTGTAACTGGCTACGAACAGAGAATTTCTGATTCCCATTTTGTAGGTTACGAATCGGTAATTTAAAATTCCTGTATTGTAACCAGTTACAATACGGGTTTTTTTATCCTCTTTCGAAGCTGGTTCGTAACCGCGGTTACGAATCGGTAATATAAAAGTCCCGTTTTGAAGCCAGTTACCGAATGTGATTTTTTTCCCGTTTCGAAGCTGGTTTGTAACTGCGGTTACGAATCGGTAATTTAAAATTCCTGTATTGTAACCAGTTACAATACGGGTTTTTTTTTCCTCTTTCGAAGCTGGTTCGTAACCGCGGTTACGAATCGGTAATAGAAAAGTCCCGTTTTGAAGCCAGTTACCGAATGGGATTTTTTTCCCGTTTCGAAGTAGGTTACGAACTTTTAGTTACCAAACGGTACCAAAGGGAAAAAAACTTTAGAAGCTTGTTATTTATATGTCCTGAGGGTTAGGGGTTCCTTATTTTTACTAGTCATTGGTATTGTTGTAATTCATATTTAGACAGATTATCGAATCCAAGTATGACGGAATAGAGCTGTAAAAAAATAAAACCCAAAAACGTGAAATCTCTTTTTTGTTTATAATACAACTTTGACATTTTTGTTTTGAGTATTAATTACTTAATATATAGTTCCAATAATTATCACTGAATAAAAGAAGAAAAAAAACAGACGAATTCGTAGTAATCGTGATTTTTCGTAAATTCCTGAATATTTAAAAACTATTAATATCTCAATTCCTATGAGAAATTGCCGCACGGGAGTTTTAGTCTTCATTTCAAAATGATTTGCTCTATCGAATAAGCGAATAAAACGCGGATGTCCGTTTTTCGGGTAAAAAAATCATACTGCGCGGACGTTGTCGTATAGGTTCAGTGAAATAAAACCTATAATATTAATTAATTAACAGTTTTATTCAATTGAGACATCACATAACCTCTCGAGCCTGCAGCTTAATAAAAAAACACGAAAACTTAGTTGTAACCATACCCTTTTTAAAGTCGGTTTTACAAAGTTTGTCACGTTCCCCTTGATAATCCCCTTGATAATAGTAAGCTCAAACTTGATATGAAGGCGCATGAAACTCAACTGGACATGTGTAGACTAGAGCATGAGCTTTTATACTATGTAAGTAGTATAGTAAGGTTGTGCTAATATTATAAAGACATAAAGGCCATGCCAGGATAAGCTAATTGAATCTGCCCCCAGTGAGTTTGGGTTTTCTAATTTTAATGGATAGTGTTGGCTCTACATTTGTAACAAATATGCAAAATGTCAGGCTATCAAACTTTATAAGTTTCTTGTAAAAAACACTAAAAATGATCTTTCTTTAATTATTTTTTCAAGCCAGCCGATTTCAACGTGCGTGATTTATTTACTAAAGACAATTACATGACATGAATTATAGGGCATTTTGCCAGACAAAAAATAAAAACAATTTTTTAAAAGTATTTTTAACCTTTAATTTTTTCACCGACGCTCGGCTCTATAATACGGTTACCACATAAATATATGTGGCACCTACAGTTAAGTGATTTTTTTAGAGTTCGAACGAAGAGACAAGTTCTGGTTGATGTAACTGGTGCCCGAAGAGCTGGCGGCTTCCTCGCGCAACCCATCAGCATTGCAATTCAGCGAGGAGCTTTATGTACGCGGACGACGTTTGCGTCCGTCACAACTTAACTGGGTCACGAAACCACTTTTTAACAACTTAATTCTTAACCTAACGAAAACCCACTTCATGCAGTTTGACCTATCCGGGCGCAAACGTCGTCCGCCGCAGCATGCCTCGATAGCGGCAGCATCGAACAAGAAGTCAAGAGTACATCCTTCCTGGGCTTTCACATCGACCAGAGTTTGACATTGGAGAATCATATTGACTCCCTGCGGTAAAATTTGAGCTTCTTTCGCCATTGGTAGACTAGCTACTAACCCTTCCACTACACGCTGTCCGCGGCTGTTACTTTGCCAGTATACAGTCTATTGTACAGTACGGGCTCGACCTGTGGGGACGCGCGGCTGACTGGCAGCGTGTTTTCCGGCTGCAAAATCGAGCTGTGAGAGCGATGGCGCGAGTGCCATGGCATGAGTCGGCTAAACAATATTTCATAGGCTTCTAGGCATTTGCCAAGACCTTGCCAAGTCTCTTAATACTAGAAATAGCCATCTACACAAGGGAGAACCTAGACAAATATTCTAGACGGGGGGATGGAAGCAATCGGGTCACGCGTTATAGTCACAAACTGGCTACGGTGCCTCGAAGGCTGGCCAAAATGGCTAAAACTATACACGCAATGGGCCCTTCTGTACATAATAAATTGCCAATAAGCATAACAGACGCCCCTAGTCGAGTTAAGCTAATTGGATGAACGAATTATTCCACTTACGTCAGAACATGATTATTATTTTTTAATTGAACATTTTATTCCAAGGAGCTCCTGTTTCTGGACGGCTTGCACTTCGGGCAACTGAAGCTACCACACTTACCTAACCTAACCTAGTGTTAGTGTATGCGTTCCTCAGCATGCCAAATCTCAGGTTGCAATTTGACGATTTAAAATTGATAATATTCAAAAACTAACACGTACATTTTGAACGGATTTCACAGTTTACAACACACGTTTTAAGACATTTTATAATATCGTGAGTAAGATTATGATCTGACGGTGTTCACTATCTAGCGGTGGCATATACTGTAATACTTTTTTATTCTCTTATTGCAAAAATAATTATTAGTTAAATATTCAAAATCCCTGAGGTCCAACACCAAAATTTGGACATCCGCAATCTCGGCTCCATATTGTGCGCCCCATCGGTCATTCCGCCGCCCATATTACGTCTTTTTCTGTTACGGTCACCAGTGAACCCCACGGAGCTCTATGATAAAAAAAAGTTATCCTTACGCCGCGCGGGCTGCCGCATGCCGCCCACTCTATCGGTCCAGTAATGCCCATCCAAAACCGAAAAAAATACAATTTGACTTGCATTTATTGTTATGATACAAGGGCTAATTCCTTCCACTGCTTCAATAAAATACATGGCACTAAGTTTGTCATTCATTTTGATAACTTTCTTATGTGTTTAATATATGTATGTGCCTGACTATTATTTCTCTGACTCTTTCTGAACTTTTGTGCCATTACGTAATGATTAGTTTCGCTTCTATTGTTAACACAATTTATTTAAACCTTAAGCTGTTCAAGTGCGCACTAATTTAAAAGTGTGCTGTTTTTTACATTTTCGGATAATAAGTATATTGACTTTAATGGTACTCCACTCCCGGGTGAAAGTATCTTTATCTGATAATTGCTTCACGCGGCGAGTTCACTGGTGACCTCCATTGCGTATTGGAAGAAATGCCAGGAGGCCATCGGTGACCTCCATAGTGTTAAACATGTCATTGACAATTGATGAGATAATTGCAAATTAATGGCCTTGGTTAATCGTAAACGTCCATCGAACCTATATCAGCTAAAAACCGTTAAAATTCGTTTGACTTTTGTGTTTATGAAAAGGGGATGAAACACATTGTAGTTAATAGAGGTTTGTTAAGTTTTATGAATTAGGGGATAAGACTTCAAATTTCATGTAATGAGAAATACAGACTGGAATCAAAGCATTTAATAAACACATTTTACAAAGATTGGTAAAAACAATGATGTAAATCACCATTTATATAATTCAATTTGTGATCTCCTTACACAACAATATCAAACAAAGTCAAACAATTTAAAAAGCTGCTTTTCCTGTGGTCAATAGTTAAGGGCTTACGTGCATAATATAAAATGTTTATCTCCTATTAAAATATATAAGACGGGACGCCGTTTATGCGGATTTCGATTCAAACCAAAAATTTGGCTTGATTGCCCTTAACTTTAATAAACACAGGAGAGACGCGATCTTAAAACTCTGTATGACCAGTATGGTCCTAAGCTATTAGTATGTTTGTTTGTAACTTATTTTATGTAGGTAGCATAAAGTTAATTCGGTTAAATTCTCGTTTTGTTACAGTCATCTGAACTCTATAAAACAAAAAAAAAACTTCAATAATAGGTAAGTTAAATCTTATTTTATAATTTTACAGTAGTAGTACATTTTGAATAGAATTTATACAGAACTTCAAAGAACCATTTAATTAAATTGCATGGGTAATTTTTATTTTTTTTGTAATATTATGACTTATTTATACTTGCAAAAGTGGTGGGGCGTTGACTTTATACGCTTTACAAAATGATCTTGATAATATGAGTCGACGCAAATTGCTGTAAAAGCTTTCAATATCGTTGTTGGTACAGGTATCTTTGCAAATAATTTGAGATGTGTCTTCTAATTTAAAGACTTTTGTTGACAATGCTTTCAATCCAATCCACGTATTGGACGACGTTGGTGTAGATGCTAGGCAGTACGCCACAGGTTTTGTTGTACCCGTAAGAGCCGATTCCGATCAGCACGCCGTTCTGGGTTAGAGGACTTCCACCGTCACCCTGAAAGAGGTACTTGTATCAGTCATCATCACATCACCCGAAAGACGTTGTAATGTCTGCTGGATGTGCCCCCAAAGAGAGCCACAATGATCATCGGTCCTGCGCCATCTGCTTCAATCTAGTGTCAGAGCATTGAATATAAAGTAAGAATAAAATAATTTTAATTTAAATATTCAGTGTATCTGTCGATAACCCTCTCTAATACAGGTAACGGCATCACTAAGGCGTGGACCTTCTGGTAAATCTTAATCATTATAATCACAAAGATTAGGGTTTTTGTTGGAGAATACCTATCAACTATTCACCCAGTCATCAAGAGGTGGATGGACTAACTGATCTGGACTGTCCACCAAAAACTCCATGGCGGCCACTACCTGCACTCTCCTACGGAGGAGTCCAGGATTTCATACTGAATAGGAGCGCATCAGTCAAACTAAAGCTATGAACAAAACGGTGTGCGGTAAGGATTGTAGTCCTTTTAATTTACCAGACAGGCATCGTGACCCGGTGACCCAGCGCAGATCTTGTTGGTGTCATTCAAGTCTGAATCGTCCGGGTTTTGGCAACATTTCTGCGCCTTGATCGGAATGGGTGTTTGACGGAAGACTTCCGTTTCCTGCTCGCCAATCTGTTAAATCAACACAATATATTTAAACTGCTACTTCTAAGGTAATATGGAGTCGACATTTTGCATTTGCGACGATTCAGTGTCTCACTCAACTTTGACTCGATACAATTTAGCATAACTTACAATCTTCTGAATTAAGACACTTCCCTAAACATTGATATCCTACAAAATTAAACGAGCAATATTTGTATATTGTATATACCTATATTTTTATATATATATTTGCAATCACGTTCTCGGGGACTGCTCTAACGATATCGATGAAATTTGGAATATGGGCGTTTACAGGGGCGAGAAATCGATCTACCTCGGTCTCATGTCTGAGAAAATTAGTTTTCTTCGTATTTTCACACGAGGTGAGCTTGGTCGCCCAAGGACATAATTTCAATATGCCAATATTTGGGAATATTGGTATCTGAAACCTACTGCTATATAAAAATAATATAATAAACTCACATTAGTTGCACCCCATCCCGATAAGATGGCTTCAGCTCCCACTTTTATATCAAAATCTTTTTCTGGCAGCTTAGCCTTCGCGAGAAAACCGAACAGTATAGGCTTCTGCAGTTTGAGCAAGGCGATGTTGTTGGTTATATTTTCAGATACGTAATCCTTGTGTACAATGATAGCTTCCACATCAACGAACTCTCCGCCGCTATGCAAGTAAGTAGAACCGACGCGAACCGTCAATGATGAGGTGTTAACCCTGCGATTTGACATGAAATGGTCATTATTATATTTAATAATAACAATAGTCATCAGCGTATAAACCTCCCACTGTTGGGAACAGGCCTGATGTCACAGAAAAGGAAGAAGGCAGTGGTCTTCAAATTGGCCAAATGAGGGTTGAAGACATCACATAAATCTTAGAATTTCTTCGCAAATGTAAGCAGGTGTCCTAACGATGTTTTGATCGGAATAATATCACATGATAATCCGTACATAAGTTCTGAAAAACTTATTGTTACGAGTCGGGATTCGAACCGACGACCGCTGTATGACATGACAGCTGCGTGATTAACCTCTCGTATATTCGCGGATCGGCCAAGTTCGTGCGAAAGGTTAAGGCTACCGTAGCTTTTTAATAACCACATGCAAAAAGATAATCGGGAACCTTTCAGTCCAAAATTCGCGTGCAATTGAGGTATGTATTATGTCATTGCAAGCGTGTCTCAGATGAGGGAGTCGTTAAAGATTCATCAAGTTGAGCACCTTTGGTTAGAACTGTTAGTATTATTTATTTATTATAACTTAATAAGCTTAATAAGCACCGGTCAATTTGGCACTCTCTGGGGGAGGCCTATGTCTAGCAGTGGACGTCTTTCGGCTGATATGATGATGATGATAATAAGCATTATTTACCAGTCAACCTATAAGCAAAGCAGATAAATTGTTATTGTTAGCATGCTTAGGTTCATAAGTAGTTTCCTTCTTTCTTAGTTTTGGGAAATATGCTCCCAGTGGTCCATTTTCACATTAAGTATACACATATGATCTGGAAATCAGTTCTAAGTCCAATTTAAACCTTTTTTGATCAAACACAACATAGTATCGCGAAATTTTGACTTACCCATCTGTGCACATAGCAGCAGTCAATATAAAGCGTTCATCGACGATAACACCACCGCAAATGTGGCCAGGATCATCTTTATATACTATTGACACAGCGGAGGGAACTTCTTCGATGGTCGCATTTTTCCCGCCGATTATGCCTAGACTAGTACTAGTACATTCATCCGTTGCGGGTTCTGTGGTTACATGTAAGGCTGGAAGTAAAAATTGCGATTTACTGTCATTCAGCACAAATGAAAAATTGATAACTCGAAATTATGACTCGAATCTGAATAATGTCAATTTTAAATCCTCGAAATGGAAAATTGTCCAGCCTGAATATAATACTTAAAAATTACGTCCTATAAGTAAAATTTTCATACTTGATATAGGTCGAAAGAAATACGTCCATACGGACTTACGTACACTCCAGAATTATGACCAATCGTAAATACATCAATATATGAATGTTGTACGAAATAGTCTTTGCACGTATTTAAAAATGAACCTATTTCATACTGGAAAAACTTCGTTTTGGTCTAGATTCATTATGAACACGATAAATATTGGTTATAAAAAAGTATAGACACAACTACATTTTCACCAAATTCACTTTTGATGGTATTACTTTTGGCCCTATTTCAAAAAAGTCATTTCGTGTTGACGATTTTCCATTTGTGCCGAATGCCAGTAAATCAAATGCCATCAAAAACATCCTGTAAAAAAACCCAAGTCTCGCAGCTCAATCTTTCTACCGTAAAAAGTTGTGAGATCCATGTAATACCAAGTCGGTTAATCTATTTAGTCTCTACTTAAAGGACCTTCTGTCTTAAGTTATTACATAAGTTATTATCATGCCAATATTAAAAATATTTTACGTTTTAAACAAATAGATCGACTTGGACATCGCATGATTTGATTATTAGTATGTATCACACTACACAGCACGACGGGCCAGCAACCAACAGCAACGAGAGTTTCAATCGCGTGAGGCGCGATAGACTAAAGAATCTATCTAATATAATTGTAATATTCATTGTGTTTTCATGCGATGTCCAAGTCGATCTATTTATTTAAAACGTAAAATATTTTTAATATTGGCATGATAATAACTTATGTAATAACTTAAGACAGAAGGTCCTTTAAGTAGAGACTAAATAGATTAACCGACTTGGTATTACATGGATCTCACAACTTTTTACGGTAGAAAGACTGAGCTGCGAGACTTGGGTTTTTTTACAGGATGTTTTTGATGGCATCTCACTTCTTTTTGTAGAGTCCTACTTTTTGGTACCATCTACTTCTAACGAATTTTGTTAAAGGCTTTGTCTTATGATATTTTTTTTTATTTTGACTTGGCGGCGGCACTGCCGTGCCCCCAGATAGGTTTTCCCATGATTAAGACATTAAACTCTATTTGTATTCTAAATTTGAAGCTTCTATGTCTGCTAGAAGTGCCTTGGACTTTTGATGATCGGTGAGTCAGTGAGTGACAAAATTTAGAAACTTTAACAAGTTGTCATTCTTAAACTACTGGTTCAAATTGACTGAAATTTTAAATATACCGTGTTTATATAATGCCTGATTAGTTACTGAAAATTCAGGTTTCTTGTTTTATCCACAACGAAATTATAGGGGGGTCGAAAATGGCCTGAATTGCTTCGAGAAAAGGATGGTACGGCCGTGCCGCTTTTTTTTGCTCGACTTGGCGGGGGCACTGTCGTGCCCCCAGATTGTCTGCGATCTTTCGGAAGCTACCGAGTGGTCGCATAAGGGTCAGTCTCCAGCAGAGACAACTCTCAGAGCTATGGTGGATATGGATACTCACTCTAAGGCCATCGGTATCGGTATCAGTAAACGGTCAATGTCAAGTGTAAACCATTAGTCAAGTCAGTGCAAGGTCCTTTCTTTGAGTAGGTGGTATATGTAAGTACCTACTTGCTTTCTTAGATGAAACATTGACAGAGTTTTTAATAGACTTTATTAGTTATAGTAGGAACAAATTTAAAATTAGGACTAACAAAGTAAATTATGTCAAACAAATGTAAGCCAAAAACGACTATATGCTCAGATCATAAGGTGGTTTTAGCTTATGATTTTAGCCAGACGTTACTCTTACAGTTGCAGTCTCAAAAAAAAAACCTAATGTACGATAATTCATAGGCTAAAGTTGCTTATTTTTAGCATAGCAATCGATTTCGAAGCTTCGTTCCACTTTCGCTCGAAATGTTCAATTTTATGTTTTAAGGGGCTCCAAGCTCCCAATGACCTTCGACGTATTAATATATTCGTATGTATTAATACAATGGCTTTGTTCATCCATTGTAATAGAAATCACTAGATATGTTAAAAACATAATAAATGCAATACAATGTATTGACTTCAATATAACCTGGTAAGTATTAAATACTTAGGCAAACTATGGTGTCTTTTTGTCTACTTACAAGTCAAGTAGTTTTGTAAGTAACAAACATATAAACAATCAGACGTTTCATATATTATAGTAGGATTTATATTTTACTTTTATATAGTTTTTTTATTATTAAAAGTTTACTAGCTGCCCGCGCGGCTCCGCCGCGTATACAAAGTACCTTAGGCGGTGCGACGGGATAAAATATTATAGCACATAATCCCGTAGGTCCATTCTACATATATAACATAGGTACTGAAGAAATGATTTTTAGAATACGATGGGTATAGTTTCTGAGACTATTTCCAACATACAAACTTACATTTCACAGACATTACACCTGTTTATTGTTAGTATCAGCACAGATCAAAGAATACTGTATCGGGGACCGTTAATGGTTTAAAATAATATTTTACCGGTTATAGTTGCATTTGAATATTTATACCGCTAAATAGTTTAATACTGGTTTACGTTTTCCAGTATTAAGTCATATCGGTTTGACAAATTACAATTTATACCTACCTGTAATCGAAATATAATTATCTGTGCCTGAAATAATTTGGATGGTATTCAAGTCAGGTGAATAAAGTTGCCAATGGGAGTCCTCGGTATCCGAAAAGAAATTTTAGTACTTAATCGAGGTTCGTTTTCTACATCTTTACTTGAAATTTGAAGCCTATCGGTGCCTACGGCATTGTGCAAAGTAAGGTAAATAAATCCTATATGGGGTCCACGACAATTAATGGGTTTAAACCTCATTCTTCTCCCAACATCTCGAATATGGGAAAATAAGTTAGTATATAAACTTTTTGAAATAAATATAAACATGGCAAATAATATTGACAACTCTATGTCACTAAAAAAATTAATCCACCGTTGACACAATACGTCTGTCAGTTTTTGTAAACATTGTAAAAGATCGTTTATTTTCTATTTACTTAATTTTCTTAGTGTTCCATCCATATGTGGCCGACTCAACATTTATAATTTCTTATGCTGAAGAACTTACTACAGGTTTGAGTTCAATTCTTGTTTATTTATTTTACATTGTCATCTCAAGTCAAAACAGGAGTTAGGTACCTACGTCACGTGACGTCACACAACCAAGGTCACGTGGTCAGCGCACGGTAGATTCTTTAAATTAAAATTTTAGTACTTTTTCAATAAAAAATTAAAAATCGGAGACCTTATTGCAAATCTCCAGCATGAGACGAATCGAACGACATATCATTTATCAAAATCGGACCATAACTGTAGATCTGATGGCATGTACAAAAATCGGGCTCGCGTATTATATATATAGATAGAATAGATAGATTCTTACCAGAACCCCACGCTGCTTGGAGTACACTAATAGTGACAAAGACGACTGAGAGTACACGGGCCATGGCGACGATCTATTGGAAAATGTACGCTGCTACTCAAACCTTGCCTATTTATACTATAAAAATCATTAATTAACGAATTGCGCACTACTGAATAATCATTTTTTATTTTTGCCTTATTTTCTAAATTTAAATTACTGATAAATCAATTGTTTGATAGAATTCATGGTCAACGGTCATTTTAATTAGCCACGTTGCTACCTAAACCAAATAGTGAAAAGTGATAAGGGGGGAACTTTTGGATCGATTTCCATTCAAACATTTTAGGTAACTGGGCCGTTCTTCTTTTCGACCGACAATAGCCTGTCCTTCGTCTTATTACGGCATCTCATTTGAGTAATGATGTTTACGGTTTTATAATGTTCGAATGAACGTCTTGACAAAATGTGTAACATCCAAATAAGACTCATTAAAAATTTGTTGGTGGATAAAAAAACAAAGGCAATGGAAACTATAACTTACCGTATAAAAAGTTAAAAATCTTACCGGTACATGGAAAAGTAAAATATTTAATAACTATAGACAACTATGGCCTTGACCGCTTCAAAAGGAGTAACAAACAGGTTACGTTACTTTAGGCTAAGGACGAAGAGAAGAATATAAAACTGCTAATTACCTACTTCGGCCAAAGAACTCGTAAATACATGATACCCACCTAAGATTTTTAACCAATTAAGCCTAGATTTGGAACAAAGTAGCAAACAGTTATTTAAAAATGGTACACTAAGTTCAGTCATTTAGTCAAATAAGTCATTTAGTAAGTAGGTAGATATAACAATACCATGTTTAAATGCTAGAAAGGAACGCACATTCGCAGCCAAACTGCCGTCAGTTTGTGGCTACACGAAGCACGGGACATTTTTTCCCCATGTGTCCCTTTACTTTATTGCATTGTTTCTTCATCTCATGCAGTTTTTTTATTTGACAGGGAGACGGTGTAAGTCCTCTGACTCAGAACGGCGTTTTGGTCGGCGTAGAGTCTTATGCAAGTGGACCTGATAACCTGTTCGTCTTCACCAATGTCGCCAGTTACCGGGACTGGATTGACACCGAAATCAGCGAGTATCTGTAATTCTGAAGGACATGGACATTCCGACCCCAAATACATAAGTCGGATTATGTTATTTTGAATAAACTCGTGTTGTTTAACCAACTGTAGTTTTGATAAAGTATACTGTTACAGGATAATTCCGTAACTTTTCGAACGAGCGTCAGCACATATCCACCCACTGTCACGTTCACCGTCAAAAATCACATGTGATCCTAACGCGCATTCGAAACGTTACGCGTGTACCCTGCTGGCTACATATTACATTTTCTTCATAAAAAATCGCTGGTGGGTGTGTATGTAAACAGGCTAGCTATGATATAGAGAAACGTGGGTTTTATAAGGATTCGTACCTGTAAGTCCTGTCCTGTTTTAATACCACAATGACGGTGGAAAATGAGCTGATAGTAAGAATCATCATCATCATCATATCAGCTGAAAGACATCCACTGCTGGACATAGGCTTCCCCCAAAGTGTGCCAAAGTGACCGGTCCTGCGCCACGCATCCAGCGGACTCCCGCGACCTTTACCAGGTCGTCAGTCCACCTTGTGGGGGGCCTACCTACGCCACGCCTTCCAGTACGTGGTCACCACTCAAGAACCTTTCCGCTCATACGGCCATTGGTTCTACGTACTCCGTCCACTGCCACTTCGGATTCGGAGTTCTATATATATCGGTTACCTTGGTTCTGATGCGGATATTAGCCTCATTTCTGATGGGATCACGAAGAGAAACTTCCGACGTAGCCCTCTCCATTGCCCTTTGGGTGACTTTAAGCCTTCTTATGAGGCCCATAGTGTCATACGTCATCACTGGCAACACACACTGGTCAAAGACTCGTCTTGAGACACTGATGTGTCTTGATGGTAAGAATACACCTTACGAAATGAACGCTTGTGAATTCTGACGATTCAGCGTATTGCCAACCCGTTATTGATTGGAGGTTTCGTTTTGTTAACAGCTAAACACAAATGTAGCCCAGTGTATCTTAACACAGTGCATCCTACAAAGCTCTGGCGACCTTACTCATCACCTAGTCTTAATTAACCACCTAGTCTAACCATGAACAAGCACCACATAGGTATTGTTACAGAGCAAGAAGATTATGACTTTCTGTGTATGACCTCCGGTACTTTTTCCCGATTCCGAGCTTGGAATAATATTATAATAAATGTAACCTGTGAGAAGGCAACCATAATCATCATCATCATCCTTCCCACTCTCTCCCTTCGTCTTCTCTCGCTCGCGACCGCTCCTAATTAATGGCGGACGCATACTATGTTTTTTTACCCGAAAAACGGACATCCTAGTTGTATTCGCTCATTCGATAGAGCAAATCATTTTGAAATTAAGACTAAAACTCCCGTGTGTCAATTTCTCATAATAATCGAGATATAAATTTATATTTTTAATTTCTATGGTTTTCAGAAAAAACATAAAAATCGCTATTTGTCATTGTGTTTGTACGATATGTTAAATAAGATATAATATTACGAAAAGAAATCTACATAGAAGTTTATATGAAGACAGTTACACGATAAACAAGATATTTTCTTTATTTTAATTTTATAGACTTATTTGAACGTATTGGGATTCAGTATTTACATTAATTTCTTGGTAAACCTTTAAACATATTTCCTGAAAAAATCATATCCCAATCTTATAGAATTCAGAAGTTCCAGGTTTCTAAAATTTTTGCATTAGGGTTGACACCTAACAATATTCTCAAAACTTATATTGACAATGTTTAATGCAAATAAAGTTTATTCTTCTTCTACATATAGGGAGTAGTCGAGTTCTGTTGCCGATAGTGGAAAAATGAGTTCTGTTCTCAATAATAAATAAAGTGTTATGAGTTCTGTCCTCTATAATTTTTACTTGTTCAGGTATTTGCACAAATATTAGGCATCCCCCAATGGCTTCTTGATGATATGTATACAATACTAGTTGTTTTATCTTGCGGGCTACCAGTTGATACTGACAAGTTTGGTGATTTTTGCAAGTTATTAGCAACTAAATACGTCCAAAACTTTAATTGGCATCCCATGACAGTTACCTTGCACAAAATATTAGTACATGGCAAGGACATAATCCGAAATTCTGCTGTACCTGTACGTTTACTGTCAGAACAAGCGGGAGAAGTCAGAAATAATTTCTGGAGATCGGACAGAGAACATCATGCTTGCACATCCGACAGAATTAAAACAATGACCGATTTATTTAACAGGGCATTACTATTATCCGATCCAATTATTTCAAATGTGAGGCTGAAGCAAAGGCAACCAAAATTAAGAAAGTTGACATTACCGCAGACCGTTCTCAATATTAAAACCATACGAAATACCCCAAGGGGATCGTTCGGAACGTCAAGATGAGGTTTCCGATGATGTAAGTGAGGAAGATGTGATGCGAACACTTATAGTAAGCTGGGATGATGACATTAAGCGAAGGTTTGCCCACGGAAGAAGAAATTTATAATTGATTCTTTAAAAACCAACTTCACTCGTCATTGTTACAGATATGTGAATCAAATTTTATGGGACCACCCTTAAGGTAGACATCGATAGAATTAAAGATATCGCTTATCTTCATTATAAATAATAAAACTAAAACATATTAAAATAAACCATAGAAAAATAATGAAGAAATTTAAATTCTAATGTGCCAACCCTAAAACCAGAATTGTTTGAAAAAACCCTTTGGTACCATTTAGTAGCCAAGTTACGTAACTGGCTACGAACAGAGAATTTCTGATTCCCATTTTGTAGCTGGCTACCGGATGGGCCTGCGTAGTACCGTTTGGTAGCCAAGTTTTGTAACTGGCTACAAAATGGGAATCCGAAATTCTCTGTTCATAGCCAGTTACGTAATGGGTCTGCGTAGTTCCTTTTGGTAACGAACTTTTGTAACTGGCTACGAACAGAGAATTTCTGATTCCCATTTTGTAGGTTACGAATCGGTAATTTAAAATTCCTGTATTGTAACCAGTTACAATACGGGTTTTTTTATCCTCTTTCGAAGCTGGTTCGTAACCGCGGTTACGAATCGGTAATATAAAAGTCCCGTTTTGAAGCCAGTTACCGAATGTGATTTTTTTCCCGTTTCGAAGCTGGTTTGTAACTGCGGTTACGAATCGGTAATTTAAAATTCCTGTATTGTAACCAGTTACAATACGGGTTTTTTTTTCCTCTTTCGAAGCTGGTTCGTAACCGTGGTTACGAATCGGTAATAGAAAAGTCCCGTTTTGAAGCCAGTTACCAAATGGGATTTTTTTCCCGTTTCGAAGTAGGTTACGAACTTTTAGTTACCAAACGGTACCAAAGGGAAAAAACTTTAGAAGCTTGTTATTTATATGTCCTGAGGGTTAGGGGTTCCTTATTTTTACTAGTCATTGGTATTGTTGTAATTCATATTTAGACAGATTATCGAATCCAAGTATGACGGAATAGAGCTGTAAAAAAATAAAACCCAAAAACGTGAAATCTCTTTTTTGTTTATAATACAACTTTGACATTTTTGTTTTGAGTATTAATTACTTAATATATAGTTCCAATAATTATCACTGAATAAAAGAAGAAAAAAAACAGACGAATTCGTAGTAATCGTGATTTTTCGTAAATTCCTGAATATTTAAAAACTATTAATATCTCAATTCCTATGAGAAATTGCCGCACGGGAGTTTTAGTCTTCATTTCAAAATGATTTGCTCTATCGAATAAGCGAATAAAACGCGGATGTCCGTTTTTCGGGTAAAAAAATCATACTGCGCGGACGTTGTCGTATAGGTTCAGTGAAATAAAACCTATAATATTAATTAAATAACAGTTTTATTCAATTGAGACATCACATAACCTCTCGAGCCTGCAGCTTAATAAAAAAACACGAAAACTTAGTTGTAACCATACCCTTTTTAAAGTCGGTTTTACAAAGTTTGTAACGTTCCCCTTGATAATCCCCTTGATAATAGTAAGCTCAAACTTGATATGAAGGCGCATGAAACTCAACTGGACATGTGTAGACTAGAGCATGAGCTTTTATACTATGTAAGTAGTATAGTAAGGTTGTGCTAATATTATAAAGACATAAAGGCCATGCCAGGATAAGCTAATTGAATCTGCCCCCAGTGAGTTTGGGTTTGTTAATTTTAATGGATAGTGTTGGCTCTACATTTGTAACAAATATGCAAAATTTCAGGCTATCAAACTTTATAAGTTTCTTGTAAAAAACACTAAAAATGATCTTTCTTTAATTATCTTTTCAAGCCAGCCGATTTCAACGTGCGTGATTTATTTACTAAAGACAATTACATGCCATGAAATATAGGGCATTTTGCCAGACAAAAAATAAAAACAATTTTTTAAAAGTATTTTTAACCTTTAATTTTTTCACCGACGCTCGGCTCTATAATACGGCTACCACATAAATATATGTGGCACCTACAGTTAAGTGATTTTTTTAGAGTTCGAACGAAGAGACAAGTTCTGGTTGATGTAACTGGTGCCCGAAGAGCTGGCGGCTTCCTCGCGCAACCCATCAGCATTGCAATTCAGCGAGGAGCTTTATGTATGCGGACGACGTTTGCGTCCGTCACAACTTAACTGGGTCACGAAACCACTTTTTAACAACTTAATTCTTAACCTAACGAAAACCCACTTCATGCAGTTTGACCTATCCGGGCGCAAACGTCGTCCGCCGCATGCCTCGATAGCGGCAGCATCGAACAAGAAGTCAAGAGTACATCCTTCCTGGGCTTTCACATCGACCAGAGTTTGACATTGGAGAATCATATTGACTCCCTGCGGTAAAATTTGAGCTTCTTTCGCCATTGGTAGACTAGCTACTAACCCTTCCACTACACGCTGTCCGCGGCTGTTACTTTGCCAGTATACATACAGTCTATTAGTACAGTACGGGCTCGACCTGTGGGGACGCGCGGCTGACTGGCAGCGTGTTTTCCGGCTGCAAAATCGAGCTGTGAGAGCGATGGCGCGAGTGCCATGGCATGAGTCGGCTAAACAATATTTCATAGGCTTCTAGGCATTTGCCAAGACCTTGCCAAGTCTCTTAATACTAGAAATAGCCATCTACACAAGGGAGAACCTAGACAAATATTCTAGACGGGGGGATGGAAGCAATCGGGTCACGCGTTATAGTCACAAACTGGCTACGGTGCCTCGAAGCCCTTCTGTACATAATAAATTGCCAATAAGCATAACAGACGCCCCTAGTCGAGTTAAGCTAATTGGATGAACGAATTATTCCACTTACGTCAGAACATGATTATTATTTTTTAATTGAACATTTTATTCCACGGAGCTCCTGTTTCTGGACGGCTTGCACTTCGGGCAACTGAAGCTACCACACTTACCTAACCTAACCTAGTGTTAGTGTATGCGTTCCTCAGCATGCCAAATCTCAGGTTGCAATTTGACGATTTGAAATTGATAATATTCAAAAACTAACACGTACATTTTGAACGGATTTCACAGTTTACAACACACGTTTTAAGACATTTTATAATATCGTGAGTAGGATTATGATCTGACGGTGTTCACTATCTAGCGGTGGCATATACTGTACTTTTTATTCTCTTATTGCAAAAATAATTATTAGTTAAATATTCAAAATCCCTGAGGTCCAACACCAAAATTTGGAAATCCGCAATCTCGGCTCCATATTGTGCGCCCCATCGGTCATCCCGCCGCCCATATTACATCTGAACCCCACGGAGCTCTATGATAAAAAAAAGTTATCCTTACGCCGCGCGGGCTGCCGCATGCCGCCCACTCTATCGGTCCAGTAATGCCCATCCAAAACCGAAAAAAATACAATTTGACTTGCATTTATTGTTATGATACAAGGGCTAATTCCTTCCACTGCTTCAATAAAATACATGGCACTAAGTTTGTCATTCATTTTGATAACTTTCTTATGTGTTTAATATATGTATGTGCCTGACTATTATTTCTCTGACTCTTTCTGAACTTTTGTGCCATTACGTAATGATTAGTTTCGCTTCTATTGTTAACACAATTTATTTAAACCTTAAGCTGTTCAAGTGCGCACTAATTTAAAAGTGTGCTGTTTTTTACATTTTCGGATAATAAGTATATTGACTTTAATGGTACTCCACTCCCGGGTGAAAGTATCTTTATCTGATAATTGCTTCACGCGGCGAGTTCACTGGTGACCTCCATTGCGTATTGGAAGAAATGCCAGGAGGCCATCGGTGACCTCCATAGTGTTAAACATGTCATTGACAATTGATGAGATAATTGCAAATTAATGGCCTTGGTTAATCGTAAACGTCCATCGAACCTATATCAGCTAAAAACCGTTAAAATTCGTTTGACTTTTGTGTTTATGAAAAGGGGATGAAACACATTGTAGTTAATAGAGGTTTGTTAAGTTTTATGAATTAGGGGATAAGACTTCAAATTTCATGTAATGAGAAATACAGACTGGAATCAAAGCATTTAATAAACACATTTTACAAAGATTGGTAAAAACAATGATGTAAATCACCATTTATAGAATTCAATTTGTGATCTCCTTACACAACAATATCAAACAAAGTCAAACAATTTAAAAAGCTGCTTTTCCTGTGGTCAATAGTTAAGGGCTTACGTGCATAATATAAAATGTTTATCTCCTATTAAAATATATAAGACGGGACGCCGTTTATGCGGATTTCGATTCAAACCAAAAATGTGGCTTGATTGCCCTTAACTTTAATAAACACAGGAGAGACGCGATCTTAAAACTCTGTATGACCAGTATGGTCCTAAGCTTTTAGTATGTTTGTTTGTAACTTATTTTATGTAGGTAGCATAAAGTTAATTCGGTTAAATTCTCGTTTTGTTACAGTCATCTGAACTCTATAAAACAAAAAAAAACTTCAATAATAGGTAAGTTAAATCTTATTTTATAATTTTACAGTAGTAGTACATTTTGAATAGAATTTATACAGAACTTCAAAGAACCATTTAATTAAATTGCATGGGTAATTTTTATTTTTTTTGTAATATTATGACTTATTTATACTTGCAAAAGTGGTGGGGCGTTGACTTTATACGCTTTACAAAATGATCTTGATAATATGAGTCGACGCAAATTGCTGTAAAAGCTTTCAATATCGTTGTTGGTACAGGTATCTTTGCAAATAATTTGAGATGTGTCTTCTAATTTAAAGACTTTTGTTGACAATGCTTTCAATCCAATCCACGTATTGGACGACGTTGGTGTAGATGCTAGGCAGTACGCCACAGGTTTTGTTGTACCCGTAAGAGCCGATTCCGATCAGCACGCCGTTCTGGGTTAGAGGACTTCCACCGTCACCCTGAAAGAGGTACTTGTATCAGTCATCATCACATCACCCGAAAGACGTTGTAATGTCTGCTGGATGTGCCCCCAAAGAGAGCCACAATGATCATCGGTCCTGCGCCATCTGCTTCAATCTAGTGTCAGAGCATTGAATATAAAGTAAGAATAAAATAATTTTAATTTAAATATTCAGTGTATCTGTCGATAACCCTCTCTAATACAGGTAACGGCATCACTAAGGCGTGGACCTTCTGGTAAATCTTAATCATTATATTCAAAAAGATTAGGGTTTTTGTTGGAGAATACCTATCAACTATTCACCCAGTCATCAAGAGGTGGATGGACTAACTGATCTGGACTGTCCACCAAAAACTCCATGGCGGCCACTACCTGCACTCTCCTGCGGAGGAGTCCAGGATTTCATACTGAATAGGAGCGCATCAGTCAAACTAAAGCTATGAACAAAACGGTGTGCGGTAAGGATTGTAGTCCTTTTAATTTACCAGACAGGCATCGTGACCCGGTGACCCAGCGCAGATCTTGTTGGTGTCATTCAAGTCTGAATCGTCCGGGTTTTGGCAACATTTCTGCGCCTTGATCGGAATGGGTGTTTGACGGAAGACTTCCGTTTCCTGCTCGCCAATCTGTTAAATCAACACAATATATTTAAACTGCTACTTCTAAGGTAATATGGAGTCGACATTTTGCATTTGCGACGATTCAGTGTCTCACTCAACTTTGACTCGATACAATTTAGCATAACTTACAATCTTCTGAATTAAGACACTTCCCTAAACATTGATATCCTACAAAATTAAACGAGCAATATTTGTATATACCTATATTTTTATATATATATTTGTGATTTGCAATCACGTTCTCGGGGACTGCTCTAACGATATCGATGAAATTTGGAATATGGGCGTTTACAGGGGCGAGAAATCGATCTACCTCGGTCTCATGTCTGAGAAAATTAGTTTTCTTCGTATTTTCACACGAGGTGAGCTTGGTCGCCCAAGGACATAATTTCAATATGCCAATATTTGGGAATATTGGTATCTGAAACCTACTGCTATATAAAAATAATATAATAAACTCACATTAGTTGCACCCCATCCCGATAAGATGGCTTCAGCTCCCACTTTTATATCAAAATCTTTTTCTGGCAGCTTAGCCTTCGCGAGAAAACCGAACAGTATAGGCTTCTGCAGTTTGAGCAACGCGATGTTGTTGGTTATATTTTCAGATACGTAATCCTTGTGTACAATGATAGCTTCCACATCAACGAACTCTCCGCCGCTATGCAAGTAAGTAGAACCGACGCGAACCGTCAATGACGAGGTGTTTACCCTGCGATTTGACATGAAATGGTCATTATTATATTTAATAATAACAATAGTCATCAGCGTATAAACCTCCCACTGTTGGGAACAGGCCTGATGTCACAGAAAAGGAAGAAGGCAGTGGTCTTCAAATTGGCCAAATGAGGGTTGAAGACATCACATAAATCTAAGAATTTCTTCGCAAATGTAAGCAGGTGTCCTAACCATGTTTTGATCGGAATAATATCACATGATAATCCGTACATAAGTTCTGAAAAACTTATTGTTACGAGTCGGGATTCGAACCGACGACCGCTGTATGACATGACAGCTGCGTGATTAACCTCTCGTATATTCGCGGATCGGCCAAGTTCGTGCGAAAGGTTAAGGCTACCGTGGATTTTTAATAATCACATGCAAAAAGATAATTGGGAACCTGTTAGTCCAAAATTCGCGTGCAATTGAGGTATGTATTATGTCATTGCAAGCGTGTCTCAGATGAGGGAGTCGTTAAAGATTCATCAAGTTGAGCACCTTTGGTTAGAACTGTTAGTATTATTTATTTATTATAACTTAATAAGCATTATTATAACTTATTTACCAGTCAACCTATAAGCAAAGCAGATAATTTTTTATTGTTAGCATGCTGAGGTTTATAAGTAGTTTCCTTCTGTCTTAGTTTTGGGAAATATGCTCCCAGTGGTCCATTTTCACATTAAGTATACGCATATGATCTGGAAATCAGTTCTAAGTCCAATTAAAAACCTTTTTTGAACAAACACAACAAAGTATCGCGAAATTTTGACTTACCCATCTGTGCACATAGCAGCAGTCAATATAAAGCGTTCATCGACGATAACACCACCGCAAATGTGGCCAGGATCATCTTTATATACTATTGACACAGCGGAGGGAACTTCTTCGATGGTCGCATTTTTCCCGCCGATTATGCCTAGACTAGTACTAGTACATTCATCCGTTGCGGGTTCTGTGGTTACATGTAAGGCTGGAAGTAAAAATTGCGATTTACTGTCATTCAGCACAAATGAAAATTTGACAACTCTAAATTATTACTCGAATATGAATAATATCAATTTCAAAATCCTCGAAATGGAAAATTGTCCAGCCTGAATATAACACTTAAATTTAATTACGTCCTATAAGTAAAATTTACATACTTGATATAGGTCGAAAGAAATACGTCCATACCATACGGACTTACGTACCAGAATTATGACCAATCGTAAATACATCAATATATGAATTTTGTACGAAATAGTCTTTGCACGTATTTAAATATGAACCTATTTCATACTGGAAAAACTTCCTTTTGGTCTAGATTAATTATGAACACGATAAATATTGGTTATAAAAAAGTATAGACACAATTACATTTTCACCAAATTCACTTTTGATGGTGTTACTTTTGGCCCTATTTCAAAAAAGTCATTTCATGTTGACGATTTTCCATTTGTGCCGAATGGCAGTAAATCAAATTGTCTGTGATCTGTTGGACAGTTACCGAGTGGTCGCATAAGGGCCAGTACCTCTCAGAGCTATGGTGGATATGGATACTCACTCTAAGGCCATCGGTATCGGTATCAGTAAACGGTCAATGTCAAGTGTCAACCATTAGTCAAGTCAGTGCCAGGTCCTTTCTTGAGTAGGTGGTATATGTAAGTACTTGCTTTCTTAGATGAAACATTGACAGAGTTTTTAATAGACTCTTAGTTATAGTAGGAACAAATTTAAAATTAGGAGTAACAAAGTAAATCCTGTCAAACAAATGTAAGCCAAAAACGACAGAGCATAAGGTGATTTTAGTTTGTGATTTTAGCCAGACGTTACTCTTACAGTTGCAGTCTCAAAAAAAACCTAATGTACGATAATTCATAGGCTAAAGTTGCTTATTTTTAGCATAGCAATCGATTTCGAAGCTTCGTTCCACTTTCGCTCGAAATGTTCAATTTTATGTTTTAAGGGGCTCCAAGCTCCCAATGACCTTTGACGTATTAATATATTCGTATGTATTAATATAATGGCTTTGTTCATCCATTGTTATAGAAACCACTAGATAATATATGTTAAAAACATAATAAATGCAATACAATGTATTCACTTCATTATAACCTGGTAGGTATTAAATACTTAGGCAAACTATGGTGTGGTTGTCTACTTACAAGTCAAGTTGTTTAGTAAGTAACAAACATAATAAACAATCAGACTTTTCATATATTATAGTAGGATTAGTATTTTACTTATATTTAGTATTTTTTTATTAAAAGTTTATTCCTACCAGAGCCCCACGCTGCTTGGAGTACACTAATAGTGACAAAGACGACTGCGAGTACACGGGCCATGGCGACGATCTATTGGAAACTGTACACTGCTACTCAGACCTTGCCTATTTATACTATAAAAATCATTAATTAACGAATTGCGCACTACTTAATAATCATTTTTAATATTGCCTTATTTTCTAAATTTAAATTACTGATAAATCAATTGTTTGATATAATTCATGGTCAACGGTCATTTTAATTAGCCTTGTTGCTACCCAAACCAAATAGTGAAAAGTGATAAGGGGGGAACTTTTGGATCGATTTCCAATCACACATTTTAGGTAACTACCAACGGTCATCATCATCCTCCTAGCGTTATTCCCGGTTGTGCCCATAAGGAGCCCGGGGTCCGCTTTGGCACCTAATCCCAAGATTTGGCATTGGCAACGATGCTGCCTGACAATCAGCGCTGTAGGTGTCTGACACTTCAGCATAATGCTGAGCCAGTGTCAGGTTCACTGCCGCAGAGACACATTTATTTGATGTTTTATGTGTTTTTTGTTTATTTTGTTGTTTAATATGTGTTTGTGAATAAATGTTTTTTCTTTAACTAGAAACTCTTATGAGTTCAATTAAAATTATAAGGGGAAAAATGATCGGCCACCTGATACTACACGACAACTTCATCAGGAACGTCGCAGAAGGGAAAATAAACGGATAGCGAGGGAGACGAACACCGGGGAAATGTTTATATGAACCAAATAAAGGGCATATATACGCCTGTCGTACCAGGCCATAAAGAAGCTGGTCTCGGACCAAATACGGAAACAAATGCATCACGCTGCACCCACAAGAGCCCAGCTCTTAAATTGATGGTGAAAGAAGACCTTCGTGCCCCAGCTTGCGAAACACAAAAAATGCGATACACTTGGTACAAGTCTAACAATATCGATTTTGGTGCAGAAACAACAAAATCCACCTAACTGCCCTGAGTTACGACCTATTGACGAGTTTTAACGAGTTTTGAGTTGATATTCCTCCGTCAAAACTATAGATATATTTATGGCACAAACACTTATCGGTTCTTCAATCCTTTATCTATATTTGCACGAAGATAATTTAGAAAAAAAAAATTTTTATGATTTTATTCAAACATGGTCCAAAAAAGCTCTGTTTTAGATATTAGTATGTTGTTTATGCACTTTTATATATGAAATCTACATATAACTGTACCTTATTGACGTCTCTAAACAACGTACGAGAGATTTTTATTTTTAGGGATCCGTACCTCAAAACGAAAAAAACGGAACCCTTATGGGATCACTCGTCTGTCTGTCCGTCTGTCACTGCCGATTTGCTCCAAAACTACTGGACCGATTGAGTTGAAATTTGGTAAACATGTGTAAATTGGTGACTTAAAGATGGACGCGTAAAGTAAATTAATGCATTCTGAACACGGGGCCACTTTTGGGGGGTAAACTGGAAATTTAAAAGAAAAAGTTTCGCAAACTGTATTGTGTGACATATCCAATGAAATTTTTTGCTTGCTTTAAGCATGTCAGATATATATTTTTTTATAATTTTAGCAAAAACAGATTTGAAGTAATTTAGGAAAAAAGACGAAAATTGACCATCCTCCCTTATCTCAGAAACTACTAGGCTTAAAATTCTGAAAAAAATATGGAAAATAATTCCTTGCCTAAAGATTATTCAAAGTAACGGGAATATTCTCAATATTTTTATGAAATTTAGATTATATACGGAACCCTCACCACGCGAGTTGAACTCGCACTTGTCAGGTTTTTTTTTTACTTTTATTCATACAAGTTACGTCCAAATAACTGGTTTTTTGGCCTAAAATTGCCAAAGTTTGGTGCCATATATCTCTATAACAGTGGGTTTTAAAGTAAACATGGGAATTTCGGTAAACCTCGTTGTTGTTAATAGGACAAGCCATAAAAACACGAAGAAACGGACCGTTTCGGATCGAAGGTCATTGATGGGAGCTTGGAGCCCCTTCAAACCTAAAATTGAACATTTCGAGCGTAAGTGGAACGAAGCTTCGAAATTGATCACAGAACCTGATAAACAAGTCTTGATGGCAGGTGTGAAGCAAAAACTGAGATGTTTCTGGATGAATAAGGCTTTGTAAAATAAACAAATATAAATTCGGAAATTATATTGATTTACCTACTTATATTGATAACCTACGTTAAAATAAAAATAAATTCTTTTGATTTTGCAATATGCCATAGCACGAACGACACTTATTTCTGGAACAAGCTTTACCTAGGTAGTTATTTTCGACCCAGAGATGAAGCTTATCAAATTATCGAGAATAATACCGAATTAATGAGTGACCAATTAATTATGGTTTTAGCACACTAATGACGTCAAACTGCAAACATGAAATGTGTGAGTTATAATCAGAGTTTAGTAGTTGATGTTAATTAAGAGAGAATTGTTATCAATTCATAGTTTAGGAAGCAACAAATGTTGTAATTAATTTTAAAAAAAAAACTACGATAATCGAAGGCCACCAAACATTCCAACTCAATTGGAAATTGTTTTTACATGTTTGATTAGTATAAAATGTATAAATTGGACAAATCAAACCACAGTCTTCATTTTAAAACCATCACCATGGCTTACACACTGCTGGTGTTCATTGCCGCAACATTTTTTCAGGCAGCATGTGGTAAATATTTTTAGACATATAATTATTGTACTAGGCGCTTCGCAGCTATGCACCATGGTGGGAAAGTATGTACTTAAATATAGAATTTTCTTCATGTGTTATTTAGTTTTTAAACTAATACTGCATTTAGAAAATTTTATTAAATTGCTCGCAACACCCATCTTATTGAAATATGAAAATAAACTCCCTATATTTTAATGTGTAACGCTATAGATCCAGAAACTTACACTGATTATTATTAGTAACATACGTACTATCTTTTTTAAATTAAAAACTTACATAACGAAATTCATAACAATGGTGACTACTATAAAATTGTCCGTTACCGACAGACACTGAATGATGACCGACCTAAAAGTACTGCTAGATGAATGAGAAACTTATTAATTTAAATTTATTTTCAGCTTTACCCACTGATGATAATTTAGGTATTATTGGTGGTTACAATGTGACCATCCAAGACATTCCCTACATCGTGTCGCTGCACGAACTCACAAATGCCTCATCAACGACTGTCGACGATACAGTCTGCAGTGGTTCTATCATCCACGAAAGTTTTATTTTGACTGCCGCTTCCTGTATAGGGTAAGTCTATTCCTTATAAACACAAATTATTAAAGTTAAAGAAAATGAAAAGTTATTAAAACGTAATTTAAAAGAACACACACGTTGATTGACATTAGACGCCTATAGGCTCAATTCTATTGTGCTTTGAGTGTCTATCAACGTATTAAATCGGTTTTTACAGACGTTTATTAATGCACGAAATGGTAGTACATAATTAGGCTTGGGACTTTTGGATGCTCGCCGTGGTTCTAGAATATTTTATTAATTCAAAAACACCAGGCTAAAAGTAGGATGTCCAATATAATGTAAGAGGATTAAAACAATATTTTTAAACCAGTTAATCCCATATCGTTCCTGAGCTAAGAACAAACTCTTTGCACCCTGACACTACCACCGTTATAGTTTGTTTTACTTACAATGACGAAGAGTAGGTAGGTACTTAACACCAACCATTACCGACATCGTTTGTTTAATTGTTATCTTCAAGTAGGGTTGTAAAACAATTACGCATAAACAGTAGCTACTCCAGTACACGTGTAACACTTCGCTCAGTTTTATGACGTTCTTTTGTAACCATTTCTTTCATGAAAATGAAAAATGAAACAAGTGCGTGTCGGACCACGCAAAACGAAGGGTTCCGTGCCTACTAAAAAGGTCGTATCGTCACAGAAATTTTACGGCACTTACGTCCTTTTCTTTGAGGAAGGCAGTTTTTCAGCAATATCTCGAAAACCTCTGAACCGATCTTGTTCAAAACAATTTTCGGTGAATGAAATTAATAAGCCCTATGTCCATGATTTTTTCCATATTTTTAAAATACACCGTTTAAAAATTAGAGGGGGGGGGACAGAATTTTAGTGACTTTCGGGGCGATTATCTCCGGCTCTATTCACTTAATCAAAAAAAATGATAAGAAACCTTATATTTATTTTGAAAGGCCTATCGATTGATGTGCCACACGGGGGGTCACAATGAAAAATTTTTTTTTGACTTTTAGTATGTATGGAGTGCACCCCTAAAAAAAATTTTTTTTGTCATTTTAATTACAAAACTATGTAGCGGCTAACAAAATACACCTTTCCTCAAAATTTTATTCAAATACACCTCACAGTTTTCGAGTAAAATGCCTGTGACATACGGACAGACGGACAGACGGACAGACGGACAGACGGACAGACGGACAGACGGACATGACGAAACTATAAGGGTTCCGTTTTTGCCATTTTGGCTACGGAACCCTAAAAATGAAAATGAAAATTAAAAAAGTTTATTCTGTTATAAAAGGATTTTTACAAATAGCCAAGGTTGGAGCCTCCTAGTAAGCAATTAATTTTGCTTGTGTCAGGAGATACCTACCGCTCCTCCAAAAACAAGAAGTGGTAAGTTTAACCCATAATAAACTACTTAATATAAAACATACAGAGATACAGAGAACAAATATATTGGAAAAATAAACCATCATCGTCGTCACAGAGGGCACAAGTTCGGGTCTTGTCCGGGACTTCGGACGATGATGGTTTATTTTTCCATTATAATTTTGTTCTATGTATCATATCGTTTAAAATTTGATCGTAAAATTGATACGAAACAAAAATATTTAATAATATAGTACGTTTCGGTAAGAGGTACTCTAACAATAAGAATTTATAAAATCCCACGGTATGGTATGTGCATTTCCGTCATTTTAAGTAAAACAAACTATACTAAACTTGAAGTGCGAACTTGAAGGCGGTCAAATACAATTGTCTCGGCACCCAGTACGAGTTCGTTGCGTTTGGTGTCGAGACTCTCGGCTCGTGGGGCAAGGGCGCACGTGGGCTTCACGGGGCGCTCAGCAAACGCTTGCGGGAGGCAACAGGTGACCCTCGCGCGGGCAGCTTTCTCGCACAAAGACTTGCAATCGCAATTCAACGCGGGAATGCTGCCTGCGTGATGGGTACCCTGCCAAAGGGTCAAAATTTAGATAGTTATTTTTAGTTTTTTGTAGGCTATTTTTAAGTTAGTTTTAATTTTAAATTTCAAATGTATTAATACCTAACATTTAATAAATTTAACTAGAAAGGTAAACTTCCAGTACCTAACTCGATTTCACTCACACCTGAGATTCGGTTGAAACCGCCTCGACTAATCTCACTGGAGCGTGGTCGTGCCGGTTGTTTCCCCAGGCTACTCTCTCACCAAGCATTCCAATTGCTTAGATTAGATTAGATTAGATTATTTATTTCATGATATTATTATTTTTTCTTAATTGGGCTCATCCCATAAAGTAATTAATAGCCAAGGTTAATTTTTTCAAATATTGTGATCGTTATCAAAACTAACAGGGTTAACGCGACAAGAAAAATTCGTGGAGCCTCGGACAGTTGGAACGACGGTGGATCTTTCATTGAAGTTGAACAGGAGATCTGTCACGAAGATTATGACAAGGATACTAAAACCAACGACATCTGTTTACTGAAACTAAAGAACCCTATTGTGTTCGGTTGGCTCGCTCTACCCGATTTACCTGAGGAAGGGTATAAGTTAAAAGAAGGTGCCCTAGTCAACGTCACTGGATGGGGTGTATTCGAAGTAAGTTATTGGTATTGTGCCGGCTTAGCCTAGTTGGTACCGTGCTTACGGAGCTGACGGTTCTGGGTTCATATCCCGGTTAGCAAATATTTTTATGATGAGCATATGAATAGTTTGTTTTTGCGTATTGGATGCTTGCTATGTATTTAAGTACTTACATATGTCGTCGTCTAATATGCATAATTCAGGCCTCTTTGAGCTTATTTTGTGGTTAGTTAAATTTAACTGTAAGATTATCCCCCAATATTAATTGGACAAGTAAATAAATTTATTTATGGTTACAAAAAAATTAAAAGCAAACCGACTTAAATTAAATTTAAATACAACTAATACTAAATACTCATCCTCCTAGCGTTATTCCCGGTTGTGCCCTTAATGAGCCCGGGGTCAGATTTGACACCTACTCTTGATTGGGCAACAAAAGATTTGGCATAGGCACTAGTTTTACGAAAGCGACTGCCATCCGACCTTCCAACTCAGAGGGAAAAACTAGAACTTATTGGGATTAGACCGGTTTCCTCACGACGTTTTCCTTCAGCGTAGTATAATAAATGTATAACTAATTACATAAAAAAAATATCTTAAAGTTCTGCCTGCAGCATGGCCCCTATGACGCCAGCAGCATTTCCACTTTAGACCGCAAGAGCGATCCTTTTTGAAAAGTAGGTAAGGTACCTACGCGCCAGCTCTGGGTCCCCCTGAGGCGTAGACCAGCCGCGACGACAGTGTCCTCATAGTATTTAATAATTGTCTTTTCAAGTTTTGCATAATTTTTTACCTACTTATATTGTTTGAGGAAACCGAAGGTGTCATGGGACACACGAGGGATACTTTCGTAACTTTTCGAACAAGCGTTAGGACAAATCAACTGTCATTTTCCCATTCAAAAATTACCATTACATCCACCTCGTACTATCGAAGCGTTACGTAATCGACCAGTAGACTGGAACAAATCCGTTCCATAAGAGGGGGGCCTGTACCTGCTGTGTATATATTTGGCCTGTATACGTGACTGCCAGGCAGCGTACTATCGCCCAAGGGTACGGGTTCACACTTTCTGTTCAAAATCGTCTGTACATGCATAGCGAACGCTCGAAAATGACCCTAGAGGTGTAAACCCGTACCCTTGGGCGATAGTACATTATTAGCCGATAAGGGAACGAATGGAATAAGGAGTTAATCTAAGAATAATTGTGACCAAAATGTATTCTTAGTTATTTAAATTAGCACTAAGTGTCGTGTTTTATGTTCTAGAATGCAAATATTTACAACATGAAGCGGTCAGATAATCTCCGTCAAGTACAAATACCGACCGTGTATAAAGGAGAGTGTATCTATGAGGACAAAGAGTTAAAAGACACCCAAATCTGCGCTGGAGCAAAAGACCACGACGTCTGTCTGGTAAGCCTGTAATTAGGCTAATACTTACTCTAAGGTTGCCTTTACACCAAAGATGAGCGAGATAGCAAATGTTGAACAAGGTGCTTGTTTTGTAGGCGATTTCATCAAAGGAAAGCAGCGACGTCACGGGTCTCAAGCGTTTTCTCTCTCTATCAAGCAATATTAAAACGGTTGCAATTTCGTAATTTTTTGAGATATTTGAATGGGATTTTCGTCATTAAGAATATAAATTGTTTTGCCTTTTTTCTTTTGGTAAAATAATAAAATAAAAGTCCCCAACCCTATTAACTCTGCTGGCTAAGCAGCTACAATTTCAAGATATTGTCAATAATCATGCGCAAGCGCTGCGCCGCGAGGCTGCCCAGTGTGCGCGCCATCCGCCACGGTCTTCTAGCCGTTAAGGCCTAGAGTTGGGACAGTGCCCTAATGAGGCACTGGACCACTTCACATTTCAGTTCAAGCACTAACATAGTTAATTATAAGTCACTTGTAATACTGACACTTCATGGATCTAACTGTCCGAAACATTTTTAAATAATTATAAAGCCTGAATCACACTGGCGCGGTCTGCGGTGGCGGTCCATAGTAAACTTGACATTAGCTGTCAAAATTATTATTGACCGCCACCGTACCTGCGCCAGTCTGTAAGAGGCTTAAGGCTTCTCTAAAGCCTCTCACAGACCGGCGCGGTTTGGCCGCGGTGGTCAATAGTAAATTTGTCATTAGCTGTCAAATTTACTATGGACCGCCACCGCAGGCCGCTCCAGTGTGATGCAGGCTTTCATTGTACTACAATGTATAACCTCAGTGAGGTAATAAATCCGCATCCATGACCGGTGTCACAGTGCCCAAGCAGTTTTAAAAGCACAGCAAATAATCAGTTAGGTTTTTCAAATGAGTTAACTGTGCCTGTCTAATTGTTGATCCTGTTATTTTACGTCCACAGGGTGATAGTGGGAATCCTCTCACTTTCAATAATATGCTGATTGGGATAATGTCCTACGGAGGGGCCAACGTGCGTTGTGGTGACAAGCCTAGTGTATACACGAGGGTCGCCAGCTACATAGGCTGGATTGAAACTAATATTCAAGATAATCACTAACCTGTATTAACGTTTATTATGAAATAAATAATATTATTTGAAGCCGTGAAAGTTGTATGCAATTTGTCCTCCAAATATCGAGTAAATAATATATTTTGTAAACAAAGTTTAAATCGATTCAGTACTTCGCCTTAATTAAAGAGTTTCCTCGATTTCTCCAGGATCAGATGACCATGGGACCTCCGACTCTCCTCCTTACAAACAAAAAAGAATTTTCCGAATCGGTCCAGGCATCTCAAAGTCATAGTCAAAGTGATTTATTCTTCAATTTAGGCATATTACATGCCTAAACAAACGTCTTCAAGTACACACATACCTAAATAATAAAAGATTCCGACGAATTAAGAAGCTTATCCTTTTTTAAGTCGGTTAATAATTGTCACCTGCCAGTGGAAATTTCAGGTACACTGCTAATGATAATTAAATTGTAATATTTACCCAGCCGACCTAGAACCTATTACAATGAAAAAATCCTTGTTCTTTGGTCAATACATGTTTCGATCTCTGTATCCATCAATATTTCGTGGGAAGATTAATTTATTGAAAATCTTGTTTTATGACCTACATGCCATGAATTTCGTATTGTAGAATGGACTATAACGAAATACAACAAAATAAATCCTTAAATCTCAGTCTAATAAAATGCCGTGCTAATTAAAAGCATTTAGTATGCTAAAGAGGAGAAATGAAAATTTTAGAGCAAAAATGAAATGGTTAAGCATCGCTGGAGTTTACCCGGTAATTAAGTAAATAGTAATGACGAGACATTAAAATAACGTGGGGTTTTAGAACACAAAATAGGCAGCGGAATGTTTTGAAGCGAGCTTAGAGGAATGTCGTTTCGCTCATAGATATATTTTTCTATACTACGACTGCACGACTGTGCAAAGCATACATCCTGCCTGATGGTAATCAGACACCCTCGTCTATGGACGCTTGCGACACCAGAAGATTCACAAGCGCACTGCCCCCTTATTGATTTGGGGATACGTTGTGTCGATAGCTAGAGACAAAAGCTGGTCTCACACTCTCAACATAGCGTATCTTCGGGACCTCTGGCGACCTTAACTCTCCACTTAACACAGCACCAAATACCCACAAAGCAAATAGAAGTGTTATTTGAGGTAGGAGTTGCACAACTAGAGGAGTAAGCTTTAGGTACGTACCGTTGCCAAAGTTTCTACCTCGACCCCAGTTTAATTCTTGCTGTCAACACAGCGAGTTTGCTGTGGAGTTGCTGGCAGCCTGGCCGTGCGCTTGTTACTTACCATCATAGTGATGATAAAAGTAACTTCTAAGGACGTCCATTTTATTGAATGAGGTTTGTTAAGTGGATCAAAACCAGGCACAAAAACCAAGCGTATTTTCTGTAGACATGTACCTAATAGTACATTACTGCAGAGGCCGGGAAATAGCAATTCGTGGATGAGTTGATTTTGTCAGATGAAGCGAAGCTGAATCCGACAATAGAGACGAATCCACGAATTGCCACTCCTGCCGAGGCAGATATAGTGCTTTTCTCCATAAATGCGAGGAAATCAAATAATATTTTCAATAGTTTTAAAACAGCGAGTAGTATGTAACCTATCATGTTCCCACCCGACAATTTTTTTTAAAGTATGTACACGGCATGACTCATGGTGCCAGTTTCAATTGGCTCACATAAAAAAATTTAAAACATCAGAATTGATTACAATTTTATGTTTTATGCAGTTAAAATTATTAAAGATTATACGGGATTGAATTCTAAACGCATTTTAGTTCGTATAAATATTTTAATTTCTTCTGTCACATTTTTTAAAACGTCACTTCGATTTCTTGCAAAAGTAATCGTTTTGTCTATGACAATTAAAAAATATAAAACTTCTAACCAGTCTAACTATACCAAGTTGTTATGATAAATTTACGAGCCCATAAACTTACGAGCATTTGGCTGTTTGTAGTGACTTGTCTTGGTCAAAACATATGATTAAAAGGTAAAAAAGTATACAGTAAAGGAATTTCATACATTTTCCTGGCCGCTAAAATTGTACAATAATGACTTTTAACTTTTTAGGGTTCCGTAGCCAAAATGGCAAAAACGGAACCCTTATAGTTTCGTCATGTCCGTCTGTCCGTCTGTCCGTCTGTCCGTCTGTCCGTATGTCACAGGCATTTTACTCGAAAACTATAAAGTGTATTTGAATAAAATTTTGAGGATAGGTGTATTTTGTTAGCCGCTACATAGTTTTGTAATTAAAATGACAAAAAAAAAATTTTTTAGGGGTGCACTCCATACATAAAACTAAAAGTCAAAAAAAAAATTTTCATTGTGACCCCCCGTGTGGCACATCAATCGATAGGCCTTTCAAAATAAATATAAGGTTTCTTAGCATTTTTTTTGATTAAGTGAATAGGGTCGGAGATAATCGCCCCGAAAGTCACTAAAATTCTGTCCCCCCCCCTCTAATTTTTGAACGGTGTATTTTAAAAATATCGAAAAATTCATGGACATAGGACTCATTAATTTCATTCACCGAAAATTGTTTTGAACAAGATCGGTTCAGAGGTTTTCGAGATATTCCTGAAAAACTGCCTTCCTCAAAGAAAAGGACGTAAGTGCCGTAAAATTTCTGTGACGATACGACCTTTTTAATAGGCACGGAACCCTTCGTTTTGCGTGGTCCGACACGCACTTGGCCGGTTTTAAATTTGCGCTTGTCAGTAACGAGGAACTTCACGTACTATTTTTGCTACAGTAAGGCGCACATTTCCGAGGATATTGGTGAAAATGATGTTCCGGTATACACTCAAGAGCAAAAGTTTCGGGTACACTGTGTATAGAATTTCAGTACAAACTGTACCCAATACTTTTGCTCTTGAGTGTTAAATACTGTATTGTCCATGAACAAGCTAAGGCGTAAAACTTGGGAACAAAGAAATAATTTGTTCGAAACCATCATTATTCCGAACGCCATTTTCCGCTAAACGACAATTTGGACGCAGATAATAATTATTGGAATATATAAATCAGTTTGGTTAGTTTAATATTACATCCTAAAAAAAATCCTTCAGTGTAATATGGTTTTCGGAATTGTGAATATCGGAAAAAAAAATCCGGACAAATGACTGTTCGGAATTATGTAGTTATGTAAAAGGCTTTAAAACTTTGGATGCATTGATACACAGGAAATACTAAGTTATAAAAAAAAACCCAATAACCGTAGGCACTTTTACGCTGAATTAAATTCATCAAGGCAATACAATCTCTCCCAGTAAAAATAACTGTACCTATACAGGCGATTAGACACGAGCTGTAGGTACCATCGTCAACGCAGTTAACTGACCATCCGTGCACTTTAAGACAAGTGAAGACATTTGTGCAAAATCAGCAAGCTCACTTTAAAGTATAAAACGCCGCATACCGAAACCGCCCCGCCAAGATATGAATCATGATGTTGCCTTATAGAAATATGCCAAAAAAAGATCAATCCTTTTCGTGCCTACCTAAGATCCGCGTGCGGCCTACGCTATTTTCAACAGGAAGGTTTCATGTAATATTTATATATTTTTTCAATGAAAGTAAACAAACATTAAGAGGCCCTCTGCTCCATTAACATTTGACAGCGTCGTCGGGGAGAAAATTAATCTCCATTCATAAACCGTCGTTTAGCGGCGCATAAATACATGAATGACTAAATATATCAAAATGTAGGGTTGTTTTTCTTTTTAAATAATAATAATGAGGTCAATATTGATACTCAAGTAAAATCATAATCCTTAACATATACATCCAGTACTCAATAGTTACGCTAGTTATTACGATATCACCAAGTACTTACGTTTAATACTTTTATAACGGATAGATATAAAGTGCACATTTGCAAGTCAAATTGTTCTCATATTAAGGCGACTGTAGACCTCCAAACGTTGTACCTCAAGAGGTACAACGTACAAGTATCGCTTGATTGTTAATGTTAGCGCAACTTGCAAAATTTGAATAAATATCATATCTTTCCGTCTCTTTTTTTGATTTTTCGTGTTACCGACATTTGATACACTAGTATTGATCTTGTTTCTCACCTAAGAAACAAGATCAATTTCTATTTAAGGTCAAATGATTGACGAGGTATTCACGAATATGAACTTTCACGATACGAAAATTTAATTCACATTCGACACAATAATCATTCTCCATTATCTTTAAATGATCGTGTTAATAACTGCGTACATTGATTATCGACTAACAACCAAAACTCATTAGTACTCAATAACTAAGTCCCATACCTAATTACCTGTTTATTATTTTTATCGTCGCTTTTTTGTTATTCGTATTGAAATAATTACAAATTCACAAAAATACATAAGTATATTAATTAATATTAGGATCCGAATCAAGGTCTTGCATTGATCAAATTTCGTATAAATACGCAGGAAATACTTTTCGAACCTAATTTCAACGCGTACGCAATTATGGTCAACATGGGTTTCCTCCGCTTAGTGTGCTTTCTCGCTGTTGCAATGCATGAGACAGCATTGGGCTTTGGTAAATATAAATATTTTATTTCTCTTTTTTTTACTGGTTTTTTTTAAATATATTAAGTACTCGTGTCTCTCACGCTCATCATTAAGCCTCATCTTGACGGGTGACTTAAACAGTGTCTGTACGCGAGGGACTACGCCTCTCGTGACTAATATTCCAAACCCGGGATCGATATTTACGTTCACATTTTGTGTATTTATCTATATAAGTATGTTTATCGTCGTCTAGTACCCATAGTACAAGCTTTGCTTAGTTTGGGACTAGGTCGATTTGTGTAAGATTGTCCGCAAATATTTATTTATTATTATTATTATGTGAATTGAGGGACCGTCCATCGGCAACCTCTTGATGATTTAGTTCTCGCTAGCTTTTAAGTAGTTCGGCCATTGTGGCTCAATTTTTTTTTGTCAGGATACTATTTAATTTTTTTCTATTATTTTCAGCACCACGTACCAAGTCCTCGTTTTGTGGCAGTAACAGTAACCTAGGTATCAACGGTGGACACGAGGTGACCATTAAGGATATCCCTTTTATTGTGGCAATACATGAGGTTGACGATGAAGATGAGTTGACCGTATTTTGTGCTGGTACTATCATTCACGAGCGTTTTATACTAACTGCTGCTTCATGTTTTGATGAGTAAGATGTCTAATATTTATATTTCGATACCCTAGCTAGAAAACTCCTTATTCTGTTTTGATGTTTAATAATAGTAATAGTAAATCAAACTAGGCCTATAGTTAGCTCAATAAGGCTTGTGGTATAGGTACTAGACGACGATAAATATAAATACTTAATTACAGAGAAAACATCCAAGACTCAGAAACAAAATTTTATATTCATATGCTCATCATACAAATATTTGTCCTTGCTTTTCGCAATTTTAAACTGTGTCTGCTGAAATGTCTGTTGCTTCACAAGTGAACCAAGGTGCTCTTTGTTATTTGTTTTGTTTTGTTTTTGTTTTGTACTGTATAAATGGATTCACTGAAAATCAGCGTCGTGGCACTTCATGTCTCGACACATGCTGAGTGAACTCCTTTTTGACACTAACCTCAACAATGTATTACTTTTTATTTTATTTTTCTCTAGTTTTAAGGAAGTAATGTTGTCGTTGTGTATGTATCAAATAAATCGTCATTCATTCATTCATACCGGGATTCAAACGCAGGACATTCAGCTTCGATGTTTAGTTAGATACTTAATTTTACGGAATCATTTCCCAAGAATTTTGATTATTAATAAAGGATAGTATTACTTATAATTTATGTTATATTGTGAGGCAATTTATTTTAATCAGTAGCAATAGATGTGATCGACAGTTTTCAACTATTAAGCATTAAGTGTCGAATATTAAACATTACTAGATATACATATGTATTTACTTCATTTGGTAGAAAGCGTAAAATTCAGATTTTAGAGGAAATCCTTCGTACTTTTATGTTTGAGATTGTTTAATGTGACCGATTTTTTATAAACCTGTCATTGGAATTTAAATCTATTGCATTGGACAGTAGAATTGATTTTTGAATGGACAACTTTTATCCAATTCGGTCATCTTAAATAATCTCGAGTATACCTACCTCATGAGTTTCTGTAAGGATATTCCAAATTTCGTTTTATTAGGATAGATTAGCTAACGAACGAAACGTACACCTACAGGAAAACAACTAATCTCAAAACTTTAATTGTGACTAAAATCTTGTTACTAGTTAGTTAGTACTGGGCATTTTCCGCAAATCGACATCCATGTGCCTATTTTGCGTGAAACGGCGGGGTGGCGCGCTACCCGAACCATATCTTGTTACTAATAATCCCATTGTTACTCGTGTGTAAGTATATCATTATTATCATTATAGTGCCGAGACCGAAAATAGAACCATTCTGTGGGGTACAAATAGTCTGGACGACGGTGGGATTTTCACAGGCGTGGAAGGAAAGTTCTGCCACGAGGATTACGATGCTGAGAATCTCATCAACGATATTTGTCTGCTGAAAGTAGAAGAAGTCTTGCCCTTTGACTGGTTGATTAAAGCTGATTTGCCCGATGAAGATTTTCAACTAGAAGAAGGGACCATGGTGAACGTCACTGGTTGGGGTGCTAAACAGGTGATTAAAGTTTATTAAATTACATTTTTAGTTTGAAAATAATCAAACGAATACTACCTATATGTATAACGGTCGCTCTCCAAATTTATGACTGCGTCTAATTGACGCGACTCCATATAAAATGTTCGTAAAAAGCCGCGTTAATTAGACCCAGCCGCAGTCACAAATCTGGAGAATAACCGATAACGTGTTCAAAATAAAGTTTGTCTTTGGTCACTGCTTCACTGGGCCGATTCAATATTTGTGTTGCTCGTTGCCATGGTATCATCTTCTGGAAAACTCCTTAAAACTATGATTTTAAAGGGTTTAAAACCACGAAGATTGGTGACCCATTATATTGCAAGATATAGAAGTTCAGATTTGAATGCAGGTATTATAAGATGCACTCCTACGAACGCCAGTGCATTTGGCGGCACAACGAACATGGCGAAACACTCATGGCATAAACGAGGCCTGAAGATCCTATGTTTCAAATCTACTTGACATTACGATTTAGGAATGTGGCATGAAATAAGTTTGACACATTATTTTTTCAAATCATTTCACGTATTTTTGCACCTCTAATTTCCAAATGCATTTATTAATAATGATGTGACACTGAACTTAAATATCCATACCTACCGTCCGTCTACATAGTAAGAAGTTGTATGGCTAGTTATTTATACTGTGTAAATGCGGCGCAAAGTTGCAAAACGGGAGTCGCAAGACGCGAAAACTGCACTTAGTGAAAGCTTGTTGTTTGTGGTGGTGCGTCAATGCTGGCATGCGACATGATCTCTGCTATGCTTTCACGGCACTATATTTAACTTTCAAACATGTCGAAATGAATTTCAACATGTATGAAAGTAGCTTTGTAATGTTAATTCGGCTTTACAGAGTAATTTGGATATGGAGGACGAACTCCGCCAAGTGACGGTGCCAGTCCTGACGCAGGAGTGCTGCGATAACGTTTATGAAGGGTTCAATGATGACCAAATCTGCGCAGGGCAACGCCGCCGCGATTTTTGTACGGTAAGATCATTCTTGAAGTATATATTTCGTTTTTAGGGTCCCGTACCTCGAAAGGAAAAAAACGGAACCCTTATAGGATCACTCGTGCGTCTGTCTGTCTGTCTGTCACAGCCGATTTGCTCCGAAACTACTGGACCGATTGAGTTGAAATTTGGTAAACATATGTAAATGGGTGACCCAAAGATGGACGCGTAAAGTAAATTAATGAATTCTAAACAAGGGGGCCACTTTTGGAGGGTAAACTGGAGAATTAAAAAAAAAAGTTTCGTAAACTGTATTGTATGAAATATCAAATGGAAAGGGTTGTTGTAAGCATCTCAGATATTTTTTCTTATAATTCTAGCAAAAACAGATTTGTTTGGTTGGTTGTTTAGGAAAAAAAAACGAAAATTGACCATTCTAAGGCTTAAAATTCTGAAAAAAATATAGAAAATAGTTCCTTGCCTAAAGATTTCAGAAAAACCTATAAGAGGTTTGAGTATTCAAAGTAACGGGAAAATTCTCAATATTTTTGTGTATTTTGTATGGTGCCTGATGCTTAGATCATAGTAAATTTGGGTCCGATTAAAAAAAACACTTATGAAATTTAGATTATATAGGAACCCTCACCACGCGAGTTGAACTCGCACTTGTCCGGGTGTTTTTTGTTAATCGTAGGTATGACGGTGGCACACAAACATAGTCAACAAACAAGTCTTATACTAAGTACAAAGTACCCTACAGAGAAAAATATGAAAACTATACATCTGTAATTTTGTACGGAACCCTCGGTGGGCGAGTCTGACTCGCACTCGCACCTATATATTCTGTCTGTCAAAATTGCCCTTACCATATGGCCTATTTGCAGAATAAATATATATATTTTAATCGTGCCGTACCTATCATTATTTCACAGGGTGACATGGGAGGTCCTCTGACCATCAACAACATGCAGGTGGGTGTAATCTCCGGCTCGGGCGAGTGCGGCCAAAGCCCTGGAGTCTACACCCGAGTCTCCAGCTACGTGGACTGGATTGAATCTACTATCGACAATAATCTGTAAACAGCAGAAAAAAAGACCGCCGACGTGAATCGTTGTCTTTTGAACCAAGAAAAAAAAACCTTGACACATCATCATCATTTCGCTTCATACGAGATAACTTAACATCTTATTGGTTCAAGAAAATTTACCCTGAAGCGAGTTTTGTTTTCCGTGTACTCTTACACTTCCACAGTAATCTTACTATTATTTCTACAATGTGATGGAGATAAGTATGTATATAAATAAACACGAATTTATACTATGTTTGCTTTTTTTTCTACTTATGACGGGACGGAGAAAGCATATTGAGCTTAGGTAAGCTTAGGAGATATACAGGGTGGAAAGTTGAGATGGGGCAGTAAGGGCAGCTACTAGATCCCTTGCTGCTACGTGAAAATGATCTTAGGAGACCTTTACTACCTTTTTAAGCTATGACAATCGACATTCACAGATTTTTGATAAAATGTACAGTCAGCAAAAAAATCGACAGATTAGAGTAATTTTTTTTTAATGCCAATCGGTCGCATTTCTATCAAGGATTAAAATAATTGTTGAGACCAACTAAGGTCAGTACTAGAACATCCACAAATCAAAGAAAACGTTTTCTATAGAGTTCGTAGGGTACATTTTTGACTAATATTTACTTTTTGGGTTTAAGTAACCTAGCTTGCTTGGTCATTGGTCACAGTGTAGTGGTCATGTACCACGGAATAACAAACTATGGTTTATTATTCCGTGTCATGTACATTATTCCTAGTAGGTCTTATGGCGCCACTTCACAACGGCCACGATTGTGTGGAGAGGAGAGTATGTTACTAATGTAGTTATGCAAATTCCGATTACGGGGGCCTATCACATAACAACTTGTGACTGGTATTACAAGCTGAAACCTCTTTTCAACTCCTCGCATTAGAAAGAGACTTTGTAAATTGTTATCCAATGGGTTATGTTATGGTTGTATGTACTGAGCATAAAAAAAGAGTAGCAGTCGTAATAACTTCCATCGCCATCTTCAAAAGACGACTGCCAGTCAATGAACATTAAACCGGCAAGTTATGATCGTGACGATCATGGCCACTGTTTTAACCATCCGTCATACTATAGTCATGCTTTGTTTGTGTGAGGTGTGCAATAAAGAGTATTTGTATTGTATTGTATTGTATTTATTTTTTATTACTTTATTTATTAATCTTACAACAAGGTTATACATTAAGCAAAACTCCTGCAAAACTGTTTTGTACAGTTTGTCTGCAGGAAGGCTTTTAAAGTAAATACAATTTAGGTTAACATGTTAACATATACATTATTATGCTTAATTTAGTTCTATTTTAGTTAAAATTAAGATAGTGTATTCAATAAATGTTTTTTAAGTTTCCTCTTAAATATACGTGCATTTTGCTCGAGTCGGATGTCTTCAGGTAGGCTGTTAAGAATATACGGTAGTCGTTTCTTTAATGTTTTGTCTCCAAAATAGTTATTAATTCTAGGCACGTCAAATTTACCCGCGGACACCGATAGTAGATAAATAGCTTTAAAGCAGTCAAACAAATCTGGGGGTACGGTAATGCCCCCTTCAAGAATCTGTTGCTAGAGAGTCTTGGCAATTCCTTTACAAGAAATGTATTTAGTGGGATCCGTAATATAAAACCGCCATTAGAATGGAATTGGAAGCGTCAGTTTTGCCATATAAAAGCACGTCAAACTATAAAAGAACTGACAGCTATTCCATTCCCAAACTCATCGCGGTCGAATAATACAATCGCCCGTGAGACGCACTCACACAGATACGCGTCCCTAGAATAGAATTCAATGCAAGGCAAGTTGGGCAATACCTACATCACCTACTCCGGGTGCCGCGCATGTGCGCGTGGAACTGATTGTAAATGGAGCCCAGGTGTAAATAAGTCGTAAGAAACTCTAGTTAAGATACTGCGTTAGCAAATATATTTAATGTGAGCATACCCTGAGCGGGCGAAGAGCACCGCATAGACATAATTATGGAAGTAATAACACATGAGCGAGTGAGCGAGACAAAATATTGGGGACTACAGTCAATTTGACTTGCTAAGCTTTTTACCTACTTATATCTATTAAAAGTATTGCTGATATTGTAGTATTTAACTAGCGTATATGTTGATTATGGATTTAATTAAACCCAATTAGTTATTAATCACCCATTATTTTTATCAAAACTTTTTTTGGCATTGATTAGCAATTTATGAATAGTCATTGCCCGCGTATTAAGCGTAATATTTAACTACAAAAAAAGGAAGTTCTGAGTTTGACCCGTATGTTCCGATTGAATTACAATTTGGCACACTTTCCAGAATTTTCATGTCCACAATATTAAATTTCAAAATCGATGCCATTTTCGTAATTAACGTCCCAAAAAAACCATAAAAACGACACCCATGTTGATATTTAGACATTTCAACCCCATCGCACCCCAACAGCGGAGATGGTATGTTTCGTCCGCCACGTTGGATTTTAAAATCGTTGTTGTTTTCGTAATCTGCGACCCGACAAACCATAGAAACAATACCCATGTTGATTTTCAGACTTTGTCACCACATTTACCCTTTTAAGGGGTTGAATTTTCAAAAAATCTGAAACTTTTGTTTACTCAAGCATCGTTAGGAATAAAATAGTCGAATTAATCTTGTTTCCCCATCCGAGCTTTGGACCCCCATTTCACTCCCTTAGGGGGTGAATTTTGAAAAATCCTTTCTTAGTGCACCGCTAGACATTATAAGGAACCTACATACCAAATTTGGAATCTCTAGACCAGAGGTTTGGGTTGTGCGTTAATATGTCAGTCAGTTTCTACTTTTATATTTTTAAGATTGGTACGGTCAAGGACTTTAATTGTTGAGCCATTTAGGTGTCAACTAATTTTGTTTTTTTAATAGTTAAGCTATGAAGTGTCCAGTATAAAGTGAGCTCTAAATGGCTCAATAATTAAAGTCCGTAACTGTACTTCAGTGTCGAAAATCTGAACGTTTGGTGTTCTGAAATAATCTTTTGTTTTGACATTATGATTTTTTATTAAAATCTCTCAAGCACACAGCACATCGTGCTAACATTAATAAGTGAGCAAGACAAAATTTGGAGTGTTATAGAAGCCTTAATACAACAGCACTCGCGTTTTGGTCCCACATGCATGTTTTACGTCGGATTAAAACGATAATGCTAGGCTGAACCGTTTTCCAGAACTAACTTCTGGTTCCAAAATTGCTAAAACCATTGAGGTTGATCCATTAGCGAACGAAACTACTGGAATGCTAATCTAATCCTCCCTCCGCTAATATCTAATTTACCTTTATAGAGTTAAGTATAGAGACCTACCACTTATTAATATCATTATAAATTCATACCGTACTGTTATAACCACCACCATGTATGCTTTCCGGCTGACTAAGCAACCCTATCAGCAGTAATCCCCTCCATCCGACTCTAGCTTCCCTATCCAGCCCTGACGATCCTCAGTTGCTCCCGAGCCGCGATCCGTGCTATTCCTATAATTTTAAGAGGTCGTGTCCTTAGTTAAGTGTGTGTTTAATAAATATCTTTTTTAAAAAGACCTTGGTGGTTTCCATTATAACATTGGTGGCAGCGGTGGGATTTTCAAAAATCTCAAGGACGTTTCCGAAGTGACGTGAAGTGAAGTGAATCAAGGCCAAAGTGATCGAACCAATAAACCAAGGCCGACCTTTAAAAAAAAACAAGGGACAACTCATTACCATTTCCATATCCACCGTTCCAAAGTGTTCGGTGTAACTACTATTTCCAGTTCACCGTTCTCAAACGACCGGCGAATTTTACCATTTCCCCATCCATCGTTCCAAGTGTTCGGTGTGTTGTGTTTGCAAATTCCCAGTTCGCCGTTCCCAAGCGACCGGCGTAAGTGACAAGGTGTTCATCGAGTAGCTGCAGTTCCTGCAGCCTTACTGGTGCGTGTCAAGGTCAAGACACCCGGTAAGGCCCTGGCAATGATGACCGTCCAAATCGCAACACTTCTACTATTGTGAGTACTTTCATTTCGTTTTTGCCGTGCCCGTGAAAGTGATAAGTGAAGTGCGTATAAACAACATTCCGTGCAACTCGCTATAGTTCTATTATTTTGTAATTAATTCCTACAAAACATTGCATATTTCGTGTTTTAAATCATCCTGTTCCAAGTTCAACGCAGATTGCAAGGCTACTCTGTTATCCGTTCAAGGTTTCAAGCTAACTTGACAAATTCTCAGAATCAGGGCGCCGTCCGCCTGTTACACCGTATCGTATCTTAAAAACCCACACTCAATTAATTATACAGTCAAAATGTCTCAGTCCGATAATGAAAGCTCTACTTCCAAGACTAAAACACTCAAGGTTAACGCAGAATCGTTGCCCAAATTGGTGGTATCAGAAATTCCGCTAAATGTTATATTAAAATTCATAAAACCCTACGATGGGTCAAGAGACAAATTAAATGCATTTATAAATAATTGCACTAACGCAATAACACTTTCCTCAGCGAGCCAAGAACCGATTATACTTAAATATATCATCAGCCAGCTAGAAGGCAAGGCTGAATTAGCGTGCTCAATTAAAGAATTTAGCAATTGGCCATCGCTGCAGGATTTTCTAAAAGCCCAGTTTGGTGAGCGCAAACATCACGCCCACCTGCTGTCCGAGCTACAAGATTGCAGACAGACAGCCACGGAATCCGTCAGTCAGTTTTCTCTCCGCATAGAGTCATGCCTGTCACAATTACTAACAGAAGTAACGATGTCATGTTCCAAAAAGTTGGAACTTCCAGGCCGGCTTGCAGCCATGCAAGACTTGGCACTAAATTCATTTATTATGGGTGTTAACCCTAAAATTTCCGTGATCCTACGTTGCAAGTCCCCTAAAAACTTGAACGAAGCAATTAACATAGCTATATCCGAAGACAAATTACAACAATTCTCAAACAAAAAACCAGTGGAAGTCCTTAAACAAGGTTTCCCGAAGAGAGCCTATTTCCCAGGCAATCCAAAAGCTGGTACGTCCAACTATAACGACCAGCCTAATTCATTCAACAAACCAAAACCCTCCTTCGATACCCCCGTTGTGTGCCGCTATTGTAAAATACCCGGACACACACTTGAACAGTGTAGGAAAAGAGAATACAATAATAAACGTTTTAATTTCAATAACAACACTTCAACCCGACCAGTAAATTTCCTTGAGAACAATGAAGGCGTTGATGAAACAGACTCCAGTTCTTTAAACGAGATGTAGGCTCGAATAGGTGTCGTTCGAGTCATAATGTCGTACCAGACACCATGCGCACTACCCCAATTCCATTTCCTAAAAACCAGTTCGGAAATCCAGCTCCCAGAAATCCTAAGGTCTACGAAGTACTAACTAAAAACGATAGATACCTACCGTACATAAGTGTACCTACTTCCATGAATTCCAAACCATTGACGTTACTCATAGATACCGGTGCGGCCATAAGCTTAGTAAAAAAATCAAGCGTTGACGAATCCCTGAAATTTTCCGAGAGCAAAATCTATATCAAAGGGATTGATTCAACTGAAGAATCAATCAAAAGCCTTGGTCATCTTAAATCCCAAATTCGATTAGCTAATGACCTTAGCCTATCTCACGATTTCCATGTTATGGAAAATATAAACTTGCCTTACGATGGCATTATCGGTAGCGATATGTTCTCCAAATTCCGTTGTAATGTTAATTACGCGACTAACTGTCTGGAAGTAAACGGGAAGAGAATTAAACTGTCATTCAGTGAACCGAACTATAATATTTCCCCGCGAACTGAGACAATAATAGAATGCACTGTAGCTAACCCTGAAATAAAGGAAGGAATAATTACCGACCAGCATCTGTCTGAGTCACTGCTCATAGCTAACTGTATTGTAAAGGTTAAGGAGAACAACCGAGCTAACATCTCCATCATTAACACATCAGAAAATCTTGTCACAGTCAAGCCAGACTTAAAACTTCGCCTAGAACCACTAAATGTTAATGTGACCTTTTCCTCTACAGTCGACACTGTTAGACGCACTGAAGAAGTGCTAAATTCACTCCGCACATCCCACTTGAATGAAGAAGAAGCAAACGCCCTTACTGAAATATGTTCCCAGTACTCTGACATTTTCCATCTTCCTGACGACAAACTGACGTCAACTCCCAAGATTCAACATAAAATTAGGACCACCAGCGATGTCCCTATATATACAAAGTCCTATAGATTCCCAGAAGTACATAAGAAGGAAGTCGAGAAACAAATTAACAAAATGCTGGAACAAGACATTATAAAACCAGCTGTATCCCCATGGTCATCCCCTATTTGGGTCGTCCCCAAAAAACTCGATGCTTCTGGAGAGCAAAAATGGCGAGTGGTCATCGATTACCGCAAACTCAATGACATAACCATAGGCGAAACCTACCCTATACCTCAGATTTCTGACATTTTAGACCAGTTAGGAAATAGTAAATACTTTTCCACCCTTGATTTGGCTTCCGGTTTCCACCAAATAAATATGGCTCCTGAAGATTCAGAGAAAACAAGCTTTTCAGTACCTCAAGGTCAATTTATGTTTAATAAAATGCCTTTTGGGCTAAAGAATGCGCCCTCCACATTCCAAAGGCTCATGAATAATTGCCTTTCCGGACTTCAAGGAATCCGTTGCTTCGTTTACCTCGATGACATAGTGATTTATTCCTATGACCTAGCATCACACATAGAAAACCTCACAGCTGTCTTCGACAGGCTGCGAAACTTCAATCTCAAGCTACAGCCAGACAAGTGCGAATTCCTTAGAAAGGAAGTAACTTATCTCGGACATATCATCAGTGACGAAGGTGTGAGGGCAAATCCAGAAAAAGTTAAAGCAGTCACTGAATTCCCAATTCCCATGTCACCAAAGGATATCAAATCCTTCTTAGGGCTAGTATCCTATTACAGAAGGTTCATCCCCGACTTCTCCAAAATTTCCAAATCATTGACAAATCTACTGAAGAAAAACACCCCTTTCAATTGGGGTCACGAACAGCAGTTAGCCTTTGAAACATTAAAATCAAAGCTTTCTAGCGCCCCAATTCTCATCTATCCTGACTTTACAAAACCTTTTATACTCACCTGTGATGCATCAAATTATGCCATTTCTGGCATTTTATCCCAAGGTCAAATCGGCAAGGACAAACCAATAGCTTTTGCCTCGAGAACGTTAAACAAAAATGAGTGCAATTACAGCACCACAGAAAAGGAACTTCTTGCTATAGTCAATTTCTGTAAATACTTCAGACCCTACCTGTTCGGCAGGAAATTCTATATCATAACAGATCACCGCCCTTTAAAGTGGTTATTTAACCACACGGACCCCAGCAGCAGAATACAGCGCTGGCGTCTAAAATTAGAAGAGTTCGTTGATTACGAAATTATATATCGTAAAGGGAAATTAAATTGCGCAGCTGACGCGTTATCACGTTATCCTATTCCCAAAGATAATTATCTCCCTGTCAACGTTGTAAACGAGGAATTCAACGAAAATCCTGGGCCCTCAACCGAATCAAATATCTACGAAAACCCACAGCCTGGGACTTCCTATGCCCAACCTGAAGTCGTCGACCCATTTGATATCGGAGATTTACCATCCCTAACACCTGATCCACAATTTTCACCTATTGAATTGGATTCCATAATTGATGATCTTGCACAAAACCCACAAAATACTCAATCCATGGAAATGCAACCCCCTGAATCGGACCTGATTCAAGACTTATCTGAAACCTTTCTCCCTGATATTGAAGACACTTACTCAAAATTCTTAAAATTACTACCAGACGCTAACTTCGACACTGAGATAATTGAACATAATGACAATCTTCTGAAAAGTCCACATAAAACAATTATCATTCCTACCTCATTAGACCTTGATGAAAGTGTACCTTACGTCCAAGATTTCTTAAGCAACCTACCTAACCAGGAAGAATTTTTACAATCCGAAAGAACTTTACTGTCATTCCAAGAAGTTAATCATGGCGGAAGGACCTTTATAACATTATTCACAAAAGTCCATCATTTTGATGATTGCTCATATGTTGACATTTTTGAATCATTAAAAACTCTTCGAAACCATTTAATTGCAATCCCTAAAAACGAGAAAAGAGATATTAGTATTTCAGACTTCAAAAGCCCGTTTGACAACCGCGCGTTTACTAAAATTTATAATATAATCGCTTACCTTTTCAATGGAACTGGTATACAAGTACATATATACTATAACAATACTATATACCCATCTTTGAGCGAGATCCCTAAAATTCTGAAAGAGAATCACGATATTCCGATTGCCGGTCATCTAGGCAATACTCGCATGTTTAATAGGATCCGCGAGCAGTACTTTTGGAAGAACATGAGGGCTGACATCGAGAACTATATTAAAAATGTTCCTCTTGTCAAAGTAACAAAGCACTGAGGAAAATCAATCGTGCTCCTTTGGAAATAACTTCTACCTCAACACAACCCTTCCAACGCTTAGCGTTAGATATTGTAGGACCTCTACCAGAAGCCGGACCTGCCAAGGTCAAATACATACTCACTATGCAAGATGATTTAACGAAATATTCCTTAGCTTACCCCATACGAACTACCACCGCTGAAGAAACCAGTGAGTGCTTAGTACATTTCATAAGCCTATTTGGTATACCCAAATATATCCTAACGGACCAAGGAACTAATTTCACATCCGACCTTTTCAAACAAGTTAACTCTTTCCTAAAAATCAAACATATTTGGTCCAGTCCTTACCATCCCCAGACTCAAGGTGCCCTCGAACGGAGCCATTCAACACTAAAGGAATATCTAAAGTCTTATGTAAACGAAGATCAAACTGATTGGCCCCGTTATGTTTATACCGCTATCCTAACCTATAACACAACTGTGCATAGTACCACTAACTACACCCCTTATGAACTGATCTTTGGACATAAACCATTTTTCCCGAATTCCATCTACGAATCGGCGCCTGGTACGACTTATTGTGATTACGTGAAAATGCTTCAACACCGTCTTCAATACTCTCGCCGCAAAGCCCTTGAAAATATACATCGATCAAAAGAAACTGCTAAAACATACTATGATTCCCGTACCAAACCGGTAACATACCATGTCGGAGACTATGTTTACCTAAAAAATCATCTGCGACTTCGTAAAGCGCTATCTCCTGTATGGAAAGGACCTTATAAGGTCGTGAAGATTAATGGTCGGAACACACTGACCTTATTAATTAATCGTAAATACGTAGTTCACCACTACGATCAGATTAAATTAGCTCATAGAGGTAGTAATTAAGTCTTTATTATAAAATAAACTATTCTAGGGTTTTTCTTACACTTAAGAATTTATTCATTATATTTTATTTCTCCCTTTCAGCGTCCCTCTCTTACTACAAGCTAACTTCACCGAACCTGTACAGAACAGCCCAGGCCTTTATTTCGACCCTATCGGAGAATTAAAAGTGATTAACGGATTTCTGGATGTCGTTATACCTATAGATATATCTTTTATTAAACCTCATATTGATAATTTGAACGGTGTGATAGGCACCTCAAAATTTCTGTGTCGAGAGAGTGATAGCTTGTCAGTAACAGAATGCAATAATATGTTTCAACCGCTTACCACTAGGTATAAAGATATAATTAGAGATTATGATTCTATTTCTCACCTAATCTCGAATAAATCTAAGAGATCTGCGTGGTTTGGAGCTGTAGGCACCGTTTTCAAACACTTGTTTGGAACTATGGACCAGGATGACGCTATCATGTATAACAACGCCATTCAAAGTCTACAATACGACCAAAAGGACATTTCAACCATAATTAAATCCAATATTTTAATAACTTCCGCGACTCTGAAAGCCCATGAAAATTTCATAAACAAAATAATTACCAACGAGCAGATATTGAATGACGCTGTTAACTTACTGAATATGTCCTTAAAAAATGTAACTGTAATTAGTAATAAGCTAAATTTGAGATCAAACGTTCTGGAGTTAATAAATATTATTGAGAATAATATTTTAACCTTATCGTTTAAATTGGAAGATATTATAAACGCCATAATGTTCAGTAAATCAAATATTCTTTATCCATCGATAATTACCCCGAAACAATTATTTCATGAATTGGTAGAACATCATAGATTATTACCTAAATCTCAAGAATTACCCATGTCGCTAAATTTGAACCATATAACCATTTTACTAAATATTTCAGACATATCAAGCTTTTATATCGACAACAAAATTGTTTTTATAATGAGAATACCCTTAGTCAATTCCCAGGAATATAATATGTATCACAGTGTGTCATTCCCAGTAGCGCATCATGGTAATGTTATACCGACCGCCTACGCAATGGTCTTGCCCACCACGAAGTATGTAGCACTAAGTAGAGATAAGTCACGTTATTGTAAACTAGATGACTTAAGTAGCTGTAAGATTCTAATTAATGGTTTATATGTGTGTAATGTTTATCAAACCTTTTCCACTACGTCACAACCTATATGTGAAACTGAAATAGCAACTAAATTGCTATCAACTAAACCGATTCAATGTCAATCTAAACTAATATCCGGAAATATGGAAATTTGGCACAAATTAAACAATAATAAATGGATATATGTCATTTCGCAAAAATCCAAATTATCTATTGAATGTTATAACAACTCAAATGTGTTAGAAACTAGTATCGTGGGAACAGGCATCTTGACCTTACCCAGTAAATGTACAGCCTATTTCAAGGATATGCAGATTATTGCAAAAAATACTGTAACATTAGACATCAAGCCTATCCAATCAACCTTCAATTTAATTGACGATATTTGTTGTAATTATTTTCAAATTAAGAATTTCCAATTTAATGTCCCCAGTTTACCTATAAAGAAATTGGATCTGGAATCCTTAAAGGATGACGAACACTGGTCACGTGACCAATTATCTAAACAATTGGATAAAATAATTAACAAACCCCACATTGTATTATATGGTAATTATTACTCTTATAGTACTATCGGAATTATTATTGTATTAGTATCCTTCGCTGTTTATAAGATTTGGAAGAAATTCAATTGTAGTAAGAAATTCAATTTCCCCCCTTATCCTCCTAAAACATTGACCATACCCACCGAAACCTCTGAACCTGAAGAAATCCCGGCACCAACACCAGGTCCTCGACTCAGATTTACATAAACTTCACTCATTAAGAGTGCAAGTTCATTCTTACCCCCGGGGAGATGTTATAACCACCACCATGTATGCTTTCCGGCTGACTAAGCAACCCTATCAGCAGTAATCCCCTCCATCCGACTCTAGCTTCCCTATCCAGCCCTGACGATCCTCAGTTGCTCCCGAGCCGCGATCCGTGCTATTCCTATAATTTTAAGAGGTCGTGTCCTTAGTTAAGTGTGTGTTTAATAAATATCTTTTTTAAAAAGACCTTGGTGGTTTCCATTATAACAGTACGTATGCACGCGAGAGAGTGTATGCGGCGACCGGGATGTGCCCAACCAAGTTATATTTTTGAGCCAAGATGTAGAATTCGTAGGGCGTGGCTGGTAGAGTTAAGCAGTGTTGTGGAGTGGAAAACTTGGCGCTACTTGTGACTGGTATATTTTTGACGCTGAAAGCAATATGAGCTAGGGAGTCTTGGCAATCACTTTACATGTAATGTTTTAGTGGGATAGTTTCTTCCAAATATATAAATAATTTTAGATTTCATTTATTCAAAAATTTGCTCCGGCTCTAATTATTTTTTCTGATATAAACAACGTGATTTGATACGACTCCTATCAAAGTAGATTGTTATAAAAAAACTGCACAAATAAGGTCATAAGGGTAATTATAATTATTCATATAAATACCAGGAGCAAAATTTACAAACACTATCAAACTCGTGCACTTGTTGGGTCACCATGGCTGTGTCGGCGTCAGTGTTGATTTTAGGTGCGGCAGCATTGCTTCAAAATGTAGCTGGCTCAGGTACATATATACGAGTAATATACCTCATTCCAAATATCGTTATATGTTAACGGTGAAATTCGTCTACGTTTCATCGTTTATACAGAATATCAAAAGTTTCCTTTTGTTTTGTTTTTTGCTAGTTTTACTTATTTCGAGCATTAAGGGCTTTTATAATCATAAAAATACATGTCTTTTTGCGTTACTTTTATGACGATTAACGTACATTTTTTTTAAATCTTTCATGGAATAGGATATAATATTAATAATATATATACTCATCTTTAGGTACTGATATTTATTATTTAGGTGTTAATAAGAACAGCAGATTGATACTAGAAAAGGTTTTGCGAAACAAAGTCTAAACTTCTGTTTTAAAATATATTATGTGTAGAAAAAATTCTACTCTCATTTGTAAACAGCCTGATTACAGGTTTTGAATTCTTTAATACTCTTTTAAATAAATATAAAATAAAAAATTAAGTTGCGGAAGTTTGAGTTATAATCCTTTACTATTAAATGAATAATATTTGAATATAAATATATACCTATATATATTTGTAGTCACGTTTTCGAAAATCGCTCTAACGATTTCAATGAAATTTGGAATATACGGATATAAGGGGGCGAAAAATCGATCTAGCTGGGTGTCATGTCTGTAAAAATTCGTTTTATCCGTATTTTCACCCGAACATAGCTCGGTCGCCCAGGGACTAATATACTTAGTCGAGGACAAAACATCTCCGTGTTAATGATTCTGTGTGTCTTAAATTGTTAGATATAATAGAATAGATTATAGATACACAGGTGGTAACATCTACCAGTGTTAGGGTGTACTCCGTGACATCAAGCTGAGTGTAAGCCCTTTAGTGCAAATTACTTAAAAATAATTGTGTTTTAAGTTAAGTTTTGTTGCACTTTTATTTATGTATAGTTTTTGCACTAATAAATTATGTTCTGTCTTTCAATTACTGCTTTACGGCTCAGGATGATATAAAAGTATTTTTGCAGCACTCCACGGCGATGGCGAGTTCTGTGATAACCTGAGTATCATTGGTGGGCAACCAGTGTCCATAGAAGAAGTTCCCTTCATGGTGGCCCTACAAGAGTCTGCGGATGTAGTTTGTGGTGGTACTATCATCCACGAAAAGTTCATATTGACTGCTGCTTCGTGCATCAGGTAAACTTTGAAAATAAAAACGTTACTGGTCAAACAATCATTTTACCATCCCTTACCTCATTTGTCCCTCATTGAAGGAGCGAAATCGTTATTTGATATTCTTTATTGTTGTGTTATCCGTGGTTTGTTTACTTAGATGTCCGATACGTAAATCTATCATTATTTAGTCAACCGATTTCCAAAAAAGAAGGGGTACCTAATTCAATTATCGATATTTCATTATTCTTTTTTGTTCTTATTTAAAAACTCCATCATTCATAGACCAAATTGAAAAAATATTCCAAATAGTTCTTATCAATACTGCGTCCCGATGACGAGATCTAGGAGAAATTTACAGATTTATTTGAAAATTACAAGCACATATCGTATATTAGCTACTTGGGGTTTCAGTAACTACTCATTTCCTTAATTTTGTGGAAGTACCTACTTAATACAAATAATGAACACTCATTATTTGTGTAACCACTACTCCATTTCTTCTCAAGGGTTGAGGGCTATTTCGGATACACTTCGTCGACCCAGTGGGATCTTTTGTGCATTGCCCCTCCCCTTTATATCTACTCCCAAGCTCGCTCCATCGTTTCCACAAAACGGATGATGCAGCTCAGCGGGAGACCTTGATTTCATTTGGTTGCGGATAGCCGTTACCAAAGTGATTCATTCTTTGTCTGGCAAGGGCACATTCACACAGTAAGTATTCCATATTCTCATCCTGCTCGCCACACATTCTACAGTCTACACTGTCCGATAGACATCTTGGCCAAGATATCCTTGACCCCGAAGTGACCTGTGAACACCCCAGATATAATTCTGAGTTGCTTCCTGCTGGATTTCCAGAGCTTTTTGGTCCAGCCCGAGTCCACTCCTTCTATGAAGAGCTTTGAGTGCCTTAAACCCGCCTCATTCCTCCTACCAGAACCTTTAGTCTCTCTGTACCTAAAACGCAGTCTGCCTGTGTCGCGTTATGCCTAAATGTCATTCAAAATACGCGTTTTGTCTAAGTCGGTTTTGGTCTATATCGTAATATCTCTACATCTTCTATAGTCCATTTCCTAAGATGACTGTATCGCATTAAAACTATTTCTCATAATGTTAATTTGGTTATAGGCCTAATCGCATGAACTCTATTTCGCATAGTGGGCATTTATCGATATGATTATGTCGCATTAAGTCTATTTCTCTGTGTACCTAAATCGAAGTCGGCCTTTTTCGCGTTATGCCTAAATGTCATTCAAAATACGCGTTTTGTCTAAGTCGGTTTTGGTCTACATCGTAATAGCTCTACTTCTTCTATAGTCCATTTCGTAAGATGACTGTATCGCATTAAAACTATTTCTCATAATGTGAATTTAGTTATAGGACTAGGCCTCTATTGTTTTTAATATTTCGCAAGTCGAGGTTAAATACAACTCGTTCACGAGAGCCAAATCTTCGATACAAACTCCTGTGTATTTTCTGTTTTGCATACTTACTGGCCACTTGAAAGTGAAGTATTTAGTCTGATATTCTATTGATGATAAATAACAAAACCTATGTGTCATTCTTATATCATTCTAACATTAGTCGAGTTGCGAATTTAATTTTGCTTAAAGCTATTCATGTAAGCCCAAGAAAGTATTAAATAACAAGGCAAGATAATGCAAACATTGTTTTCTGTAAAAATAAAAAAGGAACGAATAATGTATTGCTGAATGGTTATACATATACGAAAAACAAGTCAAATAATGACGGGTCCTCGCTCTGGCGGTGTGCTAACAGGAAAGTTTGCAGTGCTTCATTGAAAGTGAGCAGTGAGAACTTGGTTTTAAAAGTAAGTGACCATGATTGCAGACAAAATTATGCCAAGAACAAAATGTCAATAATTATTGACAAATGTAAGCAGGCGGTGTGTCAAACGTTTGGATCTGTACCAGAAATAATTGAAGATGTGATATTAAACGAACCAGAGTCTGACGAAAATATAAACACGGCCGCTCTATTTAGGTCAAAAAAGGATTCTCTATATCGTACCAGGAACAAGTTTTTAGAAGTCAAGAAAATTAATGGTACTCTAAGCGAAGTACAGGTGCCTAATATTATTGCAAAGAATTTTCTTGTCTGCAATGACGATTATAATAATAAGAAAATATTGATATTTTCAAGTCCATTGGCACAAAAAACATTGAAAACGTTGGAAAACGGCAACGCACAATTTTATGGTGACGGAACATTCAAAACTGTGCCGTTGTTTTTTCAACTGTACACCATTCATGTAAATTTGAACTCAGGAAACAATGATACTGTGAATATAGTGCCAGTTATATATTGTTTGTTGAAGGACAAGACCCAAGACACGTACATAAGGCTTTTTCAATTAATTAAAAACGAACTGCAGATAGACTTTAAAAAATTTAAATGTGATTACGAAGTGGCACAAATACAGGCCTTAAAGGCTGTATTTCCGGGCATATATATCACTCCAATACTTATTGCCTTTTCTCCATTTTAAACCTATTAATGTGTCTATACCTTTTGGGAATACAGGCGCGAGTTTATGCGTTACTAGTAGACCCCGTTATCTTGTCACTGAAATTGCTTTTCCGTAGAGCGTGAATATTTTTATATCGATCGTCTCGATATGGATGTTTACATAATGCAACAGTGCGATTGAATTTTCGCCTTTTAAATCTTTGTTCAATCTCAATGAAAACTTCTTGATTAAAAATAAGTACTAACTGAAGTACGTGAAGCAATAACCTTAGATAAATGATTTACCTATTTGCAACTGCATGTCACATTGACAGCCACAATCTCAATCAATCCCTTGCAGTTCCTTGTAATAGTGTTTATATAATATTGAGGTGGAGTTTATATAATTGCTTAGTACCTAGTGAATCCGTATCAGACTAACTATCAGTGACATATAACTCTAAGTACTACACTATCGACATTTAGATAGTCGATAAAAAAAAACATTCACGCTCGACGGAAAAGTAATGTCAGTGCGACAAGATAACAGGGTCTAGTTACAAGGTCGCCCGCGTGGCTCCGCCCGCCTATTCTGCCGCCTTAAGAAAGAAAACCATGAGTGACAATTTTTGTCAAAATGAGTTTTTATCAGTCTCGGACTCAGAGGAAAATATGTGATGTTTCTATCTCACACGGGTTTGGATATCTCTAATAAACCAGGATTTAGACAAGCATTAGTTCATGTCATTTTGTTAAGTTTACTTTCTGTTTGAAGTAGAACAGTCATAACTTCATGTTTATAGGCAAAAAAGTATTAAGTAACCACCTATGTTTTTAAATCTTTGTCTTGGATTGTGCCTATAGTTTTTATCATGAGAATTACAACCATATTTTCATTTTGTTTCAAATTAATAAGTTAAGAACACTTCAGGTGAAAAATGTGCTATATCTCGTTAGTTCGTGATTTTTATCAATAATAAAACTGACCAATTAAATAAACCACAAGAACTCATTTGTGCTTTTTCAACTTCCTAGACCAAATAGTAATAGAAGCATTTTTGAGTATACTTGTGTTGTTTTTTTCTTAGATGAGTGCACAGTTAACACAAAAAACATAAGTGCGCACTTGATTCTTTTTTCCTTCAAAACGATATTTTCAATTTTTTTTTAAGAAGCAGAACCGTTTTTTTTTTAATATCTAATTCAAATAAGTAAAATATTAACAAAATTCATTTGCATTGAAATTTTACAAATTTATGTTTAATTGTAATCACAAGTTTTAACTTTGTACTTTGAATTAAAATCAACCATCAAAAACATAAATGTGAAAGGCTGCCAAGTTCGATACTATGGGAATGCTTCGCCTATAAAAGAAGTGAGATCTGAAGAAGTACCAAGTTCCATAAAAATACCTCAAATCATAAATAGTTATAGGAATGCACACTTGATTTCCAGCAGTTTTTAAGGTACATTTTGAATAAGACAAGTATCACGTTACCATAGAAATACCTAAAATTATAATAGTCAGAGAAACGCACACCGGTTTTTTTAGCAGTTTCCTGATAACATTTATTATTTTCAGTACTTTTTAATGATGTTACTTGGCAAGTTTTCACACACTACACACCTTTTCAATACAATGAATCGACACCTTTGGACTGCAATGTGTCAAGTATATAATTTTCTATTTGGCGGACGGCGCGAGCGCGGCGGACGAGTGTAGGCAGCGACGGAGGGTGCGCGAGGCGGGGAACGGAATTTTTATCTAGTATCACTATACATACATATATCGGGATTTCGGGATCGATCGGGCAGCGCGAGTACCTATAATCTATGATAAATCCTATTATGTAGCCCTAGAAGTGCACCATCCCATCTCATCCCGTGGCGTATCGGAGGGTGAGATGGGCAGTAGTATATATAATTCCATCTTAGAGTATATTATGATTTCCATGTTCTTGAATCTGCGATTTTATTAGTTGTAAAATTTGAAATTATTTAGACTATGCGAGAAAAAATAGTCTTTTCATTTTTGTTTGACTGATTTAGCGCACCTAAGTAGTGTACCTAGTGACCTGCTTTGCACTTCGTAAATCGTGGATTCGGTTCCCGCAACAGACACACACAGAGTGGTGAACAATTTTATTGTTCTTGTCTTTAAGACAAACATGTATTGTCTTAAATTGGTATGTATCTAAATTTAAATAAGTCTTATCTCATTTCCACTCCATACCTACTTATAGTAGAACAAAATTACACATTCGTTGTTTTCGAAACTGACTCACACTTGGCCGTTTTCAGATTTTTACTTTATTTCGACCTAAAGACAAACCTTCGAGCCAAATTTCAGGTCGGTACGACCATTCGAAGATAGACCCATTTAGTTCATTATGACTTCATAGTAGAACAAAGTTACACCTTCGCTATTTTTAAAACTGAGTCACACTTGGCCGTTTTCAGATTTTTCCCTTTACTTTGACCTTAAGACCTATCTCCGTGCCAAATTTCAAGTCAGTACGACCATTGGAAGTGGTCTAGGTTTTTGATGAGTCAGTGAGTGAGTGTATAGTAAAAATAGCGATTTTCTGACGTCAATATCTCAAGAACTGCTATAGGTAGAATAACGAAATTCTGTATTCTAGACAAGTAAGGGGATGTCAACAGACACTCGAAATTTCATATGCGTAGATAAAATATGTTTTGAGTTATAGGGTGGTCGAAATTGGCCCGAAATGGTTCGTGTAATATAACCCACGGCCGGTGTGTCGCTTTTTTTTGCTCGAACTTGGCGGACACACTGCCGAGTGTCTAGATTGAACAGAAGTGTAAAGTATTTTTGGGTTTAACTCGAAACTAACTTATTGTCACTTAAAAAGATTTTTCTCCTTGAAGCATTCCCGTTCAGCCGCTATTAGTTAGACTAGTTAAACTTTATAATATTAGTAGGTATTAGTTAGACTAGTTAAACTTCATAATATGAGTAGGTAGTATTAGTTAGACTAGTTAAACTTTGTAATATTAGTAGTTTTGACGACTGGTTAGTCAAGTGGGTAGTGACGCTGCCTACGAAGCTGAAGGTCCTGGGGTCGAATCCCGGTAAGGGCAAATATTTGTGTGGAGCATGAAATATTTGTTTCGGAGTCTTGGATGTTTTCTATGTATTTAAGTATTTATATCTATTAAATATGTATATATCATCGTCTAGTACCCATAACACAAGCCTTATTGAGCTTACTATGGGACTGGTACGATTTGTGAACGATTGTCCACAAATATTAATTTATTATTTATTTAGTAGGTATACCTATGCATTTACTGATAACTTAATCGCAGGTCCGACAACGTGGGAAGGAGGGTAATCGTAGGCACAGACCGAATCAGCGACGGTGGATTCTTGATGGACGTGGAAAAAGCGATCTGCCACAAAGAATACGATTCAAATACTAAAGATAATGACATTTGTTTACTGAAACTGTTCTATTCTATACCGTTCGGACGCAAAACGCGCCAAGTTGTCCTGCCATATCAAGAATATAAAGTCGGTTTAGTCAACATTACTGGATGGGGTCTTACTGAAGTGAGTTGGATTGATTTTTACTTAAGTACTTATTAGTATTTTTCCGATCACGTTTGATGTCGAATAAAAAGCTGTTTTGTCTGAATCTGAATTACCTAAGGTCTTTATAATGCATTATCTTTATAACCTTAAGAATTAATATTGATATTTTTTTTATCGTTGCTCGTGGCCATGGTAGGTAAGAGTAGGTATAATTATACATTTTTTTCCCTAGAGAATGACACACGCAGTTGTCCATTAATACCATTAGACCGTCACAACTATCAATTATGTATGTTTGTATATGTATGCCTGAATTAAAGCAAAATATTGATTATAAAACTGCCAGTATCTTGCAAGTTTTTTGTGTGACTAAAGTATTATTTATAGATAGGCCACACGTCGTCAGGCAAATATGTAAACGCTCACACATACCATTATGCACCTATGTGTTTGGGCGGCTTTAGGCGCTGGGCCCGTGCCACCAATCGCCCCGCTTTACCATAAACATGACCTAATGTATTTATCTTTGAACAGAACTCCAACTTACCCGTGAATGAGCTTCGCCGAGTAACGGTCCCGGTCGTTTCGGCGGAATGCTGCAGCCAAATGTACGAGAGCATGCAATTTTCGGAGAATCAGATCTGCGCTGGCTCTCATGGGCATGACGCTTGTCAGGTAACCTTATTCCAAGAATCCTACTAACCAGGTAGGTTAGCAAAAAGAAATCAACTCCTGGTAACGGAGATGACAGTTTTCCGGAAGATCTTGGTACCTGTCAAGAAAGATGATGGAACATGGATGGAGGGTAGGTACGGAAAAATGTCGAGATCGAGGAGTTGGTGGCCGAGCCAAACATCAACGGCGAAACGAAAGCCCACAGCTTTCGCTGGTTCGGTCATCTGCTGCGAATTGGACAGATTGGATCGGGCACTCAAGAGAGCGTTCAAGCTGAAAGCTGGTAGGAAGTGGTGCACGATCGGGATAAGTGTTGTGCTCTCGTTTCGGGGGGCCATTTTACCTAACTAGGAACAAGCTAAATTAGCAACACTGATGACGCGTTTGAGTCTTCACCAAAAATTAGTGGCCATAATTTGACCGGTGTTGCCAATTAAGACTTGCACAACTGAACATTTTAGTTTCGTGAAACGGGCCAGTAACGAGAGTTCTCCGCACTCAGGCCTCCAGCTAAACACACCTGGCACGGTTTCATTTCTTTCAGAGGCGTCATCGCCACCTTCTCTGGAGATATTAGTATGGCCTCTGCTCCCACAACTAACAGCATTGGGGATTTAGATGCCTCCATTTTCTAAGCTCTTGACTAGTCTCCTCCATCCCCCTCGATTCTTACAATCTGTTCTGGGGAACTGTTGCCGTCAACTCTATTGCATCCTAACTTTTACAATTGGGAGGCACTAGAAGCAGTGTTAGTGTAACTACAGTCCAAAAACTTACTTATAGCCTTTATTTAATATGTTATATCCTATATATTTTTGTAGTAGAGTCTACTTTTCTCCTTGATACAGCAGTTTTTTCTCTATAACCATATTATTCTTCCAGGGCGACAGCGGAGGTCCTCTCACATACAGGGACGTGCAAATAGGGATAGCCTCCTACGGAGCGGGGTGCGGCGTCAAACCTGGTGTCTACACCAAGGTCGCCAACTACGTGGAATGGATTGACACTACAATTCACTATAATCTTTAATTTATCTTTTAAATAAGTATATATTCATCATTCTGAACATTAAACTTACAACTGTGCAATAGAAATTTTATTCCTTTACTATGAGCATGCAACATTTCAGCTCAATCGGATGATGATAACTGCTTTAAAATTAATTGCAAGATTTGACCCGGACGCACTAACCAACTAACAAGGCAAGTTACAATAAAGATTAATATAGCCTATTATGAAAATAAAAGGTCCATTATATATACTGGAGAATGATTTTTTGAAATCCATGAGTAGTTTTAATTTTAATGGCTACCTGTCCAGTGGGACAATTATGCCAGAGTCAAGGATGGAGGCTTTACGAAAGTCTTGGAAAAACTGTGCAAAAGGTGTAGATTTGGTCTGTTGAAAAATCTAAAACAAGAGACAACACAATGTAGTCAAACTACAGTCAGGGGTATTAACCTTTTCCTCGCCAACGACGCATATACCCGCACCGCAGTTTCAACGCCATATATTCGTCAAGGTCTTGCATTAAGGTTTTAACTCCGCACTAAATGTCTTGTTGATTTGGCGTGTGGTTGACAACTTTTCTCTTTGACAGAGCGTTGAAAAGGTTAACGTACAAATTCAAATTCAATTTCATTTATTCAAAATAAATTCATGGCGAACACTTTTTGAATGTCAAGTTTTTACATTACTACATAGTTTTATATAAACGGTAACTTAATTAAGTAATGTCATTACATTTGTCCATATCTCCTTATCTGGTAAATATTCGTCCAATCTGTAAGAAGCATTTTTCAAAGATGTCTTTACAAAGGACTTAAATTTATTTTCAGACATGTCTAAAACATGATCTGGTAACTTGTTGTAGTAGCGTGTACAGAGCCCCACAAATGACTTTGAATTTATTCCTAGTATTTATCTTATGAATGTCACATCCTTTACGAAATAATACTTGATTCTTCCTAACATACATAATATTTTCATAAATATATTGACTTGGCACGGTCATAATCCCAATAGTTTTAAATAATTCTCTTAGGGAGTCACGGCTTTTCAAGCCATATATCGCTCGGTTTTTTTAAAAACAAAAATAGTGTACACGTACTATTGTCAATGGCATTTATTAAGGAAGGAAATTAATGTATTGACGGTCAGTGGACACAGTAGAAATAAAAGGTACTTTCACTCTTTATGGCGTTTATGGACAATTTATGGACAATATGAATTAGGAAATCCTGGATCTTTAATTAGGATTGTTCATTTTTTTTCTTAAGTGCTATTTCGAAAACCATTTCGAGATATGAGGTATTCAAACAGTTTCCGACATTTACTTCATCAAAATAATGGATGATTAAAGATATTTCAGCATATATCCGTGTGACCTTTGTTTGACCTTCTGTGGACCTCCCTCGTGGCTGAATCAGAAAAGACTTCGGTCATTAAAAAAGAAACACTTATCGAACCTGTGGTATTTTCCGTCACTGTCAAGCTTCTGTCAAGCCACTATAAACATAAACCGACTTTAACAGAACTGTGAGATACGAAATTAATTTAAATATCGTTATTTGTGATTAACTTAATGGAAGACATGGAAAATTACATGAAATGTTATTATCCAACGTGTAAAAACGACTCCAAAAATAGCTCGAAAACGATAGTTCGCATCCGGGAAGACTTGCGTGAAAGATGGTGTCGTGAAGCCAACGTGGAGTATTCAGTATTATCAGTGGTTATACACAATACTGCTGCGAGGATCACTTCGAAGTAAGTATAAAAAAACCACATGCATTCAATTCATTCAGTTTTAAAAATATAAATTTTATAAATACAGAAAGGATATCTACTAGACTCATCAGACTAAAAGCTAGCTTTATGGGCAGGTTTAGTAACAGAGTACATACATACATATGTATTACACGCCTGTGTTATGTATGTGCGCGGTTTTGTCGTGGTCCCATTGATTTGTCCCATCAATGAGACCACGAGGGAGACTTGTTTCTTGCAGTCCCATTAAGTTCTATTGGAATGGACTTAAACATGCTGTATATGTATGTGCGCTCCCACTTTTCTTCCAACACTAGGTAGGATATGTTCATTAGGTGTATGATATCCTGGTATTTTGACAATTTTTTTGCTCTGTTTGCCCTTCGGGCATCTAAGGATGCCTAACGAACCTAACCTACGTACTCGTATCTATAACCTATCTTTTACAACATATATGTGTAATTTATATTACCTATATACAGAAAGTGAAATGTAATTAATGGGATCTCGAGAAACAAGCCTCCCTCGTGGCCCCATTGAGGTTAGCAAGTGACAGTATTTACACACATATTTAAGATTTCCCTAATATATTTTGTTTCTTAGCTTATTTACATAACTTTTCATATTTAATTGTTCATATTGCAGCCTGAAAAAGATGTGACAAACAGCAACTTTAAATCTGTGAAAAAAATAACCGACATTTAAACCTACAGCGAAGCTAAGAAATGTTGGAGCTACTTTACAGGAAGAGAATATCTAATGTTGAAAATAAAACATGTTATTTAATTCAGACCTCTTTTTATTAATTTTGTAAATATATAAGATAAGATGAGCTTTTATTTCCTTATAACAGAGTTTTTGGCCATATTTTAAAAATAAAGTTTTATATTGTTTGTTTTTTATTATTTTTCACTAATATTTCACTTTCCTATTCATTATTCTTAAAATATTCTTCTTCTTCCGCATAAGGACCGCCTAAAGCGGTGAAAGCCTCCTCCAAAGCTTTCCAGGTTTCCCTGTCTTTAGCTTTTCTTCCCCAATAGCATCCCGCTGTCTTTTTGATATCATCACTCCATCTTGAGAGTGGTCTTCCTTTTCTTCATATGCTGTCCATGGGGTACCATTCTGTTGCTATCTTTGACCACCTTTCATCTTTAACTCTTAGTGTATGCCCTGCCCATTTCTATTTGAGTCGCAGCGCTCGTTTGACTACATCTGTGGCATTGGTTATTTTTATGATTGACTTGTTTTTCACTCTATCACTAAATTTCAATCCCAGATAGCTTCTCTCCATTCCTCTCTGACATACCTTCAGTTTGTACAGCGTTTTTTTGGTTAGGGGCCAGGTTTGGCATGCATAAGTGAGACATGGGAGTAGACAGGTGTTCATGGGTTTAGTTTTCAATTTAGTAGGCATTTTACTTTTGAAAATTTCCTTCAGGGACCAATACTTACTCCATGTGAGTTTTATTCTTCTATCAACTTCTTTTTCAGTGCTTGATTTAAAGGAAATTAAGTGACCTACATAAATGTAGTCTTCAACATATTCTAGCGGTGACGAATCTAGCATAATCTGTATAGGCTGCCTGTTTGTCATTACTTTTGTTTTGTCTTCGTTTACATGTAATCCCAGTTTTTTGCTTTGAGTTGCTAGTGACTATATATATATATAGGTTTCCCAAAACTGTTCCGCATGCTTAATGATGTTATTTATGTAACATGCATCAAAAGTTTCCCATACTAAGATAACATTCCTTGTTACTTCGAAACATGGGTCAGCAACACAAAACAGAGGCTTTTTCTTAGCACATGCAAGCATGTGGCATTGTATTTGGGTTTTAAATTTATTGCAGAAATTTCAGAATGAGAAATGAACACGTTTAGAATGACAATGATGACATTGACAGATGTCTACAAACCATCGATTGACATTTAAAACTTTTTTTTCTATATTGGGCGTGTCCTATACATAGATTCAGCCACCACATGTAATTTACGAGAAGTCGTATCTCATATTTTCAAAAAATTATAAAAAATAAACAAAGCGATGAATTGCTAAAATATTGAAATTAGTTTCTTGAATTACTCTATATTTTCGAAAAATAAAATAAAAATGGGGGGTTAAAAAAAATGAACAATCCTAATTGGGGATGATCAAATTTACAATACTATCGTAACTGCTCACGCATTTATCATAATTTTTTTTATAGTTATACCTATTATATTACAAATGCGAAAGTTTGGATGTTTAGATGTTTGTTACTCAATCACGCTAAAACCGAATTGGATGAAATTTTGCACGAAGATAGTTTATAGCCTGGATTACAATAAAGAATAGTTTTAATCCCGGGTCCACGCAGACGAAGTAGTAGGCGGAAGCTTGTTTAGTAATAATATAGATTTAAAGTGTTCTTATTTTATTCTACCTCTACCCGCACTAGCAGTCAATGTGGTATGAGTGAAAATAGGACGACGACGGCTCTCCTCATAGTAAGCGGTTACGGCCTATAGATGCTTACAACTTCTTGGAACTAGCATACGTGTTGCTAACCTTTTAAAATCCAGTAAGTACCTACATTCCTTCCTTGATGTGTATACTGTAGCCCCTCGGAAAAACCTCGGCAGGGAGTTCATTCCACAGCCGGCACGTGCCTTGTGGAGCTATGTGAAACGGCTGCATGGGTACCTAGTAATTTTATTTAAAAAAAATACCTATTTATATTGATTTCACGCTAGTAGGTAAAATACAAGTCTAAATAGGTTATTTTCGGGGATTTGATAAGCTTAAGCTTTAATTAGGTACTTTTATCAATAACTAATACGAATTGGATAAAATTTTGCACACGGTACTAATAGATTGGATAAAATGTTGCACACGGTACTAATAGAACGGTTATCAAATTACGCGAAATATGTATAGCGTTTGGTTTAAGAATTTGTAGGGTTCCGTTGCTCAATACGAAAAATAATAACCCGTACAAAAATGCGCGCCGTTTGTCTCGGTGACGAATAGATGCATCCAAATGGATGGACGTAATATTCCCGGCCCTGCGCCCCGTCAGCTGTCACTTTGTTGTGGTTATGTTTGTTGTTTCGGCATTCACTAGCGCACCATTTTGGGGCGACAAATGGATGCATCCAATTGGCTTGGTGTAGTGCGTTACAACGTTTAATTTGGACATCCAAGACCGTTCCATTCGCAGTGCTTTGGCTACCTATCCGTTTGGATATGGAACGGGCTTCGCCAGCTAGGTATGTTTAAACGCAGTTTTGGCATTCATGGATCAATTTTGGCGCGGTGCCACTCTTGTCGGCTTCGGCTTGTCAGAGCGGTCGTGAATTTCTGGCTTACCAGACCAGAACTCGTTACGCAAATAGTTTTCTTTTTCTTTTAAGTTTCTGTAAAAACATTACACAAAAACTAAAAATATAAACATATCTAAAACTAAACATATAATCTTTACCAATTGTAACATATTTAACATAGGACATAAAACACCGTGACGTAATAATTCGTAAATAGATACATATCTGGTAGTTCTGGTAGGTAGTAAATACGATTATTTGTTTTTATGATACACTGGGCGAAAGGAATGTTGAAAAAAAAGTTAATATGTGATCAAAATGACAATTGCAAGGGCTTCGACTACAATTTTTATTTTCGAGCACAATTTTTGAAAAACGTCTTTTTGCTTTTCATGTTTATGTTTTGCGCTATGAAGTTTGACACTTGAAATAACAGTTGCAAAAGAAACGTTGGGGTTGCCATTGTAGGCAATGCCGATATATATATTTTTTGTTTCTTATGTCTTACCCAAAGTGGTTGACTGGTAGAGAATGCCTGATGGCATTAAGTCCGCCAATTGTACTTTTATTTGTGTATTTGAGTAATAAAGTTTATTAAAATTAAAATAATAATGTAGCGAGGTTATAGCGTGTTATGAGTAAAAAATAGCTCTTGCGTGTAGTTGTGGACTGCTCGTATATAGGCATTTGTTTTCTCTGTGTTACAAATTTTAAATCTGTAATGTCTACTCGGCAGGTCACAACTTGAGGGGCTTTATATATGTTTTTCAGCCATATCTGTAACGCACAAACAAGTAACTAGTTGTGAAACTTGTAACTGTGTTGAACTAGTGTCACAAACAAGTAAACTTGTTTCTTTTCACTAATTATTCCGAAGAGGTAGAATAAAATAAAATTATATAATATGTCACCGTTACATTGTGAACAACGTCAGTTTATAATCTAACTCGCGTATTGTAAACTCTCGAAAAATTGTGAACTGTCAAAATCGCATTATTTTTCGTTACTTTATAAACTATCAATGTCCAATCGTCAAATTGTTAACTGAGGTCAAATCGGCATGCTACGGAACGCATACACAAAGACTAGGTAGGTTAGGTTAGCTAGGTAGCTTCAGTCGCCCGAAGGACAAACCGCCCAGAAATAGGAGCCCCGCGCAGCGGGGCTTCGTCGACACTGCCCGATGACAAAATAAATGGAATAAAATGGTTAAGTAAAAAAAAAACATGTTCTGACGTAAGTGGAAGCTGATGCAAGTGGAATAATTCATTCAAACAATCAGCGCACAGGGTGCGTTCCGAATCATGCGCATTTGACCTCAGATCACAATTTGACGATTTGCCACTGACAGGTTTTAACAATTCACTATTTTTTGCCAGTTCCTAATATCGCGAATTAGATTATAAACTGATGATGTTCATAATCTGAAAGTAACATATAACTAAGAACTTTTAAATTTATAGGTTAAAAACTTCGTTTTGTACAAAAATATAAAATAGTACGGAAGTATTTCTGTGTGTAATTTTAGTCAACTGTCCAATTAAAATTCATATTAATAAAAACATGTTATTCTATGTCATTATTTTTATCAGTATTAATTTAGAACATGATATAATTAAACTAGGAAAGTTATAGGCTTAATTAATTGTTTTCGGGGTATAAAATGGCGAGATTTGTGTTCAATGGTACAGTTTAGAACTGCGCCTCATCATGATGCGTGTATCGGTTATCCTCATCACTTTAAGTGTACTATTCCAAGCAGCATGGATCTCTGCAAAGCATAGTAAGTTCAATAGTATTTTATATTTTACATTTTTTTTTCAATTACTTGATGGAAAATAAAGGCTGAGGTCATTGTTTGACCTTACTAAGTCGACATTCTCGATAAATATTAGTTTTCATCAAAGATGAATTTACGTCGTTAGTTGTGGTATGAACCAGAGTTAAGCAAACATTCGTCAGTATTATATCGTTTAATCGTTTCCATTATTTTACTCCATTCCCCGTAAATATACCATAGAATAGCACCGACCCTTTTATTGTTTTTTTGGTCGTAAAAGTCGACCACGGGGTATCTGTATTATTTAGATGTAAGGTGTTTTATAGGAGATGGGCTAGCGGTGTGTAGTGTACACGAATGCGTGACGCTTTGTTGCAATGCAAAAAAAAAAAAAAACTAATCACATTATTGTTTTTTCTGAGTTTCAATGATTTTCAGATTTTTTTCAATAAACGATCGATGTTTCAGTAGATATCTTTATTTTTTTATACATGTTTGTGTACTAGTACTAGTAATAATAGCGTTTCATGTCCTCTGGAAAGGACACATTATAATTTGGCACCAATTTATTTCGTTATGCATAATGATAGTGAGAAACTACGAAAAGCAGCCAGAGATATATTATATATCCCTTTATATTTTGTGGTCAGTATATTTTATTTTGAAAGTGAACTTAAATCAATTATTATAATTCCAGTCAATGGTTCTAAAAAAAACGTAGGCGTTTATGGTGGTGAGACCATCAGGATCGAAGATGCGCCTTGGATGGCAGTAGTCGTCACGAGCGAAGATACGCCTTGTGGGGGGACCATCATCAACCCACGATTTGTACTCACAACTTCCACCTGCTGCAATGACCACGGGTAAGTGAGAAAACTGAACAACCAACTCCAAAAAAGATGAGCTTTTATAATCAATAAAATGTACATAATATGCGAGTAAGCGAAGATAAGTGATAGGTTTGACTTAGCGTCGGACACTACGGGTCACTTTTATTTATGATACCTACAATTGTAGACGAAAAGTTAACTAATTATATGCGACGAAATTTCCTCATAACGATTTTGTAGGAAATTTGGAGCATAATTGGAAAATTTCATTAGTACGAATGAGACCCATGATTGCTCAGTAGGTTGAAGTAGCAATAAATACCGTTCGTGGGAAATATTTTTTCAATGTTTCATTTTCATTGCATTAGTATTCATCTTTATACTTTTGTTACATAGTTTTGTTCTACATTTATAATGATTTGAGATATGGTTAAATACAGTCCAATTTTTATCACATTGGCCCACTGGAAGGTTTACTTTGGCTCGCATGAAAACCACACATAGCAATGTCAAATACAAAAAGTAACGACGTGAGCAGTTAGCAGACAATAAAAAAAACCGGACAAGTGCGAGTTCAACTCTTGTGGTGAGGGTTCCATAAAATTCCTATTCTCTAAGCATTAGGCGCTCCATACAAAATACACAAAAATATTGAGAATTTACCCGTTACTTTGAATACTCAAACTTCTTATAGGTTTGCCTGTAATCTTTAGGCAAGGAACTATTTTCCATATTTTTTCAGAATTTTAAACCTAGTAGTTTCGGAGATAAGGGGGGGGGGTGGTCAATTTTCGTCTTATTTCCTAAATTACTTCAGAATAAGAATAAGAATAAGAATAAGAATAAGAATGTTTTTATTGTCCACTGTGTAGGTATACAAGATGATCAGTACAGAAAATGGTATCAACAGCTGTCCTTTGCGAACATACAATATAATCCTTAAAACCTAATTATAAACAAAGCGTATACTATATTTGCAAACTAATTTACATTCTGCGGCTGCATGCGTCGTCAAAAAAATCTTTAAGATTGTAGTACACCTTCTCAATCAGCCATTTCTTTAACTTGTACTTAAATATATTACCTTGCAGCATTTTCAATTCGTTAGGTAATTCATTAAAGACACGTATTGCCGTAAAAAATGTACCTTTGTAATACATCGCATTGTTAGCAATTGGACGCAGTAAATTGAATTTATATTGAGACCTTATATTTTCTTTTAACAAGTTTTGTTTAACAAAATAGTCTGGATAATTTTTTACAAATAGACATAATTCCATTATATATATACCGGCAAGAGTCAGAAGACCCTTTTCTTTAAAAATGCTTCGAAGCGAATGTTGGTAATGTAAGCGGTATATGGTGCGAATACATCTCTTCTGCAAAATAAAAGTAGACTGTATATCAACAGAGTTTCCCCAGTAGATGATACCATATCTTAATAATGGATACACATTTCCGAAATAGGCATTTCTAACGATTTTTTCTGAGCATGTTGCAGATAGTATTGACAAAGCGTAGCAGTTGCTAGAAATGCTATTGTTGATCTTTTTAATGTGAGCTTTCCAACTCAAATGGGTATCAATAGTCACTCCCAGAAAACTAACACTCTCTACTTCTTGTACCGGAACTCCAGCTTCGCTAATGTTTAATGATATGGGAGTTGATTTATTGTTTCTAAACTGCATTAGCTTCGTTTTGCTTAAATTGACACTAAGATTGATACTAGAGAGCCACTCTACAACTTTTTTCAGCGTTAACTTAATATTCTGTTTGAGTAAAGGTATTTCTGACTTACCCCCTGAGAAAAGTATTGATACATCATCCGCAAACAACACACAAAGTTCACTTACAACTTTAGGAAGTTCGTTTACATATACTAAAAATAGCAATGGACCCAGTACGCTGCCCTGGGGAACTCCTATATGTACTGCCTCAAATTCGGATCTAAAATACTCCAGAGTTTTGTTCGATTTACAATATTTAACAATGACTGTCGCTTGTTCCCGGTTGGACAAGTAATTATCAAACAATTTAAGAGCTTGCCCTCTTACACCAATTGTCTCAAGCTGTTGCAACAGAATATTATGGACAACACAATCAAACGCCTTAGACATGTCAACAAATAAGGAGAAACAGGGTTTATTTTCGTTAATGATATCCCATATATTTTTAAACATTTTGAAAATAGCTAGTGTAGTTGACTTTCCTTTTTGGAATCCAAATTGATTGGGATTTAAAAGTTCATTTGACTGTAGAAAGTGTATTAATCTATTGTATATTGCCTTTTCAAATACTTTCGACAAACTGGGAAGTAGGGCTATGGGTCTATAATTACTTATGTCATCCCTGTCTCCCTTTTTGTGTAAAGGCTTGATCAGTGCTTTTTTTAAATCTATAGGAAATTCACCAGATTCGAGAGTTAGATTGATGATATACACAAGAGGATGAACAATAAAAGGTATACATGCTTTGATAAGTTGCATTGGTATATCATCATGGCCTGAACTTTTTTTATTTTTTAATGATTTAACAATTTTTATAATCTCGTGATCATCAACTGGATGTAAAAACATGCTTTTATAAAATTTGCTAGATATTGTCTTATAATTACTCCTAGCAGTTGTATTAATTACAGCTTGATTTGTGAAAAAGTTATTAAAACATTTTGCCATATTTTTAGGATCCGTGGTGATGCAGCCATTAAAATTTACATTTTCAATGGTCGCTGGAATACTATTGGTCATTGTGGTTTGTTGTTTAATTATACCCCATGAAGCTTTTGTCTTATTAGTACTGTTAATAATACATCTATCATTTGATATCAGTTTTGAGTTCCTTATTACCTTTTTTAATTTATTGCAGTAGGCTTTGTATTTTGAAAGGCTAGGTTTATGCTTACACCTTTGCATGTCCAAGTGCATTTTACGTTTAACCTGGCAAGCTTTTCGTATTCCTGCTGTTTTCCAGTTGGGTCTCTTTTTATAAGTAACTTTTACTTTTTCCACAGGAATGCAGAGGTTGTATATTAATTGAAACTTCGCTATAAATGCCTTGTAAGCAGTGTCGGCATTTGAGTGCTGATAAACTTCCGTGAAACTTATTTGGGACATGTACTTAAGGAATATTTCTAAGTTATTATCAATTTTCCTCAAATTAACGTACCAGTACTTCTCATGGAAACTTATACTAATCGGTACTTTTAAAATTTGTCCAGTGTGATCCGATATCCCTTGATCCATTACTTGTGATACATACTTGCGGTGATTTGTGAGGATGTTGTCAATACAAGTCTGCGAGGTGTCGGTTATTCTTGTGGGCTCGTGTATGCTAGGCATGAGATTAAAATTCGCTAACGTTGAAAGAAATGTCACAGATAAATTATCATCATTCATAAGATTAATATTAAAATCACCAGCAATAAATATTTTCCGTTTTATATTGCGGTATCGATATGTCAACTTACATAAGAGCAGCTCTAACTTACTCATGAAAAGCTTATAATCGCTATCTGGAGTCCTGTAAATTGCAATAACAACAAAATTCAAGTTAGGAATCAAAATACCGCACACTTCAAAGTGGCATTCTATGGACATGGCAGAAATCCATTCAAGATTAGTGTAGTTCAATGATTGTTTAACATATATAGCTACACCGCCTCTTATTTTTCTACTGCGACAAAAATAGGATCCCAATCTATAGGAATCAATCTGCAACAGCGTTGCCTCAATTTTTTTTAAAAACGTCTCTGTAAAACAAAAAACGTCAATTCTAGTTGTCTCAGCTAACATTTCAATAAGACCTAGCTTAGATCTCAACCCTTGTACGTTTTGATGAAAAACGTTAAATGTGTACTGTTTAGTGACGAAAAAGATTACTAGATGGTGATGCATGTTCGTTTTCCATGTCAGTTACATGTGAAGTAGCAGAATCAAAGTTTACATCAGTTTGTGTTCCCACACAAATTGTGGTTCCTTGTTTAATCAATTTACCTTGGATTGCATAACAACCTGATACATCTGTTGGTGCAGTAAGTGTATCAATTTTTATCAAGGAGCGTTCTTCAAGCAGCTGATCATTCTTAATCACACTATCAATATGTTTAAATATCTCTATCATTCCTATGTTTGTTATTTTTCCCGTGAAAAATGAAAACATGTTCAAAGATAATCCTAGGTTAGTGTCTAGAAAATGTGCATAATTGTTTGCTTGAATATCTTCATTCAGAAGAGTATTAAATAGTTCAACTCGATAATTATATATGGGTGCGCCACAAACATATGTTGGCGTGCAGACTATTATATTAGTATGTGTTATTGATTTCAATGTGTTTTTTATTTCTTGTACGAGAACTGTATGATCGTAGTCCCGATGTAATTCAAAGTCATCTTCACCAACCATCAGAATACAGTAGTCACGCAATGTATACTCTTGAATATTATTCTTTAAGTTGGATAAGAGCTGATGAATTCTCCCGCCGTGATAGGAACCATGAAAGCAATCAGAAGTGTTGCTAAAAGTTTTTTGCATAATATTCAGGATTTTTATATTATTCCTGCTACTAATTGAGCTCACTACGCATATTCTGTTTCTTTTTGTATTGTTTGTTGGATTCACATAATTTATATGTCGAATATTATTTTCGGAGACAGCACTCGTACTGTGTGGCGGTTGCATTTGCTCTATAGTGAACAAACTTACACAGCTGCTGTCATGCGAAGGAGATTTTTCTGTATCAGACGTATGGGATTGTAGATTAGGTGATTTATCTGTTTCATCTCTGCTCATGTCATCGAATTCCTTTTCTGATAACTGATATTTTACTTTATTCGATGTCTTAGTTGCATTTGTAGTTTTCTTCGTAGATTTACATATATCCTTTAGCTGTTTGATTTGTCGCGCACATGCTGATAATTGTTTGTTAAGGTTTTCATTGTCCAGTAAGAGTTTAGTACTATAACTATCTGAGAGTTTTAGTTTTTCTTGCAAATCTGCGATTTTGCTCTTTAATACTTCAACTTCTTCCTTATAATTAACAGTCAAATCCGGGCAGCTCCTGTTAAGCGTCTCATTGCGAAGTATAGAACTATCGTAATCTTCATCGTTTAGCGAGTCGAAAGAGTTTTGTACAGGGACATTATATTTTCTCCTTGTGATATTGTCTACAGAAAAATCCAACTGTTGGTCTGGTTGTTGTAACACAGGTGAGAGTGAAAGATGTGTTTCTTCAGGTTTGAAGTCCTGTATTTTCGTGACTTGTTTGGGGTTTGAAGCACCGGCAGCTCTTTTCTTACTTATGACTGGTGTACTAGCTTTTCTCAATGGAGCCTTGGTTTGGCGGCATTTAATGCAAGACCATGAGGTTTTCCGTTCTGCATCCATTAAATCGTACAGTTTATCCGCATTAGTGCATCTAAGATCGTATGATCGTCCACAAACCGAACATGTTAAATAATGCTTGTCCATAATTTTTTTCTTGCAGTGAGCACATGTCGGGTTTAGTGAATTTTTTTGGATTGCCTTAGGTGGCATATTTTTTTTTTTTTTTTTTAGTAGTGCTTATCAATTTTTAAATACTTCTTAATATTTGTTATATTCGGTGCAGCTTTAATAATAATTTAATTCATAACAGTAAGGTGATGCAGCAATGTACCTTGAAACAGCAGTGTAAAGCGTCCAACAGCAGCGACGTTATATCTCTCCGAGCCGCATGACTCATGCGCCTCGACCGCGCTTCTTGTTTACGTTCACTGGCTGGTTCGCCGACGGTTAAATAATTTTTTTAAAATGTATTTTGCTATAGCTCCTAGACCACTTCGAGTTTTTTCACGAAACAAACGGCACTTTAGAGGTCATATATTCGGCTTCATAACGATATATAATTTTTTAACCAATAAGCACTTAAAACATTTTTTTATGAGTAAAATATGGAGAGAGAACTTTTATAGTGTTGACCGCGCAGCAGCGACCACAGACATTGGTTAGGCGGGGGGATGTTCGGGCATTGTAATCTTTTTAATATAGGGTAGACTGCTTAGCGGCGAAACAGAGGGTAGAACCACATTACCTCGGTGACAGAGAGAGATGCCCCGCTCGCTCGGCTTGATCGCACGCGCGTCTTACGATATAATTTCGGAAATTCATTCGGTGCTATTTATCGGACATTATTGTTGGTTTTTTGGTGTTTATAAGACTCTCCAAGGTGTGGTGTTGCTGGCCAGCAGAAGATTCCACAGGACGACGTACTATACCAGAGTCGGAGCCTGCCAGTACCTACAAGGTCAGTGGTTTGCCATATATTTGGAGATTTCAATGCCCGTTCAGTTTAACGCTAGGAAACCTAGGGCCAGTACATGAGCTTATCGAAGGGTTCTACGCGAACATAAATTTTGGGCCCCAAAACGCCGACCAAAATTTATGTTCGCGTAGAACCCTTCGATAAGCTCATGCACTGGCCCTAGGTTTCCTAGCGTTAAACTGAACGGGCATTGCAATCTCCAAATATATGGCAAACCACTGACCTTGTAGGTACTGGCAGGCTCCGACTCTGGTATAGTACGTCGTCCTGTGGAATCTTCTGCTGGCCAGCAACACCACACCTTGGAGAGTCTTATAAACACCAAAAAACCAACAATAATGTCCGATAAATAGCACCGAATGAATTTCCGAAATTATATCGTAAGACGCGCGTGCGATCAATCAATCAATTTTTGTTAAAATTATAAAAAAAAATTGAGATATACACAATTTTGCGAAACTTTTTTTTTAAATTTTCCAGTTTACCCCCCAAAAGTGGCCCCCTTGTTCAGAATTCATTAATTTACTTTACGCGTCCATCTTTGGGGCACCAATTTACATATGTGTACCAAAATTAAACTCAATTAGTCCAGTAGTTTCGAAGCAAATCGGCTGTGACAGACGGACAGACAGACAACCGAGTGAGGTACCGGAACCCGAATAAGGTAATTTTACCGTGTTCAAAATCATAAAAAGCAGTGGACAGAGTAATTTGCGACAGTAAAGTTACCCTAGAGGGTCCCTAGAGGGCCAAAGTAGCCCGCGTTTATTTACGGTACACTTTTTGTTCACAGACGATCCCGCAGTCACTGGAATGTCCGCGTAGCCTCAGACGGAAGATCAGATGAGGGCATCAGTGTAAAAATCCAAGATATTTACCCGTACGATAAAACAGGAATAGATAAATTTCACCCAGTTCCTTGTTTATTAAAACTGGAAAAGCCTCTGAAATACACTCAAAAAACTCAGCAAGCTAACCTTGACGAACCTAGTATTGTCATGGAGAATGGTACAATAGTAGACTTCGTAGCATTTGGACGCCCATCGAAAGTAAGTACATAACTATTTTGTGATGTCCTTTATAAAGCACGTTTCCTACCAACGAGGAGAGATGAGGCGACAGAAAAAAATTAATACGGCTATAAAACCCATGACTATTTCATCGCATTAAATATCGCGCCTCAAAATCAAACTCAACTCAAACTCAAAATGATCTTTATTCAAGTAGGCCTAGTAACAAGCACTTTCAAATCGTCAGTTAATTTTTCAGAGCAATTTTTAAACATAAAGAATAAAATATATATGATAAAAAAATTGTATAAAAAATACTAGTAGAATATTTCTAGAAAAACAATCTAATGTCAAAAAACAAAATATTACGAAAATAATAGATTAAAAATTCAGTCTATAATAAAAATACAGTGTATAGGTAAGTACTAAGTGTGTAAGGCTTGACGCACACCTATGTGTTACGTGAGCAATACTTTGCAATTCGCTAAAAAACCGTGTAGGTCTATTACTTTTGGTGAGATGCTTTTTGCGTATTTTTGCATGCGGTTAATGCGCTCACCCTCCGCACATGCAAACTTGCAAATGATTACAGCTAACCACCACCAATACTAGCAGGCGGGCGCATTAACCGCATGCAAAAATACGCAAATAGGCACTTCTCATCATCGCTAATAGACCTGCATGTTTTTTTTTGCGGAATAACAAACAAATATTGTTCTCGTAACATATCACGGACTTCCGCAAAGTAATGCCTAATTCAATCAATTACTTGCACACCTCATCATCATCATCATCATCATATCAGCCCAAAGACGTCCACTGCTGAACGTAGGCCTCCCCCAAAGAGTGCCACAATGACCGGTCCTGCGCCACCCGCATCCAGCGGACTCCAGCGACCTTTACCAGGTCATCAGTCCACCTTGTGGGGGGCCTACCCACGCTGCGCCTTCCGGTACGTGGTCGCCACTCAAGAACCTTTCCGCCCCAACGGCCATCGGTTCTACGTGCAATGTGCCCCGCCCACTGCCACTTAAGTTTAGCGATTCGGAGGGCTATATCGGTCACCTTGGTTCTGCTGCGGATAGCCGCGAATGCCTAATTCAATCAATTACTTGCACACCTGTATTTTATTAATATGCTGCTTGACTGTCGCTATGTTATTTCATGTCACGTAATAACGCCATTGTTAATGTATTTCTAAAACTCTGCCAGTTGGCTATAAAATGTGACATATGTGTGTTTGTGTAATAACGTATTTTTGTTGTTTGGTTAAAGAATCCTAATAACAAGACATGCCATTTCAGAATGACACAAATCGCGGACTCCGTAGAACAAAACTGCCCATTGCTGACCCTGACTGGTGTAAAGCAGACAATAAACGCTTATATGATGGTGTAATTTGTGCCGGAAACCGCGAACACAATGCATGTATCGTAAGTCCTATCCTTATTTTTTTACGCCCGATGCAAAAACAGGGATGTTGGAATGTGTTTGTCTGTGGCACCGTAGCTCCCAAACGGCTTACCAACACTTGTTACGTGTCTGTTGAGATAGTTCTAAGCTATGTTTGGTGGAAATTAAAGCAGCAGTCTCAACGATATTCAGCTTACATTAGAATAATACTAAATTTTGGTTTCATGTTTAGTTTTAGTAGCATATTTTGTACCACTCACTTAATGAGTATTGAAATTTACAAGTCCAAATTTTAGTTTAACGCTTAGTTTTAATAACGTTTTCTATACCTCTCGCTAAATTTGATCTCATGGTCTACCAGAAATATAAGTTAAAAAAAAGGTTTAGTAGTGGCAAAAATGGCAAAAACGGAACCCTTATAGTTTCGTCATGTCCGTCTGTCCGTCTGTCCGTCTGTCCGTCTGTCCGTCTGTCCGTATGTCACAGGCATTTTACTCGAAAACTATAAGGTGTATTTGAATAAAATTTTGAGGATAGGTGTATTTTGTTAGCCGCTACATAGTTTTGTAATTAAAATGACAAAAAAAATTTTTTTTAAGGGTGCACTCCATACATAAAACTAAAAGTCAAAAATTTTTTTTTCATTGTGACCCCCCGTGTGGCACATCAATCGATAGGCCTTTCAAAATAAATATAAGGTTTCTTAGCATTTTTTTTGATTAAGTGAATAGGGTCGGAGATAATCGCCCCGAAAGTCACTAAAATTCTGTCCCCCCCCCTCTAATTTTTGAACGGTGTATTTTAAAAATATGGAAAAATTCATGGACATAGGGCTTATTAATTTCATTCACCGAAAATTGTTTTGAACAAGATCGGTTCAGAGGTTTTCGAGATATTGCTGAAAAACTGCCTTCCTCAAAGAAAAGGACGTAAGTGCCGTAAAATTTCTGTGACGATACGACCTTTTTAATAGGCACGGAACCCTTCGTTTTGCGTGGTCCGACACGCACTTGCCCTTTTTTTTTGTAATTAGTTTTAAATTTTTCGTTTAGTTTTCAGCTTATTTTATCCTTAGTTAAGTACACTCAATTAATAACAACTTAAAAAAAAAAAAAAAAAAAAAAAAAAAAAAAAGTTAAAAAAATATGAAATATTTCTTTAACTAAATTTAAAAAAAACTCCTTACCTCTATAAAAAATGTATAACGTTTTGACCTTTTACGTTTCGATCAGACGAATATTTTAAACCCATCTTAGTGTCGTTCCGTCGGAGGACCGCTAAGTAATTTAAACGTAAAAGCTCAAAACCTACGATATACAGGACGTCCCAAGACTACGTGAACGGAAAGTACCTTAAATAAATAGTAGATAGGATATTTTGCTGAAAGAAGACTTTATTTTGTTTTTATACTGCATTCAAAGATTTCTAAAAATTACTTGCTTCGTCTGGGAATCGAACCGACGTAAATGTGAAAAAAAATGTATTTTTATGATACCAATCGAAATAATGGGCAAAACGTTATAATTAACTAGTTTTTGGGGAATTTAAAAAAAATGCAGATTAAGGTTATTAGTTAGTGATGTTTAAGTCACGTGTAACCTGTCGGTTTTGTTACTAAACGTACCTATGCGGTTGACATTGACTGTCGGTTTTGTTACTATCAGTAACTGTCCGTTTAAGGGGACAAAATAATGAATATGCCCTTTTAATGGCTAGCAGTCCTCGCGGTTCGTATGGGTGCATTCTGAAGGTACCTATATTCTATACACAGGTAGAAATAGGGTTTTTTTTAACGAATGTGTTGCCATGGAGATTACAACTATTCATATATAAACTTACAAAAAGACTATTTAGAAATGGATTCTCCTTATCTATTAAAATCGACACGCAACTGATGCATCGCTCAGTAAACATTGTGCCAGCGTATTGGAAGCCTTAATGTAGTTAATGTTTAATCTATATATATAAGTATGTATAATTTCGTCTTATTTTTGCCCTAGGGTGACGCTGGAGGTGCCTTGACTTCAGGAAGGAACCTGATCGGTTTGTTATCTACAGTGCCGGGTGACTGTCGGTCTAATCCGTCACGCTTCTGCAGAATCAGCCACTTCAGACCTTGGATCCTTGACACCATGGCAAAAAATAAGTAAAAATGGCGATTTGATCTACGAATTACTTAATTACTTATTCTTTCTTTTCTTTCGTTTCATCTATTTGAGGTTATTCTGTTTTTTTTATAGCGTCACGTATTACTGTTATTACCAAACTAATATGTAACCTTTATTATATTTGCTTCATTCGTATGTACAACGACACTCATATTTTTAATTTTTAACTTCATAATTTACAAACGCATTACTCAAAAAAAAGTAAGAAACGGACAATCTTTTACGTCGCATACTTAGAAGTTTGTACCTTTAGACTATTATTATTGCTTATTGCGGTATAAGTTATAAGTATCCTGGTTTTTTTTACGAGATAACAGTATATTAATGAACAGTGAGGCTTATAAGATTTTCACATTAGTGCAATAAACACACACCTTACCTACTCATTATTAACTTGAAATACTCTACGTGTTTTGATATGTATAATCTCATAACAAAAAGATGTTACTTTCTTGTAACGTCAATGTATTTCCTTTGTGTTTTGGTTTTTAAGTGTGAGTGAAATAAATGCTTTCAACATAATATCGTGTTTAAATGATGCAGTCATTATATCCTCCCATGTACGTAATGAAGTAAATGCAATAGTCAGATCGGAAGACTCCAAGATCTCATACTCTGGCTCGCCTTAGGACAGTCAATAAATACCTAACTGCACAATCAGAAATACCTTCACAAGCCTTTATGAAAATGTGAAAAGGTGATTATGCACACCGTCAGTTTATTATAATCTTACTCGCGGTGTTATAAACTGTTGAAAAATTAAGAACAGTAGGTACTGTCACTGTCAAATAATTGTGAACTGTCATAACCGTTCAAAATGTATTATTTTTCGTTATTTTATAATCTATCAATGTCACATCGTCAAAGTACCTCACTGTACGTTCACAAGAATTGATATCAAATTGCCATGCCCCGAAACACACCGATTTTAGAAAAAAAACTGCTTACTAAGATTTAAAAAAAAACCTGACCCGGTCAAATCTGTCTAAAAATCGAAGTTAATCTAATTGTGGAAATAATAGTGCTATAGTTGTAGGGAAAAATTCTCCGTGTCAGCAAAAATCTGTGTCGTGACTCTTAAGAACTAATTTCCGTATTCTAGTTTCAGATTTTCTGTCACTGCCCCGTTTGAATAATACCTACCCTGTATATTTGTATTTTCGTAGTCAACATATAGTTTCGCCATATCCATTGTCCGTCCAGGGTTCAGTAACACTTACAGTTACTAGTAAGTTACTGTCACGATATTATACGATTAATCAGTCCGACTTTTTAAGCTACCGAAATTTACCTTCTCTGACACGTATACTGGAGATGCATTTTTTCATTAACCCCTTGGTGTGGTTTCTCGTTAGATAGCTTCTAATCTTCCCTTGCTTCAAACTGGTAAGCGTAAATGTGGTGGCCAATACCTTCGCTATAAGGATGTTCTGAAAAGACACATGAAAAAATGCAAGTTAGAGCCCTCTGAGTGGGAGGAGAAGGCAGCACGGCGGCCCGAATGGCAAAGTCTACTCCATCAACATGCTAATGCCTTCGAGATTGAGCGTCGTAATGAGCTCGATAAAAAGCGAGACGAGCTCAAGGCTCGCCTACCAGCAACCATCCACTACAACTTAATTGGCGGGATTAGTTAGTTTTTACTGGGCATTTTCCGCAAATCGACATCCAACGTGCCTATTTTGCGTGAAAGTATTAGACCGGTTTCCTCACGATGTTTTTCCTTCACCGAAAAGCTAACGGTAAAAATTTCGTACATAAGTTCCGAAAAACTCATTGGTACGAGCCGGGATTCGAACCTACGACCGCCGCTTGACAGCCGCATGCCTGAACCACTAGGCTACCGTAGCTTCTTAATTGGCGGGGTATTAACCTGCCCGAATTGCGCTCGTACCTTCGCAAAAAAGATAGGGTATGCAAGCCACATGAGAGCGCACCAGAGAGTAGAACAACAACACTCTAGTCATAGTGCAAATCGGTAACACCAAATCCAGAACACACAGTCGCTGTGGCCGAAATCGGTCAGGACAGCATCATCATCATCATCATCATCATCATCATCATCAATCTTCCCTCATTTCACTGATCGTCCGTTTGTCTACAGGAATTTCTCTTTACGATTTATGTCTCAGGATAACCAGACCAGGGACCGGAATCAATTATTTCATAGGCCTATTTTAAAGGGGGTGATTAGGCCGTGTAAATAGGCAATTTATACTATGCGGATGAGCGGTGCGGATGGCATGACCAGATATGGTAATTTTGAAGAGCTGAAGCTGCTAACCTTTAGGTTTTCGCTGTGCAGCTTGGAGCGGGCGAGCGAGGAGATGATGCCGGCGTCAGAATGATGTGCAAACACTATTTTTGTTCGCAATATATAAATTATCTCGTACAGCGGTGAAAATATTTCGCGGTTGACAAGACGTATGCAAATTATTGACAGACAGAACTATTTTTCTTCTGACGTATGTCTTAGGCGGTGTAAGCAGTCTCAGCAGCTTTTAAGAAAGGAGGCCAAAAGGGATTTTGCTCTTTCGGCGTAACCATGCTCCCGGCCTTGAAATGCGAAGAATTTCAAAACATGAGATGAAATGAAATGATGCGGTTGATAATAAATAAGAAATAACAAAAAAGAAAAAATCTCCCAATAAGATCTGGAAATAGGTCAATGGTTATTGTGTAGGTAAAGGATATAGCTTAACAACAGGTCTTTTGAATAAGCCGTTATTAGTTTTGACAGTAGCTACTCGAATCACACCATCAGGTCCTGGATGGACGTTCGTAATTATACCTAACGGCCATCGAAGGGGCGGAACTTCATCATCACCCAGCAAGATTACCGTGCCTTGAGCAATAGGATGATCTGGAGTACACCACTTATTTCGGACTTGCAATGTGTGCAAAAACTCTAAGCGCCATTTTCTCCAGTATGATTGCACAATACTTTCTAGCAATCTTTTGCGATTTGTAAGATTTCTGCACTCATTTGACAGTTCTGAAGCGGGTAAATACTGAAGCGGTGTAGACATTAAGAAATGTGCGGGGCTAATTATTTCAGGATGTGGATCTGAGGAGAGCACACTGAGAGGGCGTGAGTTTAGTATACATTCTATTTGAACAAGAACAGTTAGCAACTCTTCATATGTTAGAAGTTGTGACCCTACGACACGATACAAATGTGTCTTTAAACTTTTTATATTTGCCTCCCAAATACCACCGAAATGGGGCGCGCGCGGGGGGATCATCTTCCATTCTATGCGGTGATTAAAGCATTCGCGGTTAAGTCTGGATTTGAATTCGCATGTGCGAAATAGATTATACATCTCATCTAGTTGAGATTTGGCTCCTACAAAATTTGTCCCATGATCCGAATAAAGACAAGAGACGGGGCCGCGGCGAGATATGAACCGCTTAAAAGCCGCTATAAAGGCGTCAGATGTCAAATCTGACACTAACTCAATATGTATAGCTCTCGTGACGAGGCATACAAACAAGCATATGTACGCCTTTTGCGCATGTTGACCACGACGGCGACAAAGCGTAATACGAAGGGGACCAGCATAGTCAACCCCCGTATGCACGAAGGCTTTAGCTTCTTGCAAGCGATAAGAAGGAAGGTTGGCCATCTTCGGAATCGGATGGTCCGGTTTAACACGGAAACACGAGTTACATTTATGTACTCTATTTCTAATTACGGTTCTGGCATCCAATATCCAGAAGCGCTGGCGGATGATTGACAACAAAAGACCTGAACCCGTATGACAATTTACAGCGTGATAGTGATCAATAATCATGTTGACTATATGATCGCGTTTGGGGAGCAACGCCGTATGCTTAGCTTCAAACGATAAATCAGCATTTGAAAGCCGACCTCCTACATCCTCGCAGAACATTTTTCTCATCAATAAAAACTGATAACTTGACGAGTTTTCGCGAGGGTAACATATTATTTTTCATGCGAGCAATGTCCTCATGAAATTGAACGCTCTGTATCGCGAGTATTACAGCGGTTTCAGCAATTTCAATATTTTTAATAATCTCAGCAGCGTTAAGCTTTCTTGTAAAACGTAGTACATAAACTACGGTTTTCAGCAGTTTATTCCAAGATGATATGCGTTGCGCTAAGTCATATAGTATAGGTCGCTCAAGTTGCACAAGAGTTGTCAACGTAGTCGTTTTACACTCCGGCAATTGTTCAATTTCCGCGGGCTGAAAAGGTTGAATAGGCCATTCCGTTGGCGCATTATGCAGCCATGAAGGTCCGTTCCACCATAGGTTATGAGAAACCAATTGTAATGGTGTCATACCACGAGACAAGCAATCGCTAGGATTGTTTATTCCAGCGACATGATAGAAATTCTCTGGTAACACATTTTCTTGACACTGAGCAACACGATTGCTTACAAAAATTTACCATCTATGAGGCGATGCTTTGATCCATGAAAGAGCGATCGTTGAATCTGAGAAAGCATATATGCCTGCAATCGGAATGCGAGCAAGATAAGTGTCTTGCACAATTTTAATCAACTTGGACATTAAAACAGCGGCACATAGCTCTAAACGAGCAAGCGTAGTTATCTTAGCTGGAGAAACCTTAGATTTGGAGCATAACAGCCTTACACTGATATCACCAGCTAAGTTTGTCACATGTAAGTAAATGACACAACCATAACCACTAAGGCTGGCATCACTGAACCCAACAATATTGACCATACAATCGGATGATACGCCAATATGGCGCGGGATCTTAAACGTTGATAACAGTGGAAATTCTTGAACCAATATGGAGTAACACTTAATTATGTGTTCAGGGGGAGTAGCGTCCCAATCTGTTTTACTGAGCCAAAGCTCTTTAATGAACAACTTGGCGTACAAGACGACAGGTGCTACCAAACCAAGCACGTCAAACAAGCGAGCTACGGTAGATAGAATCATTCGCTTGGTACACTTCCCTCCGGCGGGCGGGGACGTAGTCATTGAGAATGTATCATCGGAGGGTTCCCAAGATAAGCCTAATACCTTGGCCATATTTTGCTTGTCATCAAAATTAACACAAGCACGGTGCGAATTGGGCAGCGTATCTAGCAGTGACAGTGAGTTGCTGGACCATTTGACTAAATCAATTGCACCAGTTTTAAAAAGCGTAATTAAGTTTTGCGATAAACGCATTGCAGTTTCGTCATCTATACAAGAATGAACTAATTCGTCCATATATAATTGGGAACTAGCCACTGTAGCAGCATCGGGAAACCGATGTCCCTCGTCAAGACAAAGCTGCTTGACAGTGCGCATTGCCATATAAGGGCTTGATTTGAGTCCAAACGCCACGCGCGTAAACTGAAAGGTGCGAACCTGCTCCCTTTCATCGAAACGAAATAAAATTCTCACGAATTTATAATCTCTTGGCGGCAAACAGATTTGCATATACATTTGGCGGATATCTGATGTCATTGCTATGGGAAACAGGTGAAAATTCAGTAGCAGAATAAATAAATCTGCCTGCAAATTTGGACCAGTGTGCAAGATGTCATTGAGTGACAAGCCTGAGCTACTTTTAGAACTTGCATCTAGGACAACTCTGACGCGAGAGGTAGCTTTATCAGGACGAACTACTGCGTGGTGAGGGATGTAGTATCCGTCGTCAGTGACGTCCGATTCAGGAACTTCGGTAAGATAACCGTTTTGTATATAGTCATTGATGACTTTGTTATAATCATCACGAAGTGTAGGTATTTGTTTAAATTTATTTTCCAAGAATAGTAGGCGGCGATGAGCAACAGCTCGAGAATTGCCTAGCTCAGAAGCGTCTTTGCAGAAGGGCAAGGCTACAGAATATCTGCCTTCATCATTGCGAGTCACGGAAGTAGTGTACAAATTCTCACACTCGGTCTCTTCTGGACTAAGAAAACGTTTGTTTGGGATTTCTTCTAATTCCCAAAATTTATTGAGGCTCGACTCAAGGTCATTGAGCACAAACGCGGTAAAGGAAGTGTCATTAGAGTTAGACTTGCAAGGATAGTCACCCATTAACACGTAACCAAACGTGGTTAGCAAGGCGGGGGGTGCGCATGTGCTAGAATCTACTCTGTTCCCCAAATATATATACGGGAAGAGTTGAACACCTAGCACTACATCAATGCACCCTGGAATATTCCAGGTTAAATCTGCAAGTGGTATATTGGCAAGATATGCCAAGTCACATTTATTAGTTTCAATAAAATGCGCGGGCAGTTGATCTGTTATGCAATCTACCACTAAAGCGTGTATATAGTATTTATTATTTGGGTAGATGCGGGATTCAATATTCAAATAAACATAACCGTGTATGGGCCTCGACGTTTAACCAACACCCTTTATATAGGAATTATTAAGCGGTATCACGGGTAAGTTAAGTGCTTTGCAACAATCAAGCGTTATTAGATTGTTTTGTGAACCATTATCAATTAGACATCTTATAATCTTCTTGCCATCACCATTATAAGGTTTAGCGTACACTTGTGCGGTTGACAACAATATTGTTGAATTAGGATTGTTCATTTTTTTTCTTAAGTGCTATTTCGAAAACCATTTCGAGATATGAGGTATTCAAACACTTTCCGACATTTACTTCATCAAAATAATGGATGATTAAAGATATTTCAGCATATATACGTGTGACCTTTGTTTGACCTTCTGTGGACCTCCCTCGTGGCTGAATCAGAAAAGACTTCGGTCATTAAAAAAGAAACATTTATCGAACCTGTGGTATTTTCCGTCACTCACTGTCAAGCTTCTGTCAAGCCACTCTATAAACTGACTTTGACAGAACTGTGAGACACGAGAGGCGAAATTTAAATATCGTTATTTGTGATTAATTTAATGGAAGACATGGAAAATTACATGAAATGTTATTATCCAACGTGTAAAAACGACTCCAAAAATAGCTCGAAAACGATAGTTCGCATCCGGGAAGACTTGCGTGAAAGGTGGTGTCGTGAAGCCAACGTGGAGTATTATCAGTGTTATACACAATACTGCTGCGAGGATCACTTCGAAGTAAGTATAAAAAAACCACATGCATTCAATTCATTCAGTTTTAAAAATATAAATTTTATAAATTCAGAAAGGATATCTACTAGACTCATCAGACTAAAAGCTAGCTTTATGGGCAGGTTCAGTAACAGAGTATATATATGTATTACACGCCTGTGTTATGTATGTGCGCAGTTTTCCCGTGGTCCCATTGATTTGACCCATCAATGGGACCACGAGGGAGACTTGTTTCTTGAAGTCCCATTAGGTTCTATTGAAATCAACTTAAACGTATGTGCGCTCACTTATATGTATGTGCGCTCCCACTTTTCTTCCAACACTAGGTAGGATATGTTCGTTAGGTGTATGATATCCTGGTATTTCAACAGTTTTTTTGCTCTGTTTGCCCTTCGGGCATCTAAGGATGCCTAACGTACCTAACCTATCTATAACCTATCTTTTACAACATATATTATGTGCAATTTATATTATATACAGGAAGTGAAATGTTATTAATGGGACCACGAGAAACAAGCCTTCCTCGTGGCCCCATTGATGGGACGAATCCCTTTTGAGGGCACATACACGGTGTGTATGTGCCCTCAAAAGGGGTAAGCAGAGCATGTGACAGTATTTACACACATATTTATGACTTAAATGCCAGTGGGCGGGGAACATTGCACGTAGAACCGATGGCCATTGGGGTGGAAAGGTTCTCGAGTGGTGACCACGTACTGGAAGGCGCAGCGTGGGTAGGCCCCCCACAAGGTGGACTGATGTCCAGGGCCCTATTTCACCATCTTGACAATTGTCACCTGACAATGACAATTCCACGTACATTGCTGGGTCAATAAGCTGTCCAGCAACCACATTCACCTGTCGACGCAGCCATGCAAGTCGAACATTGTCAGGCGACAATTGTCGATTTGGTGAAATAAGGGCCTGGTAAAGGTCGCTGGAGTCCGCTGGATGCGGGCGGCGTAGGACCGGTCATCGTGGCACTTTTTGGGGGAGGCCTATGTCCAGCAGTGGACTTCTTTTGGCTGATATGATGATGATGATGACTTCATTCTTAATTATCAAAGTAAATATAAAGCTCCATTTTTTCCTAAAATAACCCCGGTTTACGGTACCGTGCGGATCTTGTATACAAACTGAGGTACTGGCATAAAACGTTGCGAACCGTCGCTCGGCACGCCGCAGCGGGATGCGGCGGCAGTGTGATGACCGCCATATTTCTCAACGGTCCAATTAAAATTCGCATTATAAAAAATGTGTAGTTCAACTTTTTTTTTCATTACATTTATCAGTAGCTAATTAAACTAAGAAAGATATCGGCTTAATTAGTTGTTTTTCGGGGTATAAATGGCGAGATTTCAGTTCGATGGTACAGTTTAGAACTGCGCTTCACCATGATGCGTACAGTTGTCCTCGTCACTTTAAGTGTTCTATTCCAAGCAGCATGGATCTCTGCAAAGCATAGTAAGTTCAGTATTATTCTATACCTTATAGCTTTTTTTTTATTCATTGATGGAAGCCAAAGAGCATTGATCTCATTATTTGACCATACTAGGTCAACATTCTCGATTAATAATTATTTTTCATCGAATACGAATTTAGAGCTAACCAAACATTCTTCAGTATTGTATCGTTTAATTGTTTCGTATATTATACTCCCTTCTCAGTACCGTGTTGGGCTGCAATAGCAGCACCCTTTTCATTTTGTTTTCCTTGTCGTACAAGCCTCCTGGATGCTGTCCGTTTTTTTTAAAGATGTCATAAAAACCGAGAGTCCCTTATAAAGTACTTTGCCCTTGACTCCTGAACCTTCCGCCGCTTGATTTACGGTATATAATTATTGTTACTATTTTTCACCCCTATGGCCACATTTTTTTGCGGTTAATATTATGTACTTTATAAAGTACACTCGGTTTTTTCGGATGAGTTTTTTTGCGTAGTGTCAGGACTTAAAGTGAGCGCCCATTTCGTTTTTTATAAAGGATGCGGGGATCCAGGAGGGTAGTACGGGATCTAGTTGAGGTTTGTTTGTGCTAGAAGTGTGCAATGTATACAAGTGTGCAAGAGGCTTTGTCGCAAAATAAATTACTAAACATTTTGTTTCTGAGTTTTATTGAGTTTCAGAATATATTTATTAAAACATTCACGGTTCTCACACATTTTTGTTACTGAACGGGACTCAATCGCGTATATTTTAACTTATTTACTTACCTTTCTGAGATTTCCCAACGTTTCGGATGTTTCACAATTGTGGATATTGAGTTTCAGATTATTTCATTAAACGACTGATGTTTCTGCACATATTAATATGTATATTTTTTTATAAACGTTTTTTTGTTACTTACAAATTGCGTCTTATGTCCCATGGAAAGGATTAATTATTTAATCAGGCATCGATTTACTTTGTTAAGCATTATTATAGTGAAAAAGTACGAAAAGCAGCTAGAGAAGAATCCCGGTTGCGTTAAAATAACATATAGTATGGGAATCACGAATAGGAATAATCACGTTTGTGTAATCGATCGTATACCTACTTCATATTTTTTTTTTATTTTTCGTTACCTTTTTGAGCTCTAAACAATATTGCTTTTATAGTCAGGAGGGTTGCTTTTATACTTTTCGACACAATATCAAAGTGATATCACTTCCGAATATCTTAATTACTATAAAAAATACTCCGAAGCAATGAACTAATTTCAAAAATTCTTTCACCTGCATGTACAATGGACAATGAATCTGCGTTCTTTGCAATACGCGGGCGAAGCCGCACGGGCAGCTTAGTCATATTATAAAATTGTGAATTACAAACAGAAATCAATCAATTTATGCTCCAGTTTATTTTTTAATTAAAGTAAACTTAAATCGATTTCTATAATTTCAGTCAAAGGTCCAAAAAAAAACGTAGGCATTTATGGTGGTGAGTCCATCAATATCGAAGATGCGCCTTGGATGGCACTAGTCTACGCAAGCATGGATGTGCCCTGTGCGGGGACCATCGTCGACCCGCGGTTCATACTGACCAGTGACACCTGCTGCGATGACCAGGGCAGGTAAGTGAGAATATTGAACAACAAACCAATGAAGTTGTGGACAAATCAGCCCATTTTTTATCATTGTTGCACGGACACCCTATGCAACTTTGGTGCCACTACACGCTAAGATATATTCCCTATTTAGATAAGAAATAAATAACGAGTATAATAAAATATCATTATAAATAATATATAAATAAAAGCAAGTAAGATCAATAATGATTAAGTTATGGGTTTTTGAACTTTTTTTTTTTTTTCTTTTTATTTAGGTAAACAAACAGTCACTACAAGGAAATCTTAATATTAATTGTCCTTATACATAAATACAATATGTGTGACCAACACCGTTCACCACATATTACTTTTCTACATTCATTTCATCATTCGGAGTAAGTAGTTTTATTAAAGGGAAGATAGTGTTAATATGTATTACATTTTACATGAGTAGTGAAAACATCAATAACTTAGCTGAGTTAAACTAAGTAAACAATATCGAAAGTGTTTTAGTTATTTTATATTGTTTTTAGTATTTCTATTATTTGTTTTTTGTATGAACTAATACTAGAGCTAAATATGTATATTTGATTAAAGTGATCATTGTAATTTTGAACGATTCTGCGCAGAGGAGCGCGCTCACCGGCGTTGGTGCGGCAGAAGCCCGTCACAAACAGTCGGTGAGGGCGCGCCTCTCGCTGAATACAATGTTTCGGTACCTTACATGAAAGCTTGTTGTTAAGGGCAATGCAATCAAATTGATTGTTACAGAGGCCGTACAAGACCATTGTTTCTAACAACATGCGCCTAGAACGTAATTCTATTAATTTATATTTATGTAATAATTGCTGGTATGGTAACCTGTTACGATAGCATCTAAAGTTCATGGTATTTAAAAACTTCTTTTGTACAGTTTCAAGGATGTCAGAGTATTTTTTGTAATAGGGATTCCAATCTGCAACTGCGTGTTCTAGTAATAATATAACTAGAACACGCAGTTGCAAATAATATTGTAACTTTTTGATGACAATATTATTTAATAAATAAAAAAAATACAGATTTTCTTGCTTGCACAAATATCTTGCTTGTATAAATCTATAAATATATCACTACTATCCACTAGGTTAAACCGGTCGTCGCTTATGAATTAATATATCTAATAGGTAGACCGCTTAACTCAGGAGCCGTAGCATGGTTGGCCTTATCAAGCGACAAGTGACAAGATAACAGCGTCGTCTCGTTCTATCGAGCGGTGTCAGCCAGTGACGCACGCTCTATCCTATCACCTATCGCGTGACAAGGCCAACCATGCTACGGCTCCAGGCCTCACCTGCGCGGCGTGCGGGCGCGGAGGTAGGACTATAACGGGGCGCGAGCGACGTGCGGGAGGCGAATCACGGCGCCCGCACGCCGCCCGCGCTCCGTTATCATCATAACCCGCACCCGCGCGCCGCGCAGGAGCCGTAGCATGGTTGGCCTTGTCACGCGATAGGTGATAGGATAGAGCGTGCGTCACTGGCTGACACCGTTTGATAGAACGAGACGACGCTCTTATCTTGTCACTTGTCGCGTGATAAGGCCAATCATGCTACGGCTCCTGGCGAGGACTGAGTTAAGCGGTCTACCTATATAAGTATTGATATATGTTTGGAATTGTCAATGAAATTGAAACCAGAACCAATAACTATGCACTTTATTTTCATTGTACTTATAATGTTACAATTTTCTCGGATGTGGTACATACTATCACAATTTCACTATACACTTTTTGTTTACAGTCGACCCCGCAGCGCGTGGAAAGTCCAAGTACGCTCAGACGGAAGAACGCTAACGGGCATCAGTGTAAAAGTCCAAGATGCTTACCCGTATTCAAAACCAGGAACAGATTACAAATTGAAGCCAAGTCTTTGTTTATTAAAACTGGAAAAACCCTTGAAATACAGTCAAAAAATTCAACAAGCTAGCCTAGAAGAACCTAGCATTGTCATCGAGAATGGTACAGAAGTAGACTTCGTAGCATTTGGACGCCCAGCGTTAGTAAGTACAGCACTATTTTGTGATGTGGTTTATAAAAGCACGATTTGTACCAGCGAGAAGAGACAGGGCGTAAAATCAATGACTATTTCATCGCATATAATATCGTGCCTTGTCTTGTCTTGCCTCACCGGTGGATAAGCACCATTAGTCTTGACGCACACCTAGATTTAATTGCCGCCGTTGTCTAGTGAACACTTGTTTAGATACATATATCGCGAAAGATCTATTACATAAAGCTAATTTGACGTTTGGAAACATTTTAAACTACCAATATATATTAATTGATTTTAAAACATGTAACAAACAATAAGATATTTATTGAAAGTAAATACAAGATTATGATTAACATTAACTAAAATGATTAACATTAACTAAAATAAATTAAAACTAAGTTAAATCTAAAAAAGGCCCCCGAGGCATTGTACCGAGGATGCTGGCGGCATTTCCTCGCTGAATTGCAATGCTGATGCGTTGCGCGAGAAAGCCGCCAGCTTTTCGGTCACCACTTCACCAGTTACATCGACCAGACGTTTCGCGATTTCTGCAAATAACTTATGCGCACTGGGACCCCACGGACCGAGGGTCTCGACGCCAAAGAGTACAAAGTCGTACTCTCTGCCGAGGCCTCTATATTTATTACATTTCAGATTTTCGGCGTTTTCCGCCGCTGCACCCGCTTTAGAAGTAGTCCGATTGATTATTTTTTAATGGTGTCCAATAAGTATTGGACCATACTTAATCGTTACTTACACCTTCATTCTATAGCTTAACACCTTTCACTACCAGAAATCCGTCTAGGGGGTGCCTACGCCGTAGTTCCTTTCCGCTACATACGGGGAAATCTACAGGATCGGCTACTGATCGGATATTTGTCTATTGTTTGTTTGGTTATTTATAAAACTCTAGCAGTGGTATGTAAAGGAGCTCTTCAGACCATTATGCAACATTATTTTTTGAAAAATTCCTGACACAGGTGTTATACTTACTAAGAAGTAGGTATACTTAGCAACCTTTAACTTATTTATTATTTACTGTGTTATTACTGAAATTGAATTACTAATAACAAGACATGTAATTTCAGAATGACGAAAATCGCGAGCTACTTAGAGCCAGACTGCCCATCGATGATGCTGACTGGTGTAAAGAAGAAAATAAACGCTTAGATGGCGGTCAAATTTGTGCCGGAAACCACGAACACAACGCATGTGCCGTAAGTCCTATCCTTCTTTTTTTAAATAATTTAACTCCTGTGCGCTACTACGTAAGCATTTATATACTTTGGTAACGGCTATCCGCAAAGGAAGGAGGAAAGGAAAAAACGGACTCATATTTGGGTACACGAGCACTTTCACAGAATCTAACGCGGTACGTTATCGTAACAGGTATAGTGTATTCTGAGTAGTGGGTAAGGTGATTTACTCTCGGGTACTTTGGGTACTTTTTATACATGGGCTTTAAAATTTGACCTATGTGACAACGAAAAGTCTGTTCAGCTGGCACAGAGCGTGTCTGTCTATGCAGCTGCTAGATTCACCAGGATGTGCAATCAAAAAGCGTATACTATTTATGGGCGAAGTATGACTGCTTCCGATATGATTAATCAAATTCATGCAACATTTGATACTGTATTCATTTGAATGTATACTTATATTGATATTGTGTACAAAGTATTACCAGCTTACCTACATTTTATGTAATAAAAATGTTTTATTAAATATGCTGGCTTATTTTATGTTCGTATAAATACACGAGTATTTGAATTACGTAGTGACTTTTGATTACAAGTGAAAGGTAGTTTTTGCTTACCTTCACCTAATTTTGCATTGTGTACTAAATATGCAAAACCCAATCCTTCAACCTTCAGTCCTTGAAATGAATTAGTATGTTAGAAATGTACGCATGCATCCGTTATGTTTGGCTACAAAGGAATATTTAAAATTTTATTTAAGTAAAGAAAACTATCAGTGGCATAAGGAAATAACGAATCTTAAAAAAAAAGGAATTCAAGGTACTCCCTCTCAGCAGCATCATCTGGTTTGTGGAAATGATGGAGCGATTTTTAACCTAAGAAAAATACGGTCGTGCTATATATGAAAATAACAACAATATATAGATATCAGCATTCTTTTGACATCAAAAATTTGGTATGGTAATTGGAGTATTCTTGAATAATCCACCTACATTTAATACCGCGATGGTAAAAAAGAATGAAAAATAATTTATATAAATTCCGTAAAAATCAGGCGCAAATGGTATAAACTTTTTTTACTTAATAATTTACTACTTTTATATACTTTCTTTGGGATACGCGCATAATCTACTTATTTTTGTTAATGAAAAACCCTTTTGCATAGGCCGGATGAAATTCAATATTATCTCAAGGTCGTAAATATTTCATTAAAACGCTGTCATTTCCTGATGCATATTTTTTTGCATTCAGGTCGTAAGTCTCAAAATGTGTACACAAACATGTTTTCATCATAAAAATACTGATACCATTTTTGATTGCGAGTTAAAAAAAAATCTAACTTCCGGTCCATAGATTTAGTGATTTCAATAATAAAAGCTATTAAATGAACATATAAAAGCCGTGTACAAATAATTAGTCTGATATTTAATTATTTCCAAAAAAACCTATTTTGCTTAGGCTATTTAGGGAGTATTTAGGCATAAAGGGGGGGGGCAAATACACAAAAGAGTCCACTGTGTCGAAGTGTATCCGAAAGGGCCCTCATCTAGACAAGATAAGATAATATGGGCTTTACGAAGTACTAGCTTTCCGCCCGCGACTTCGTCCGCGTATAATACGGTTCCTCATACAGACTTTAATTTCCTATTTTATCTCCTTAAAATATGAGTTTTGGTATAAGAACTATCTTACAATACAATACAATACAAATACTCTTTATTGCACACCTCACACAAACAAAGCAGTTACAGAGAGAAACAATACAATAACATGTAGGTAGAGGTAGACAACAGGCGGTCTTATCGCTGAAGAGCGATCTCTTCCAGACAACCTTTGGGTAAGAGATAAAACTAGATTATGCAGTAGGTAGTGCAGAGATTATTATTAATCAAAAATCAAGAAATTATAAAAATAAACGTACATAAATACCTCTATATATAAACATACATACACAATCAATGATACATATATACAAATAAAACAAACACAAATATAATGATACATAAACAGTCAGCCAAAAAATACGTTCTTCCTCATAAATCGATATAGCCAATATAGCCATTTAGGGAAAACGGGACACGTAGACAGACATAGTTTGTCATTTACAGTGTTATTATATACCTAATATCAATTAGAATTCTGGTCAAGTGCGAGTCGGATTTTAGTTTTCCCATACATTTTGAGACCCAGCGCCTGATGAGTCAACGAGCAAAATGATTTGGCCTCCATACAAAGTTTTATCCCATTCTTCGCCCCTAAACGGGATGAAATTTGACATAAATTATAGCCTATGCCCTGTTCAGATATAGAAGGTATAGTCGCGGGATGAAAAGGTTAGCCACTTTTCGACCTTAACGCTTTCAAATAAGGTCGAAAAGTGGCTAACCTTTTCATTCCGCGACTGTACATAACAGGAAAGTTTCATATAAATTCGTCCAGTAGTTTTTGAGATTAAGTGGAACGTACATCGATCCATCCATCCAAACTTTCACGTCTATAATATTAGTTGGATAGATTATTAATAAAATGACTTGCTGTTTATAGATGGATTCTACTTATCTACTAAAACCGTTATCTACTAAAAGCTTTGTGTCAATGTAGTTAATAATATATTTTTATTTATGTAAATAATTATTTACCTATAACATTGTCTTATACCTATACTACCAAGTTTTGATTAAGTTTGACATTAGCTAATTATTCTCCAAATGTGAATATTAATTTTTTTCCCTAGGGCGACGTCGGAGGTGCCTTGACTTCAGGAAGGAACCTGATCGGTGTGTTATCTGAAGCGACGTCAGACTGTCGTTCGAATCCGTCGCGCTTCTGCAGAATCAGCTACTACAGACCTTGGATCATCGAAACCATTCAAAGAAAACAGTAAAAGCGGCGATTCGTTCTACGTTCTAATTACATAATTATTCTTATTTTTCTTTTGCTTCATCTATTTTGAGGTCACGTTTTGATAGCGTGTTCCATCTCTGCTTTTTGATAGCGTCACTTATAAATTTACAAATGCATTACTCAAAAAAAAACGGTTTTTTATATCGCAGTTAGAATTTTGTACCTTTAGGCAATTTTTATTGCTTATCGCGGTATAGATTATAAGTATCCAGGTTTTTTTTAACGAGATAACAGTATATTAATGAACAGTGAGGCTTACAAGATTTTCACATCAGCGCCATAAAACATTATTAACTTGAAATACGCTACGTGTTTTGATATTTATAATACATATCTCATGACAAAATATATATTCTCTTCTAATTTCAATGTATTTTATTTGAGTTTTGCTTTTTAAGTGTCTGAGTTAAATAAATGCTTTCAACATAATATGGTGTTTAAATAATACATTATTTCCTCCCACATAAAGTCAAAGTCAAAGTCAAAGTGATTTATTCTTCAATTTAGGCATATTACATGCACCTATGAATGTCGATAAACTACCACCGGTTCGGAAAGTAAACCTCTGCCTCGAGAAGAACCGGCGTAAAAAACTCGGCGAGGTGTCATTTTTTCAAAACAGTATACAATATATCATTTCAGTATTAGAGTATTATATAGTACATTGTTTAACGAGGGGCGTAAGTGGAATATTGCTAACGAGAGTCTATCAGAAGCCCGACGCCGAAGGCGGAGGGCTTTTGATGACTCGAGTTTGCAATATTCTTACGCCCGTGTTATACACAATGTTTTTCATCACATTTGCGAGGAAATAAATAACAACAAAAGACAGAAAAATGTAAGTTTCATACAGCAGCACCAATCAAAAATTGACAACTTCACTTCCAGATCAGTGCTAGTAGAGCGCGCAGTTCAATATTTCAACCAATCACAGAGCAGTATTCTTGCGGGGCGGGGCGTCGTGACCAACTAGATTTTTTTATTCAACCAATCACACAGCAACCAGATTTGCTTAAACCAATCAGAGGGTTCTATTATTTTAAAACTAAACTTAACAGCCCGTGGGAGGTAAAACGGCTATAACTGCTCTGCACGCTCGCAAGTAATAACGCCATTGACGAGCAAGTGTGATGAAAAAATTTTAAAATTACATTGCTACAGTAGAAAGCCTATTTATTTTACGACAGATTTCTAGTGCAGGATTTTATAGCTGCCAAATATCCCTATCCATGATGTAGTCGTTTATCTTATAATATGCTTTTGAAATAAGTGTCCGTTTTACGACAGATTTGAATTTAGAGTCAGTAAGTTCGGTAATGTGTTTTGGAATTTTATTGTAGAATTTTATACAATTTCCCAAGAACGACTTTTTCGCTTTTACTAGCCTGTAAAAAGTTGTTTTGAGCTTCCCTGCGCTTCTGGTAACCTTGGGCCTATCAGTGTTTGTGTTGGGCATATCTAATGAACAAATTGCTATAGTCAGATCGTCAATAAATATAGTTTTTTTTTGTTGTGAAAACCTGTGAACCAGGTACCTACAAAATGTTGAGGGTTACGGTCGTCTTAAACGGCCTTTTCGTCCAGATTCTTTCAAGTCCTACCTTCGTTGCATTAGCCGGAATTTGCCCTGCTAACAATCTTCCTAACTGCCCACCTGCGTCCCTCATAATTGGCGGCGAGACGTGGGTCGAGGTCGTGCTTAGGGATGGAACGAACCACACCACGCTTTATACTTACCTTTTTCATGCCCACTTCAAGAAAAAGAAATATTAAGGAACAATCTTACTCATATCGAAACACCCCTGTCTTTTAAAACCCTTTTCCTCAGGAATTAAATAATCAAGATATGCAACTCCTTGGAGGTGTGAAAAATCAAATGACAAATCAAGTCAATCAAAAAATTTGGCCGTATATTTTGAAACTCGCAAAGGAATCAAAACGTATCAGTTTGTTTATCGTTGACCTCTCTCTTACAATGAAATGTGGCATGTGGTGTGGTATGTGTGTGTGGGTATAACACAAGTCAGGAATAAATCTGAAAACCGTAAAGTTGAAGAAGACCCTTTTTCTCAGGAACGCGTTAAGATATCATGCTAAAATTTATATCAAATACTCAAGTCTACTGTACCTTAGAGCTGTGAAAAAAACAAACTTCTAAGCCAACGCAATCAAAAGATACAGCCGTTTATGCCGGAAATTTCCGCAAATTTTCGAAACTCGCAAGGGAGTCAAAACCTACAGGGTACTTCCTGTGAACTCAGAATCTTGAAATTTGGTACGAAGCAACGTCTTATAGCACAGATAAAGGAAAAATTGCATTTTTAGTTACGTCATATAATAAAAATATTTTTACTTAGGTATATACCTACAGGTTTGTACGGAACCCTCGGTGCGCGAGTCCGACTAGCATTGCGACGGTGGCAAAAATGCATACGGTCTGCTTGGTGGTAAGCAGACACTTTAGCCTATGGATGCCAGACGATTCCTTCCGACCCTTTATTGATTCGAGGTTTCGTAACGTGGTTAATAGCTGAACGCGGCTCCCTCACTCTCAACACAACACATCCTTGGAAGCTCTGGCGATGCGACTTTGTCTGCGTGGACCCGGGATAAAATCTATCCTATATTTTAATCCAGACTATAAACTATATTCGTGCAAAATTTCATCCAAGTAGAGCTGTTTAAGCGTGATTGAGTAACAAACATACACATCTAAACATCTGAACATCTGAACATATGAACATCTGAACATTTAAACATCTAAACATCTGAACATCTAAATAACCAAACTTTCGCATTTATGATATTGGTAAAAGATTTTATTCAAAACCCACTTACAATCAACAGTGTTATAGGCACAAAAAAAAACACAACTCCTTGTCAGCAATTTCCCACTTTCTCTAATGATTCTTCATTCAGCTGGTAAATTGTGACGCGGCCAAATTATATAGAGCTGTCAATTGCACAGATTTGCCTGTTAACGGGTGCTCAATATTTTAAGCTACGGCGACTACACAATTGTATTGTTCTGTCGATATTTTAAATAAAAGACGTTAACGAGTTTTAAGTAAAAAGCTTTTTTGAATATTACCCAGTCAGACGTTTCAGGAGCTTTCTGATTGCGTTCATTGTTTGGATGAAATGAATTTCCAATTCCAATGTTTTCGTACGGAAATAACTTTTTGATATTTCAGACAGAAATCTCTTTCAATATTATAGTTTAATCCTGCGGGCGTAGCATGGATGCCATTTTATCACCTTATCGTTGTGGATAAGACATCCGTCACTCTCGCACTCGCATACTTGTCAGAACGTGGCGGATGTCTTATTCACAGCGATAAGTGATACAATCGCAACCATGCTACGCCCACTGTTTTATTTCCTACTCCACATAGTCCTATCAGTATACAATTCATAATTTTAAATTCATTTTATCATTTCTCTAACCCCTTAATGTTAGAACACTAATTAACTGTACACATCCAAGGTTTAGTGCCTAATTTTGGCGCTGAACCCATACAGGTATGTAAAAGCGCCTTTGCGATTTATGATTTGTATTCTCAACACATCATTTATAATTATAATATTGGCTAAACCTAACTATTGCATTTTCAACAGAAATAACGCCTAGTTTTTGTTTCTGATTTTGACCATACAGTGAATCTACTCTTCGCTATCTTAAAAGACAATTAGTTTGTCATCAATTTACCGAATTTTCCAGTGCCTCAAGTTCTCGAACTCTAAGCGAAGCATGTTTAAAATTATAAAGTTTCTAATTTCTTCAGTTCAAAGACAGAGTTTTAGTCAGTTTTGTTTTAATAATATCGTCACGGCACATCTGAGGAGCTAGCCGACACGCCTGGCACGAACCAGTGTTAATCTGATCTCTGGTTACGCGTAGTTTTCACGAATATTGGAGTCAAGATAATTTTGCTGGTGAGGTGGGTCGAGGTTGTGAATGAAGAAGCAGCAGCTGGAAGCGCCTGTCGGAGTCATCTAGAACTTCTCCCCATTCATTAAAACTTGCTTTGCTTCATCAAACACCCCTACCATTTAGTACTTCTAAACCGCAGGGGACTTTCCGACTTGGTAAGGCGGGATCGGTATGCGGTATTTTGTACTTTGACTCACGTCTTACTGATGTCGGACAGATTTACTTACTTGTCGGTATTGTGTCAGTAAGTACATTTCCGTAGTTATATCAGGCGCGGAAGCAGAGCGGTGCGCTTGCAGTACTACATGTGTCTAACTTACATATAACCAACAATAAAGACTTTGAGTTTGAGTTTACATTCCAAACCAAGATATCAAGTAATCGCCTAAAGCGTTTTTTCTTCGAAGTGTACGAGTACCAATGTCATCTAGTGATGAGATCCATCACCTCGGGGAACTGTGGGACATCGGCCTCTTGTAAAGATAATAACTCTTCTAATCGGCCCCTTGCCATTATCAGACATTTGAAAATATGAGTTCTTCCTTTTCCCGAGTCACCGTTAGTTTGAGTAAGTAGTAACGTCACCGATATTATTTTGCCACGAAAGCTTTGTAATCGGAATTTAAACTTAAGTTAGGTTAGGTATCGCTGTCGTTTCGGCGAGTGAAAACTTTTAATGACTTCATTTAAACTAAATATTGAGATTAATTGTTACAAAAGTTAACTTCACTGTAGACTGTATGTTTGAAACAAATTAAGCATCGTTTTAATGGGTCGGCACGTATTAATGTGGCGACCCATTCAAACGATGTAGCGCTTCGATCTAGCCCTTGTATTAAACAAGGGCAAAATCGAAGTCCTGCTCTGGATCATTTCCTCCCCTAAAATTAAAACTATTCTTACTATTTTTTTATATAGGCTGGTATCTACAGAATAATAAATGGTATTTATATTTCTGTCTGTTGTCATGTTGTTAATACGCCTGAATGTCCTGTTTTAGACACATCGACACATGAGAAAATCTGTCTAAACCCAGCAAGTTATAACTTTCTCTCTGGGTTTGAAGGTCAGATGGCACTGATGGCAATCGCTTTCGTAAAACAAGCGGCTACACCAAATCTTGGGATTAGGTGACATATCGAACCCCGAGGTCCTTTAGTACACAACCGGGAATAATGCTAGGATGACGACCTATTATTATCATCATCCTTCTAGCGTTTTCTCCGGTTGTGCCCTGAAGGCGCCCGGGGTCCGCTTTGACACCTAATCCCAACATTTGGCATAGGCACTAGTTTGATGACCTGCTATTATATAGTTTATGTAATGTTACAAAAACTGTAGGTTCTCGTAAAAGCTTCTCGCCAATTGTTTTCCCTCGGCGCCGAGTAGGCTGATTTGGGTTTTGGCTGTCATCCAACTATTTGGAAACTCACATGGGATTCACTATGGAGAGAGCTTTTTGCTTTTAGAGTGCGTGGTTTCTACATTTTACTTTTTTTTCGTTAAATTAGTAGGTACTTTGGATAGATATCGTTCTGAGTTCATAATCAAAAATCAAAATACTGTGTAAGAACTGACGAGCCTGTCTTTTTTTTATTCCTGTAAGGGAGAACAGCAGAGAAGCGTAACATCAAGACAGTATACAAACGATTTTCGGCCCAAGCTGAAGCATAGAACTTCATTCGCTTCGCTCCCTCGTTCGATAAACTTAACTACATCAAAGTTTACATCAAAAACGATAATAGAAACAAAATATTATGAATAAAATCAATACAAGTACAAGGTACAAGTTTGGGGTATTTATGGTCGGGGGTTCGGGGTGATATAGATCCCAAGTAATAGCTTTGGTTTGGTTCGGTCAAGTACTTTTTATTAACATTGTTTATATATATAACCGTTATAAAAAAAGTTATTTCAAATATCCTGAGCAGCATGTCCTTTTACATTATATGAAATATAGGTGAACAGGGATACCCAATTTCAATTATATCCTTTAAGAGCACATTTTGGCTTGGATACAAGTCGCATTTTTTAAAAACCGTTACTCTTAGAGAAGTAACGGTATTACCACGTAAAAAAAGATTTTAAAATAGTAAAACTGCATTTACCAATAGTTTTCTTGTAAGTCCAGCGGTTAAAGTACAATGAAGAAAAATGTGAATAATTTGGAGGTCCAACGGTTTTTGCGCCACTTGTAAAGTATAGTGTTTTTCGACTTGTACCCCTTTTCACTAGAGCCACAGACTTATACTTACGTAAGTAAACCCCATCATCATACGGAAATTGTATGTTTCTTGCTTAATGTGCCAATTCCCATGCGCAAAGATGACAAAATCAGTAGTTAGCAAAGACGCCTGAGAGGCGGGGCGTATTTGGACTCTGTCCAGCGACGCGGAACTGATGATATACCATACCGTAGCTTACATAGTAACTTACACGTTTGTAGGCAGTGCATCACACAGGAGAAAATAAACAGGAGACAATTCGCTTGCCTACTGGGAGTGTTAGATTAACTAACAAGAAGAAGAAAAATAGAAAACCTGCTACTGTTCAGGCTATAATGTTACGCATCATTCCGCTTACACAGCCAAATCACACGGTACCTGTTTTTACAAGCTTTATATTAACTTGACCTGTTCGTATATAAATATAAGTATGTAATAAGTAAGTTGTCCGTCAAAATTTGCAATCCATTTTTCAGTCAGTTGTCAGCTGAAATTTTGGGGTTAAGTATAGTTTGGATGATGGAGACAGAAGGTGGCCATGGGAATTCAGAACTTAACCGACGTTACCCCGTTGAGTTTGGGCTTGTTAGAATCGTCTCAATGAGTAGTTGATGACTGTATACAGAAAAGTACAATCAGCAATTACTAAGCTTGTACCAGAAATGAAATTTTTGACAGAAACTTACTATATATCTGTACAGTCTGTACTGCACCGACACCACCGCGCTGTTAATACCGAGCCAGCTGCTTCCGTGCGTCGAGATACGGCACCCGGCCCGATCCATCACATTTGTGTCACATTATAATTATTGATCACGCAGCTGGTAATTAACAAAAACCCAAGATAATACTTTTACGGAGCACAGTTTGACAACTCCGTTTTCTGTCGACGACACGAGACAAAATCACAGAAAAATATACTAGTTAAATGGGTACTAAAATAATTAAATCTTCTTGATGTCCTTCTTAAGTCTCATTTTCCTTCATGACAAGTTAAATTTTTGTAGCGGCCAGTGGGAAAAAAGGTTTCGCAACATCGCATAATTTGTATGCATGCAGAATAATACGTTTGTAGCCTGAACAGCGAGGTTAGTCAAAAAATGAAATGTTTTGACTATGACGAAAACTGGTAAGAATAATTACCTGCTAAAGTGCTAACAAGTATCTTTTTTATTTGAAACTAGCTGCCCGCTCGGCTCTGGAACGCAAACGAAGCCGCGTTGAAATTAAGGCTAGTTCAATCCTGAAGCTATTCTGTACACCGATTAAACAACTTTTTAAACGGTGCGTTCTAAATAATTTACATAATTTTTTTTTAACAGAAAAATACATTTAAAAATATTTATTCGTATTTATATAAACGTATCTAATGATTGTTATTTTACATATAATTAAGCAAAAATAAAGTATCTAATATACAGACAACCTAATTTCTTGAAAAAATATGTTCTCGCGATAGCCGTTCTATTTTAAAAATCACTTTCCACGCTAGCGGATAAAACGAACTTTATTTTTTTTATAGACAAAACAAGCCGTTCCGAGCTGGTGTGGTACAAACGTATTTCACAAATAGCCGAGGCAAAATACGGTTTCGAAAAACATTAATTTATAATAGCGTTTTTTTTTGTTTCATTTTAAAACATTATTCTAAGATGCTTTATTCAAGAATCCACCAAACTTTCCACCCGGAAGTAATTATATAGATTTAAATTAAACATTCATTGTCTTTTTTATTTTATTTATATTGAATATTGTAGAGCAAATGTAAATGAACCTAAATAAAGATAAAAAAAAATATTAATATTTATCCGGACTTTTTAGGAGCTAATTAAATATTGATTTTTTTGATGTCTGATTTTTTGTTGGATTTTGCCTCTAGGTAACAATTTAATTGATAATATATCCGTTACATTAAAAAAATTAGCTATTATAAATTATTTCCAAATATGTCATTTTTTCCATACAAGTTGTCAGTTCATTGCCTGGACTAAAAGCTTATTGTATAAATTGGCTGGTTATTCAAAGCGGTACACGGAATCCCAGACAATGAACGAAACAGCGTTATATCTTATATAGCACGCAGGCACATCATCAAACGTTACATGGAGGTAAGGTAAAGGATGGGGGTTTACTCTAGACAGCCTTTGTTCATCCAGTCACTGACGTCACGGGGTGTTTTTCACACGATGTTGTAATTCACGTTTTAAGACGCATGATATTAGTCGATAAATTGTCGATATACAGTACGATAAAGGGTGCTCTCCGCAGACGGTATAACGACTAATAAAAGTAATTAGTCAAAAGGTACAATCGTTCGGCAATGACTCTTGTCGTGCGGTCTGTGAGCAATATCCGCAAGCTACCGCTAGTTTGATTCAAACTCCTTATTTTGCGTGTTTTTGCTTAATTTACACTGCTACACTGAAAGCCGCAACTCGAAACAAATTATGGACGGTTTTTCAACTCAATTCATGACTAATAATGAGTAATGAAGCACTATGAACATCACATTAAAAAACCATTGCGCCGGGCCTGTGACACTTCCAGTTCCTCATCATGAACTACTGTGTAGTGAAGGCTGAAGAATTTCAAAAAAAGAAGGTCGCTACGACACGTATCTTTGATATTTGGACGCTACGGTGTGACTAGAAGCCTTAATTTAGTGGTTGTTTACAGAACGCTTGCTGCTCGTACCCGGTTTTACTACGCTGTGAAACATTTATTGCCTTATTTCATCGCAACTTTGCTTCCAGGCGAATATAAAACAAGGTGCCCTTGCTTAATGATTTACTTTGAAAGATCCTTTGAATGAGACCCACCCTCTTTAAATAATACAGCGGAGCTTTACAGCTCTTTGTCACTTCAGTGGGTGACATGAAAAGGGTTTTACACTTCTGGTCGAAGGTACCATGCAGCGCTAGCATAACTGACGCTGCATCGGCGCGAGAAGAGAAAATGTACCTTCCTCTTTCTAATGTGCACAATGCGAGTGAGACAGGAGTCGGCTGAGTCGCGATTCATCATACAGAAAGAAAGACAGGTGTTGATTGGAAACATTAAGCGTTGGGGAATCCGAACCAGCTCCCCAAAGTACTGGCTTACTCTGAAGAAACGGACCACCCTACATCACTGCCGCTGTGTGAGTGCGTGCGCCTGTAACGACGTTTGCGTTATCTATCACTGCCACACAAATACAACATACAGCCTATGTACTTACAAGCGCACGCACACATACAGCCATGCGCAAAGATGAGTTGAACTTTCTATAGACTATAGGATCCAGATCACGCACTTCGCCTGTTGCTTGGACTATGTACAAACAAATTAATCCATCATCATAACCACCGCCGCCGCCATTTTAATCTAAGTACTCACGTATTGTATATTTCTTATCGCAGTGGCGTGTATTCCTCGTACTCTGGGACGTTCGCCGTTTATAACGCATCACTGATTCTGCAAAACAATTTCAGTCACCGTTAGTCACTTAGTTCAACTTTATGGCGAAATGTTTTGAACTCGCCAGCTGCTATCTGGTTGAGTGTACCAAGTGGTCTTATGTGGGCGATACGACGACGATGCTTATGTATGTACGTGAATCCGTAGAGTATAGTAAAAGGTTTCTTTACTTCAGAACCTCAATTCGGTTCATAACTTTCAGATAGTGACCGAATTTCAATGTTTCTCGTAGTCATTTTGCGTCTAGATGAACAAAACCAGACAGATACCTATATAATAACTCTCCTGTCGTGCGCCATTATAACAGTATTATGACCGCCATGCGGTAATTAGGTACTAATGTCTCTTAAGTTTAAGTTACTAAGCCCTAGGCTAAGTTTTACAAAAGATTATGGACCAATTGCAATGATATCTGATTTTGAAACAAATTGTTATTATTATTCAAGCAAAACTCGACAAAATGTGACTAGAATACAAACAGAAGCGATCGCAGATGCGATGAACAAAAACCAGGATTTTATACAGGTTGTCCCAGAAATCATGCAAGATTTGAATTATAAAGAAAACTCATTTTCAGTGTTCCGTATCTCAAAAGGAAAAAACGGAACCCGTATAGGATCACTTTGTTCTCCGTCTGTCCGTCTGTCTGTCTGTATGTCTGTCTGTATGTCTGTTTGTTCGTCTGTATGTCTGTCTGTCAAGACCCTTTAAAGCTGAAGCTTTGAAGCTGTGAAAAATCAAACTTCTAAGTTGACGTTAAAAAAAGACATGGCTGTTTATGTCGCAAAAAACGTATATTTCGAAACTTTCAAGGGAATCAAAATTTATATAGGGTACTTTCCGTTGACCTAGACTATGGAATTTGGCAAGGAATATCGTCTTATACTACAAGTACAGGGAAAAATATGAAAACTATACATTTGTAATTTTGTACGGAACCCTCGGTGGGCGAGTCCGACTAGCACTTGTCCGGTTTTTTGTTTTATTTTCATTCAATCATAAAGTATGAGTTTCTGCATTGCGTTGAAGCAGCGTTGAATGTCTTCTTGCAATACCCGGTGGTGTTTATAACCGTAACGTATGGTGTTTATTGTGTAGGTACGTCAATAAGTCTACAACCACCCACGCATTGAAGGGTGGCATAAAAGGGCTGCTTCAACGAAATTCAAAAAGTTCATTGCAATGTGATCAAGAAAACATTCGAAAAAAGAGTGCTTACGTCCCAGAAAAGTCGTGGAGTCCAAGCAACGGGCGAAGTGCGTGAGTTGGATCCCAGACTATAGATAGTTCTACTAGCGAAAATTCTATCCGAAGTCGAGGTTAAAACTCGGCAAGCGCATGTTCCTCTGCTCAAATAATCATAGCCACCCAAATCATCATCCAATTTTGAATTACTCAAACAAATTATTTTAATACGATTGGATATGGAGATATTTGCCCCATTCCATCTTTAAATCGCTTAAAATACTAACACTGCCATCTTTATACATACTTGAAGTTGCTATTTTTGTCAAGTCCAACCCCGACTTATTCATGAGCCACAAGGCCGGAGGCTTCCAACACGGCAACAATACAAACACAAAATAAAAACTCTGGAATGTTGCAATACGGCGCTGATGGGGAAAAGTGTCTTAGGTATGGCACCGAGAGTATTTAATAAAATTCCAGATACAATTATATCGCTTGACATATTTAATTTAAAAAAAACCGGCCAAGTGCGTGTCGGACCACGCAAAACGAAGGGTTCCGTGCCTATTAAAAAGGTCGTATCGTCACAGAAATCTTACGGCGCTTACGTCCTTTTCTTTAAGGATACCAGTTTTTCAGCAATATCTCGAAAACCTTGGAACCGATCTTGTTCAAAACAATTTTCGCTGGAAGAATTTAATAAGCCCTACGTCCATGATTTTTTTCATATTTTTACAATGCACGGTTCAAAAATTAGAGGACTGAATTTTAGTGACTTTCGGGACGATTATCTCCGACTCTATTGAATTAATCAAAAAAATTGCTGAAAAACCTTATATTTATTTTGAAAGGCCTATCGATTGATGTGCCACACATGGGCTTACAATGAAAAAAAAAATTTGACTTTCAGTTTTATGTAACCCCTAAAAAAAATACTTTAGTAATTTTAATTACAAAACTATGTAGCGGCTAACAAAATACACCTATCCTCAAAATTTTATTCCAATAAACCTTATAGTTTTCGAGTAAAATGCCTGTGACATACGGACAGACGGACAGACAGACAGACAAACAGACAGACAGACGGACATGACGAAACAATAAGGGTTCCGTTTTTGCCATTTTGGCTACGGAACCCTAAAACAGTTGACTTTATTCCTTATTGACAAATGCTACAATTCAATAAATGACTTTTTAATGATAAAAATGCCATAACTTTGTATTGATATAGTAGTACTAGTCTATTGATTTGATTATTATTGTATTAATGCTTTATTTTAGTTGCATAAGTGAATGACTTGCTTATTGCATAACTGCATGCAATGATTTTTTGTACACCTGCAATGCGGGAAAAACATAGTGATCTATATATATCTGTTCATGTAACATCTTTCACTGTAACCTATGTTTAACAAAATAAATATTCTGATTCTGATTAGCTACTCCATACTATATACAACAAGTTTCAATAACAGAAGAAACAGTATTTTCTTTATAATTCCAAGCTTGCGTGCCTTTTGGGCGCACCAAATTAATGCCAATCAAAATTTTCCAAATCAAAACTCCAATAGACTTCAGTTAGCTCGTTAGACAAACTTACATAATTTAGATTTGACACAACTTCGGTAACGAGGTTCGGGACAATAGTTATGGCAGCGTCTAGTTAGAAGGGTTGGTAATTTAGTTAAAAGTTTGTTAGTTCAGTGCTTAAAATGTTGGTGAGTGAAAAGGTCAACATTTGCTTTTAACACTAAGTGCTTTTAAAAGGTAGGTGGGATTTTTTTCCTTCTAATACGCGAATTGACGGTAAAATATCAAGTCAGGTTACATTAATGAATTATAGTAATTATTCAATAACTGCAGCGGCCATTATTAGCAATGTACAAGTTGAAGGACATTCTCAATAACCGTCCTTCTGAGACGGATAAAAAGGTAGGAATATTCTGAGAATTTTGAAACTTTCACGAGAACTTAAGGCAACCTTGCGATATCGAAAATTCTCGGTAATTTTGTAAGTTATAACATTTTAGGTAGGTACGCTTATAATAGTAGATTGTATGACAAGGGGCTAAAATAAGCCATATTACCACGAGATGGATTTCGAGGGGTAATATGGCTTTTAGACCCGAGTTATACACTCTACTTTTCACTTCGACTGCGAGAATATAGTAAAACAAAGATTATCCATCCACAATCAATAACCAATTTCACTGCGAAGAGATTGTTCAATTTAGCGTGAGGCATTTTCTTTTTTAATGATTTGGAATTAGGGACTAAAAAACACCTGATGTTTGATTGGTCGATTTTAATATGTAGCTGTATTCTGGTTGGTTGATAGCAAAGAGAAATGTTTTTTGAAAGAGTTGTGATTGGTGGATTTAAATGATTTGGAATTAGAGACCAAAAAACACCTGATGTTTGATTGGTCGATTTTAATTTGTAGCTGTAGGTATTCTGGTTGGTTGATAGCAAAGATAAATGTTTTTTGAAAGAGTTGTGATTGGTGGATTTAATATGGTGAAGTGTTTTGATTGGTCAAATGAAATGTGTTAAAATCATAAATATGTATACATATTTTCCCTAGAGGCTAAATGTACTATTTTAGCCCCGCTTATTAAGCCTAATATGACACACTCTTCGAGCATGAGATGTGAAAAAATAAAAGTTCCTCTCAGGAAACTTTCCAAACGAAATTTAATATTGTATTTTATAATATTACCAATGCAAGGTCTTCCACCCAAATTTGATTGGAATATCATATTATCATATGTAGAATTTATATTTCTTTTTTATAATAAATTGAATTTACACTTTAAATTTCTGTGGGAAACCGCTAGCCGTAATATTACTATAGAGCGTGACGTAATTTGATAATTAAAGGGGCCTGAAGCGTAGGTAAATATTGCAGTTCACAAACACATTTTTCTAAAAAGGTTAAATCGCTGACGGCACTATTATGTAGATTCAAATTAAAAGGGGAAATAAAAAAAAAGAAACGTAAAATGGTTTGCCGGCTAGAAGGCAGGCCCCCTCCGCCTGGATCCACCACTGACTCATTAGGGTTTTATGAGTTTTCGCGAATGCCTTTCGGCATACAGTGCTGTCGAATAAGTAATTATATCTACAATCTACATATGGATCTGTGTAGGTCCTAAACAAATCAACAGCGTAATATTTTAACTTAATACTTGCTCGTAAAGTGTCATCATTCAAATTATCGTCCTGTCCAAAGTTATACTCAACTCCAAATGAACTTGCAATGAGAAGCTAGCCAAATCAGTTGATTTTCCTAATTGATTGAATAATCCAGGCTTTGCCCAGGCTCAGTGTCCACTCTGGATTAGTAACACCGGACAGGGGATTAGGAATGTCAGGGCAAGGCAATAGTTGCCAAACACTGCCGTCCTATGTCTAAAACCGAACTAAGCTGCTTTTTAACAGTTTTCGATAGTTTACATGGGCTAAACGAGAAAGAAAAGCTCTAGCGAATGGTCTTGGGATCATATTTTTATGATTTGTAGTTGCGAAGATACGGAGTCGACCTAACACGCTAAGTGCATGATACTTTGAGACTTTACAATACTATAAACTCGCAAACCAACATTACTACACTATAAGCAATTTAAAAGCCCATAGCTGTTGTTTAATTTAATAAATCACTAGCATGATTCTTAGTTAAAAAACCGTTATTCGACAAAAACTTCATAAATCGCCGTTAAAGTCCATTTACCTTTTTCAAACCTTTTTTTATATATATAACCTTAATATCAAATACTACACAAAAAAACAGTTACTACGCTTATACACGGCTAAACACCCTTAGCCCTATATTTGTAAGAGTTTGCTTGTGATTCCTTTTGCAAATACAACACTAAAACCAAGTAACTGTAATTAAGCCAAGCATACCTTAATTACACAACATAAGAATGCAACTCTTAAACCTGGCTAACCAGCAATGCTACGCTAAAACCTAGCTATGCGCAAAACATATCTCCTCCAATTTTACGGCATGCGGCCAGTGAGCCGAGCAGCGCGTGCGCAGGAGGTTGTGTCTAGTGGTGTAGTTACTGATGGCTGCATTATTTCTCGTCGTTTCTTATCGTCGGACGATTCTGTCAAAGATTCGTATTATAGCCCTAGTACAACAAGTGATGATTCCGAAAAGGAAAACTTTATAGTTTAAAAAACGTATACTTATAGTGTAGTAAAATTTGAATAGTTAAAAAACGCAAAGAGGCTTCAAGAAAAAATATGGATGTTATAAAATCTGTGAGGCTGACGCATGCAAACAAAAGATTTACACCCAGAAACAGACAATAAATGTACACAAGTATTATCACCTAATAATACTTCAAGCAATTATGCACCAGACGACGTCAACACAGAACCCGAAATTACCTTGGCTCATGAGAATACTCCAACTTCTTCTCAAGGCTCCGACTGCAGAGTCGAAGAATGAAAGCTCCGACTATACCAAGAAAAACAAAAAACATGCAAAATCTTTAGAAGAACGAAAGCAAGAAAAACAAGCAGAAAAAGAGAGAATTATTATGTTAAACCACGCTGTGACAAAAAATGTTGTAAAGAATGTTCGAAAACTTTATAAAAGAGGAACGTGATGCAATTAATAATACTTACTGGAATTTAATTTGGACATAAAGGAGATTAAACATTAAAACAAGTGCTGCTACTGCAATTCCTAAAAGAAACTATGCTGGATCTTCAGATTCACTCAAACGAAACCCAAGACGAACATTTTTACTTTGAACCGGGCACACTTTTATGAGTGGTGACCAATTTCACCGCCAGGTCAAAAAATCTATGAAAGCGAAGGGTAAACTAGAGACGACTTTAAAGAATTTGAAAAAGCAGTTGCTGTAATCAATAGATCACGCATAAAAACGAAAACGATGACCTACGAAGACTTATTTAATTATCCTGATTTAATATCTGCGAGACGTATACAACTCCGAGAGTTGTATCTCAAAGATTTGGTACAAGTTCGTTTCGAACAAGAAATTTTTGATGAGACAAAAGAGATTTTGATGTCGATTTTGAAACTCTGCGTATAATGACTGATAAGTACAATCAGCGTCGAATACTTTGTAGAAACCAAAGTAGTCAAATAGTTCGGTACACCATATATTTAGTATGGTGTACCGAACTCTATGGCAACTTTGACTGCTACAGAATATTTGACGCTGAGTGTACCTGAAAAATCATCATTCATGTGTGCGTTTAAAACGGAACCCAAAGGAATCGAACAGAATAGGAAACAGGCAATTATAATAACTGTCTTAACAGATATAACGCCTCCTCATAAAATGTTATCTTGGAATAATATGCCTGACCAGAATGACTGTCTAAATCCAATCATATTTAGTATGCAAGTGTATTAATTGATGTCATTTGTTAACTAATAAAAAAATGTTTGTTTTTAGTTTTGTAGAAGATTTTCTTTACTTTGTAATAAATAATGCTACCTTATGTGCCATATGAACTCTTATATTAAATAACGTTTTAAAAATTTATGGCTTTATATATACTAAAAATACTATAGATAAGTATAATATAAATATCCTATGGTTGATGAAGACCGATTTAACAGTATTTTTCCCAAAGTGATTTTTTTTAACAAATAAATAATACAGTTTTGTTTTGAATTAAACAATCTTTATTTGCGTAAAATGTGTAATTTTAACGTCACGTGTTTTGTTTTATTTATTTAAACTATTGAATTGCTTTTAAAACTTAGTTGTATATAGTGCAGATTCAAGATATTTTGCCAAAGCAATTTAACTTTTTTCCACGGAATTACACGACTAAAACCCAGTTAGAGGCGATGGTTCGTCATCTAACGTGTTTTTAAATTAGGAACGCATACAGCTTGCTTGAATGTTTGCAGTTATTGCATAGCTACAAAACGGTTACAGTCCAATAACGTGCTTATTTAAAGATTTTTAGTGTGATCTTTTCACAACTAAAAATACTATAAACTCGTTAAGTGACTTAGCCATTATTTAACTATGTTTTGTTTATTATGCAATGCTAAAGAACGGCTAAGGTATACTTAACGGTGTTTTAGGCGTAATATTGTTGGTAGTTCAGTAATTATTTGCAAAACTAAAATACAAAAACCATTTTGTCAAAAAAACGATTCATTATTTTACGGAGTAGTGCAATAATAATGAAAGCATAAATTTAGTTTTAATTTTTATATGAAATAAATCTGGAATAAATATACACATTTCATAGAAATATTGATTTTAACGTTTTTTGTTCATATCTCAAAACTATAATTTGTGGGTTAGTTTGGTTATAGACATAGGACGGCAGAACAGTTGCCAACTAACATGTTGATGTTGAATGGCTAACCGACTGTTAGTTATGTTGACTGACGTTGAGCCAAGATTAGTGAACGATGATACGATGGTATGTAATGAATGTTGGTTTTTGTTTACACACTCGAGCGGTATTTCGTACGCATTTGACAGAAGGAAACAAATCCCCACTTTGATGATAGGTACTGTCATTTTGATTGTTGAAGATTGAGACATAAAATTGCAACAAATTCCCCTTTGTCAAAAGTCGCAGAGAGATTACCGGTCTGTTACGAAAGAATTTGGCCCAAGCTGGCCCCGTAGCATGGTTGGCCTTGTCACGCGATAGGTGATAGGATAGAGCGCGCGTCACTGGCTGACACCGTTCGATAGAACGAGACGACGCTCTTATCTTGTCACTTGTCGCGTGATAAGGCCAACCATGCTACGGCTCCTGGCCCCGTAGCATGGTTGGCCATGTCACGCGATAGGTGATAGGATAGAGCGTGCGTCACTGGCTGACACCGTTCGATAGAACGAGACGAAGCACTTATCTTGTCACTTGTCGCGTGATAAGGCCAACCATGCTACGTCTCCTGAAACGGAGAACTTCGTTCGCTTCGCTCGTTCAAAAACCTGTTCAACTCATTCCATACCAAAAGAGAAAATGTTTTTCCCCTTCTAAATATTTTCCAGATTACCTCCTAGAACTTTACTTCCGTAATAACCAATTACCTTGCAACATTTTAGGTACTAGGTTGGTAATCTACTTATATGTACAGAAAGGGTAGGCACGACTATTTTGAAATGCAAAAATGACTGAGACATAAAAATAAATATGTGTGCCTTCTACATCCTTGGTAAGTAACCAGTTAAACATCTACACTTATCTATAATTAAAATAGGCGTTGTGCACATACCTTTAAATATAACACTGATATCAATTTTAATACACAACCTACGACACAACTCTTTGCCTCGATATTAAAGATAACAAGCTCAAAAACACTAAATACTGCGGAAGACTAGATTCAACAACAGTTTCACAACAATCTAATACAACAATTACTTTTAACAACAACAGATATTAGGTATAGGTTATCAACATCCAGATATAGTAGTCTCACTCATTTTAGTAACAGTAAACGATTTACAATGAATTAACACGGCGTATTATAACGGTTTGAAGTCAGGAATATTAAGTTTTCATTCATAAATAAATGGAAATACAAAATAATTTGGAGAGAATTCGCTCCATATTTCGCGTCAATGACATTTTGAGGTGGTGTTGCCATGTAAGAGTTAGGAATATTGGATTTTTTCTGCCTCGGATGCTGGCATTTATTACAAGCTGCTGCGTCTTGGTTTATAATGAAAATGCCCTTACATCGAATATTTGACAGCTGTTATCCCAGTACAATTTATGTCATCAATGTCGTCATATGTCATCATTGAAGTTTATTGTACCGAGATGACGGCTGTCAAATATCAAATGTTAATAAAATCGAATTATAAATAAATAGGTGCTATCTTTTAAATGCTTTATTTTGGAGAGTGTGCCGAGAAGCTACATAACGACATACGAGGAGCTGCTCCCCTCACTGACTTTTCAGCATTGGACCACTAGATGCCGTACGTGTTTCCACACTTTTCACCCCCATAGAGTTCTCTCTTCGTCTTCAGCTCTGTCTCGTCTCGCTGTCGGTTGATTACTGTCCCGTCCTTCGGCTGCTTTTCAGTTCCTTTGTCTAATTTAAAAATAAAGTCGTTTCTAAAATTGTCTGTCAAGTAGGTAGTCGATCAGTCTTAGTCATGGGTCGTTCTTCTTTTCGACCGACAATAGCCTGTCCTTCGTCTTATGTTTGAATGAACGTCCATATTATTTTATTAATTAGTGATATTTAATATTTCATTTTCTCTATCTAGCATTTTTTTTAAATGTTTTTTTTTTCGTAGAATGCCGTGACAGAGTGGTAAAATAAAATGTTGTCCCCACTGAAAGAGTCCACTTTGTCACATGTTTTTTTTTAGAAACCAACCGTAAATAAATATTTATATTGACCAGAAAGGAAACTTTAATTAGTTCTAATGAAGAAACCTATGCATTTTTTTAATAATCGCACTTCAAAACCACAATTTTCGATAGTTCAAAAACCAAAAAAACAGAAAAACCTCGGTTCATTGTCGGTAAAAAAGAAGAACGACCCTCATATCTGTCTGTCTGTACGGAGGTTAAACGCCCTGACAATAATATTATAAAATTAATGTCAATATTATTAAAATTTTGCAAGGATGTCCTTGCGCTTCATCGGACATAGAAGGAAAATTTAATTTCCGTTGTAATAGGCATTTGTGATGTTTGTGATACAAATTTTAAACATTTAATGTCTATTCGAATAGGTCACAACTCATACGAAAGGGCCTTGGTTAAGCTTTTTACCTACACCTATTTTCCCTGCTAATTGTCATTGGAAAAATCTTGGATTTTCTTGTTTTGATTCACCTAGGCGCTGGCAACACCGGTGTACGCAGGCGCGTCAAGTTCCCGGGTCTCGCCAGCTGTTCGAGTTTTGGCAGTTTTATTGATCTGCGAATGGTGACCTTTTAAGCTGACAGATAGTCAAACACACTAAAGAAGAAGAAGAAGAACAAGTATTGTTGTTAAATAGAGTTGATCACATCACATCATTACCTACTGCAAAATATACAAAATTCATAAAAAAGATATGATTAATTTATTTATTTTTGCATGTTTGAGAATTTTAAAATGCAAAGACAAAGTAGGTATTCATGGCTATTTGATGATACCTATTTACTTCTTGGTTTTAATTGCAGTAGTTAGGCACATCAGTTGAAGTGGCTTTAAACAAACGCACATCTTTAAAGATCGCTAAAGAAGGGGCATCGCAAGGCAAAACTTGGATCACAAGCTTGAAAAATAAAATTATAAATATTGCTACCCACTATTACAAGCATCTCTACTCCGACCCGCTCTAAGCACAGACTTTTTGTCCAACTTAAATAAAAGTTTACATCCCATCCCGCCCATATGAGAGCATGATATATAAGCATTATATTACGCTTCAGAAAATGAAGTACTGTAGAAGCCCCGGTGAGGATGGTATCACGACGGAAGCGTTAAGAGTAGGCGAAACAACCTTGATTTCACACATTTGCAAACTTTTCAATGATATTACATCTACCCAAACCCTTCCAGTGAACTTTTGCCATTGTAAGATAATCCTGCTCCATAAGAAGGGTTATAAGTCTGACATAGGAAATTACCGTCCTGTCATTATTCCTCAAAGTAATAGAAAACCGTATCGCAGGACATCTTGACCGCCATCAACCACCTGAACAAGCAGGATTCCATCCAGCCTTTCCACCACCGATCACCTACATGCCCTTAATCAAGTAATAGAAAAATGCCATGAAAACAACATCCCACTTTAACTCGCACTCGAATGTCACGCACGCGGGAGTTTTCTACATAAAAAATAGGTACCTACTTAATTCTCCGCGGAATGCCGTTTTATACCCATCTCTTGACGTTGGTGAACTATGCCTATGCTAATTCGACATAAGTATTAAACTCAACCTATCAACTTTAGATGTTCAAGTTCAAGTTTTCAAGTTTCTTTATTTGGCCAAGTAACAAAATAACGTTACATCTAGCAAGTCATGATACATAATAATTTTCTCTTATTTTAATCATGCACTTATGAAATACGATTACTTACAATAATGAAAGTTAAAGATGATCTCTGAATTCATAGCAAATATATAGGAAGGCGGAGATCAAGGTTGCTGGTTTTTCAAATCAACAGCGACATCGTCAGCGACTGAGTTTTCAACATAATTAGGTCTCTAATGTTTAACAGCTACTATCGGTTAAGGTATCAACCATTTTTGGTTAAATATAGTCTTTAGCCGCCTAGCACAATTTTCATCCCGTGTTTTTTCACGTTTAATCTATATTTTGCATAAAGTTTGAATGGAGTTCTTTTTACTTTCCAATCAAGTGTGTATGCTTACCAATTTTGAAGTCTTTAGCTCATGGATTTGAAGAGTTCCCGTAAAAAGTTTAATCTCATTTTTACAGCCAGGCCGATTATTCAATTAAATTTGTTGATATCCGTACCTACCCACTCTTCTAAACTTTTAATTTGGTAAAATCCTTCCTCAGTGGCTTATTCATGTTACAACGTATTAATTTCAGCGCCATCTGTTAGTTTAGCAGGGTACTCGATAGTCGTAGCACATTTTTGAAAAATCTTTGCTCCTTCCAAGTGGCGTCCGTCAGATTCAGGTGCAAACTTATCTCAATCGAATATAGTGGCTACCCCCCCTTTTAGAGGATTGTTTATAGCCTAATATAACCTGGCCGGGGATTTTTGACAGATTAGTAAAGTGTGTATCAAAATCCGTTCAGCCGTTTTCACGCAATGTGGGAACAAATTAACAGACAAACAGATAAACAGACAAAAATTCTAAAAACTGTTGGAACATGTTCTGTTATCGATTCTAAGTATCCCCAGCCAACTTTTTTTCAAATCTCCCATGTACAGACTTTCAACTCAGCTCTCAGCTCTTTTCTTTCTCTTCAGCTTTATTATATGTATAGATGCCTATGTCACACTCACGATTATGAGGAATCCAACGACAACTCATATGTTAATTTTGGTTGAGTACAGAACATAACCTACAGAATGTAAAATAAAGAAGTAAGTAAATTATATTTTCAATTTAGTTTTTCATTTCTGATTTCTAATAGAATATTAATCTATTATTTCGGAAACTACCGGAATATACTTATGAATCAAACCTGCTCTGGTTGAATTTCCAAATGATGTATACAAATTATTGAAATGTATGTTATTCCTGCGACTTTACATGGCGCTACTGCCAATAATGTTGACTGACAACTAAGAAAGAAAGAAAGAAGACATTTATTCACTACACAAAAGACACACAGATATAAACACCAATCAGATACTCTCTATACTATATATATATTCATAATCCTATTTGGTACGATATCTGATCAGTCAGCCGTCAGCGTCAACTTTCAGTCTTCAGTACCTACCGATTCTTTACTGCACTTTTACGTTTAAATGAGTTCTTTCTGACTTGCGCGCGATGTACGTAGTACTATAACTTATTCTGTGGCGATGCGTGGAAGCGGAGCGGTATGAATGCATTACTGCAAGCGCACCGTCCCGCTTATGCATAATATTACTACTGCGCAAATGTAATACATACTGACAGTATACCGATAAGTGAGGAAATCTGTGCGAGATCAATAAGCTCACGTCAACGTACAAAATAGGTACCTCATACCGATCTCGCCCCGCCAAGTCAGGATATAGCCTTATATTGAAAAATTTGCCCGAAGGAGTTTCCTCTTCGCTTCCACTAGGGTCGTTCCCAAGAGACGGTCCAATTTAATCAGAGGAAATGGCCAAAATACTATTCCCTGACAGCCATAAAAAAGTCCTAATTCGATTCCCGAAGGGTATCATTTCGGAGAAACTTTTGTAACATACACTCCCTGGATTATCGCCGTAGTTTTGCTGTTGACTGGTGGGGAAAACTTCACAAACATAAAGTAGCGAATATTATTGTTCGTTACATCCCAGCACTATTAAATTTACGCAAAAAAAAACGAATTTAGATTTTTAGATAGATTTGACGGGGTTCGATGCCCGGCCGTGTATGAGGGTTTTTTTTTTACTTTGAATGCAATTTTTATTTTTTCTGATAATTTTCTCGTGACTCCTAAGAGCAAATTTCCATGTTTCTTGTAGGTTTAGAATTTCCCTCACTGCCCCGTTTGAATAATATTCCCTGTAGCAGACTACAATTCTGCCTGCATGTAGGTATTTTTTTAATTAATTAAACCTTATCAAAACAACAAATCACACAAATCATGATGGTCACAAAGTGACCGTAAAAATAGTAAGTTGTTGAGCATTCTACTAGAGCTGCACCAAATGAGCTAAGGTCAAGGGCAGAGTGACTCAGGAACAAGTGACTATCGATCAGTGCTCAGAGCGCCGTGCCGGAGACTGCGCGCACGCACGGTACGTTGCTCTTTTGTTTTTGTTTTGTTTCCTAGTGTGATTTATTGAATGAACTCTGTTTCGAATTGTGTTTATTTTCGTGTTTTCCAATCGGGTTCCATGGATGTTTCTTTGTTTTTCAGTTATCGCTTTCAAAGTTCAAATGTTTTCAAGCGTAATCTAAAATATTTTATCTGATTGGTGTTTTTTTTTATTTTATTAATTGTACATGAGTTTAAAATGCAGTGTTCAATATTATAGCCATGTGTTAACAAGGGCATGCTTAATCTCAAAGCAACCAAAGAAGATTTATTTGCATTTTATGTGACTTGAATATGTTATTCCTGTGATTATACCGAGATTCATAGGTATTATAAAATACCTATCAGAATCGCGTACCGGGAAAACCGAAGCGATCTGTTCCGTGTTTTTTTATATTTCCGCTATGTTAGACGTTTAAATATTGCTGTCAATAGTATGTTTTTACACAAATTCCGTACCTCAAAAGGAAAAAAAACGGAACCCTTATAGGATCACTCGTGCGTCTGTCTGTCCGTCTGTCACAACCGATTTTCTCCGAAACTGCTGGACCGATTGAGTTGAAATTTGGTACACATATGTAAATTGGTGACCCAAAAAGGGACGCGTAAAGTAAATTAATGAATTCTAAACAAGGGGGCCACTTTTGGGGGGTAAACAGTAAAATTTAAAAAAAAAGTTGCGCACACTGTATTGTGTAACATATCAAATGTAAGAGGTTGTTGTAAGCATCTCAGATTTTTTTAAATATAATTTTAGCAAAAACAGATTTGAAGTAATTTAGGAAATAAGACAAAAATTGACTATCCCCCCTTATCTCCGAAACTACTAGGCTTAAAATTCTGAAAAAAATATGGAAAATAGTTCCTTGCCTAAAGATTACAGGAAAACCTTTAAGAATTTTGAGTATTCAAAGTAGCGGGAAAATTCTCAATATATCACCACCCTCTCACCACGCGAGTTGAACTCGCACTTGTCCGGTTTTTTTTCTGTCTCCATTTAGATGGATAAATGTAAGTAAATACCACTCTACCATCATGCAATTCGCATAGTTTATGTTTGCGTATTTCATATAGAGTTATTATTACAACTGACTTTTTTTCTATACAGTCAAATATCAAAATCATCACTCTTCCAAATAAAAAGGAATGTAATATTTTTCAATTTCTGATTCGAATGTCCAACTTCAATTATTCACAGAGTAAGGTAAATGTCCCTGTCCTCGACGGTGCACTAGTGTATGACATGGGCACTTTATGTCAAAGCAATATGGGTTCGATTCGCACTAAGATAATTTTTCTTCATTCGAATTTTAGCCGTGTCACTTTGACATAAAGTGCCCATGTCATATACTAGTGCACCGTTGGCGAATAGGACGTTTACGTTACAAGGAAATTAAAATCTCAAAGGCGGAACCCTACAATGTATTCACACGAACACCTGCTCTTAATTATTCTGAATTAGTCTGGAATGTTTTCTATACAGTGTGTCTCTTTCATACGAACTTATATTCTAAGGGCCAAATTATAAACCCTAATGAACACAAAACTTAAAAAAAGTAAGTAACACGTTAAAGCCTGCAACACACTGGTGCGGCCTGCGGTGGCGGTCAATAGTAAATTTAATAGCTTACTACAACAAGCAACAAGCTAGCTTACAAGGTTACTATTGACCGCTGCGGCCAGGCCGCGCCAGTCTGTAAGAGACTGTAGGTACATCTCATTTTGCTGTCATTTGATTGTCTGATAAGTGTGTTAAGTATTGCTTTGTGGTTTTGTTTGACTTTTCTATTTCCTCATTATTGTGTACACTTTAATGGACTTCTATCTATTATTTTTTTTTTTCATTAATTTTGACGATCGTGATAAAAATTCTTATTTTTTTACATGTACCTATGCAAATTTGTAATGTAATTTTTTATCATAAAATAAATAATCTAATCTAATCTAAGGCTTCTCACAGACTGGCGCGGCCTGGCCGCGACAGTCAATAGTGAACTTGTCATAGCTGCCAAATTGACTATTGACCGCCACCGCAGGCAGCGCCAGTGTGTTGCAGGCTCAATAAAGCGATAAAATGTCACGCACGGTGACGTCCTTTTCGCGTTTTCTTTTAAAAACGAGTCGTAAATAGTACATTATTGCCGTGGCCGGGAAGGAGGCAATTGCAGGCTGAGTATTTGTTTAAACGGACGAGCTTGCGAGTCCGTTTAATTATAATACGAAGCCTGCAATTGCCATTCCGACTAAGGCTAAGTGCTTTTCTCAAAAATGGGGGAATAATAAACTTTAAATATCGTTGCACAACGTGAAAATATTAATGATTTCCCGCCGTTTTTCATTTTAAACTGAATCGCAAGTGTATTTTTCCACCGAAAAACGCAAACTATTTGAGACACATAGAAAAACGTCGCGTTTGCAACAGAATAATACGAGTTGAATTGGCTGAATACGACCTGTGCCGTCTTTTATATGCCGGTTTCAACTTTTTAAAAAGTTTGGTACTCGACAAATAAAGGAATTTATATGTAACATTCCAGGCAGCCTGCAATGTTTTATATTTTTTAATTTTGATCTGACCTGAAACTATACACTTTACCTTCCAATATGTAGCGACTAATGTACACTTTGCGGGCCATTTTGGAGAAAAAGAACTTTATTACACAGTTACATATTTTCGGAAATGGTTTTCGATTTAGGCATCATTACATATTTGGAAACGTAGGCAATTAGCTCATTTCAATGAGACCTTTGACGCTTCCAGAACACAATACACCCGTAAATTCAAAGCACAGTATTGTAACTACAAACCTTGAACCATACTTCGTTTACCATAAAACGATACTGCAATACTAATATGCGTAGTTAACTTCACACGAATTGGAGAAAATTAGCATACCCAAAGGTATAAATTAGCTCCATTGATCGATATGGTAAAGCCTTGGGCTTTGCGCTGATAATTGCTACCAAATTGGTGTGTTTGAGAAGCGGATAGTGCTGGAAGCATATTATGTTACCATTTCATTTAGTTAATGAACAAGATAAGACTTCAGCCAAACCGCTGGGTACTTACAAAGTCAAAGAGGTAAAGTTAGTGAAACATGTTTGAGTTTTAAGTAATTTATTAGGGTTCCGTACCTCAAAAGGGAAAAAAGGAACCCTTATAGGATTACTCGTTCGTCTGGCTCCTGAGCCGATTTACTCCGAAACTACTGGATCGATTGAGTTAAAATTTGGTAAACATATGTAAATTGGTGACCCAAAGATGGACGCGTAAGGTTAATTAATGAATTCTGAACAAGGGGGCCACTTTTGGGGGGTAAACTGGAAAAAAAAAAAAGTTTAGCAAACTATATTTTGTGGCATATTAAATGAAAGGGGTTGTTGTAAGCATCTCAGATATTTTTTTTTATAATTTTAGCAACAACAGATTTCAAGTAATTTAGGAAAAAAGACGAAAATTGACCATTCCCCCCCTTTATCTCCGAAACTACTAGGCTTAAAATTCTGAAAAAAATATGGAAGATAGTTCCTTGCCTAAAGATTACAGAAAAACCTATAAGAACTTTGAATATTCAAAGTAATGGGAAAATTCTCAATATTTTTTTTGTATTATATACGGAACCCTCACCACGCGAGTTGAACTCGCACTTCTCAAGTCTGTGAGATTGTAGTTTTGTAAGGGGTAATTTGCGGAAGCATATATCCGACTTCAGAAATTATGTTACCTATGTAGAGAACGAACCCTCTGCGTAGGTATGCAATACGCGGGCGTAGCCGCGCGGGTAGGTTGTATAAAAAAAATGTGTATGTGTACAAATATAAAACAACGCGGTCTAAAATAGCAATGTAAAATGAAATTACTTAGGTGCTAATAAAAAAACTGATGACCATACATCGGGGTTTTCGGAGCGGGAATGATTTGAGAAAGAGTAGAGATAAACAGATATGTTAGTCTAAGAAAATATCTTATTATGCCTAATGAATAACTACCTCTCTGTGAGTTGTATACAATCTGTGACAAAGTTTTATTTTAATTTCCGTAAAAGTCTTATAACTTATAAGGTAACAATTAAAATAACTTTAATTAATTACCTGCTGTAAATTGAATAGTTGACACGATTTTCAGAATAAACTATTAATATTTTTTCTATATTTGGGACAGTTAATCTACGGCGTCTTGCTGTAAATATCCATTTCAAGGAGCTAAATGATCTTTCCACGTCGACAGTTGTAATAGGTGCATATTTAATTTTTTTTTAAATAGAATTGCATATAAGTTTATCTACTAGACAAGCAAGGGTAACGGTTGACAATAGGTGTCTAATACAATGTCAATCTTGACGCTCGATATCTATGAAGCATTTTCTTATAAATGAATAGACTTAACTGAAGAGGTTGATAATGAATGACCAATATAAAATATGTACCTATATGTATGATTAATCTTTATTTATTTTTCAATCAATTATTCATTCGGTAGAAACCTACTAGGGTACGATCTGTTTTTAAGTAAATACCTACTCTTTGGCTAATGTCAAACGTTCCCGCTCCGAAAACCCCGATGTATGCTGATGACTTTGAGAGCTCGCGTTTTTTTACCAAAAAAACGACATATATTACTAATTATTGAACCTGCTCACAAACTTTCACGAGAATCGGTTGAGAAATGCGACCTGTAGCAACAGCTGGACAGACGCCGGACATACGAAAAAAGTTTTACCCAAGCTGAAACAGAGAACTTTATTCGCTTCGCTCGCTCGTTCAATTAAAATATGTTAAATCTACGTCTATTCAAAGGTACACTAATAACAAAGGAATAAGGTGCAAGTATACATATCTATGACGGCAATCGCAACCTAGGTACTTGTCAAAAAAATATTGAAAAGCAAGTGTTTCTAAGAATATTACCTACTTTTCTTTTAAAATTTACACTTTCAGGACAAGACTTTGTTGTCGACTGTACTTTTTTGCACGGCAATCAACTATTGTTAAGAGGGTTCCAATGAGCCCAATCAGTACGGTTTTAGCTTGTCTAATTAAGTAGTTCCTATGACCACCTTTCGTCTCCATCATCATACTAGGTTTTTGGTATTCCTAAGATTATTTGAGTGGGCCAAATTGCGTCAAAGTACCCATTCAAAAAGCAACTCAAGGTAAAAGATTCCAATTCCAATGACAGCTTTATAAAAAGTCGGCCACATTAAACTACTTAAATTAAAAATTAAAATTAGAAATAAACAATAAAAGAAACGTATCAAAACTTTGTCCTTTAGGCAGGGTGTCCATCACGCAGGCAGCATTCCCGCGCTGAATAGCAATCGCTATTCTTTGAGCGAGAAAGCTGCCTGCGCGAGGGTCACCCGCGCCAGTCAAACGCTTACTGATCTCCTTGTGGAGCCCACGCGCGCTTTTCCCCCAAGGGCCGAGTGTCTCGACGCCAAATTCGACAAAATCCTACTGGGCGCCGAGACAGCTTTACTTTTGAACCTTTGGCGAGTCCATGGTGGCCAAAGCGATCTACCGCGGCTCCACAAGAGATGCAATTGTGGTCCACACCCTCATCAACTCCAACGCGGAGAGCAACTGGGTCGTTCTTCTTTTTTACCGACAATGATCCGAGGTTTTTCTGTTTTTTTGGTTTTTGAACTATCGAAAATTGTGGTTTTGAAGTGCGATTTAAAAAAAAATGCATAGGTTTCTTCATTAGAACTAATTAAAGTTTCCTTTCTGGCCAATATAAATATTTATTTACGGTTGGTTTCTAAAAAAAAAACATGTGACAAAGTGGACTCTTTCAGTGGGGACAACATTTTGGTTTACCACTCTGTCACGGCATTCTACGAAAAAAAAACATTTAAAAAAAATGCTAGTTAGAGAAAGTGAAATATTAAACATCACTAATGAATAAAATAATATGGACGTTCATTCGAACATTATAAAACCGTAAACATCATTACTCAAATGAGATGCCGTAATAAGACGAGGGACAGGCTATTGTCGGTCGAAAAGAAGAACGACCCAACTGCAACTCGATTGGACTTCGAAAAATGGTCAAGTTTGACTTGCAAGATTTGACCCGCACATACTAATGAAGAAACGAACAAGCTAACAAGGCAATGTTCATAAGATTGTAAAAAATCGTGTAACAATAACATTAAAATCATTCCGTATCAAAATAAAAACAGAATGGTCTCAATATGAACCGTCCGACGCAAAACAAGTACTAGCTGCTAGTCGGAAGGTCGAAGCGAGGTAACTTCCTGCACCGCTCCGTTGATGAAATGATTTAAATGATTATTCATTGTTTGGACCAATAATTTGCCTGTAAATAAATGGAAAAACCGGCCAAGTGCGTGTCGGACCACGCAAAACGAAGGGTTCCGTGCCTATTAAAAAGGTCGTATCGTCACAGATATTTTACGGCACTTACGTCCTTTTCTTTGAGTAAGGCAGTTTTTCAGCAATATCTCGAAAACCTCTGAACCGATCTTGTTCAAAACAATTTTCTGTGAATTAAATTAATAAGCCCTATGTCCATGAATTTTTTCATATTTTTAAAATACCTACACCGTTCAAAAATTAGAGGGGGGGGACAGAATTTTAGTGACTTTCGGGGCGATTATCTCCGATTATATTCACTTAATCAAAAAAAATGCTAAGAAACCTTGTATTTATTTTGAAAGGCCTATCGATTGATGTGCCACATGGGGGGTCACAATGAATTTTTTTTTTGACTTTTAGTTTTATGTATGGAGTGCAACCCTAAAAAATTTTTTTGTCATTTTAATAACAAAACTATGTAGCGGCTAACAAAATACACCTATCCTCAAAATTTTAGTCAAATACACCTTATAGTTTTCGAGTAAAATGCCTGTGACATACGGACAGACGGACAGACGGACATGACGAAACTATAAGGGTTCCGTTTTTGCCATTTTGGCTACGGAACCCTAATAAAAAAGCCTATGTTTATTCTTATTTCGGTAGCCTAGTAGTTTAGGTATGCGCACAGAATTAGTAATAGTACGAGTATGCGGCTGTCAAGCGGCGGTTGTATTGAATAGGTTTAAAAATATGGGTGCATACAACTTACTCATAAATATGTCCCATCGCTCTTATGTCAGCGGATTAAGGTTTTATACATATTTATGAGAGGATTAAATCGATACATATTTTTGCACTTGACTGTAGGTACCAATGAGTTTTTCGCAACTTATGTATACCTACGAAATATTTACCGTTAGCTGTTCGGTGAAGGAAAACATCGTAAGGAAACCGGTCTAGTTTGCCCTCTGGGTAGGAAGGTCAGATGGCAGTCGCTTTCGTAAAACTAGTGCCTATGCCAAATCTTGGGATTAGGTGTTAAATTGGACCCTGTTCTCCTTTAGGGCACAACTGGGAATAACGCTAAAGGGATGTGATGAACCTACGTGTTTAGACTTTTGTGTTTTGATTAAAGAGTCAAATACAGTAAAAAAACCATTACAATAAGTAAACTTATAGTGGCTCTCGCATCGCACTAATATTAGCTCGAAGACTAGTACCGACAAGAGCCTAGCTCTTAAATTGATGATGATTCCCGAAAAACTGTCAATTTTTTTTTTCAATTTGCACTACTTTTTCTTTAAAGAAAACCGTGTTACATTTTCAGCGACAAAGCGTAATCTTATTATTTTAAAATTTTAGATTGCCTGATCTAAATTTATTATTACCTTATATTATTTTATTACACAATGAGAATAAAGATTAACTTGAAAGTGAGTAAGTTATCTATTAACATCTTCTTATATATTTTTACTATATGTTTATCAGACTTTGTGGATATTACGAATGGTGAGATTGGTGAGGAGTATGTTAGCTTGCGCAATTTTTTTGATCTATGTTTAACAGTTAATTTAGGTATTTTTCCACTATTGGGTCAAAACTATCACTTGAAACTGAAAAAAAATTAAATAATAATAATACTTATTTCCGTAAGAGCACAGTGATATGCAGATTACAAGGTAGGGGCTTCCTATTAAGTATGCAATACCTGTATCAGGAAGCCCCGCTCCTCTATAGCGACAATTTGTTATATGTTGTATAACAGAAATAACATAAAAAAGGACAATAAATATTGATAAAAAGAAACATGGTTTTAAACTTAGTTAGTACTAAAAGGTAATTGATGTGTATGTATGCATGTATGTGTGTGTGTGTGTGCGTGTGTGTGTATGTATGTATATATATATGTGTGTGTGTGTGTGTGTGTGTGTGTGTGTGTGTATATATATATATGTGTGTATGTGCGCGTGTGTGTGTGTGTGCGCGTGTGTGTGTGTGTGCGCGTGTGTGTGCGTGTATGTGTAAAAAAAGTTACGTTAAACGTTTGTTTGTGTCCATAGGCTATGTTGTCTGCTTACCATCAGGCAGGCCGAATGCGTGTTTGCTACCGTTTGCAGCTTAAGCAATTTGGTAGCACCCCCCCCCCCCCCAGCGCTAACTGAATCAAGTTGTATATGCATAGCACGATGTTGTTTACAATGAAACGCATTTCGATGTGGATATTATTCAGATTAAAGGTCAATTCATCTCAGCAGTAGATATCATGTCATCTGAGATTATCTGTGTGACCTGTTTGTTATTCACAAACATCAATAGTGATGTCAGTTCTAATCTGTAGAGAAAGATAGGGCAGGGCACAGCGGAATGCCGTCTTGGTCATATTTAGAGCAGCCTAACTGGTGAAGTAACTCCCTTACAGAATCCTTACAGGATGTATGGAAAGTTTTTTATTTATTTATTCCTTACATTAATACTTTACAGTCAAGCTTTACGTATTAACAGGAATGAACAGGTAGGTACAGGTACAATAATAGTAGATTGTATGACAAGGGGCTAAAATAAGCCATACTACCACGACATGGATATTTTCCCGAGCGAAGCGAGAGAAAATATTTCGAGGGGTAATATGGCTTTTAGACCCGAGTTATACACTCTACTTTTCACTTCGATTGCGAGGAAATAGTAAAACAAAGATTATCCATCCACAATCAGTAACAAATTTCACGCCGAAGAGATTGTTCAATTTAGCGGTATTTTTTTTTACTAAACTGCTATGACACAGATACAAAATATTGAATCCATAAATAAACGCATCTACAGGCGCATCCAAACGGCCGCGCGGCGGACAGCGTACGGGCATAAGTTGGTTGATAGCAAAGAGAAATGTTTTTTGAAAGAGTTGTGTTTAGTGGATTTAAATGATTTGGAATTAGGGACTAAAAACACCTGATGTTTGATTGGTCGATTTTAATATGTAGCTGTATTCTGGTTGGTTGATAGCAAAGATAAATGTTTTTTGAAAGAGTTGTGATTGGTGGATTTGATGTGGTGAAGTGTTTTGATTGGTAAAATTAAATGTGTATAAATCATAAATATGTATACATATTTTCCCTAGGGGCTAAATGTACTACTTTAGCCCCGCTTATTAAGCCTAATATGACACACTTTTCGAGCATAAGAAGTGAAATAGTACATTGTTTAACGAGGGGCGTAAGTGGAATATACGAGAGTCTATCAGAAGCCCGACGCCGAAGGCGGAGGGCTTTTGATGACTCGAGTTTGCAATATTCTTACGCCCGTGTTATACACAATGTTTTTCATCACATTTGCGAGGAAATAAATAACAACAAAAGACAGAAATATGTAAGTTTCATACAGCCGCACCAATCAAAAATTGACAACTTCACTTCCAGATCAGTGCTAGTGGAGCGCGCAGCTCAATATTTCAACCAATCACAGAGCAGTATTCTTGCGGGGCGGGGCGGCTTGACCAACTAGATTTTTTTATTCAACCAATCACACAGCAACCAGATTTGCTTAAGCCAATCAGAGGGTTCTATATTTTAAAACTAAACTTAACAGCCCGTGGGAGGTAAAACGGCTATAACTGCTCTGTACGCTCGCAAGTAATAACGCCATTGACGAGCAAGTGTGATGAAAAATAATTTGTTTAGTCCTTACAACTAATATTCTACGATATATTGATGGAACTTGGATAGACTCCAAGTACCGGCTAGCGATAAGGGCAAGCAATCATCATCATCATCATCAGCCGAAAGACGTCCACTGCTGGACATAGGCCTCCCCCAAAGGGTGCCAAATTGACCAGTCCTGCGCCACCCGCATCCAGCGGACTCCCGCGACCTTTACCAGGAGGCAAGCAGAAGGCAAGCAATGAATTAATAATTTTGCCTCTTATTAACAGGAAAAAATATTTAATAAGGAATACATTTTGACAAGTTTATGGAATTATAGCTGCCGGCGCCATATTTAACATTGATCGCTCTGTGATCGTAAGTTAGTGCAACCCGCCCTACACGTAAAACATGTTCGAACCGCTTGATGGAGGGAATTCGATATCGATTCTCCCACGCACTAAATAAGGTTTGAATGGGAAACGCGTTGGTTGTAAATGGAATTACTTATAACTTACCAAAGTGGAGGTCTAATCTGGGATAATGGATTTTGGTCCATTAGATTATTGTCATAATATTAGTGATAGGATTATGTAAACTTAGTTCTGATTTTTGAACCAGCGAGCGAAGCGGACGAAGTTCTCCGCTTCAGCTTGGCTCAAAAATTGTTTTGTATGTCCAGATGTCCCGCTCTCCCGCTGTCTCTACAGGTCGCATTTCTCAAGCGTTTCTCGTAAAATTTCTTGTGCAGATTCAATAATCATATACATAGATTTTTTTGTCGATTCAGATTTGATTTTCTTTTTTTTATTACACACTATAATTATATTTTTAACGATGACAGTCAAATATTAGATGTAAGGGCATTTTCACTATAGTATTAGTAGTGGCGGGTGCATACTGATGTAAAAATCTATGTTTCGTTATTTTTTGCGTTAGGCAACTCCCACTTTTGTCGGTGTAGGCTCGGTACGTTATCAGTAAGCTGTCAACTGTTAGTTTCAAATGAAAAATGAGAATAAAAACTAGTTTATTTTGGATTGAACATATTCGTTTTAACAACGGCAAGCTTGGAGCCTCCTTTTAAGCATTACAAGTGACGTTAAGTACTATTGCAACTAGTGACTAGAAAAAAAATGTTTCACCCAAATACGTTTTTACGGTTCTAGTTCGTTTCATTAGTAAAATGTTCATTGGTATTAATACCGCACGCGTACGTCTATAGAATCTACGGATTACAGTCTGCAGATTACTTCTATCTTGATTGGCATGGATCATAAAGAGCTTAAGAAGTTTCGAGTATTCAGCGTGCCCACCTAGCACTGTTCCGAAGCAATAATATGTCAGTAACAAGGTTTGGAGGCAATCAGATATTTATTTTGTTATTTGATGTTTTCGCTATCTCTCAGGCACATCTGAATGGCAGAATACTTGGAGAAGTCAGCAATAATGACTAGAATAATATAGACGAGATACTAATGACTAAGGCTTGAAAATGTGTCGCAGACCAGTTGCTTAGTTACATGACTAAGCTTAATAATCTCAATAAATTTCCTGTGAGTTGAAAGGTACCCACTTCAGCAAAAAAAAGAGCCTACCCAATTCTTAGGACTAGGTATTTAGTATGTGGACCCCGAGGTTCTTTTAAGCTGGATTCATACTTACCTGACGTGACATGTTATAAGGATATCAGTTTCATGCATTTAGTACGGTTAAATTCACACTCATCTGATCATGGGGTGAATCTAACCGTACTAATTCTAAGCGCTCTGACGTGACGGCCCCTGTTGCGTCAGATATCAGAGCACATCAGAAAGCCTCACGTCTCGATTGAAGTACTCAATGTGAAACAACTTTTTCAGAAAATGCTGTTCTTTTGACCGCATGTAGCAAAATGCAACACTTACTTACCTTTAACTATCTTAAATCATATGTTTATGTACAAACTCTTTGTATTTTATGATAAATGGTGCCAAATTTCACAGCCCACAAACCTGATACTTTACAAGTTCATAAACCTAACAGACTAGCTGTTGTGTTTGACGGATTAACAAGACAGTCAATTGTTTGTACTGAGTACAACGAACCGTGAGTCAGTACGCGTAATCGTCTAATGGCTCGAAATGTTTTAAAATGCGACATGACAGTTTACTTCACTCGTATCAGGACTAACGGTCCGTGACCGCAATGATTATTCTGACCGAGTCAGTTTTTAAACTTTGCGGAAGACCAGCGCTGTTAAAGCCAGCATCTTGCTGAGTCTGGTTCGTTTCGTGACATTCTTTTGTCTTTGTCATATACCTAATACGGGGTGGGCCCTGTAATAGGAGCAAATATTTAAAAGGAGGCGTCCTTAGAGTATCTGTAGTAACCCCTTGTGTCCATTTCTTTTCAATTTTTTTTTAACCCGGAGAAATTTTGTCCTAAAGTTATGACCTCCGAGTAATGCATATTGGAACCACGAGATCATAGCACAGTAGTCAATGTAGATTTTGAGGTAACATCATGTAGTGAGTCATTTGTGTGAGCATTTTTGTTTTCAAAAGATATTTTTGTGATTTTTTTCAATTGTTTTTAGTGTTTGTAAAATAAAAAGTTACTTACATCACTCCAGAAGAGTAAAAAAGTACACGTAAACTTACGATGAAGAAAAAAACATTTTTTTTTTAAATTAAAACCACTTGGAAACTATTGCTCACAAGCTTAATAATCTACCGTTTAATTGTTTGCTCCTGTTACAGGGCCCACCCGTAGAACTATTTGTTTTAGTTAATTGCTGTCACGAATAATTGTTTTTGAATTTGAAGTTCTTTTCTGCAAGTTATATGAAAGATTTTTAACAACCTTCTTGACAATATCGTTAGGATTTGGTGGGGGGCTATTTTCAAAGGGTTTTCGTGTCTGGTTTTCTAGTCAATGACAGGTTTTATGACCTACGCGTCAACTGCGTTAAAGTTTCATTTCAATCCGCATGACTGCGCTGCGTCCTGTATAATGGATCATGATGGTCCATTGTGTGGAGCAGCTTTTAGTATTCAATTTGCAGACAACTTCTCTCGCTGCCAGTCAATTTTAGGATTGCCAACTGTTCTACGGAGTAATTTTCTCTGACATTCCAGCTTGCCCCGAGCAGGTCTGTTAACTTCACAGGCAAGGTAAACCAATCGTCAAAATCTATTCTTCTCGGTACAAAATGCCTCGAGGGCCTTTTTAGGGTTCCGTAGTCGACTAGGAACGCTTATAGTTTCGCTTTGTCTGTCCGTCCGTCCGCGGATAATCTCAGTAACCGTTAGCACTAGAAAGCTGAAATTTGGTACTAATATGTATATCAATCACGCTGACAAAGTGGTAAAATATAAAGTGATTTATCTTATTTTATTAGGGTACCTCCCCTATACGTAATGTGGGGAGTGTTTTTTTTTTCATTTCAACCCTAACGTGTGATATATTGTTGGATAGGTATTTAAAAATGAAACGGTTTTTGCTAAAATTATTTTTGATAATGTTAATATTTTCGGAGGTAATCGCTCCAGAAGTAAAAAAAATGTGTATCCCCTCTAACTTTTGAACCATAAGTTTTAAAAATATGAAAAAAATCTCAAAAGTAGAACTTTATAAAAACTTTCTAGGAAAATTATTTTGAACTTCATAGGTTGAATAGTTTTTGAACAAAATTACAAAATAATTTCTGAACTAAGTTTGTAATTTAACCGTATAAGCAGATTTTTATTGTACCTGTAATTTCTACAAAATCACAATGAATGTAACAAATAGCCCATTTTTTAACGCTTAAGTGGGGTCACTTACTGTGACGGACGAAAAACTACGGAACCCTATACTGAGCGTGGCCCGACACGCTCTTGGCCGGTTTTTTAGATTTAACGTCATCATCATATCAGCCGAAAGACGTCCACTGCTGGACATAGGCCTCCCCCAAAGAGTGCCAAAATGACCGGTCCTGCGCCACCCGCATCCAGCGGACTCCCGCGAGAGATATTCCGCGAGAGCGCGGACATTTAACTTACTTTCAATTTAATTAAGTTAATGTTAATAAAATTATCATCTTGTAGGTAATATACTTTACAAAACAAATGTTATACTCATTTCGGAGGCTTTGCACTTCTAATGTACATTTCGACCCAAATACTCAAATTGGAAGGGAATGCAAAGAGCACAAGACAATGCAAGCTAATCCTATCATATTCCCTTGACATTACACGTCTTGCTTTTGCCTGAATGTTGCTGCAACAATGGAAAGGTCGCGTTGCTTTTGAAGCACGAAATTTGACTGTCAAGTGTCAAATATATGTCACCTTTGTAATTAAACAAAAACGTGATGTAGGTACGTTGTTACGTCAGGAAGATAAAACGATGTGCTTATGTGTGATAATTGTGGTATGGTATGATGAAACTATCACTCTGACATTTTGGTGTGATAAGTATTAGAAATAATTTATTTGCACATGAGCATGATACATAATGGAAAGAGAAGGATGGAAAAAATATTAGTTATGTACCAGCAAAAAGGATTTATGCTCAGCAAATGGCGCTACAGCATGGAGAGCTCTTATTTTACGCTCGCTCCTTAATGGCGGTACCTATCTTATCTTAACAAAATCAGAAGAAAAAGCCATAAGATGAGCATGAATATTTGTTTCTGAGTCTTGGATGTTTTCTATGTATTTATATCTATTATGTATATCGTCGTCTAGTTCCTATAACACAAGCCTTTATTGAGCTTACTATAGGGCTAGTTCGATTTGTGTATGAATGTCCCCTAATATTTATTTATTTATAAGTAGTTCCTGAGATATTTAACTTTGTGACTGACAGACAGAGTCGCACCCATAAGGGTTCCTTTTTTACCTTTTTGGTACGGAACCCTAAAAAGGTAACGTACAGCCCTGGCAACTACTGACAGAATAAAGATTGATTGATTTACTACCCAATGTCCTTAAAATCTAACGAGTACACCCATGGACGCAATAATACCCATGGACGCATGGACGTATAACACTTTTCCTGAATAAAGCATCCTAAACGAGAGAGGAAAGTAAAAGCATCGCCTTTTAAATGTATTTCTGCGTGCCCTATCTTCAGTTTATACTAATCTGCATGAATATATTATTAGAGAAAGAAAGTCTGCGAGATTGTAGATTTGTAATTTTGTATGTAATGGATAATGTCCGAAATTCCTTATCTTATTTCAGAAATCCTTTCGCCTGTGTATGAATGGATTTTCTGGATGTACACAGGCTATATAGGCCCGCGGGTTTGCCTGTGTTATTTGTTATTTGCAATACGCTCGCGAAGCCGCGCGGGCAACTTTAATAGTGACTGAATAAGGAAGTTATAAATAACCGCTTTACCAAACCACTTTGTTCCGAGTATACGTTATCTTGTTTTAATGACGATTTGGTATTTTGGTGCAGTATGTTCTCATGGTTACTTGCCCTTCATTAATTTTTTAATTCGTATTTTTTTTAATATCATACGCAGAGGCAACTTTGTCTTCCTATTGTTATTCAAAGGTCATTTTAACGCTACGTCTCGAGTGAATCATGCCGGATCTTAAATGATTTTTTAGTTCAATCATAATACGAGTCGTTCTTATGAGTTCATGATAAGATTCGTTTGAATTTTTGTCTTTGTGAATTACGAAAATGATACGAAGACGAACAGAAGGTGTTGTTTTTAATGCCAATAGAAGGCATTTTATTGAAAAAACATACACCATAGGCTCGAATAACTCAATAGATTTTACCCATGTATTTTGAGGTTGAAAAGCAGTACAAAAAGTTTCATAAACTTAGGTCCAAAAAAGTCAATGCAAAAGCTCTATTATCAGTCTCATCAAAATAATCACTTTTGACAGCTATGACCTCATTTCTATTTAAAGGTTTTTAAACTGATACCTATCAATTGTGTTTGCAAACCGCGTGATCAGTTTTTACAAAGGAAATGTTTTTTGTGCCAATTGTGCCTTATTGACGGATGATTCATGAAGTATTGTTATGAGATTTTAACAATTTTTACAGCGAACGTAATACTTATACGTGCATAAAACTTATGTGAAACACACATAGAGATAAAGTACCTAAAAGTGAGGATTTTTTTGTTTTTTATTTAGGCTTAGGTGTTTGGGAATGGCTTTTTTGGACAAATGTCGATAAATATATTATATTTGTGAAGTTTAACAGAATAGTACATTGTGATACTTTACAAGTGTGAGCTATGTTGATCATTATATCCGAGGCGAAATATTGTTCTCACCTGCGGTTCGCGTGATAAGGGAGCTGAGGATGTAATTATCAAAGCTCACACGTTTCATACGACGTTTTTCACAACATTTGCGAGGAAATAAATAACCACAAAAGACAGAAAAATCTATGTTTCATACAGTGGAGCGTGCAGCTTCAATATTTCATTCAACCAATCACAGAGCAGTACAATAGTATTATTGCGGCTCGTGGCCACCTAGATTTTTTTTCAACCAATCACAGAGCAGAATTCTTGTGGCGCACGACCAACGAGATTTGCTTAAATCAATCAGATCACACACAAACTCATAATATTCGGCTATTTACCCGACTGCCGAAGGCAAGGAGGGTTATGTTTTTCGAGTGTATATATGTATGTATGTATGTATGTATCTATGTGTGTATGTCTTATTTTTTGGCATGCCCTGCAGCCTAAACCGTTTGATGGATTTCGACATATGAGGTGTTGTTGGATTCGTCTTAATCGTGGGAGTACATAGGCTATATAATAATTGCATAAAAGCAGTTGGGCTTTTTGAAAAATATTTTATCAACGATATCGCACAGTTACCGTTTATATGCCTAAGCCATTTGACTTTAAATGAATTCACTACAGACTAAACTATTCTTCAGAATATCACCAGAATGTCCCAATATATGGAAAAAGCTATCAAATTGTGCCCCATCTGTCCACTTATAAGCTAAAACGTTACTTTAACATATTTATTCATCCTTATATTGCATCCAAAAAACAAACTATAAATTCTGAATACCTTGGGTGCGTTAAACCATCCAAGCCACACTCAAGGGTGAAGGCGCCATCCGTGAAAGATGGCGAAATACACACCGTAAAAAACCGTCACTTTAACACAGGTTCAAGTAATAAGAAATATGCTTTACACACCCTGCTATTAAGAAACGAGTCATTGTTGCCTTGAATCCCTCGTTAAATACGCTCAAGAATCAACTTTAAGTAGGATCCCTTTTCACGCTCGGGATTCTATTGTAAAATCTTTTACTTCAAGCAGGATTCAATATACTTACCGCCCCGCCTTCAACGTAAATACCTATACCATTTTGCTCCCTTGATACACAATCTTCTATTACGTCACACCTAGCCATAAAGTGAAAATTACTGTCGCTATGTGTGTGGAAAATTCCATTTCCTGGCCGGGGGAAGGCGTAAAATTATTTTGACCTTGTCATGGGCGATTAATAAAGAAAGCCCTAGATGCCATATTTATTATCCTTGCCTTCGGGTGTTCATGGACAGGTGAGGGGTTCTGCTGCGCGAGATGCGGGCTCTCAGGTGATTATAGAAACGCTCATACTAGTACATGAACACTTGTAGTCAACGTTATATGTTTGTGTTTGGGCGATCTACCCACGTGTTCATAGACACAGCCTTAGAACAACGAGTAACCATGTGTGAGTGCATGATATAGTTACCTGTCTTAGAAGCAGAAAAACGCTCCTAGCACACTGATTTCACTGCACCTGCTTTTTGATGGCACTGATTTCTTTTATTTTTGACTCATTCATGAGAGGAGGCCGGTGCCCAACAGTGGGACGTATATAGGCTGATGATGATGATGACTTGTTTTAGGTAAGTTAGATTTACTTTCTGTTTGATTTTGTGTTTTTACGACATTTTGTTTTCCTGGAGGATTATCGGTATTTCTAAACGCTGTCGCTTATGCCCTAACCCAGAACCTATACAAGCGTCAAGGTCTACAAGCTATGTCAATGCAATACAATTTTCTCTGTAAAAATAGGTCCACTATTCAAGAGGAGCACATGTTGGAACGGATCGCAAATGTAATTAATACCTTTCCAGTACAATATAAAGTACGAGAAGTATTATTTGATAACCGGTTTAGCTTAGTGGGTAGTGGCCCAGCCTATACCCAGCTGACGGCCTTAGGTTCCAATCCCGGTCAGGACAAATATTTGTGAGAACGACATGAATATTTGTTTCAGTCTTGGATGTTTTGTATATGTATTTAATGCTGTAGGCACCAAAATATTATTTTGAAGCCGCTGTACGGCTACCAGTACAGTCATTTAATATTTATTTAAACAGTGGGTTTTTGGTGAAGGAAAATATCGTGAGGAAACCGGTCTAATCCCAATAAGGTTTAGTTTTTCCAGTTGGATGGTCAGATAGCAGTTGGTTTCATAAAACTAGTGCCTACGTCAGCGGACCCAGGGCTCATCCGTATACTCACGTACATCATAGGGCACTACCGGGAAAAACGCTAGGAAAATGATGATGAGTCGCCGATGTTTTGTGTCACTCGCTCGCTATCTATAATGTCAGCTCGATATGCTTCGTAATGCGGTCCGTATACACAGCATGGACAAAAATGGAAATTTTGAATAAAAAAAATATGGTCAAAACAAACGTTTCGGAATATCAAACGTTCAGATTTTAGATAACCGATAGACCGTTAAATAAAATACGTAGGTACCACTTGCATGTAGTTTACAAGCAGACACAAATTTTAACTTGAAAATATCGTTTCAAGGTTTTTTTTCACATAGGTAGTATTTGTTACTGTTTGTCTACAAACTGTGGCATTTTCACGAGTTTTTCGAAAAAACATTGGTAATTATTCTATCTTGATATTCCAAATAATCGTTCACTTTGTCAATGTGATTTTTTGTTTAAATTTCGCAATTTGGTTCGTGCGCGAACGAACAGCACATCATATCAAGTTAAAATTAGCCAGCGAATGAGACAACTCTTTGGGGGCTACAATTAGTTACCTTATCATTTTTGTGACCAAGTCTATACATTGTAAAACTGTATATAACAGCAGTAATTTCCATACAATAAACCCTTTCATAAAATTACAGGCAACAGCGATATTTGTAATGAACATTGTTTGGCAGGCGCCTTGTTCGTTACGCATAATTTAATTACGCTTGAAGATATTAATTGCTCCAATACCTCCTTTGACGTTGTATCAGAAATTGTTTCAAAATTACGTGTCAATGTTAATAGTAAGTTACAATTTAATTATAACTTAATTTATTATTTGTAAACACAGATTGTAAAAAAAGATGAAGAGAAGATTTATTTTATTTATTTAATCATACAACTGAACAAACAGTTACTAACTAAAACGTGTTACTAAATCAAACTAATTTAAACAGCATTTTAGCTAACACAGGTATTATATAATGAACGTTTAAAAGGATATAGATATGTGTAAATCAACGAATATCTAACTACAAAAACCCGTAAAAATAAAGTGGAATGGAAGCGAGTATGGCATAATCTTGTCAAAATCAGAAAAGTATTTCCTTCACTAATAAAATCCGGCTCGAAGGACTCGTAGCTGGTACCCTTGCATATTATAACAGGTCCTTACACGTGCCACCTATTGTCACGTGTATACGAGTACACTAACTGTGCTCGCAACATCACCGCAGTGTGATATGTTTGGGACAGGGATGTCGCGACTGATGACGTGATGACTGAATGTAAGAGAGTGTTGGAGAGACGGATGGATGGTTTTTAGTTAGTACTTAGATTTAGTTTAGTACCTAATTTAGGTTAAGTAAGAATGAATCGCTGTAACGTTTTGGTTAAGACTGTCATGTTGCACAACTTTATGGATCAATAATAAATAAGTAAATGTATATAGATCGTAAGCAATTTGATTTACTGGCATGCAACATGAAGAGGAGTTTGAAATTGCATGCAAGTTCAACTTGCAAATGTATTCACTAGAGTATGCACTCTACTCTTCTGTTTTACAGGCATGTGTATTCCCGGCTTTATACGTGTAAAAAGCTGTTGTTTTTTTGTTTAGTACCATGTATTTGTTACTTAATATATTTTTAGTGTATACAGTATTTCTTTTCTTCCTAGTCACAAGTGCCCGTTCGTTCTCATCCATGAGGGGAGGCTTGTGCTCGGCAGTGGGACGTATATAGGCTGATTTATTTATTGTAGTCAGCGGCACGGCTAGCATAACACTGCGTGGTCTCGGTGCTAACCATTCTGATCAGCCAAGCTTTAGTTTCAAAATTCTCTTTTCAGACTAAGAATGTCGCCGGCAGCTTCGTTTTCCCAGCGATGGGCCCGCGACAACCTCGCTCGCGCCGCCTCTACTGACGAGCTGGCAGCGTTGGATCTGTTCGTAACCACCTGCAATGGAGACGAGACAGAAGCAACCAAACGGGCCAGGAAATACTACACCGCTAGAGGGCCGGGAGGGGTGACTGACCTGTTTCATAAACGACACCCCGATGACGAGGATATTTTGTCTAGCTGTCAAGATGCGTGAGTTATTTTGGATTTTTGTCTCAAGTAATTCTGTTGCTTGGCAAGTGTCATTATCTTCACGAGATTTACAGCTTTGCCAATGAAAGAGCGATAGGTCCGCGTCTCGTTGAACGGGCTCTCCGTCAGAATCGGCGATGTACACACAAAAATCCACCTAAATCTGTATGCATGCTCACGAACTTTCACTTTTACGTTGTTGTACAAAAAAGAAGAAACGAGTCGTCTAAACAATTGCCTAACAACATAGAATAGAAAGTTATGTATTCCATCGGGAACTTTTCAATCTTATCTACACTCAAGAGCAAAAGTTCCGGGTACACATTGTACTGAAATTCTATACAAAGTGTACCTGGAACTTTTGCTCTTTAGTGTATTATTAAGTGTCATGTAATGGATACTCTTCAGTTTGTTTATTTTTCTAGAGCGATATATTTTCGGTTCGCATTTTGCCAGTTACAGAAAGCACCCCAGTTTATAACAAGCACCAAATCGTCTATTACCTACTGACCAACCGAATTTTCCAACCAGTTGGATGGTTAGTTTTTAGTCTCAGGCGATAACCTGGTTTGACATAAATTCCTGACGCACAACCTGCCTGGGTGTCCAGTTGTTTTTTTTTTCAACTAACCAATGGCCAGGTAGTTGGTCAGTTAGTAATATTTTCTTAATTGCTGAGTTGAGTTACCAACAAGGTGATCGGTTAATATATTATTCCTTACGTACCAACCACCTTCTGGTGGGTGGGTTAGTATATTTTTCTAAATTTTATTAAGGCTACAAATCCAACATTTTGAATATGTATTCGCCTTAAAACGCCGTTCAACTTTACCCCAGTTTAAACATAAAATATCTCTGGGAATATCGAAAATGGCCGCCACAACTTTAAGCACGGAGACAAGTGCTGGGTGAACGCTTGGAATATTGCCTGCATTTTGTTCTATGTATTCCTCAGCACTTTATTGTGGATTGCACTTCGGGTGACCAAAACAATCGTTTTTTTTTAAGACTTCCTGTAAATTTAATCGTTTTATTAATATTGAAAACGTATTTAATTATTAGTAGGTAGTAACAATTTAATTATTTTTAAACATTATAGGTATTTACTTAATTGCAAACAATACATTTGAATAAAGTTCCAATTTTTACTACTACTTGGCGGCATTTATGAACAACGACTAATCACATATTTGCCATGATTGTCATCCTAATGTATTTCGAGATAGTAGCAGGAACATCAGAAAAGTAACATAAAAGTATCGTCATTCCATCTTTAAACTGTTTATGGAGTAAGCATGTGTCCTTATATTTCTCAAATCATGGTGCAACAACTACTTGAAGCAGCCATATTTCAGTACAGCAAGGAAGAACCGAGCATACGTCGGTGACTCAAATCGCCTGCTACAACGTTCATAGCATATTGCTATAAAATTGCTTTTGCATTTCCTTTTATTCACAATATGATTCATTCTGCTCATATCAGTATTAAATGACGATGTTAGCCTTTACTTGCTGCACTGACTCAATTACCCAAAATCTGAATCCGATCTTGTAAGAGGTTCCCTGCATTATGGGATAAACATCATGGACTGGAGAGTGTCTATCTTAAATATTAATACAATCAGAACCGGCACGGCAAGTGATTTTGCTGAAGAGCTTTTCCAAACAAAATAGGTCTGTCTGTACAAATTGTAAAGCACTGTCATTAGTGAAATTAATTTTATTCCACTACGACTACGTCATGAAACTTAGCAACAACAACTTTTTCAAAAAGAAATGTCACTTTGTTAAGAATATTAGTGAAATTTTATTCGTTCCATTACGTCTATTTATTACCCATATGATTTATAAATATGGCAAATTTTCGTGACGTAGTAGTACAAATTCAGTTTCTCTGAGTAATGTTTTAAATGTTTTTTTGAATAAGGCTTATATACACAATACTTATAAAATATAATATAGATAAAGTTTCTCTGACCATCTTTGTCGTGGCTTTAAAATTTAAGATAACATACGTAGCCATTTTTTGCCTTCATCATCATCATCATATCAGCCGAAAGACGTCCACTGCTGGACAGAGTGCCATCCGCATCCAGCAGACTCCCACGACCTTTACCAGGTCATCAGTCCACCTTGTGGGGTGCTTTCCCTCGCCGCGCCTTGCGGTACGTGTTCGCCACTCGAGAACCTTTCCGCCCCAACGGCCATCGGTTCTACGTGCAATGTGCCCCGTCCACTTAAGTTTAGCGATTCGGAGGGCTATATCGGTTACCTTGGTTCTGCTGCGGATAGCCTCATTTCTGATAAGATCACACAGAAAAACTCCCAACATAGCCCTCTCCATTGCCCTTTGAGTTTTTTGCCTTATTTCTTAGTTAATAAGGTGCAAAATTATAAAAATATCTTTGAGGTCGGCTGCACCGGTAATAGTACCGGCAATATAGCAAGTGGCAGTATTCCTGTAAATGGGAATAATGGCACAATTTTGTTAAGTTTACAATACAATACAATACAAATACTCTTTATTGCACACCTCACACAAACAAAGCAGTTACATAGAGAAACAATACAATAACATAACATGTGTGTTTAATGAATGATGAGGAAATTGTCCTTTTCCAGCTACATAGTAACACTCCGAGCCCGCAGCGTAGGTGGGCGGCGGATGACCTTGGTGCGGCTCCCAGCACCGACAGCTCTCGATCGGCCCCTGTCAGCTCGGGCGCTGCTAGCCCGCTGGCTCATGATTTTGGATATAAGGTGAGTTGATGTCCAAATTCATCTTTTTCATTCATGAGGAGACGTCCATGTCGTCCATCTCTCGGATGAGAGAGTGAGAATATCCTCGTGGTTCGATTGATCACATATGTAGCCGAGACGAGACGATGGATCTCCCTGGTCCAGCCTCTATCAGCTCGGGCACTACTGACCCGTTTGCTCATTATCTTGACCACAGTTTGCACGATGCAGGGGAAACACCCTTCTACGCTATAAACCCTCGTGGATCTAACGATTAGTGTCGCACAGAGTCGGTGGGTGATGCTGCAGCGTTCCCAGCACAGACAACTCTGGTCCCACTTCTATTAGCTCAGGTGCTACAGACTCGCTGGCTCATGATCTCATTGGACAAAACATACACTTTTACGCACTAGGAAGTGGTCTCGTGGATCTGACGAGTCTCAACACCAATAGCTCTGATCCAGCCTCTATGAGCTCGGGCGCTGCTATCCTGCTGGCTGATTAACATTAGATCGAAGACTGACTGACACTAGGAACTATAGAATCCCATGCCACACCAATCTCAAGCGGAGTTGTGCGATTTTGTCTGACGGCACAATACAACACAAATAATCTTTATTGCACACCTAAACACAAGAAAGTGTACGTACAGAACATAATTAATTGAAGTAGAGGCAAACAACAGCTGAAGAGCGATATCTTCTAGTCAATCTTAGACTAGCGGAAATCATATCAAATCTAAACAGTAGTACTAATAGCGTCGCTGGCTACTCGGGTCGCGGGACCTACCTATGTATACTTAGGTAATTCCTAGCTCGATGTATTGACCAACAAAAAAATATACAGCAATCAAAACGTGACGTACAGAGAAATTAAAAAAGAAAGGTTAAAAGACGAAACAAATACTATTGATATATTAATCAATTATTAAAAAGCCTTCCTTCATTTATCGTCCTCAATATCACCAAAGCTTTATCTATTAAATTGTACTTGTTTCCTTTAAAATAATCTTCACAGAAATATAATCTTTCTCTTATAACACAAAATCTACCACAGACAAGATAGATGCGCGGACATTGATCCTCAACAACACATATCATGAGTTGGCGCCACGGCCCACGGCCACCACTGTTTATATGACCGCATTTTATCCTTCAAAAACTTCTTTGTTCGTCGAATATTCTAGACTTGAATTTCCAATAACCTAACTTATTATAACGTCTAAACAAAAGGCACAATGGACTCTTTGTTGTCTATCGCAGCTTGTTTACTTTCAGCTATTTGAAATAACAATGCTTCAGAAGAGGAATAATTTAAGGATGTTTCTTTGGTTCGCTGATAATATAGAAAGTAATAAGTATAAATACTAGGTGAACTTTTAATAATTTTGCCGTCGGTAGAAAATTTCTGATGTTCTCGGCAACGGCATTTTGTATAACGCTCAATGGATTACCTTTTAGTATCTATATAGCTCACTCGCTGTGCTGTGCTGTGCTGAAATAATAACATTCCATGGAAGATTTCCCTTAATAACGATTCCGTAATTTCACTTATTTTCCACGAAAAAGGAGCTCCAGCATTTTGAGATTTTATTTTAGGATAAGGAGTTTCGGGAGGACTCCAGGTTGAGGTTAGATTTTGGGGGGCTCCAGCCACCCCGGAGCGGCCAACGTATCATAGTTATTAGGTAATATCAGGAACAGCAAATTAACACCTAAGTAACTTTACGCAGCAGCTCACTCGTCGCTATATTATTATCAAAGGTTCTCTGAACGCGGGGTCATGAATTGTGGGAACGGTTTTCTGTTGTGCTCTTACTTGCCATGCGGCCATGATTGATGCGACAGAGGTGTCCCGATCCCACACAATGGCCCCGCGCGTAGAGAGCATTTGATAATATGTGTAATAGCGTATGAGCACGTGCAGTAGATATGCCTATGGCACGCATAGCCTTGCAAGCAGGGTGGATGTCCGCTCATAATCTGACGCATTGATTGGGTTGGCGTTGCGAAGGGAAGCGTGAAGCTCATGATCAAAATCCATAGCGTCTGACAAGCGCACAAGTCGCGTCGCGCGAAATTACAGCGTAAACACGACCTAGGTTTAAATGCGGCATTATTGTACATATTAAAATTACAGGTTACGTGAGGATCCGACTCCGGGAGAAGAGGTGGTGTTCATAGACGTGAGCGACCTACAACCAGCCCATATCAAGAATCACTTCAAAGGCAGTTATTGGAAGGATTTCGTTTGGTGTATGAAGGTAATTATATAATAGTGTTTTGTTTTTCTTATGATATATGATACATATTATATGTATTCGTTTTAATAGTACTTACAGAGGCCGGGAAAATAGGAATTGCTGGCCGTGTGTCTACACGGCCAGCAATTAGCCACGGGTGGGTGGGCAAATAAGTGTAAGTAAGTAGGTTGTTTTGGCGGATATACGATTCTTTTAATCACTCATTTCCTAAATGATATAGTTTCAAAGTCGTATATCTCTTATTTGCCCACCCTATGACATTTATTCGTTATTGCTAGGTATAGAAAATAGAAAAAAATATATACAAACTGAGAATATAAATACAGCTCACAGGTATGCTGCAAAATGGTATATAAAATCAAATCAATCAATCAATAATATTGATTAGCCAGAACAGTAGGTATATAGGTAGGTAATGTAGACGTTAATAAGATTTCACTGCACAGTGAATTCATCCCATATACAGGCATGCACATGTCTAGTCTCATTAAAAGGTACATATTAATCAATTACAAAAACTCAAAGTTACACAACACAATAATAAAACAGTGACAAAATAATAATTATTATAATATCCTATTGCTATCAAAGAACTCCTTTACACTATACCTACCTATACCATGGACCATGGGGTAACAGAGAGAGATAACAGAAATCATAGTCGGATTAACATATTCCATTCAGCATGAAAGGATAAAAACGGCGAGTTAAATATGTCTTGAAAGTTTAACCTTGTGAATTGTGAACAATAATGAATTTTTGTTGATCTATTCTGCTTCGTTGAATGTCGCTAAGAAAACATACCTAACCAGAGCAAAAAGACCTTGCGTTTTTTGTTATCAATTAGACCATTCTCTAATTATACTAACAGTTAAACTGCGATTTAATTTACCAAAAATATTTACGATTCTCAGGAACGAAGATCGATTAACTGCCCCATTGTCTTATTATTCTTAATTTCGTTATTTAAAAAGGGACGTTTTTGTTAATCAACTAGGCTTGGAAATCGAACGACTTGAATAGTAGCATACGTCCGTAATAGATTAGAAGATCTCCATCTTCTAATAAACCCAATTAGGTTGTCTTCACACGGAGGTGGATGTTCCGCTCGGATGCGTCCATAATTGGCGTGCACTGGAGAGATGCAGCCACTCGAGCGCATCTTGTGATAGATACCTGCCTGTTAAAAGGAATTTTAATGAGATGTCTTGACAATATTGAAGAGAACTACAATACTATTCCAGTAGATTACTTCAGTTGTCTTGAAGACAGATGTAGTCTTCTATTGGATATCATAGAATTTCAATTGCATCATCATCATCAGCCGAAATACGTCTACTGCTAGACATAGGCCTTCCCCAAAGAGTGCCAAAGTGACGGTCCTGTGCCACCCGCATCCTGCGGACTCCCGCGACCTTTACCAGGTCATCAGTCCTCCTTGTGGGGGTCTACCCACGCTGCGTTTTCGGGTCGATTCCATAGTCTAATCTATTTGTCCGGACAAGGTGGTTCCTTGTCTTTAGAGGTATCTTAGTCCAGAGTAATAATTGCGCACATTTTTCAACGAGCGTTAGGATAAATCAAATTTTATTTTCGCATACAGAAAATGGCGGATGAACCGATTAGAGTTCTGTTTCTTTAATCAGCCTGTCGAAATGGTTAGCTAAGTTTGATTTATCGGAGGTGTAACATTTTTAATTTATAGTTATAATCTGTTTTCAGTCAGCGTACCCCACCCGCTTCTCCGAAGTCCACGTCATCAATACTCAACGTCTGAAGACTATGTCGCTTCTTCTTCTTCATCTGGGCCTATATCCTTGGCGCCGCAAAGTGGTGCAGATCCATTCAGGAGATGAGCAGATCAATACGGCCATGGGCGTGGACTATTTCCCTATTGAGGGTCTGCCTTATGAGTACGGAGGGAAGGCAGGAGCTATGAAGGATCTAAACGGTAAGCTTACCATGACCTAGGATTAAAACATGAACTAACTGCATGGACGTCGTCATTGAATAAATGAATTCTTTCTCTTTCTCTTGAACTTAACCTCTCATATCAAATGGGTTGTCAAAATTTGCTAATCAACAGAAAAATTACTTTGAGATTTAGAACTATAGCTTCAAGTGCTTAGCGCGGATCCAGGTCTAAGCATAATCATCATCATCATTTTCCTAAATACGTCCCACTGCTGGGCACATACCTCCTCTCATAAATAAGCCTAAGCATACATTGGGTTAATGGCGGGTCCACACGACGATAGGTAGTCGTTAGTCGTTGCAGTGTGCTCTCTGATGCCAGTGTAAGGGTAAATATTCACCAGAGATGTGCTAAGCTGACCTTCCATACAAATGACACTTTGCAGTCAAGCATGTGATGTGTAAAATATATGCAACCTCAGCTTAGGATATCTCTGGTGGGGACCAAAGGCGCGCTCGCCAGCGAAATTGGTGCCATGTATGCGATGCAAATCGGGCTGACTTACGATGCCCAGCACGCTGTAACGAACGACTACGTATTATCAATATTTGTGGACCAATAAGGGTTCTTCAGAATGCATTTATGTCACCAGTTGGTAGCACTTGTTGAAATGGCTTAATTTTCCATATCCCTGGTAGAGTAAAATCAAGGAATGGCTGATTTTGAGTGTTTAAGTTTCGTACATACCTATGTCATTCTAAGTTGCCTTTCTCCTTACAGACGAGTGGACGAAAAAGCTCCTCTCCAACTCAAAATGGCTGCACACGCAGGAACGTAAATTCTACGAGACTGTTTTAAAACCGGAGCCCCGGGCGCGGACACGACACAAGAGCGCAGTACGCATGAGCGGCAGTATAGGCTCGTATGACATGATCACGCGCACCCATTCTTGCCGATCGCTTCACAGACACGATGACTTAGACGAGGGCACGCATGGGGCCTATCGGATTTTGAGAATCAGAACTAATAAGGATTTCAATGTGTGATACTTAAACTCCCTAATGGCCACGAGTTCGCGCGACTAGCGGCGGCAACAGCGGTGAAAGGCGAACATTCGAAACAAATGCACAGAGACGGTGAAGCTACGGTCTGGACGCCAACGGGCTGCGGGTCGACGAGCGGACGTTCATACATACATTAAACTCGATCACATGTATAGTTACTACCACTCGTGGCTCCCCTGCCCGCTGGCGTCCAGGCCGTGGCCTAGGGCGTAATAAATAGGGGACTGGTTGAAAGATTCGTTGCACCAAGTATCTGCTTCAATAGCTCAGTGAGAGCGGCTGGCCCGGTATACCAGAAGATCGCTGGTTAGTTCAGCTCGGGGCAATAAACTTTTATTTTTTTCCCTATTAACATGTACGCTGCTATAATAAGGTCTAAACACACGATGAATGTGCTCTCACTCTGTGCGGAGGCAAAAACAATGAATTCCCTCCTGATGCGGGCCGTACTATGAGTATTTCTGCATGTACGAAAGAGACAAGTATATATTTGAGTTTAGGACCTTAAGGGCAACTTGATAAAGCATTAAGCTGGTGCTAAGGTTTTACGGGCCGGTAACGCACTGATTGATATTTTTATCGATGCCTTGCAGGTAACGGGTCGAAAAGCCCGTCATGGATCACAAGGTTATTCCGCCCCCTCCCGCACTGTTGTAGGCGATTGCATTGTTTACTTCCGATTAGTGTTGTGACGTAATTAGCGGGAATTATATGTAAGTATATAATTATATAATATATTACGATCGTGCATAAATCAAGAGTTTCGAGTGTTTGTGTACGTTTTTATGTGGTATCAAACCGTGATGTTGTCCTGAAGAAGATACACACTTTTGAAAAGGCGACAAAAGGAGAATCTGTGCTGGGTGCTACCAAAAGCTGTACCAGTAGCAGAGAAGCAAAAAAAAGTTAAAAAAAGTATTTCTGTGTGGGATGTAAAAAAGGATACTGTCTGTCATGTTTCTACACATCCCATATGTAATTAATGATATTATAAGTAATGTATCGATAACTTATTTCCCATCACTAATAAATCATCAATTAAACCTATTATTCAGTGCGGTTTTGGGTAATAAGACCTTATACTTATTTTTACATGTACCTCTTAAGTAAATAGCAGGAACCTGCGGCGGGCCCAACCCTTTTACAACCAACTCGTCTACTAGCGATATTGATAGGCAGATGTCAATGGCGGCACGTGAAAATGTTAATTGGGCAACCCGTAACAAAAAAAGTTATGAAGTAACTAAAAATTAATTTTAGGCAAGCCGGTGGGAATCGGTTTGAAAGGGCACTTCGCCACTGGTAGGTATCCAAAATTTAACGTTTTCGCCTAGTTACAGTAATTTATATCCGTCGTCACCTTACTAGGCCTATGAGCTCGATAACGTAGAGGTGGAGAGTCTAAGTAACAGGCCTATCGGCCTTCTAAAGCCGGGGTCCCACAGCCTGCTTTTTGCTGTTTGGTCCTTTGCTTGTCAGATCGCGCCAGTCCAGACCAACAAGCCATGGCAACCTTAAGCACAGGCAGCACAGGCGTGGCACAATCCGCCCTGGCCTGTATATAATAACTGCCTTTACGCACCATACAGAAAACGCCAGTTTCAGACCCACAGCGAACGTGTATTTGATATATGTGAAGCCTGAAGCTGAAATCGACGAAGGAGGAACTAAGTATTTGAATCTGTTGATGAATTTGAACGACCGTGATACTGCTTCTATACCAGAGCTAGACTAAGCTATGCTCTCCATACAAATGGAAAAATCCATTTATATGATCCTTATATGGAAAAGTACTGTTTTATTTTTCTTGGAAATCTCATGAACCTGAAACATACGGTCAAGGACTTTAATTGTTGAGCCATTTAGGTGTCAACTAATTTTGTTTTTCTATGAAGCTATGAAGTGTTATAAATGCCTTAACAATTAAAGTCAGTGACTGACTAGTTATAATTAGTTATGACGAGAGCCTTCCCACACGTGCCAAGTTTAACGAGACAGAACCATCGGGGAAACATATTAAAATCTGGCTGACGCGAGAGAGATGAACCGAATTGCGGAGTTTGTATTTTATTTAGAAAACAATAATGTACCTATATATTTCATTCGAGGTAAATATTCTTGAACCAAGAAATTCATTAGGAAGATGTTAATTTGTGTTCGAGTTTATTATCTTGAGACAATAAGCGTTTCCCTTGGTTCGAGAGAATCATCTTAATTCAAGATTATATCTGTTTCAGTCAAGATATTGGCGGTCTTCTGGATTTCTTGATTCTAGTAATATAAATATTGTTTCTGTGCACTTGTGTTAAAACTTCAAATTGCCTCACCCTACGCGCCTAGCAAAGTTCATAAAGGTTTGATGCAATGTCAGAATTTGAAATCACAAACATACTCAATGACATAAATCTATTCGTAAGGAAATAATAAGTACTCGTAGGTTTTTAAGTATACTTTTAGATAATATATAGAAAATAAATGGGGCAATCAATTTTTTCTTGTTGTTATTATTTCCCAGTATAAGCCAAGAGACAACAGTGACAGTTTCTTAGAAAAAATACTATACATTAGATTCCTAACATGCTAAGGAGATGCCCCACCGTGGAATGGTTTTACCAGTATAATAAAAACACGTGTTTTGTGGATTTAAACCCCATAAAATCATAGTTTTAAAGAGTGACCCAGGAGACGTAACCATGGCAACGAACAACAAAGAATAGTTGATTGCCCCAAATAAGCAATATTTCAGCTGAAAATTGTAACTAATGAAACAGTGCAAATATAAATATTTACTCGTAGAAACGGGTGTGATGAACAAATTGAATTGTATTTAGAGACGGCATAGAACCAATAATATTATGAACAACCTTTCAGCAAATAACTGTATTTCAATTTTAGCATAGAACCCTTCCATCCCCCATATACGAATGATACAATTAAGTTTCCGCATAATTACCTATAGTGGTTTGTTAAATCGTGTAATTGTACCCCTAATTTAATTATCGTTTCGTACTGTGCAACGCCAGACACCGGCCCAAGCAATGAATCTTCCGTCCGGCAATTTGTCCTTGTCACCAACGACCTGTGACACCCCCTTATCGCCACTAATGTACACTCGTACCAAAGACTGGTACGTAAAGTATAAAGACGGAAAAGGTACCTGTATACCATGTCGCGTTCCTTTGAAATAACTAGTGGCTCTGTGAGGTGTGGAAAGAAAGAAAGAAAAGAAACAAAATATATACCCGATATAGCCCTCCGAATCGCTAAACTTAAGTGGCAGTGGGCGGGGCACATTGCACGTAGAACCGATGGCCATTGGGGCGGAAAGGTTCTCGAGTGGCGACCACGTACCGGAAGGCGCAGCTCGGGTAGGCCCCCACAAGCTGGACTGATGACCTGGTAAAGGTCGCTGGAGTCCGCTGGATGCGGGTGGCGCAGGACCGATCATTGTGGCACTCTTTGGGGGAGGCCTATGTCCAGCAGTGGACGTCTTTCGGCTGATATGATGGTGATGATGATGATGATATATATGTTAAAGACACAAGAAATTACTTACAGACATAATCATCGCGCTTAAAACTCGCGAGCCTATCTTTTTTTAATTTGTTTATTATTTCGAATATCTGAATCGACAAAACTAGTTAGTGGCTCCGCTCCGTGAGCTGTCAAATTGGCGAGCCAATTATTTTCTACATAAAAAAAAATTGTAACGTTCAAAAACTGAATCGACAAAAAAAAAACACACAACACAACATTTCAGGAGAATCGGTTGAAAATGCGACCTGTAGAGGAGAACAGCCGGACAGCCGGACATCCGGACATACGGAAGAATGTTCACCCAAGCTGAAACGGAGAACTTCGTTCACTTTGCTCGCTCGGTCAAAGACTAGGTAGCTAGTTTCACCATGGTCTCTGTACCATTCATTCCGTATAGCTTTTCGTATAATTTAATTACATAAAAAAACATATAACTAGCCCTCCAAGTGGGGGCACATTGCACGTAGAACCGATGGTCGTTAGGGCGGAAGGATTCTCGAGTGGCGACCACGTACCAGAAGGCGCAGCGTGGGTAGGCCCCCCACAAGGTGGACTGATGACCTGGTAAAGGTCGCGGGAGTCCGCTGGATGCGGGTGGCGCAGGACCGGTCATTGTGGCACTATTTGGGGGAGGCCTATGTCCAGCAGCGGACGTCTTTCGGCTGATATGATGACGATGAATATCATATACATATTAGTTAAATTTTCTCGAGCGTCTCCTATAAAGAACATGCGAGCAAATGCTTAAAACCAAAGTTTAACCCTTAGTGAATTGTGCGGTTTTATGCAGCCTTAGGTCTTATGAAAAATAATCCCAGGCGCTTTTTTTGTATATTCAGTTGAAGTAGAAACTTGGAGAAATAAGGCTAGTAGAAAGGGGGGCATCATGGGATCGCTATTAGCATTCTACCACGATGTCCCCCGGATGCTAGCTATATCATCATCATCATCATCATCATATCAGCCGAAAGACGTCCACTGCTGGACATAGGCCTCCCCCAAAGAGTGCCACAATGACCGGTCCTGCGCCACCCGCATCCAGCGGATTCCAGCGACCTTTACCAGGTCATCAGTCCACCTGGGGGCCTACCCACGCTGCGCCTTCCGGTACATGGTTGCCGCTCGAGAACCTTTCCGCCCCAATGGCCATCGGTTCTACGTGCAATGTATGGCTAGCTATATATGGCTATATATCTACTATTACACTATGGTGCCGGAAGAGCTTACGACAATGACAATATCCTAACACGCACCCTAAAACTGCCACCCAGTTACGAAAATTCCATGCGTTTTGTCACTCAATGAAATTAAATTGTAGGACACTGTTAGGAATTTGTGCGAATAGTGTACATAATCACTAGTTCTCAACCTACCCACTTACCACCTACATTTATATAAATATCGGTCAATTGTGCCGCTGTTACGCAAAGCTAAAGATTTAAACGTATACGAGGTAGAAATAAACCGAATCCACATATTCAAGTTCTCGCAGTGCATTGCAGAGCGAGGGTTTCGAGTGACCTGTACTCGAGCCAAATGATCTGAAAGCAACCCCTTTATATCTCACGATTCACCTATTTGAACTTTCATGATTTTCGCACATTATTTTTACTAAACAGGACTTAATTGTGTATAATTAAAAGATTTTATTGACATCATCTTTGGTTGTGTGTGGCATAAGTGAGTAGGTAACCGCACTTTACCTCTACCACAGAATAAGTAATAGTACGTACAGAAGGTTCTCTGTTAATAAATTCCCTGTTTAGGTACGCCAAACGTGCTTAAATGTGGCCATTTCTTTCTATCGCATGCAACGCGCTCTTTTGGAGGCGGAGCCTTAGAGCTAGGGTTACCGCCAGCTCGACCTATTCAATCATATAGGTACGTTAGTATACTAGTGTATTTTACTAACGATAATACAATCATTCTTTATTTACTTAGGATCACCCTACTACACAAAAGCTGTGTAATTTGCCTTTAGGTTATGACATCAAAACTGCATGTTTCTGCAAAATGTAAGACGAAGACGCACAACTCTGGGTTACCTAAATACATAAACATAATGTAAAGCAAAATTATTTTCAACCAATATAAATAGACGACGCGGCATATTTATTTTACGAGGCGAATGACGATGCAATGCAAAGCGCGAACGCGTGCGTCCCGTAACAGCGCGCGGCAATCACTGATAGACCGCCTAAAGGCGGCCAACCGGCATGTTTGTGCGGCGCGATGAAATCAAAGAAAGAACCCGCCCCTGGTACAGTTGCATACACTACTCTATCTACACACATATAATAAATCCTAAATGATGTGTTCGGGAACCATTAGAATAATCGCCATTGCACCGCCATGGCCGACTAGATTTCAAATCGTGACCAACTAGATGTCCATAACAAAATCTATCCACGCCAAAATCTATCTGGGCCACGTTTAGGGCTTCTAATCCCGGGATTTATTACTACTACAATACCGCGGATTCCGGTATTGTAGTAGTAATAAATCCCGGGATTGGAAGCCCTGGCCACGCTTCGAAATTTGAAAGTCATTACTTTATCAATATCGATATCTTAATGAAAATACGTACAAAATTACCTACGGCCACAGACAAGTAATTTATTGTTATAAATCTTATTGATATAATGCTGACCATTACTGCCAGTTTCTGAACGCATTTTAGCGGGTTTATAGTACGTGTGTAGATAAAATATATTTCAGGAAAAATATCTTCATTATTTTAGAGTTTACTTTTAAAGTGGGCTTAGAAACTTATCCAATTAGCGTCTGACACTCAAGTGGCAAGTTTGATGCTAGTTATCTCGGAATTCTCGGATGCTTGAAACGGTCTCAAAGTGTAAGGCGCTCCGTACAAATCTGCGGAGTGGTAAATCGCAGCGTAAAAGTTGACGGTGGAGTTACTTTTATGAGTTTTTCAATTTTCATTACATAGATTTTGTGATGCCTTTGACATTAGTTCGTACTATGAAGCTTCTTAGCTTAAGACATAGTCATATAATCTCAAACTTAACGCAAGAACTCAATCATATTATATTCTACAGAAAACAAATTGTACACGACTCCACACACGTCGCAGACAACCTGAAAATTCCACTAATATTATAAATACGAAAGTTTGGATGTTTAGATGTTTGTTACACAATCACGCAAAAACTTCTGAACATATTTTTAACTTTCCAGTATATATTCAAAAGTTTTTCCGTAATATTGACAGACTATAAAATGTACACCTACGAAATCGCGGGCAGCAGCTATTATCCTTAATAACATCTTCATCATCATCATCATCATCTCGGAGCCCTCCGCATGGAAGCACAAATGGCTGCCACCGTGGAGTTTCTGGTAGGTATAGACGCAGCGCAGTTAGACTCCCCACAAGGTGGACTGATGACCTGCACGGATACCAGAGGACAGTCTATCTCACCGTGCTGGTAAAGGTCGCGCGAGTCCGCTGGATGTGGGAGGCGCAGGACCGATCACTTTGGCACTCTTTGGGGTAGGCCTTTGTTCAGCAGTGGGCATCTTTCGGCTGACATGATGATGATGATAAATACCATATAACCCAGTCATCCCCCGACTACTGGATACCTGGTTCACAAAAAGTCTCAAAAAACCGAGTCACGTCTTACAGACCCTGTGCTCAGCATAACTGTACTATAAATACTATCTTGCCAAACGTTACTTACAAAATGTTGTGCTCAGGAAAAGTAACAATTTGAGATAATGAGCGCTGATCCACTCCGACCGTGCGCTTTCTAATCGCGATATTGAAAAGCCGAGAGAAAACGACCATTATTTACGTGCCTCAACGCTAAGCGAGACAAAGTTTGTATTATATTTAGTAGTTTGTAAAGTATGTATTAATTTTTGTTTTCCAAACATATCTTTATTTGATTCAGTCATTAATAATACAATTACAATTTATTAAAATTAAAATCAAACATCACAATTAAAAATTAACAATTAAATACTTATATAACCTAAGCTTAGTCAAAAAGGCCCCGGCGAGTTGCTTGTATTAAATATGTACCTACTACTACTACCTACTAAATATATATTTAGTATTTTTTTAAGTATGTCTATAAATGTAGTGTATACTAAATTCGTCTATTTTAGGGTTCCGCAGTCGACTAGGAACCCTTATAGTTTCACTTTGTCTGTCCGTCCGTCCGCGGATAATCTCAGTAACCGTTAGCACTAGCTGAAATTTGGTACTAATATGTATATCAATCAAGCCGACAAAGTGGTAAAATAAAAAATGTTTTTTTTTTACATTAGGGTACCTCCCCTATACGTAACGTGGGGAGTGTTTTTTTTTTTCATTTCAACCCTAACGTGTGATATGAGTGGATTGCAAAAAAATTGTACATAGTTAAGAGCTTTAATTTAATCTATGATTTAATTTTTTACAGTTTCGTGACGGCAATTACCCATATAATGTATGGGTAATTGCCGTTAATATATGGGTTTTTGCAATCCACTCATATATTGTTGGATAGGCATTTAAAAATGAATAGGGGTTTGCTACAATCATTTTTTGATAATATTAATATTTTCGGAGATAATCGCTCCAGAAGTAAAAAAAATGTGTCCCCCCCATCTAACTTTTGAACCATAAGTTTTAAAAATATGAAAATAATCTCAAAAGTAGAACTTTATAAAAACTTTCTAGGAAAATTATTTTGAACTTGATAGGTTGAATAGTTTTTGAAAAAAATTACAAAATAATTTCTGAACTAAGTTTGTAATTTAACCGTATAAGCAGGTGTTTATTGTACCTGTAATTTCTACAAAATCACAATGAATGTAACAAATAGCCCATTTTTTTAACGCTTAAGTGGGGAGACTTACTGTGACGGACGAAAAACTACGGAACCCTACACTGAGCGTGGCCCGACACGCTCTTGGCCGGTTTTTTTCTCCATGTTCCCTTAATACATATATTCTTATACTTTTTTCTTTGTGCCTTTTAAAAATATCTGTTTAGCCCAATGGTTAGGTATAAATAAATTCTATTCGCGACAGAAGGAATGAGGTTTTTTTAAATCTAAAATCTACTATGTGGAGATGCAGTTGGTTCTTTGATATATATGTTATCTGTTGTGTCAGGGGTGTTTTCATGTTCTTACGTTCAAAATACTTTACCAATTCGTTGCTGTCCGATTTAGATTATTTTAATGTTCGAAAGCTGGTATGGTCAAGTCATGAACGGCTATCTGATCAAGTCGAACCGCGCCCTACGCTCCTCAGAAGTTTGCAAAACGAATATAAATAGAACTTTCGCAGCGAGCAAATCTATGGCAAAGCTTCAACTACCGACATTGACAAAATATACCTAATTGGACAAGCGAGCCAAGCGAACGAAATCCTCCGTTTCAGCTTGGGCCAAAATTCTTTCGCATGTCCGGATGTCCCGCTGTCCACCTGTCGGGCTAATTTTGTGAGCACTTTCTATAGGTTTCTTTTTTTGGCGATTCAGTTTTGGAATTAAAAAAAAACTCGCGAGTTTTACACCTCACAGAGCACTTAGTTTTATACCTACATAAATTCCCGAGAGGAGTAGGCAGAACACTGCATTTTCTTTTCAGTGCCATAAAGAGCACTTTTAGGTTTAGAGATGCAAAAAATGTGATAATTAGGTAGCCCATCACCCACAACACACATGAACTTTATTTCTATAGTCAACTCTCATGGCACCCGCAGGAAGAAAAGGCGCTATTCACCCGACACGGGCACATAACACATAGGTACCGTAAAAACCTGATCACGTCTGTTTTTAGAAAAGTTTTTACAAAAAAGGAGGTTCTCAATTTGGTTACATTTCTTTTGAATGTTTGTTACCTACCTCAGAACTCCGTCATGTACCTATGAACCGATTTGTACAATTCTTTTTTTTATTTGAAAGTTATGCGTCCAAGTTGGTCCCATTGTTATCAAAACTTCAGTTGGATGATGGAAACCATGAGGAATTGAGGGACAGTTCAGGACAGTTCAGGTGGTAAAGTGGAAAGTAAATGTGGAAATCTTCATGTGGCTTGGCGGAATACAATACAATACAATACAAATACTCTTTATTGCACACCTCACACAAACAAAGCAGTTTCAAAGAGAAACAATACAATAACATGTAAGTAAACGTAGACAACAACTGAAGACTGAGACTGAGGAGTACTGAATTGAAGTCGGTTAAAACTTTGTTTTTAAAGTAAATTATAAAGTAAACAGTTAGGCTGGAAAATCCAACAAATCGGCAAATGTGTAGCCACACGCAACGCGTCGCGCACTAGTAATGACAGTAGGGTGCCCAACTGAGTTGGAAATTTATCGCGACATAATAAAAACAGATACCAAGTGACCGCTTCAGATCAAGAAGAAAGAAGGTCTGTGATCGCATACTTATTCCGTTGGACCAAATTTGGTATGGAACACTAAAATATCCTCTTATTCATTGAGGACAGAGAACGCTTAGAAAAGAAAAGAAAAAGAAAAGAAGACATTTATTCACTACACAAAAGACACACAGAGATAAAAGGAGTAGACATACAATACAATTGACACTTATTGTGTGTCTTCGCGGCAGTGAAACGGTCGCTGTCTCAGCATTGTGCCGAGGTGTCAGACAGACACCTACAGTGCTGGTTTTCAGACAGTACCATAAGTGGCCCACGGAACGCAACACAGCATTAGATAAAAAGTAAGTAGACACATGATAAATAAATAATTAATGTAAAATATTGAAAAAAAAAATATATATATATATATAGATCAGTAGCACGACGGGATGAAAAACACAAAGCATAAAACGCGACACGGTTGGGATGTTAAAAGTTCTGGATGGGTTAGGGTTCGGATTTTTGGAGCGTCAACAAATAGCCTTTAAGCTGGCGCTTAAAGGTATACTTGCTAGACGCTCCTTGGATAGGTGGAGGGAGATCATTCCAACACTTGGACGCCGCGAACCTAAAACTTCATTGGAACGCCGCGGTCCGATGCTCTGGCACCAGAATCATCGCGTTACACCTACGCGCACTCTTGGGCCAAGCAAAGTAGAAGATCTTTCCATTCGGCTTGGTCCTGAGTGGCAACTTCAAGCCCCTCCGGATAAGGCATAGTCTCTTTCTAAAACATAGGTAGGTATAGAGGTAGTAGGCTCGTATATTTCCGTTCTAATTAACATTCTCTGTGGCTCATACTTAAGGCCTCTGAAGCACTAATACAGACGAAAAGTACGTCAAGATGATAATTTTGAGCATAATGCTCCATGGCAGGAGGTTTCTTTTTGCAATACAGGAATTCAGTAGAAGTTGGTAATAAAACACTAGTAGGTAGTTATTTAATTATCATGCACAAAATTAGATATAGGTACCTATTACTTTGATGTGTGTGACTATTATAAGTCAAAGTTTTAAATTATCTACATACGTTGATGATAACATGAAATATTGGCGTACTTACGCAGTTACGAGAAATACCAGAATTAAAAATAAGACTTGTTTTTAATTCTACATTGGCATCGCATTGTTTTCATCTGTCTTTTATATGATGATATTGGAAAACCAAAAATTTCGTATAGTGTACACGGCAGTAATGCCACGAAGTATTAAAACAATGCCAATTGCGCCTCAGGTCTGCAAAATTTAACTTTTAATATCGTAAAATGACAGAAGAGGTTGTCCTAATGCTCGTGCTAAGAGGACAATCGTTGAATCCAACTCGGCTGGGCAGCGTTCGGAAAGCTACGGGCACATCTTTTCGTCCAATATGCCGCATTGTCCCAAGACGACAGAGTCTTTGACCAGTATGTGCTGCCCATGATGACATATGGCACTGAAACGTGGTCGCTTACTATGAGCCTCATAAGGGAAGGCTCAAAGTCACCCAAAGGGCAACTGGAGAGGGCTATGTTGGGAGTTTTTCTGCGTGATCGCATCAGAAATGAGGCTATCCGCAGCAGAACCAAGGTAACCGATATAGCCCTCCGAATCGCTAAACTTAAGTGGCAGTGGGCGGGGCACATTGCACGTAGAACCGATGACCGTTGGGGCGGAAAGGTTCTCGAGTGGCGACCACGTACGGGAAGGCGCGGCATGGGTAGGCCCCCACAAGGTCGACTGATGACCTGGTAAAGGTCGCGGGAGTCCGCTGGATGCGGTCACTTTGACATTTGGGGGAAGACTATGTCTAGCAGTGGACGTCTTTCGGCTGATATGATGATGAATGCTTGTTCGAAAAGTTACGCAATTACCCCCTTTAACTATGCTTGACATTAAATTAACCTTTTTCTAACATGTGTCCTCAGAAGTAAAATCCCATGGCTACACGATTCATAAAAATAGTACGAATTTATTGAAACTAGTACTCGTACTACTATATTTAGCAAGCGTTTCGGCCATAATACAGTTATAAATTCGATTACGTCATCATAACAGTTGCATACGGCACAGTCTACGAACATTTACATTTTAATGACCCTTATTTCTTTTTCAATAGAGTGCAAAGTAAACGGTTTTGATGATCGTACGATTTGATGTAGTGCAAAGTGCAATGCACGAAAATTTGTTGAAATTGGCACATATCTTGATAGGGTGTAATATTTTGTGTTTGCAATGTATTTTTGGTTAGTTAGAGTGGATATTTATGGCAGAAGGTCCATTGACGGTTTGAACATCATTTAATTACATAGTACCTTTTGGCCCTTTTCCTGCCACGGCTCAGCTTGTAATTTTGTATTCAAGGACAATAAGTTTTGTGTAACTGTATAACGTCTCTTAAAATTCTGTGAAACTTTAGCAAATTGGCTGTTTTCATTTTACGATTCAATTCGAACCGTTCTTTGCACGATTATGGCAGAGCCGAAAGCCGTCTACTATTCTATATTTGTTTATATACTACGTCTATATTTGTACCACCGTAGCTTTTAGGATATTGAACCAATTTTGATGATTGAGGTGTCAATGGATTCGATATTATTCTCCAGGCGACATTGGCTACCTTTTGTATAAGAAAAAAAGTATTTTTTTCAGTTAGTTTTCTGTATAGTTGGGTTACAGTTTTTAGAACTTTTTATGCTTGTTAGAGAGCATTATAATATCTGCATCAGAGGAATACAATTAAGTACAAAACGTAAAAATATGAGTCAGATCAGACTTCGCTAATAACCACTAAAACCTGATCATACTAGTCGACTCATTATGACGTCACAGATTTTATTCGTATACTAACATTTGTGTGGAAATAGTATTTTCATATCTCATGCTCTGAAAGTGGGTCGTCTTTGTTCTATAAAGTGTGTAGAAAGTGATACGTTTCTGCTCTATTGCAATAATGTGGGAACTAATTCTAATAAATATCAATACTTACCCCGAAACTGACAAAGGGATTTTTTTTATTCTTACTAGTTGATGAAATTTATTTTATAAAAGACGCAAATTTATTTATTTGAGTACATTTAAAAACATTGTGCAATTAAAAATACTTAAACAATAACTTATTAAATAAAAAATATTAATTAAACTAATTATTAAAAACTAAATTAAATACTTATAAAATACAGCTAAACTAAATCTAAAAAAATTTAATTTTAATATTTCTATTGCACAAATTTCTATTACATATTCTACTTAATCTAAAAAAATATTAAATATGTTTATGTTGTAAATTCATTACTTTTATTTTAGCTTAAATATTCACTAGACTTTATGAGGTGGTGACAAATGGAGTACACCCCCACAAACCTATTTAACTTAAAGTTATGTATGTGAGCTAAGGCAGAGACGCATAAAGCTACTCGTACTCTTCAACTAATACTAATAATAAATACAAAACATATTGTTAAATTTTCCATGTGTGTTTTTTTTACTTTCTTCGTATTCAATATTAAAAGTAACTGTTTAACTCGGGTGAAAGTCACCCATTTCTGACTCGAACCATTGACCGACATCAAAAAAGGAGGAGATTATTTGTTCCACTATACATATTTTTATGTATGTTTGCCGATTTCTCCGTCAAGTGTGGACCGATTTTAAAAATTATTAATTTATTCGAAAATGTATACTCCTGAGATGGTCCCATTGTCACCAAGTCAGGATCTAATGATGGGGCCCCAGGGAAATCGAGGGCAACCCTCAAATTTTACAGGCACGTATTACGTGTTTCATGTATTTTCTAAAGCTATTCAGGTATTTGCGTCTGGTAGTCATCACTTCATGTTGGTGGGCTGATGATGGAAGGTACAACTCCTCAACGGTTAGGAGTTGGAAGATATTTTTTTGAAATTTTATAGGTATATCTTTCAAGTTATTCAAATGAGCACAAGTCAGGATCTGATGATGGAATCCCAAGGAAATCGAGGGCAACCCTCAAATGTTACAGGCACGCGTGTAGTGATTTCGGTATTTTCTATTATAGCTCGTGTATTTACTTTCGAATATCGCAATTTTGGTGAAGTGGAATTGATGATGAAGACCAGAGATAAATTATGGAACTCCTCAAGGATGTAAAGTATGTCAAAGATTCTGACATGATTCCGTTGAAGTAGCAAGTAATGAAGTGTCAATTGTGAGATCCTTGAGGCATCAACCAGACTCCTCAAATATTATCAGCCCACATATAGCGACTTGGATTTTCTTCTGTAATAATCATTACAGAAGAAAATCCAATTTTTGCATTTGCTTTTGGAAAGCAGTTCATGTGGTAAATTGGAAAGGAAATGTAGACATTTTTATGTACAGTAAGGGAAATTTATGCATGTACCTTTTTATGCCTTATTGTAATAGCAAGAAGAGCGAAAAAGGTACGTGAATACATTTCCCTTACGGTACCTATGTGGCTTGGCGAAGTACTGAATTGAAGTCGGTTTAAACTTTGTTTTAAGTAAATTATTTCTTCGTTCCGTTTTAAAGGGACGTACATGGTAGGCCCACTTTTTTCTTTACAAACATAAATAAAACCCTTATGCGATACGCGGTTTGCGTGCGTTCTTTTTTAAAACGCGAGCAAAGCCGCGCGGGCAGATAGTTTAATATAAAACGGTAGAGTTAAGTTAAAACGTAACTCCCAAACGCCACATTTATTACGAAACTCGTGGAAAGTACTTTAACGAGAGCATTGAACTCCTCATTACGAGGCGAGAAACTTAACTATAATAATTAATTAATATGTGCAGTTAATTAACCGTTATTACAATGCGCTCACTTGATTTCGGATTTTACAAATGGCAAATTAAATTCATAACCACCCGGTTTAAAACAAAATTCGTCTCTCCTGTGGTCAATAGCTAAAGACTAACGTGCATATAAATACTGCTTTTATCGCATAATAATATACAGGGTGGATTTTTTATGAGTATCCAAATTGAAGTATGTTAATCCTTATACAAAATTATAATTTACATGTTTTTAGGGTTCCGTACCTCTAAAGGAAAAAAACGGAACCCTTATAGGATCATTTGTGCGTCTGTCTGTCCGTCTGTCACAGCCGATTTGGCTGCAAAGTGGTTGCTTAGCGCAAGTGCTTGTATTGAAAACCGAGCTAGCGAAGGACTGTTCAAAAGTATAGTCGAGTTCTCCAATATCTATAAAGACAACCTTTTAAAAATATCTATACTCAGTCTTTATTGTTACTGACATAAGACGCATGTGTAGATATTTTTGAAAGGTAGTCTGCATAGATATTGGAGAACTCGACTGTACAATCCTGAGCATATCGAGGCTTTCAAGCACGGCACGAGTCGCTAAACAACTTTGCAGCCAAGCAAACATACAATCGTATACGTGTCTCAAGACGAGAGTCTTTGACCAGTGTGTGTTGCCAGTGATGACATATAGCACGGAAACGTGGTCGCTTACTATGGGCCTCATAAGAAGGCTCAAAGTCACCCAAAGGGCAATGGAGAGGGCTATGCTGGGAGTATCTCTGCGTGATCGCATCAGAAATGAGGCTATCCGCAGCAGAACCAAGGTAACCGATATAGCCCTCCGAATCGCTAAACTTAAGTGGCAGTGGGCGGGGCACATTGCACGTAGAACCGATGGCCGTTGGGGCGGAAAGGTTCTTGAGTGGCGACCACGTACCGGAAGGCGCAGCGTGGGTAGGCCCCCCACAAGGTGGACTGCGATGACCTGGTAAAGGTCGCTGGAGTCCGCCGGATGCGGGTGGCGCAGGACCGGTCATTGTGGCACTCTTTGGGGGAGGCCTATGTTCAGCAGTGGACGTCTTTGGGCTGATATGATGATGATGATGATGAAACATACAATTGTTCACCGCGAGGAGATAGTAAATGTAATGCAAGTCGTATGGTACTTATACGCATTATCAATGGTTATCTCATCCAAATCGAAGCATTTGATAATTATTTAATGTAACTTAATGTTCGCATTTATTAATTATCGCCACGTCTACATTTAGGGTACTCAAATAAGCATAATATTTAACTTTTTTATGTTAGTTACTCACGTTCTTTAGCGAAATGGCAAAGGAATATATTTCTAGAAACTTATCATGGATTTCCGCAAAGTAACGCCTGAAACCATCAATTACTTACTCATAATTGTCTGTTGTCTTTAGGTAGGTACAATACTTTACCGGATACCAAATATCTCTACTAGATCTAAACATTCACATAAAAATGTTGTTTTCTACTTATTAGGGTTCCGTACCTCAAAAGGAAAAAACGGAATCCTTATATTATCACTCGTGCGTCTGTCTGTCCGTCTGTCACAGCCAATTTGCTCTGAAAATACTGGACCGATTGAGTTAAATTGAAATTTGGTAAACATAATATATGTAAATTGGTGACCCAAAGATGTACGCGTAAAGTAAATTAACGAATTCTGAACAAGGGGGCCACTTTTGGGGGGTACCTAAACTGGAAAATTAAAAAAAAGTTTCGCAAACTGTATTGTGTGACAAATCAAATGAAAGGGGTTGTTGTAAGCATCTCAGAAGTTTTTTTTTTATAATTTTAGCAAAAACAGATTTGAAGTAATTTAGGAAAAGAGGACGAAAATTGACCATTCCCCCCACCTTATCTCCGAAACTACTAGGCTTAAAATTCTGAAAAAATATGGAAAATAGTTCCTTGCCTAAAGATTACCTATAAAAAGTTTGAGTACTCAAAGTCACGGGAAAATTCTCAATATTTTTGTGTATTATGTACGCGTGTTGAATACGCACTTGTCCGATTTTTTTATAGGAAATGATTCAGTTGATTTAACACTTTGCGGGTTTGCTTTTGCCTGAACCTTAGTCTTGCTAAGAACTGGCTGAAGGCGAGACGGCATTATATTTGCAGTGAGTGATATTTCGAACTGGTTAGGTTCGATTCAACTTTGTGTTTGGACAATTCATGACATTGCCCATCTAGTGACTTGGCAATGAACACCATCGTGTTTTTTTAATTTATTTTGCAGATAAGCTACACAAGTAGCCTTAAATAACGGACAGTGACGGATAGTAACAAAACCACACTCAATGTCAATCGCATACGTTTAGTAACAAAACCGACAGGTTAGATGTGACTTAAACATATATTAAGTTAACCTTAATCTGCGTTTTTTTTTAATTACCCAGGTACATCCTCATTAATGGGCTGATGGCGGATGCAAATTACGTCTAACTAATGTCGAACGATATACGTATTATGGATGTGACTACAATTGATTTAAAACAGAGAACATAATTGCAAAAAAACTTTATAAAATTTTATTGTTGAAATAAATAATCATATTTTTTTTATATATTTATTTTAAGTTAATTCCTTTTATAGTTCACTGTCCTCTTGTACAGGGAAAATGACCTCGGAAAATCGATTCTGCGTTTTAAGCGTGAAGAGGCATACAGACAGACAGACACACTTTCGCATTTATAATATTAGTATGGATATGGATATCATATAGTCAGGGCATATTGTCGTTGTTTGCTTGCAATCGTTTGACACAATTTTCTCTTACAGTTTACACTATTCTGGTTGTGGTTTGGAATAGCGGTCAGTGCATGTAAACTTTGACGTATTTATATGACAATACTGTCACCTCCAATCATATTCTAATCCCGGTTAATAATACCAGCTTGTGATTTTTGAACTGCCTCAGAACTTAATGTTGTTCAAGCGTATGTATGTAGAAAGTATAATTCTATTTCACGGGCGGCTTGATGGATTTTGACATACGAGGTGTCGTTGGAATGGAATCCAACAGATTCGGTAGCGTGCCTACAGAAGGTCTCTGGGCCAGACCGCACGGCTTGCCTCACTTGATGACGCATACCACAATTCTCGTCCATTAGGGCTTACTCCAGTCTATTACCGCGCAGTAGTCCCGCGTTCATACAACAGCGGACGAAAATAAACAAGTTGCAATAAAAATATGGTGCTAAACGATTTATTGCATTATGTTTGTTCTAGAATTAGAGAAACAGTCTTTCGGTAGTGATCCTTTCTTTTTTTGGGGCCATGACGTATTTGTATTTTTCAGCATTATTATCTTTGATAGCATCTATCCATAGCTCAAATACAAACATACGTAACAACGAATAATTGATTTCTTGGTCTCAAACAAAATAAACAAAACATGAAGTATTTTCACCGTAAAACTATAATGACGTAAAATGACTATCACCAAGACCTTCCGAAGTGTTCGGTTTTGTCATAAGAATATTAAAGTTTGTTACCCTCATCTATGCTATCGTATATCGCGGCCAGGCAGTGCCAATCTGTGGCCTCTCACAGACTGGCGCGGCCTGGCCGCGGCGGTCAATAGTAAACTTGTCATTAGCTGTCAAATTTTCTATTGCCCGCCACCGCAGGCCGCGCCAGTGTGTTGCAGGCCTAAAGCACACTACAAACGGGTGCACCCGTTTGTAGTGTATCATAGAGGCAGAATAGAGGGAGTCACGCACAGATACACACATGAGTGACAATGATGTATGCATAGACAATACCACAAGTGAGAACGAGATACAATGTCAAATCTCAATGTCCCTTAGCGCGTATACGCCAGCCAGACCCCTATTTCACCAACTTGACAATTGTCACCTGACAACGACAATTCTCCGTACAGTGCTGGCTCCACAGGCAACCTAGCGACCACCTTCACTTCTAGAACAAGTAATGTATGGCGAATTGTCAATGTCAGGTGACAATTGTCAAGTTGGTGAAATAGAGGGCCTGGTTATAACCACCTGTCAAAATATTGTACTGAAACTCACGTGACCATCACGTGACCACGACGTCACTCATATAATACGACTAAATTATAAATGACAATAGATGTCAAGAATGTATTAGTCTTAAGATACTTCTTAATTTAGTAAGCTTAATTTACCATCGTCCCTTTCGGGTATACTCTAGAACGACATCTATTATATCCTCTATCTACGGGTGCAATTTGTCACACCAACTTGCAATAGTTGGAAAGAGACAGGCAAACATACATTTCATTCTAACTAAAGAAAGTTGTTGTGACTAATTAGCTAGGCCTTTAGCCAACCTTTTGCAGTGATTTGTCTTCGTCAAAATATATGGTTACAAGGTTAAAAAGTATACAGTAATGGGATTTCATATACTTTCCTGGCCACTGAAACTGTCCAGTATTGAGTTTTAACTTTTTAAATTTGCGTTCATCAGTTACGAGGAACTACTATTTTTTGCTATAGTAAGACGAACATTTTCGAGCATATTGGAGAAAAATGTGTTATCATTATAATGCACATTGTTCTCGCCCATGGGGGTGGCATAGTCACTGCGTGACAAAACCCCTTTACTTAATATAAATGAAGATTTTTTTTTAAAATATGACCGTGCCTGCGCCACCCGCATCCAGCGGACTCTCGCGACATTTACCAGGTCATAAGTCCACTTTGTGGGGGGGTCTAGCCACGCTGCGCATGCCGGTACGTTGTCGCCACTCTAGAACCTTTCCGCCCCAACGGCCATCAGTGCAAAATGTGTTTATTACCTATTTATTATTTAAATATGCACTTACGTTGAAACTGGCGCAATTGCTCCTCTTTCTAAAACTTTGTTTAAGGTTACGTAATTACATACATAACCTTAATCAAAGTTTCTAATCTCCTCATAATAACTTTAGCTTCCTATAATCATAAAAAAATAGGTTAAATGAAGAACCACAATTGATTTCCTAACAGAAATCTTATCCGGCCATGCAATTTTATTGTAACTTTTGTATGTATTGGAATTATTTGGAATGATATTTCACTAATTTGAATAAAGGTACCAGTTGGAACCCGACCGCAGACAGCAGTAGCAGACGCGGTGTCGCGGCGACACGACTGGTTTCTATGTATTTCTATGAAATACCTTTCCTAGCTAGCGACAGCGACACGTCGTCGCCGGGCGTTGCAGTCATAGAAATGCAGTTTTTGTTTACAGTTTAATAAAATGTAAACTATTTTGAATACTAACTGCGTTATCATAGGCATTCAAGAAAGGACCAGAAATATCTTGATCACAGTGACAGGAAAATGACAGCAAAATGGTGGCAAACTGAAAAGAATATGGGTGTGTCGACCAGCTGTGTCTTCTTCTAATGATGTCCTAAGCGGAAACCGTCATATATGCCTTCTTTGCCACTAAGGGGAACTTTGCCCAAAAATCCAACTAAACAAATCTGTTAATGAACCAAAACACAACATATTTATGGCAACCATACTATTTTTAGTAGAAACTATATTATATTTATGACTTTACTTTGAGTCATACTTACATGTCTCTACCATGCCAGGAGTTTGCAGCAAATTGTGGAATGTGAGGTGTATGAACTTGTATGGTGAAGAATGAAAACACCCAGGTAACATTGCCCATCTGTATTGGGTAAAACTTTTCGTAGTTAAGACCAAAGATGTTCAAATGGAACGCCATGTTTGCCCGAAATTTTGGACTGAGTTTCGTGTCAATATCATAAGAGCTATAGTTGCGTCTATAATTCGACATGGGCAATGTTGGCAAAGGTCCAGATCCCGCGATCAAAATCTATAAAAATGTGAAATAGATGTTGATTTAAAAAAAAACTCATCATGTTCACATGATGTTTTTACTACGAAGGATTCGTTAAGCAAAAAAACATAATAACATCCTATCATAGAAAAAATGTGAGATATTCGTGTTATTCCGAAAAAAGCGGGCAAAGTAGGCGTATATGACGGAATACATTATCTCTTTTAGACATACTAAAGTTACCATAACATCTATAAATACATTTATACTGTAGGTAGGTAGACAGTAAGACTCCAAATATAAAAATTGTTAAATTGAATAAATTGGTGTACTCGCTGCTTATTAGCAAAGACAGGGTGGGTCACACTGCACTAAACCGTCTGTCTCCGAATCGCTAAACTTAAGTGGCAGTGGGCGGGGCACATTGCACGTAGAACCGATTGCCATTGGGGCGGAAAGGTCCTCGAGTGGCGATCACGTACCGGAAGGCGCGTTGTGGGTAGGCCCCCCACAAGGTGGACTGATGACCTCTGGTAAACAACTGGTAAAGGTCGCGGGAGTCCGCTGGATGCGGGTGGCGCAGGACCGGTTACTTTGGCACTCTTTGGGGGAAGCCTATGTCCAGCAGTGGACGTCTTTCGGCTGATATGATGATGATGATGAAACCGTCTGTATAATCGTAACAACGTTTTTATTAAAAGTAACTTAGATTACTATTTAATTAGTCATATTTTGTAATTTAGATTGTACCCCAGACTACATTTGTAATCCAAGATACCAAATCGGAACACACCACATAACACAAAAAGAGTGTCATCTACCCCCAGCCGATGCACTGCAACCGCGCTCAAACCGCGTGACGAAATGATAAAAGCAGCGCACTGGCTGAATCGCTCGCATTCGAGACAGCGCGGGCACGCGCCACGATTCGAAAAAAAAAACTATTCCAAATTCAAATTTTCTTTTCAAACAGTGTTCTTTAAAACTACAAACACGTTGCGTTCAAGTGCCAGTGTATACATCGTAGAGACTTTGGCGTGTGACTTGATATTTCATTTTAAAGGTGTGTTCTTTTTTTTTATAGTGCTGTGACTGTGGTGGTGGTTTTATCCTGGATTTTTTTAATCAGGTTAAATTCTAAACATCAGTTCTATGGGTTCCAACTAGATTTTTAGATGTGTCTTGTCAATTCTTTATGTTGATATTATCTCAAGGAAGCTGGAGTTGAAAAATGTGAAATCTTAAGCAACATCGGATCAGTTGATAGAATAATAAACTTAATGACGGTGACACACGGGATGAAACTTTTAGGGTATAAACCCTAAAAGTTTTTATGTAGTTATGTTTTATGTCTTGACATATTGAGCCGTGACATAAGGAATATAAATTTGAGTACCACGTACTTCTTAGTTACATTGTACTTACAAAATAATTGATCATCTTCACACTTAAAAACCAAAAGGTATTTGAACATTGTAACGGTTGCAGCGTTACTATGTTTTTTGAATTAGCTTAGCACTATAATTATTAATGTGGCTGCTCAGTAGAATTATTAACAGTGCTTTGACTTGGTACTGAACTTGGGTCACCCCTAGATTCGAAACAACTTTGCGTAATTGGATATTTATTTACTGGTTAATACTTCGACTATATGAATTATATTTTTTGTAAATGCCGAACATAAAGCTTTCGTTCGTTTTGCACTTACATACAACTTGATAATAAGATATGTATGTCTATGTGGAACAGACGACATCATGTTTATTAGCTAGAGACAGGCCAGGGAAAGATGAGCCTTTTTTTGTATGGCATATTGTTCTATGGCAACAGTAATATCATTGTCAAATGTATCAAACGTCTTAAATTAGAATGATCTCCTAATCTTGATACTTGGTATGGTAACTAAGAAAGTACCTGGTCCATAATGAGTTGCACTGTTTAACGGTAGCCACCGTTTAATTCTCTTAATAAGCAAAAACAGTGCAACTTATTATGGACCAGGTACTTTCTTAGTTACCATACTGCTAATATTATTCGTTATATATTTCTCGTCAACATTTAAATTTTGGAGAGTAGTTTTCATAATTCTTTTTAAATATAATGTAAAATGAACCTAAAGAGTTTTATTTCATAAAACTTTACTTCCTTCTGCTTGACCAGTTGCATTGTGTGAATTGAAGGAAAGTAGGTACTAATTGTTCAAGTATCATTATTATTTTGTGTGTGACTTTTGTGTTGCCACACGCTGTTCTTTTTAATTTGCCGCTATTTTCTAGGCTCATCTTACGTAGCTCTCTCGTAGTACTCTAGTACAGTCACGGACTTTAATTGTTGAACCTTTTAGAGCTCACTCTATACTGGACACTTCATAGCTTAACTATTAAAAAACCAAAATTAGTTGACACCTAAATGGCTCAACAATTAAAGTCCTTGACCGTAGTAGTCACCGTAGTTGGATCCTAATTCCAACAGCCTATGAGACAAAAAAGAAGACATAAATTCAAGTTTAGTCACAACTTTCCTTTGTAGACACTATTTTCATTTAGCGCAGTCTGTGCTGTAATCAAAACCTGTTAGATGATGTAACGCCATTCTTTTCGTATTCATATAAAATTGTACATAAATATTTTGCAATATAGATGTATACGCACCAGTCCCTTAGGCTACATACGATCATGATATTTTTTCCATTGTACTTGATCGCTGTATCAAAATAAAATGAGCCGAGTCAATCTACTGCTTTCATTGAAATGTGAGCATAGCGTGAGTCACCGGGCATTACCCTCTGGAGAAATCGCGTGCAACTCGAGATGTCGGAGATTTCTCATCGATGCAGCGATCGCTCTGGTTCCACTGATTATTATTATGCACTGACAAGTGGCATTCAATATTATTATATATCCCACCAAAAACATAAATGTGAAAATGGGAACCAACTTCAATATTAAGAATATGGTTGTCAACTTCGCCGACAAAAAATGGGTGCCAAGTTCAGTAGATAATCCTAAAATAAAATGTACCTATTCTTAAGAACATACAATTTATTATATTTTAAGGTAGGTACCACAACAATGTTAATTATATAAAAGTATAACTTCTTAAATTTGAACTCGCGAATTATTTACACAAAGCAGATAACTTAGATTAAATTGATGCTCTAGACTTGACTTGGCTAGTTTATCCACCACGGGACCGATGAAAAAAAAAACACTTATGTATAGGTTGGACTATATTTTAATACGTGGGTTTGCCTGCTTTCCTTTGCGCGTTACATTACGCAAGCGAAGCCGCGCGGGCAGCTAGTTAATATAAAGTTAAAGTAAAACAGGTAGTAAGCGCTTACTATGGGCCTCATAAGAAGGCTCCAAGTCGCCCAAAGGGCAATGGAGAGGCTACGTTGGGAGTTTCTCTGCGTGATCGTATCAGAAATGAGGATATCCGCAGCAGAACCAAGGTAACCTATTATAGCCCTCCGAATCGCTAAACTTAAGTGGCAGTGGCCAGGGCACATTACACGTAGAACTGATGGCCGTTGGGGCGAAAAGGTCTCGAGTGGCGACCACGTACCGGAAGGTGCGGCGTGGGTAGGCCCCCCACAAGGTGGACTGATGACATGGTATAAAGGTCGCGGGAGTCCGCTGGATGCGGGTAGCCCAGGACCGGTCACTTTGGCATTCTTGGGGGTGGCCTATGTCCAGCAGTGTGTGTCTTTCGGCTAATATGATGATGATGATGATGATGAAAACAGGTAAAGTTTCTGAGTGTCTATGATTTTCTAGTTTTGTAGGTAATTACGTTTTAATTTACCTAGAGGGACTACCTCCGGAAGCACTTACCCGATTTCAACAATTCTTTTACCTGTAACGTATACAATAGATTTTTCGGATGGACATAAGCTAAATTTTATCCCGCGGGTTTGCCTGCGTTCTTTTTAACACGAAGACGTAGGGGCACCTAGTGAGTAACAAACAAATAATGTTTTCCAATTCCAAGCATAAACTAACACCTACGAATAACTGGCAACTTTCCTAATTTAAATTTGGAACTGTTCCTAAAAGGATGTTCGAATTCCAAACGGCCCATGTGCATAGGCTTAGCAATCACGGACACGGACGACTTTGTCGGACCGTTGAATGTTGCCATAACGACCATCTTCACAAATGAAGCGTTGCCTTTTGAAAACGGAACGTGACTTCCGCTGCTTGCTTCATACCAATAAATAGGCACTCGTATTGTAGCACGTATGTACAGGTCACCTAGAAAGTGGGGTACCACTACTGGACCTTAACGTAAAAGAAATAGAGTCGTAAGTTGGACCACTTTCAAGGCTTAATGAAGGTACAGTCCGTAAGCTCTTAGCTCTTTTTTAATACAATCTTTTTGTTTAATTTCACCTGTCCCGGTGTCTGTAATGAAATCTTGTATGTATGTTAGGAAGAATTTATACAACTACCCAACAAACACTGATAGGCCCAAGGTTACCAGAAGCGCAGGGAAGCTCAAAACAACTTTTTACAGGCTAGTAAAAGCGAAAAAGTCGTTCTTGGGAAATTGTATAAAATTCTACAATAAAATTCCAAAACACATTACCGAACTTACTGACTCTAAATACAAATCTGTCGTAAAACGGACACTTATTTCAAAAGCATATTATAAGATAAACGACTACATCATGGATAGGGATATTTGGCAGCGATAAAATCCTGCACTAGAAATCTGTCGTAAAATAAATAGGCTTTCTACTGTAGCAATGTAATTTTAAAATTTTATAATACTCTGATACTGAAATGATATATTGTATACTGTTTTGAAAAAATGACACCTCGCCGAGTTTTTTACGCCGGTTCTTCTGGAGGCAGAGGTTTACTTTCCGAACCGGTGGTAGTTTATCGACATTCATAGGTGCATGTAATATGCCTAAATTGAAGAATAAATCACTTTGACTTTGACTTTGACTTGCAAGTTAAAGTTTGGGTATAAGTATACAGTAGTTTGGATGACAATTTAATAATATGGTACCATCGAACTGATCTGATGATGGAGACAGAAGGTGGCCATGGGAATTCAGTACTTAACCGACGTAACATCGTTGAGTTTGGGCTCAAAACAGTCTTAATGAGTAATTGATGACGGCACACAGAAAAGTACAGTCGGCAATGGAAGCTTGTACCAAAAATTAAATTTTTCGCAGTAACTTATTTGGGATAAAAACGTAAAAGCAAGAGAAAGAAATATAGACTCGAATACCATTCTTAATACCCACGTTCTGTATTTTTTCTTCTATGGCTACAAAAGTAAAGTAGGCACGTGATAAAATAATAGTTATTTATGATACAAGTGCGGAAAGTAGGTAATTCCCAACGAGTGACGATGACCAAAAACACGACCGTCAGAGTTCGGAATTACCTATCCGCACGTGTATCATACAACATTTTACAACGCATCATGCGAGGAAATTAAAAAATATACATAAAAGGTGAATTTTTAACTGTCATGAAATCTTATTCTTGCACGTGTGTGGGAATATTCATTCCCGCACCGCGCCCCTGTGCGGGCAGAGAGGAGTTACCATGTTTATGTTGAACCATATAAAGGTGCACTTTCAGAGCAAGTGCATTGTAAAGGTATATTACGAGAGGTGGGCATAACGGAATGACAGCGTCATCAGCTCATATGCAATGAAACATAATTGGGGATACCATACCTTACTTACTTACAGAAAAGCGCAGCCATAATAGCACCACTACTTGTTCTTCAGTGGTGTTGTGTTTCTGGTAATTAAGGTGGTGTGATAATTTGCAAGAGCAGTTGGTTGTCAGAGATCCCGTTGATGCGCTGTTTTGACAGTTAAGGACTTGAATTTGGCTCTGGCAACACAACGAATTCTCAAATCAATAAAGGGTGGTCACGTGCTTGTGACTCTTCTAGTCTCAGATTTCCATAAACTATGGCAAACATGCATACGGCCAGGCATTATGCACGTTTGCCAACGTTGACGAATAAAAAAAAAGTAAATTGTTGTAAAACGGTGGCACACATTTACAAGCAATAACGGTCATTAGACTTACCTATAATGAAATAGATTTTGAAAATCTGTCAAAAAAAAAACTGCCAACAGTAAAATATAGTAAAATATGCCTAAACAGTACCTGTGCATAAAAAGCAGCCTGAAATGTAAAACGGTACTTCAAAACACGAGCAAAACTTTTCAAAATGTGCTCACCGAGAACATTAACCTTAAAAGAATTATGTACAGTCCACGTACAGATGTTTAATCTTTACAATTTCGAACCTTACACCATTGTAACAAGGCGAAAAATGGATTTAATTTGGTGTTACTGTACCAAAAAGAAAGGCTAAAGTGTTATAAACTGTTTTATGCACTTACGTCTCTTTATAACACCGCTATAGAAAATGAGATGAGAGCAAAAAACTACGAAGATTGTTGTTAAGAAATAGCACAAGAGACTATTATAGTGGAATGGCTGCACTGCAATTATTTGGAAAGCTACGGCTGATACACAGAAATTAACTATGGAATTCGGCCAATTTTTTACTGAAGTGTTACATTTCTGAGACGGCTAACACTGTAATTTGTTGATGATAAAATCTCCCGTTAAATTACAGTTAAGTAATGTTGCTATGTGTTAAGTACATACGTCAGAGATCTCTTTTAACGTTATTTTATACGGGGTGTAACAAAAACGGTAGTGATCCGTGTAAAATGTAAAAAGAGGCGTGGAGTAGGTACACAGAGTACCTACACTCAATGTCCGATAGAAAAGCAATAAAAAATAACTTTTCTCCAAAATGGTCCGCAAAGTGTACATTAGTCGCTACATATTGGAAGGTAAAGCCGGTCTGGTCTAATCCCAATAATCTAGTTTTCCGTCTGGGTTGGAAGGTCAGATGCCAGTCGCTTTCATAAAACTAGTGCCTACGCCAAATCTTGGGATTAGGTGCCAAAGCGGACCCCAGGTTCGTTTGCTATAGGGAAAAACTCTAGTTGAAGAATTTCATAAAAACGTCTAGAAACAACATCCAATTATAGCTAACCGATTTCCTTTAGTTAAGTCACGTACAGTCAGCATCATAAATATGTATCATCATCATCATCATAATATCAGCCAAAAGACGTCCACTGCTGGTCATAGCATAAACATATGTACACACTTACGAACTTATGTCTAAGTAATGAGGTCATAGAATGTATACATGTAGGTATATGATGCTGACTGTACCTATATTTGCCATTAACACTAAGAAACAAGTAACAGTCTCGTAACTGAAAATTGTAGTATTCTGTCGTACTCACGTTGTGGTGTAAGAAGAAGGAATTTGTCACACGCAAATTTATACACACAATGAAATTATTAAGAAATTGCGCTGATCAACAGTTGTTGAGACTGATTTATCTTGCCCTGTGTCAGTCTATCCTAGATTACTGTATTCTAGTTTGGGGCAGCTGTGGTAAATCATTAATGATAATCTTGGAAAGAGCGCACAGAGCAGTTTTGAAGGTGGCCCTTCGTAGATCCCGACGTTATCCTACTGTAGATCTTTATAACGAAGCTCAAGTACTAAGCATGCGTAAATTATTCTTGTATCGAGCCATCATCTTCACTCATATCCGATACTTACTGCAAAAACTTAATTTGCAAAACGCTTCAAACTATTTGTCTTACCTCGTGTTTATAATCACATCGTGAAAGTCTGTGACATAAAACTCTGCCGACTCGCCGCGGCTAAGACATTAATACGGGAGCTGTTGTTGTCCTGGACTTACGAACAGGCTGAAGAAGCACTGAAGTAAAGGGCTATTTGCATCCTTCCCTCTCCTACATTTACACTACACACACGCTCCTACAATCATTCACTCAATAATACTAACCACCAATCCAACAAATTGCATGTTTTAAAGAATTGTTTATTTTAGTTTTTAAATAGCCGCATGAACTATCGTGTTCGGTCTGTCTCCCACGATACAGGCCTAGTGTGGAAGTCAATGTATCTAAAGAAATTTGTTATTCTATGTTATGGTAACTAAATTATTCTTATTCTATTCTTCTTTCTTAAGTTACTGCGCCAAGGTTCTAAAATGTTCAGATACTCCTAAATTCGAACTGCACGTTTGGTTTTCTATATACGGTCTTGCGGTTTAAGTTATGGTTGAGATTATTTAACGTGGCTGACTTTTTATAAAACTGTAATTAGAATTGGAATCTTCTAACTTGGACGGTAGAGTTGCTTTTTGAATGGACTGCTTTGATGCAATTCGGCCAAATCAAATAATCTCAAGTATAATTATTGCAAGACGCGCACTAATTAGTACTAACTGTACTAGAAACTGCACTACATTTACAGCACAAGAAGATAGCTCATTATGTCTCTAGTCTAGCTCAATGTGTCTGTTATAATAGGCAAATTCTCCTGATTATAATTGGATTTTTACTTGTTACTAGTACAATAACCGGCAATTGCCAGGAAAAATACCAAAATTACATATTTTGGTAGCGCGGGGAAAGGAAAGGGGACGAAGGACCGTGCGGTAGAAGACCGTAGGCCGAAAGGTACCTATTGGTCTGTGAAAGGTAATTAATTTAATGGAAGCCTGCCGTACCTGATGTTCCAAGTTGGGGTTTTCGGGCGGCCGCCAATTGTATTGTATTAAGCTTCAAGGGACACTGGTTACTTTTCTTCTTAAGCGCACAAGTTATTGTTTATCGCGTACTTAGATATAATCGTTTTACTTTATTTCAAACAACAGCAATTTTTCTTGCTAGCGGGTGACATTAGTCTGTGTCATTATTTTAAATTTGGCAGACAGGCCATAGTGCGGATGATATGCGGAAAGGAGTTTGGAAGTGAAAAAGTATGAATGATATGCGTGACAGTGACCAATGGCGGGTGAAAAGAGAAGGCGATAACATTTTTAATTGCTAGTTTTCAGACTAAACAAAACCATACAAGACTTTAAATGACGTAGAACTGTGTCTCGCTCGTACCAACATGCGACATTTAAATAAAAAATCATATCGTCAAAATGAATGACTATCACCTATCACCCATATTTATGTCTAAAGAACCGCGTTAATATCACTTGTATTTTTGAGGTAATGCCTCAATATCTACTAATATTGTCTTTAAAAATGGAATACTAAAATAGAAAGTAAGAGCAAAAAATTACTAATTTACGCAAAAAAATTGCGTGTCAGCTAAAATTCATGATTTAACCAGCTCTGTCAGACGTAAGTTCGGCATGTCATCACGCTACTCGGGCATTATCATGCAATATTTGAGTAATTACACATATATGTATATGACTAGCTTATGCCCTCGACTTCGCCCGTGTAGTATACCTACTCGTTAATTACCTTAAGGGATTATACGCCCTTGGGCGTTTATAGAGGGGAGTCCATGCCCAACACAAAAGGGCTGATCCATCATCATGTCAAAAATGAGGGTTGCCTGGTGAAACCCGATAAATCGCGTAAAAGGTTTTTTGAAAATAGAACCATGCGTAACGAATGCTGAGATCTTATTTCAAAAAGTAATTATTTTGATTTATCAAGTTTTACCAGGCAACCCTCTAGTCATCATCATCATCATCATATTAACCGAAAGACGTCCACTGCTGGACAAAGGCCTCCCCCAAAGAGTGCCACAATGACCGGTCCTGCGCCACCCGCATCAAGCGGACTCCCGCGACCTTTACCAGGTCATCAGTCCACCTAACCTACCCACGCTGCACCTTCCGGCACGTGATCGCCACTCGAGAACCTTTCCGCCCCAACGTCTGTCGGTTCTACGTGCAATGTGCCCCGCCCACTGCCACTTAAGTTTAGCGATTCAGGGGGCTATATCGGGTACCTTGGTTCTGCTGTGGGTAGGATTTCTGATGCGATCACGCAGACAAACTTCCAGCATAAATAAATAAATTGATAAATGGGGTGCCAATCGATTCGAAATTATGCTCCGGGTGACATAGGCTACATTCTGTATGAAAAAGAAAAGTATGATGGCTGTTACATCATAATACAAATAATAGACTGACTTTGAAAAATATATTTTGCTATCATAGCGTGTGGGGATCAAATGAAAGAGGAAAAAATGTAGAGCTCAAATATATAAAAATATTATTCTTAGTTACTTTTCAGTCGTTAGGATAAGGTTTTTTTTTACTTTTTATGCTTGTTAATTTTCTTATGAGTCAAATCATATTTTCCAAAGCGCCTAAACGTCGTTTATGAGCAGAATCAGACTTTAAAGCCTTTGCTGATCCGGTCTTAGCACCGTATATTTAACAACATAAACACTCAATATGTATTGTGTAAAAAGCATCGACTACTAAAAAAATAATGTTTAATAAAACGCTTTACTGTACTATTTGTCAAATTTCGGCATAAGGTTTCATTCTATTGAAATTTTGGTGCATGAATCTCTCACAGAAATTATATGCCTGCTGTCGCTAAATCTCTATGTTAATTTCACCTCATTTTTTTATTTAGTGCTGAGTTAAATTTCTTGCGCATCCAGCTTTGTATCGGAGAAAGTTCCTGAATTCAGTTTTTTCTTTAACACAACCGTCGCGGTACATAAACTTCACGAGCTCGATCGTTAAACCTCTTTTTTTATACGAAAAACCTTTCACAACATAGCGCTATACTGATAAAGTTAAATTGGGTTAGAAACTAAAATGTGGTTTGCTACATTGAACGGACAAAATTGTCATTAAATTTAATTTTTGATTTTGGCAAATCACCGTACTATCTCGGTTGTAAAGTGTTAAGGCCTTCCTTTTTACGTGAGCAAAAATTTACCTATTCCTGGGAAAATGCGTTTGCTCCATTTTCACAGCAGGAGCCGTAGCATGGTTGGCCTTATCACGCGACAAGTGACAAAATAAGAGCATCGTCTCGTTCTATCGAACGGTGACGCACGCTCTATCCTATCACGTATCGCGTGACAAGGCCAACCATGGTACAGGGCCTGAGCTCTTTTGCCTGGGTAACTACTATAAACTCAATAAAAGTACGCATCCCTAGTAGGTCAAGGTATAAGGTACCTGAGGGTAATATTGTCTATATTTAAGCTTTGAAGCTCTGTAAAAAATAAAGTAAGGGCTAGTTGTGGATAAAAAATATACGGTTATTTGAATTAACGAATATACTAGGTATAAAAAAAAGTACAACATAATTTTGGTATTAAAAAGAAACTATTTAAAAAATCCTCTTAACAAAAGTGGTACATGACCATATTTCCGGCACGTGCGGTTATTTTGACCATCTCCAATTTATCTTCTTGCTCGAACTTGAGGATTAGTTTTCGACCGAGCCGAGCCTTCAGTTTATTTCAATCGTAAATATATTTTAATCGTTTTCATTGCAACTTTGAATTTTTTCGCGGCGGTGTTTATTTTTGATCTTTTTGAGATCACTCTTTTGAAGATCATCCTGCCGCCAATTACCACTCTATCGACTTTCTACATCTTAAAAATATAACACTTAACACTATTAGTTAGGTATTCCTTACAAGAACAACACAAAACTTTGCACACAAACCTACTATAACTTATCTTCACGTGTTCACTTCAGTTCACACGTGTCTTTTCGAATTTTGAAAGCATTAGCTTTCAAAATTCAAACAAATATTAGTTTACTTTTTTTTTTGCTAACGGTGTTTTTGATATGTCAAGGGTGCTCAATCACTTAAGCAAATGTGAGACGCAAATGCACATTGGACTAAGATATTGGACAAGTGGAATACCACCCTAAAGCAGGACAGTCCCGATGAAACTTTGCAAGGTTTCCGTAGGCTTTTGACGCTTTTAATTACGGTGCCATCTATCCACACTGTGTTGTACTTTTTTGGGATACAGCGAAGTGACCATATTACCCTCAGGTACCTGAATATATTATACTATTTATTTTCGTACTAATTTATGCAATGGCATGACTTAGAAGTTGCGCGGTGTATTCAATTTAAACATACAGCGATTTATAAATAAATTCAAACATATTAACATATTATAGCGACTTTCATGTACAGTCAGGTGCAGTTAGCACGCGAGTGATGGTCCAAAAATTATCAGCACAAACTCTTGTTGCCTTAATTATAAAAAAGACGTGTCCAGTTTATTTTTAAAGTTTCTTACGCGTGACTTCTGCCTAGCTAGCCGTATTGGCCAGTATCTGAGTGCGAGAGGCACGAATGCTTTACGACCGACATAAACGCAATAAGTAGGTAATGCTATTAGGCCGTTGCTGAAAATACACATGCGCGCGCGTTTACACGTACCTACAGACAAGGAAATTGAAAACAGGTACTTTTGTCACGATGATTGAGAAAGAGGTACGTGTCTCAGTTCCCTTTACCATACTGTTGCGCTTGGCGTGTACAGTACATAGACGATGCCTTAGTCATTGGCAGCCATAGTTCAAGTCTGATTACTCTGTCGTCACCGCATGCGCAAGGTTGGAAAGCGCGGTTTCTTAATCGCGCGCAGATTGCAAGCGCGTGCGTCGAGCCACAGTGAAAATAAAGAAGTAGGTAGGCCATATTCATGTACTTATACAGGGTAAATCGTCGATAACTAGCCACTTAAGGTGTCATTCAGTTGTTAGCCACCATCTTTTTCTCTGATGCCCTATTAGAATTGAGTTTTAAGAAAGGTCTAAATTCCATTAAAATCAAGCGTAAATGTAAATCATGTTGCATATTTGGCGGCACGAAGAATAACTTTTTAATTTGCAAAGAAATTGTGACGTGTCCTGTGTCTGACACGACCGCCCGACGAAAAGAAGTGTAATGTTTTCAGGGTCTATGTGAGATTTTTTATTCAACCAGAAATAATCAACGCCTTAACCGATTTAGAAAACTTTTTTTACTATGCATTTGCACACAGGTTCACATTGCGTTTAGCAATGTTGGTCACATTAGAGTAAATTAAGTTGCGTCATAATAAAATGCTTGATGACAGATATTTCGGAAATAATGCTATATAATTATGTAGAATTCCCTCCACCACCATCATGACCATCTTTATAATTTTGACGTTTCTATTGGCAAATTGAGCTTTTATGCAACGCACTTTTACAACATCCGCACGTTGCATTAATGCTCTACAAATTTTGTGAATATGTGAATTGTAGACATAGTAACTGAAGAAGGTTTTTTAAAAAACAATGATTGTCTATGACAACGATATTCTATAGGTACTATAATATCATAAATAAGAAAAGTCTGTGAGGTTGTAAGTTTGTACGTAGGGGGGTGGACAGCAAAAAAATTGTACATAGTTAAGAGCCTTTTTAATCTAATCTGGGTCGTTCTTCTTTTTTACCGACAATGAACCGAGGTTTTTCTGTTTTTTTGGTTTTTGAACTATCGAAAATTGTGGTTTTGAAGTGCGATTTAAAAAAAAATGCATAGGTTTCTTCATTAGAACTAATTAAAGTTTCCTTTCTGGCCAATATAAATATTTATTTACGGTTGGTTTCTAAAAAAAAACATGTGACAAAGTTGACTCTTTCAGTGGGGACAACATTTTGGTTTACCACTCTGTCACGGCATTCTACGAAAAAAAAAAACATTAAAAAAAATGCTAGTTAGAGAAAGTGAAATATTAAATATCACTAATTAATAAAATAATATGGACGTTCATTCGAACATTATAAAACCGTAAACATCATTACTCAAATGAGATGCCGTAATAAGACGAAGGACAGGCTATTGTCGGTCGAAAAGAAGAACGACCCATCTACGTTTTTTTTTAGTTTCGTAACGACAATTATCCATACATTTTATAGGGATAATTACCGTTACGAAACTGAAAAAAAACTGGACAAGTCCGAGTTCAACTCTATGCGAGTTGAACTCGGACTTGTCCAGTTTTTTTGTGAGGGTTCCGTATATAATACACAAAAATATTGAGAATTTTCCCGTTACTTTGAATATTCAAACTTCTTATAGGTTTTCCTGTAATCTTTAGGCAAGGAACTATATTCCATATTTTTTCAGAATTTTAAGCCTTGTTGTTTCGGAGATAAGGGGGGGGGGGCGAGGGACAATTTTCGTCTTTTTTTCCTAAATTACTTCAAATATGTTTTTGCTAAAATTATTTAAAAAAAACTGAGAATCTGAGATGCTTACAACAACCTCTTTCATTTGATATGTTACACAATACAGTTTGCGAAACTTTTTTTTAAATTTTCTAGTTTATCCCCCTTGTTCAGAATTCATTAATTTGCTTTACGCGTCCATCTTTGGGTCACCAATTTACATATGTTTACCAAATGTCAACTCAATCGGTCCTTAGTTTTGGAGAAAATCGGCTGTGACAGACGGACAGACAGACGCACGAGTGATCCTATAAGGGTTCCGTTTTTTTTTCCTTTTGAGGTACGGAACCCTAAAAAAGTTAAATCGAAGATTAGATTGAAAAGGCTTTTAACTATGTACAATTTTTTTCCTTTCCACCCGGGCCGGGCGGTAATCTTTGGAACTACTCATCCAATCTCAAATATTTTACATAGGCTGTATTTAATCCCGTGGGTCCGCCTGGGTTCTTTTTGATACCTATGCGAGCGGGAGCTGTACAAACGCCAACACAGTTTACTTGACCATTCGTAACGTGACCCTTATAACAATGCATATAAAGTGCACGGATGGGTACTTGGGTAGTTCTGTGTTGGCGATGGTACAATGGGGTAACGAGAATGTGTTGAGGCCGGGCAATTTTGTTTGTAATAAGTTTTGTTTTGTTTTAGTACCTGCTTATCATTTATATAAATATATACCTAATCATGAAATAAAGTATGGGATACCTGCTTATATAATTAAGTAATTATAACAGAAATTGTATTTTAGTACAACGTAAGCCTTACTATAAGTCATTGAAGAACGTTAGCCACTGGATGGAACCAAATTATTCTATCGTCATCAATATTATTACAGTACAAAGTTGTTGGTGCAGGTGCTGGTGCTGCCAATTGGGAATGGATGAAAATTTTAGAAATGCCTGGTTATTTTTTTGGTGATAGGAATAACCTTCCTTAGCACCAGAAAAAACTTTCAGATTTTTCAGCTGCGTCGATTTTTTTTGAAAAATATGAACAGTTACCTCACTTACGTTTTGGGTCAGTTACGGCACCTTCCTCGATCGGTCTCATATTACAAAAAATATATTCAATATGTGTGGTAAACTGACACTGGGATATCATTATATTGACACTTGCAGCAGCTATATTGGTCATTACCAGTGTTAGTTTACAGATATTTAAGATAGTTTTTTGTAATATGAGACAGATCAAGGAAAGTGTCTATTTACCGTTCTTGACCCAAAACGTAAATGAGGAAACTGTTTATATTGTTCAAAAATAATTGGCGACAATTATTAGCTGCGAAGCTGAAAAATCTATTTTCTGGTGCTAAGGAAGGTTATTCCTTTCACCAAAAAAAAAACAGGCATTTCTAAAATTTTCATCCATTCCCCATTGTTGATTATGAAGCAACTCACTCACCAATAAACTGGACCGTCTCTTCAATAATTGCATACGATTAATTTTCGGCCTCCGTAAATATGACCACGTTTCCTTCTACCGCCGCCAACTTAACTAGAACTAACTTTCGCCGTCTTATGTCCCTTAGATTACTTTGTACCCTTTTTTCAACCCTGTCTGAGCCTTCTGCTCCAGGATACCTCAAAAATAAATTTATTTTCGATACCCCTCACCCAGGCACAAGCCTCAAGCAAGTTTGCTTTCAAGCGGATGCTGCGTTCCATCCACATAATGATAGTATATATTAAATATGTAGTAGCTACCTAGTATATATTTTTGTATGTAGCTTATTTTTATTTATTTATGTATGTCTACACTATTCGCCTTATTGCAATGGAATAAGGTGCAAAAGTGTGAACGTATTTTTGCGTCGACTGTACCTAATACATTTGTTTTTTCTTTCTCGTTACGTATATTCGTAACAGGAATTATCATATTTTTTTCTTTGTACCTTGTATAAGTCTCTGTTTAGCCCAATGGTTAGCTGTTAGAGAATGCTGTCAAGGCTTTTGCACGCCAAAAGAAATGTCTTCTGTTATTCTCGTATTCAATATAATATAATAATATCTTGAACGACGCTGTCTATATTTATTACTATATCCTTCTGAAGCCGTCTCCGGCACAACCTTCTATATACGTATAAACAAAATTTGTTTATAAATACACACTTACAGTTGAAGTTAACAAAGACCAAGTTATGGTAATTAAGAAACTAGTTCTGTAGAAGTCTCATCACTAGCAGATGCAGGGAAGGTCAAGCTCCCCCACGCGCCCATGTATTTGAGTTCATACTAAAATCTAACCTCATCCGTGTTACCCCAAACCAAAATCCTGATGCTAGGTGTCTCCATTTCAGGTCCAACAGAAGCCAAGATGACTCTGGAGCAGCCCGCTGGTGAGATGTGGCAGAAGATTCGCGAGGAGTTGAATGAAAACCAAGACACCAAGGATGCTGATCTGGCCCACATCAAGGAGTGGCTTAAGCAGGAACCCCATCTACCTGATGAGTTTGGTAAGGATGTCTACCTACTCAGATACAAATACATTATACGATTATTTTGCTTGAAATGTGGTACAGAAGATGGATATGGGTCAACTCAGCCCACACTTCATTCAGCCCGTGGGCCGAAATGCCCACTACGAAATTTATTTATATTTCCGTCTGTCTGTCTGTCTAATTCGCCAAAGCTGTGTGTGGTAACGGAGTGGTGTGCGATAAAAATCCACCATTGGGAAGAGATCAGTGAGCGTGCTTTTGGTGGATTTTTCCTCACATCGCACCACTATCTCACTCATTTCTTGGGGATACTCACCCTAAATTGGACCTTTTGGGTTAACACATGTAGGTGCTCCTATGTCAAATATCAAGAACAGAAACTTCATTGCACTGTAACAATTTACAAATAAAAAGGCTGGCAAACTTGATGCTACAAGGCATTCTCTACCTTTAGGGCAAACCAAAAATAACCATCATTGGTGCGGGATAATCAAAAGGACAAATTATTAGAATGTTATGTAAATAAATTTCATATTTACTTAGGATCTTTGTCCGACCGGACCTTTGTGGACCGGTTAATTTGGAACTCTCTGGGGGAGGCCTATGTCCAGCATTGGACGTCTTTCGGCTGATATGATGATGATGATAGGCTCTTTGTAACCCGCCAACATGTATCTACAGACGACCAGCGTATAATGACCTTCCTGCGCGGCTGCAAGTTCTCACTGGAAAAGACCAAGCGTAAATTGGACATGTACTTCACTATGCGCGCTGCGGTACCCGAGTTCTTCACTGACCGTGACGTCACGCGCCCTGAGCTTCAGGAGATCCTCAACATCGTGTAAGTCCATTTTTTATGTTTCGCTGTTGACTAGTTGTTGACCTACCAGTGTTTGACGCTCAATAGCTGGCAGCTACAGTCTTATAATGATAGTTATTATTATTATGTCGTATCGTATGGCTTCATTTTCATAAAAATAACACATCACATTAATAATAACTCAAGAACCGAAATCATTGCATTTAAGCAGAGCCGATTTAAAAGTTCCACTTAATGAGATTTCCTCTCGGTATCATCAGCGCGACTGTCCACCACTTCTACAATTGCACCATAGACGTATCTTATGACTTTAAATATAAAATAATGTGTTTTCCACTTAAGTAATTTATATAATAAGTGGCAGAAACACTAGGTTGTATCATTACAATCTTCGTACCTAATAGATGTTGTTATGGTATTTCCGAGAAAAATAAGTTGGTACTTAGGACGTAGTACCTACGTACCTAATGGACGTAAGTCCGTTTAAAATATGTTTTAATTTTAGAGCCACAAATAGGTAAACATAATGATGCGAAATAAAAAATTACTTTTGAATATGAATGCCAGCCAGAAGATTTAGAAAATATTTTAACATTATTTAGCAGTTAACACCAGTGCTCGACGCCCAATAAATAGTTGGCAGTTGGCACCTTCAATATTCATTGAAAGCAATTTTAAAGGTGGACCACTTGGTGTCAATTATTGGAATTACGGTGGCAAACATTGGAACGTTTACCTTATTATGTGCTCAAGAGTCCCCAGGAAGCTTGGCTCCATACAAACGTAGTTTGGTTCTCATTTTAAAAAGGCATGGCCGCAAGAACATGAAACTTTGTATACACAATGGGATCTGCCATTTTTAGGTCGGAAACTAGTTTCTGTTGCTAGAAATTATAGTAGAAAAAAATTGATACGGCAGAAGTTTTTCGCACTAAACTTCTTTTCTCTCTCTATTTGTTTTAAAATCAGAATCAAACTACTTTTGTATGGGGAGCCGATGTGTGACGAGCGTCCTGGTGACTTTTAAGACGAATCTACTGAATAAGAATTTCTATAGTAAACAATAATTAAAAGAGTCACAGGAAATGGTTCAAACATGTGTATGAAACGATATAAAAACACGGGGTACCCAGTTGCTAGCACAAGGTAGCACCCAATTAGATATGTTGTCTATACGAAATTCCGCGTTTAAAAATGGCCACCAGATCTGACAGCTAACGTTTTCATTGACGACTTGAAACTGAGGCAAGTTGTGCCAATTGACTCAATTTTAGTGTGCCATTTTTCAAACGCGTATAACCTATCTACCTCTTTCTTAATATTACATCATTGGTAGCACCAATACTTTAGTGGTAACAGCTGGGATATGCCTATAATAAATATCTAATTGAACATGATTATTAAAGTTAACTTTTTTATTTTACAGGCAAATGCCGCCTTTGCCTGGTCTAACTCCTGAAGGTCGCCGCGTAGTCCTCATGAGAGGTAAGGAATCAAGAGTGTATGTATGTGAGTCAGAACCAAACTGAGTGAGTGTATGTGGGATGCCATGATTTAGGGGCAATACTTAGTCAAATAACCCGCCCCGTGTCATTCTAGGTGCAAAGGGGTCACACTCGCCCAATTACCGCGTTGAATCGCGATCGACAACCTTTGCAACAGGAATGACCCGGAATGAGAGTTATGCCCAAACGCAAACGGCGCCCAATTTCCACCAAAAATGTTCTGGCCTCTGTGCACCAGCAACCCCATGTTCACCGCAAGCGAGAAAAATTAATAATTCACCAATGCCGAGTGGGTATTTGTACCGCTTTCTGAGTGCAGCCGCCTCGGCGTCAGCTACCGGTGCCTCGATGGTGGGACCAAGGTACGAGGCAACGTAAGAGCTCACACTAGTGGCATGGCATCCCATTATTTGTATTGACATGATGGAGCGAGCTTGGGAGTATATAGGGGAGGGCAAATCCACAAAAGATCCCACTGGGTCGAAGTGTATCCGAAAGGGCCCTCAACTAGATAAGATAAGATAAGGCATTGACATTTGATAAACGTTGAATCCCTCTCCGACCAGTGCCTAGCAGTAGAACGCCTGACGATTGTGACCTTGACTAGTTCATCCTTTCTCGCTCAGGTATAGACAAGGACATCCAAACCCCGAACGTGGCAGATGCCTTCAAGCTAGCCCTAATGTTGGGAGACGTAAGACTGAATGAAGAGAAGGAGGGGGTGGCTGGAGACGTGTACATCCTCGATGCCTCCGTGGCCACGCCCACACACTTCGCGAAGTTCACGCCGACACTTGTTAAGAAGTTCCTAGTGTGTGTACAGGTGAGAATGTGTTCACTATACTAATAATAACGGGCAAACTCACATACTTAATTGTCACTATTACCTCTCCCAGAGTCCTTTGATCAGCAGTGGGACGTATATAGGCTGATGACGAATAAGACATGTTTCGAAGTTTTCGAACCATTCGCGGCAGTTCTTATAAAGGATGAATGTTCTGGATCTGGAGGCCGTATCACCCCGCACTCCTGAAGAACTCTCGAACTGTTCAAAACATGTCGCCCCAAGTGACAATTTATATTAAGCTTACAAGTCTTATATTATAATAATTGTAATCGACTCACGAAAGTACTCACCATTTTCATGAAATTCAATATTTTGAACCTAGGTGAAATTATTACAGTTTATATAGTGTTTATGTTTATTGAACCCCGTAAAGCTTCCCGGTTACACAATCAATATGATGCATATTTACCTACATTCCATCTTAGACATTGGTCCCACCGCGAGCGAGTAAGCTATGAGCTATCAGCTATTTTCTAGCTCAAGAAACGAACAAAAGATAATCGCTTTCGTGTAAATAAAAGAGAGAGTTATATATTTATAGTTTATAGCTGGCTGTTCACACCGCCGGCGATGAACTATAAATTTATTTACACTTGAGCTATTATCTTTTGTTCGTTTCTTGGGCGAGTAATCGCCGATAGCTTATAGTCTGTAGCCGGCGGTGGGACCAGTGCCTTAGTTTACTGAGGTACTTAATTCACTTGCAAATACTTCACTTGCTGACTCACTCTTTCGCTTATACACACAATTCAAAGACCTTAGTTTTTAGTCTTAAACATCTGTAAAATCAGATAAAATAGTGTTGAATTTAATGTATCTCTATCTGCAACTTTGACTATTGACTATACATTTTAACCATTGAAGTTACAAAAATCATCCAAGTTGTCCTAGGAGTTTGGGACACCTTTTATTTTAGTTAATATGTTACAGGAAGCCTACCCAGTGAAGTTGAAGGAAGTCCATGTGATCAACGTCTCGCCCCTCGTCGACAAGATCGTCAACTTTGTCAAACCTTTCATCAAGGAAAAGATCAGAGATAGGGTATGTTTTTGAAAAAAATATTTACATATGAAGCCATAATATAATAGGTTCCTGTCAAAAATATCATTTTTGGTACAAGCGTTTATTGCCGACTGTAGGCACAGTCATCAAATACTCATTGAGAGAGAAATCTTGTTTCATTAAGAAGTTTTAAAAATGTACCTTAATTACGTATCGTTTCAAAATTAGATTTATATTTTATAAGTGAGAAGATGCAACTTTACGAATTACACGTGCTTCGTAAATATATAAAGAGGGTACCTACCGTTAGCAACTTCAATTTTATAAAAGTGTCTTTAGAAGATGTTCTTTGCGAGATATTGGTAAATATTGGTAGTATTCTAATATATGTTCGTATTCCCACAGATTTTCCTCCATTCCGATGTCAACGAACTCTACAAGTATGTCCCCAAGGATATGCTTCCCGCAGAATACGGTGGCAACTGCGGTTCCATGAATGATTTACACAGTAAGTTTAGTTTCATTATACTTTCGATTAGATTTTACAATAAGGTAAGCTAAGATAAGATAATTTATTTCATGATAAGAAATTACAGTATAAATTCGCATGTACATGTCAAAACTATAATAATTTATACCATGATCGTCAAAAACAAAGAACATAATAATAATAATATTAACACAATGTCAACAATGACAACATACACAATAACAAGCAATTACAAAAACAAATATAGGTATCTCCTGTTAGGTATCCTCATTCAATTTAAAATAATGTCCATGTGAAAATATAAATTAATGTTAAATCAGTTGAATACAATTTTAAGCTAGTAATAAATATTATTAACATGTCAAGTCGAGACTCGAGATCTATTAACTATTAACTGACTTCCAGTGGGAGCCGCCACGAAATAAAATACTAATACACAAATAAAGTACATAGAAATATATATTTATAAATATAATATATATATACAGGAAAATAGGCAAATGAAACACTAAAAATCAACGATTCTGCTAGCAAACAACTTACGTAATGACTTTTTAAAAGTGAATCTCGTCGAGCGGGGCGCGTCTGATTTTAGCGAGTAATCTTTTCGAGAGGCAAGCAACTTGAATGGTAAACGAGTGAGACATGAAACCAGTTCGGTGAAGTGAAGAAACCTGAAGAGCGAAACTGACGGATCCAACCCACACCATGGTACTGAAACAAACTTTTGAGATAGTCGGGAGATTTAGAGTCCTTGAGAATGGAATAAAAATTAAATAGACATATTAACTTTCATAGCAATAGGTGCATGACTCATTGCCAGATAATAACAATGCTGCGCTGACGTAAATCGCAAAATAATGAAGATGTTTTTTTCCAAAAGATTTATTTTACTTGTTTTCAAACTTCATTAATTAATTACGACGTACTGACTCCCATTTAACTTGACAAGTATTACCTACGTTTTTCACCAGGACAAGCCATACCTACCTACTCATTGCCAGCTACGTCTACATGACATGACCATTTCGTGACTTGTCCTTTGTTTTCTGTTTGTTGTTTTGCGTGTCACGAATAAATGTTTTTCTATTCTTACTCTATATTACGTCTCTCGATTTCTGTCAATAGTTTTAGACATTTTTTATTTACACGTTTGCGTAGTTCATTAGAAGTATGCATCATTTCAGCTTACGCCAGCAGGGCAATAGTGTATCGTTTCGAACGAGCATTAGGACCATTTTAATGTAGGATGATGAAAGAAAGTAGCTATCGAAATTAATAGTCCTGTTAGCCAAAAACTACATTCATTAATTGTCCTCAGATTCGTGGGTGAAGAAACTAGACGAGTACAAAGGCTGGTTCGCGGAGCACGAGAATATCAAGGCTGATGAGTCCCTCCGACCTGGCAAGCCCACCAACTATGACGAGCTCTTCGGCATCGACGGATCCTTCCGTCAACTCGTCATCGACTGATCCACAGCAATAGATCAGTAGATTTGGCAATGACCCTGGAACTGATGTTATCAACAGTCCCTAAAACTTCTCAAAGGATCTCATCATCATCCTCCTCCTAGTGTATTCCCGGTTCTTAAAGGCAGGAGCCTAACCTTCCTACTACTTTTAGAATGTCTATGCTTCTTCATTAAAAAATTCCAATTTGAAACTCAATTCTAGAAGGGTTGTTGCCAGTCGTGTTTAGATATATAATTAAAAAACTCGGCAAAATTAAAAAGACGGCTTCATTGATAAAAATCGCTCGGTTCACGTCTTTTCAATTTAGCAGTGTATCAGCGTCTCTCTACTGTCGCTTGACTCAGTTACCATTTAGATTTGGTGCTCTTGTATATGGACCAAATATTTTGTGGACCAAAGCTTAAGGTCCTTGCTCAATGTTTGCGGTGATATGTTTAATGTTTGCTTTGAATATTTTTTGGTCCAAGCCAATAAATAAATACTCTTTTTTATTTGTGTGTTTTTTTATCATTCCATCTTTATCAAGCACTTTTTTCAGGAGTAAGAGGCTCTACTTAAATAAATGTTCCCCTTTGTACTAAAATAAAGATAATTCTTAAGTTCAATGCAGTTGGATATGAAGATAAACACGTTGTTAATGTTCACCAAATAAGTATTTTATAAACCTAGTTGTGTAACTCCGATAATTGTATCAGTTTGTGTAAACGTAACACTGAAATAGATTAATAGGATTTTAGTTTTTATTTGGTCATTTTTGGGGCAATATTTTGATTTGCTTTCTGTTTTCAATCCTTATCCTTTGATGTGATTAGAGCTCAAATCATCCAAGATCGGGATCCGGCATAATAATTCGCGTTCACTTATCTTTCTCTCACTCCTTTAAGAAATGGGTTATAAAGAGACAGATATATAGGTCACGGAATATTGGGCCGTACAATTAACTGGATCCCAAGATCGTACACGAAGAACTTATATGAGAGAATATCTTATTAGTTATTACAAAAGAGACGCATTACGTCGGTCGTTTTATGCGGAGACATTTAACTTAATTGCTCGGTCAATCGGTTACTTACTCTAAATGCGTTGGTAATGCATCCCGTTCTTAATGAATCATCATCATCATCATATCAGACCAAAGACGTCCACTGCTGGACATAGGCCTCCCCCAAAGAGTGCCACAATGACCGGTCCTGCGCCACCCGCATCCAGCGGACTCCAGCGAACTTTACCAGGTCATCAGTCCACCTTGTGGGGGGCCTACCCACGCTGTGCCTTGAATACTTATGTCGTAGTATATTAATACTAACGCCGACAAGAAGGGGCTGCCGCGCGTCGCCGACTCCGTCGAGGTAACACGACTCGGAGGGACAACATTGAAATGCATACACATAAGCGTATCAAGTCGGTCATTTGCAGAAAAAGGCATTCTCAGCCTAAATTCCATCTTGATTGTGAGTTTTGTATTTACGGCTGCAATAGAGGTATACTTTTTAATACAAGTGACTATACATACACTGATTTGTCTACTCTGAATTTTGAAATATTAAGTTGTACCTACCTATGCAGAATCGAAAAAAATTTAAATGTTCTTGGCGCAATCCGTTGCATGGATATTCAAATGAAGGAAAGCCATCCCAAGATATGGCGCAAGCACTAGTTTTTCGAAAGCGACTGTCATCTGTCTTTCCAACCTAGACGTGATTAGACTGGTTTCTTGACGATGTTTTCCTTCACCGAAATGCTACTGTTAAATATCAATGTGTATATGTAGGTATGTGTGATATTTCGTAGACAAGTTTTTTGAAAATATCCCACTCTGGTACGAGCTTAATTGGTGGAATTGGAGCGCTCGGTTATTACAGTCGCTGCAATATAAATTCAATGGCCTTATAATATGCCTTCTTTTTATTCGTCGGTTCCTTAAAGCAGAGAGTTGTGACCACCGGGATGACAGTTCTTGACCTCATAACCCCTCTATTTTGGGCTCAATATTAGCGCCTTGGACACTGACGAACGTGGCATCGCGGAATGCATCAGTCCATCGTGTCCATCGCACTCTGCATCTACATCTACTCGTCTACCCTTCAACGCAGCCATCCATTATCATCTCCTCCAAGCTGGATTGGTCTCGGCGGGCCACGTATTAGCCAAGAATGTCATGATTCTCTGAGAGCATGTAGTAGGTACCTATGCCTAATATGTACCTACCTACCCTAAAATTCAGTACAAAAAATTACACTGAGACTGCTCCGTTTTGTCATTCAATGGAAATAAACTGTACGAAACTGTAAAAAAAAATGAGAAGTGTGTTGTGGTAGAATAATCTGGAGAAAAAGCAAGGGATAATTTCTGACACGACCACTCACGCGGTTTGACATTTTAAGATACTGTATGGTGAAGGGAGCCCGTGGTTTCGGGTTAAAAAAGTCCTCTCCCTCTTGCTTCTACCCCCACTTTCTTCCCGTTGGTATCGTAAAAGTCGACTAAGCAACGACAACACTGCAATATGACATTGTTTACATCTTTAAACTGACAATTTTATTACTAGCAGAGGCACTGAAAATTAAATTTCACGTGATCAGCCTATGTGCAAACATATAATTATGTATTTACGTCGACTGTACTCACATTGCAGTGTACTTACATTATTTCAACTATGGTTGCAATTTGCACGCAATTAGCCAATGATTCGGAACTCATCGTCGCAAGCGCAACCGGATGGCCCGTGAAGTGAAGTAGAGCGTGGAAGAATTAGGATACAACACGAACTATTTGGATTGCGAGAACCCTAAACTTGGCTAATTAAAAAAACTGCGGTCAAGCCTCGATTCCGCTGTATAGATAAAGCACAATAAATTGCGCTCAAAAAATCCAAAAAAGTGTCTAAAAAAAGGTATGCATTTAAAGAAACACTGCCAATTTTAAGGCAGATATCAATGACCCTTAATAGTCATTATCACTAAAGCGATTTCCTGATTTGGCTGGGCGGGATCGGCATGCGGTATGTTGTACTTTGCTGTGAGCTTACTCTCTTATCGGTACACTATCTGTTTTATATTTGTGCAGTAGTAAGTTACTACTGCACGCTGTGTACTGGATTTCGAAAGTGAAGATGTGGAGAAAAAGTTTGTTGAATTAAAAAAAAGGTTGCTACAGATTATAGACCTACTCCTCTTCTTTTTAATGAGGAAATGAAGACTTTCTTGATCGAAGAATACATGGACAAAAAGCCGGCGTTTCATACAAAGAGGGATGCTCTATATAGAGCACGCCATGCTGCCTCGGGAAATTCAAGTTTTCAAACGTGTGAAGATGTTACAATCCCAGATAATATGGATTAAAATTTTCTGTGCATCCAAGTCCGCAATGTTGCAGTCCCCTCAATGCCGAGAATATTTTTTCCGGGCGATAACTTGTAAGGTGCTTCAGAGAGTTGTCTTATGTAGCTGAAGCACGGTTAGCGAGTTGACCTACACCCTCCCAAATACGTAGCTTTTTTTTGTTTTTGTAATTTCCTCCCGTTTGATTATATTATCCTATACTATCGAGCAATATTTGTATATATATTTGCAGAGTCCGAGCTAGCAGACTTCGTGAAGCTATTTTTATGTGCCGTGTTGTAGAAAGACTAAACTAGCCTCCTTTAATAAAATACTATTTAATAAGTTAACTAAAATACTGGCCATAAATAAATTACTTGTGATCGTCTAGTTCAAGAAATACGAATAGGACCCTCTACGTTGTGTTAAAAAATCTTGTCGTAAAACGAATCGTAAGAATAATAATGTCAAATTATGTTTCAATTGAAACCTCGACAAACGCAACAAATAATTGCATGTAAATAACATTCGTAATAAATAAAACGAATGTAAATAAAATTGGAAATTAAATAAACCGCAAATGTAGTTTAATCAACGCATTAAATAATGCGTTAAAAATAAAAGTTAAAAATCATCCGTAATTGCGGATTATGATTATAAAATTTTATAATCATAATCCGCAAAACCAAATTAAAACGCGTGAAAGATAATTTCAGTAATCGCAAATATTACTGTAAAATTATAATCCGTAAATAAATTTAATTGTCCGTAAATTAAGTCAAAGGGTAAAATAACCCGTAATAAATATCCGTAATAAGTAATTAATTAAATCCGCAACAACGTGAACATTAAAAATTCAAATCAAAAATAATAGTCAACTACATAAGTGAACATGCAACTCACCCCACCTGCATCAGCTCGAACAACGATAATTGATTTAATTATTTAATTACAATATTTAAATTAATATTTTCTAATATTTTACATACTTATATTTCTACTTAAGAACTAACTAAATTATACCCTAAGTACGCTCCTTCCCGATGAAATACAACGACGACCTGAAAAACCCGACTGCAAAGGACCTTAGGAATTCAGACCTTAGGTCTTGAAAATGGGGCATATACCTATTGTTAAATTTGATTAATCCAGAGACTCCCAACCATACCTACATCTCTGGCCATCCAACGAAGCCGTCAAGATTCAACCTATCCTCCCTTATTATTTATTTGATTCAAACCATCCCACCTAAACATTCATCATCATACACGATTCTTAAGAGTACTTTCAAAATGTACTTTACGCAGATTGCCAATTTAACTAGTTTATAAATAAATTATAATAAATTATGCAAAGCTTAGCCGCGCTGCTGATTTTACGCAGTCCCTATAACGTTCGTGCAGCCGCGTATTTGTGACAAATATAGTGATTGTTGTCGATTATGTACAAGGTGCTCTGAATACCATTTATATTCTAAAACATCCACTGTACTGTCTGCCCCTTAAATTGGCCTGCAGTGTCACTCTACTTCCACTAATCAGCGCAGATGCCGAAGGTCCGTATAATCGAATGAGTTACATCCCAGAACAAACAGAGCGAAATGTTGCAGACATATAAATAACTCAGGCCTTGCTTGAGTGCCCTACGTGTATGTGAAAAGTTTCCAACTTCTAAGAAATTGACTCGTCAGATTCCTTAGGTGAAAACTAGATTCAACTCCGGCAATCCAGGATCTAGTATCAGCCAAACGCCTTGCATTGAGTGTACCTAGTGCATGTATTCAAATTCGACTAAACTCGTGGTGTGTTTATGAGTGATATGTTTGTGTAAGTGTGTGTGTAGTTAATGCGTGTCCAATGTAGTCGGGCTAGGCCACATAATACAATGGGTGTGTAATAGAGTTTTTTATTGTAAGTTCGCTATCTTATCACAAATAATAGGATCAAAAGCCCTTAAAAGCGTAACACTACAATGTCTCGGAAATGTTGAATAGAGCCGGTTATAAAATTAAGATGTATGTTATTTTAGCTTTCTTCAAATTTCAGTAACATTGCAATGCCATTATTTGTTCAATTCATGCATTTTTTTAATTTAAAGTTGTATTTCAAGACAACATTTAGTATATTCTTTGATTCACTCATACCAGAAATAGTACAAAATAATATTATAATGGAGAATAATACTGGTCCTATGACCCCTTATCTTCGAATGTACGTCTCAGCAGACCAGTTGATTTGCAGAAAAGAATTAACTGAACCTATAATTTATTACGCCTTGGAAAACACTACTACAATTTAACACGCAGAACCATTCAGCTATCTCCCGTTGTGATGACCTACAAATGAAATCTAGACCAACATAAACCATTTTTCACTTAAATCTATAAGTACAATACTATATTATCTTACGTGAACACTGATTCTAATTCTAACGTTTATAATTCAAATCAAACACTAAATATTAACACTCACATTATAGTCAATTGTCTTAAACTATACGTTCTAGATTTAAAAACCTCTTATCTGTCTTTAAAAATGTCCTAACTGGTATTGTTCAAAACAAAACGGATCACTAGTCATTAATCAAACACTTTTAACATATAACACTTTGAAACGCGCACGCGAGATTAAATATCACAATCAATACATAATTAATTTTAAAACAATTCGCATGCTTGCAATGGAGCACCTACCGCTCCGAACCCGAAAATCACACTCCCGTCAGTTTTTTTCTAAACCCCCGAATATCATTGCACAATTACTACTTTCCTATTCAAAAGACGTAAACATTGACCCATTTATATTAACTTAAGACATTTTGACCTAAATAATGATAATCTCACTATAGGTCTAGAAGAGACGTATGTGCCTTGATATTGTTACTAACATAAGTTCTTTTTGAAACTACTTAATGCCCTTAAAAGTTGAAAGCCACGCAAAAAATTGTATTCCAACAAATGAACACATTTGTCCCACTTGACGTAACTCAATGGCTCTTTAGAAAAATATTAAAACCAATAAATCCCTTTTATGACTCCAGTATGACACCAAGTTTGGTTTAAAAGAATTTGGAATAGGAAACATTTGTTTTAATTTTAGGTACTTGTTACCCAAGTGAATTTCGGAGAACTACGCCGTGAGAACGGTTTTTTCTAATTTAGGTACCTATTTTAAATATAATCATCGGGTATGTAACACTGTAGTTACAGTGTACCGTGTGCTGTAATATATAAAGTGATTTAGAAATATTTGCAATTACGTTTCGGAAACGAATAAAAATAGAGTTGGCGCCTACAATTTATCTGCTTTGTGTAAGGATGACATGTATATAATGCTTTATAGCATTAAGTCCGTACCATAAGTTCTATTGCTGTGCAATAAAGAAAATATTAATGAATAACTTCAACAAGTTAATTGAAGATGAAGGATACGATGCTTAATCTAATGGGTGTCTAAAAGTGCACTGTGTCGATTAAAAATAACTTGCGGTGCTCTTATTGAGACATCCGTTATTAGAAAAGAGTTTTCATTACAGGATTTGAAAATAAACGTATAAATCTTGGTTCATGTGTCATTTTCGGGTGAGTATTGCTGCTGATAATCCGTTATAATTGTAATGAAATTGTTCGTTACACCCATCCATCTGTATTGACAAAATTATATCCCCATTTTCATGTCTTCTTCCAATATCAGAACGGCGGAGACCAGAAAAGGAGTTTATGTCCACATATATATGTTATTGATAATTATAGCGGGCAAGGATTTCTAGAAAACACTGGGTCTGTGAGCTGTAGAAATCGAGAGCCTAAAATATACCATTTTTTTTTTGAAAACTGATTTAACAAAAAAATCTATACAGGGTGTTTGGTAAAGCGTGTGCCATATGGCTAGGGTGTGTAGGTGGGGTCCCTTGCAACACGATTTGGGTCAAATAATAACTTTTCCGCATGAGGTGAATTTATGAAAGTAAAAATAACAGAATTTCCCAAAATTTTACCATTTTACTTACCGTTGAGGTTGTCGATATTTTTCACTGTAATGCACACTTTGTCGACACATAACTTTTTTTTCTTTCTCTATGAACTGAAATAAGATCTCGAAAGATTACAAATGTCTTTAAGATATCTCTAACACAATGCTAAAGTAAAAAAAAGTTAGGTAAGTAAAATAATACATTTTGGAAAAGTCCTTTTTTTACTTTAATAAATTCACCGTATGCGGGAAGGTTATTAGTTGGCCCAAATCGTGTTGCAAGTGACCCCACCTACCCTACCCATATGGCACACGCTTTACCAAACATTGAACCTGCTCATAAAAATAGACTTATATAGGAGAACAGCCGGACTAACAGAATCATTTTTCCCAAGCTGAAACGCAAAACTTTGTTGACTTCGCGCTCCCTCGTTCAATAAGCGAAGCTGAAATACTCCACTTTCCGTAGAAGTCAAAAACAAAATGTTAATAGTCAAAATATCGAACGCGCCAATCGAAAGGTATGTTCCTTTTAGGGCCCGGTCTCCAAGTAGAACCAGTTGGGTTTCGCGCATTTTTCTCAGTGTTGCAATCCGCAAGGCCTGCGTGGCAGCCACCAGCGGATGCAGAGTCATAGGCTGCGTTCATAATAAGATATTTTATAGAGCCTCAATGAATAATATTATACCTCATTCCAGGTAACTCAATCAATTTAGTCAGGGTAATAATTCACCTCTGGATTCGCTAGGACGCCTAGGACTCCTCTATCTACGTCAGTCGAACAATAAAGTCAACTGCCATTTTTAATTATGGTAGTGATTGATATATTTGTTTCCTCGTAAAAAAAATATGACACTGTTAATACGAATATTGCAATATCTTTCTTACATGCAAATAAATTATCACCTAGTGTGACTTTTTTTGTGTGTTCCACCGTAGCGTTTTCTAAACTGAACCGATATTGATGAATGATGTAGATCAGTTTTTTTTTCTGTTAGTTTTCCGTAGTCGGGATACAGTTTTTTGAACATTTTATGCTTGTTGTGACATCAATTGTAAACGCAGCTTTACTTCCACTGACTAAACACTGCACCACCATACTTCATTTGCCTCGTTTACGTTTAGTTGCCCAAGAGGTTAAGCGCGCTTACCGGCTACCTCAGTACGGTGCTATCTGTGGAAGGGGCCGCACGTTCCAAGTTCAAACCGACGACAGTTTTGCAACGTTAGATTTTTAAACTTCAGTGCGAGGACGACCGGTCAAAAGTAAGTCAAGTATTTTTTTTTGTGATAGTTGTTATTTCAAATGTGAAATTTTCTTTTGTTTTTGTCTTGAGAGAAGTATTGAGATCGGAAAAACTGTACCAATTAATTAATAGAAGGTTGTGGTTGAGGAAAATGGAATTATGAATGAAATATTTTTACAATACCATTGTCATTGGGTTTAAAAGTAACCTCATTGAATGTTGTGATTTATGAAAACAAAACATAAACTGTCTATAACTAATTACCTACTTACATAAAAAAACAGTAAAACAAAAAATCTTTCCCTAATCAGTATTAAACTGTTTCTAATGCCTTAACTTTCTTTATTTATTTAACTTGTTATAATATATGAGAGTTTATGTTAAAGGTAATTATTTTGAATGTTCAATAAATTTAGGTATGTACTGTGTAGGTACAGTTTTCTAAAAGGCATTGAAGTATAATTATGTAAATCCATTTTCAAAAGATTACCTATGGTGCGATTCATCATCATCATTATCATCATATCAACCTTAATAGATTCAACTTCTAGGTAAGGTAAGTATACCTACAACATGTTTCTTACCTGTTTATACCTACTAAACTATATCCGCACGGCTTCGCCCGCGTACTTATTACAAACAACTCAATCCAAGTCGCGGTATAGAAATTAAATAAGCCTATGTCTAAGTCTACCAAACTTCCATTCTATAAGCTCAAAGTGAACGAGTGCAAAGATTTTTAGGGTTCCGTACCTCAAAAGGAAAAAAACGGAACCCTTATAGGATCACTCGTGCGTCTGTCTGTCCGTCTGTCACAGCCGATTTGCTCCGAAACGACTGGATCGATTGAGTTGAAATTTGGTAAACATATGTAAATTGGTGACCCATAGATGGACGCGTAAAGTAAATTAATGAATTCTGAACAAGGGGGCCACTTTTGGGGGGTAAACTGGAGAATTTAAAAAAAAGTTCTCCCCACTATCTCTTTTTAGGTCCTTTCCAGGTTTAAAATTCTGAAAAAAATATGAAAAATAGTAGTCCTTTTGTGTAGTTGAACTCGCACTTGTCCGGTTTTTTTGAAATCGGACGAGTAGTAGTTCCAGAGATAATAAATGAATGAATGACTGAATGATGACTTCGCCATACTGACTTACAAAGTTACAAACGTTATCTCTTTTTTAGATTTGATCCAAATGTCAAATGGTTAACTGCTGTCATTTACACCAAAACCTCGAAATCGATAAAGGGTTGGCAGCGCGCTTGTAATTCTTCTGTTGACGCAAGCGTCCATAGGCGATGGTATCTGATTACCATCAGGCAGGTCGTAAGCTTGTTTGCTACCGTAGTAAAAAAATCCGGGCAAGTGCGAGTCGGGCTCGCCCACCGAGGGTTTCGTACAAAATTACAATGTTTATATATAATTTACAGATTTTTCCCTGTGTTTTTAGTATAAGATGATATTACTTGCCAAATTTCATAGTTCTAGGTCAACCGAAAGTATCCTAAACATTTTGATTCCCTCGAGAGTGTCGTAACATACGTTTTTTCTTATCCTTTCTTTTTACTTTAACTTAGAATTTTGATTTTATCAAGATCAAGTGACTGTAGATCTGAGTTTAAGGTTTTAATTTAAAAATAAAATTGATTTAATTCAGGCAGAAACCCATATTTTTTACATTTTCACAATTGCAATTATAATTATAATAATAACGAATTTTACGAACGAAATTTAAAACTAAACCCTAGAAACAACTAAGGATTTACCTACCACACGTTTTCGCCGTCGGAAATCAACAAAGTTTTCTAAATAAGTTCCTATCCTCGACCTACATATCAAAGTTAATAGAATTAGTGTAAACGAACCAGTTGAAATATTAAACAACATTCTACTAAGACATGGCGAAATGGTTTAGAACTGAATGCTTTGGGATACCAGACGACGATAGCGATATATTTAATAGATATAAATACTTAAATAAAAAGAAAACATCCAAGACTCAGAAACAAATATTCATGCTCATCACACAAATATATATTTGCCCTAACCGGGATTCGAACCCAGGACCTCCAGCTTCGTAGGCAGCATATAGACTAATGTTCACCCAGAAAGTCTATTCTTTAGAATATAGGGTAATTTGGAACCAAGCAGTGCGCAACACAATAACTTCTAGAGTACTAAATACAGGTAGAGTTACTATTAATTCAATAGCTTTGTATGACTATAAGGGTAGGGCCTGCCCTACCTCTAGGGTAAGGTTTTCCAGTGGCGACCATATACCGGAAGACGCAGTTCATAGACCACCCACAAGGTGCACTGATGACCTTCATAAATTCCTTTGTATACAAAGGAATTTATGAAATCGGGCACGTAGTTCCGTAGTTTACCCCTAAAAGCTAAGCTAGTCTCACAGACTTTTCCGTTTTATAACAGTAGTAAAAAAATCTATGTCTAAATACTACCATGAACACCAACCCTTTTTTGTAACAACAAGGAGAAAACAATTTTTCCGGAAATGAGACCTTTAGCTAGAGATCGATTTATTACCTCCCATAATTACAAACAAAAATACATATTAAAGAAATATGAAATGCAGCATTTTTCATTTTTGAGAAGAAACATACGACCCTTTGTTTGTTAGTATTTCTTGATTTGCCCCCGTAGCATTTAATAGAATATATTATTATACTCACCATCAGAAAAATTGGCCCAAATTAGAAAAAGTTTACTATGCAGAAAAACATTATTTAATTTATTCGATTTATAGTTTGGAATAAAAAGTTTTTGGGCAAAATTTTCTGCCGGTGAGTGTATGATTTAAGAAATACGAAATTAAGCATTGGGCGTTTATAAGCAGAAAATTTTAACATGGCAAAGACCGCCTTGAACTTTGGTGGATGAAATGCCCTTTTTTAATATCAGTCTGCGGATGCTTTGGTTTATCTGGGTCACATTTATCAACTAAATCTAGGTTTAATTAAAGTTATCAATGATTAAATATATAGATTTATTGGATTATCGTATTGGGGGTTTCCTGAAAAATATATTAAATTTATCGTGTGACATTCGCTTATTTTCAGTAGGATAACAATAAAACAGTCTGAATTTTGAAATTTAACGTCCCAACATCCGGGTAACCGGCATTTTTACAATCCGACAATGTCGGACCGACATTTATAGTTCCTGAAATATTACAGAAATAATAATATCCACTAAAAAAATTATATGAATGGGATAAGTGACACAATTGATGAATTGCACAAATAAAGTAAGTAATAAGTAACATAATAACGTTCTTAAATTACTTTATCGGTCATCACAAAAATATGTGAAAAGAAGAAAAATTAAATGCCTGAATAAAAAACCTTACAGTTAAGTTTTTTTTTCTTATCTGCAAAATTGCTTTGAACGTGATTCTGCAGTAAATTTTAATATGATGACGTAAAAGATGCTGAGGAATTACAGCAGTTTATGTACGCACACACTTATCACTCAAGATCTTATCGCGGCAAACCAACACTTCACAGGAAATGTTAGAAAAATAAATATACTCACTTACAGGATATCCTTCTTCATAGTGTACACCTACTTTAAAAATATAAAACTAGAGTTGGTTATTTTTCATGTTTAAGTAGGTATGATTAGTTTTGGTACCACTTATCATTACTACCTACCATACTATTTGCTAAATTTATGAATTTTACGATACTTTGTACGTGTTAATATTTTCCAAATAGAAGCGTTAGGTAAAGATGCATTTTAAAGGACTTTGTGGTGTAACCTCGTCTGAAAAAGGCCGTGAACTCAAGCAAAATACAACTTTTTGATAAGAATAATAAACACTTAGAATCTGAATTTTACCATTTTATGCTGCTTTTTTTATTTTTTAAGTTGGGAACATAAACTATTCTACCCTGTAACAGGAACAAAAAATTAAACGGTACCTAGATTATTAAGCTTCGAATTCAAATTGTTTATTGCATAAATCACATCATCATCATCATCGTCATCATCATCAGCCTATATACGTCCCACTGTTGGGCATAGGCCTCGTCTCATGAATGAGAGGGATTATTAAAAAAAAAATTCTTCAGAATAAATAAGTTTGTGTATTTTCTTTTACATTAGATCCATCGGTGGCGTAATGGCGAAAAATATTGACAGCTTATAAATACTGACAGTACCTAGTCTTTGACTCAAAACTGCTAAATCAGAACAGATTTTATGCGCTCCTTTTCACGGCAGTTCTTAATCGAGCAAACACATATATATATTATGTGTTAAATCGCCATAATTATGGATATGGATTACACTGTTGTATATTAATAACACTTTATTCTTAATATTGAATTCAGTAGCGATGCTTAAAAAATAATTCATTACTTCATGATCGATTGTAAACATAATCAAGAAAAACGAAACGCATGTTGCAATTGACATTGAGATTGCCACTCGACATGATCTATATCCATGCCCCAGAACAATAAATTTTGCTTTCTTCGACATTTTTTCATAGAGATTACGTCAATACAGATCTTCACTTTTAGACATCATCTAGAACGGCCCTAGAATTGGCCTCTAGACACTGGTCGGTGAAGTAATCGCCAATGTTATTTCGACACCACCGATCCATGACCTCAATAGACACATGTTAAAATTGATAACGAAGTGTTGCTAAATGATTAATAAACCATTAAGTATAAATAAATAAAATTAAACTCATAAATAAGTTTCTGCCGATATTCCATAATTATGGGATTTATATTTTTCGCCATTTCTATACTCCACTTTAGTAGATTGTTAACGAAGGGTTGATAGACACCTATTTTTTATGGGCCAACAACCAAGTCTACATGTTTGTATACATCTTAAATTATTATCTTGAGCAGTTCTCTACCGGAGCCTAGCGGGGCGTGACTAAACATTTGTTCCCCACATCAATTGTTAAAGCGTTATTTTGGTTCAATCAGCTATCTCTTATTGTTATTCTGTACCGTTAGCCAGGAGACAATATGAAAAAGTTTCTTAAAAAAAATAGTACAACATGGACTTCTAACATACTTCAGACATGCGTACAAAAAGGGGTTGAACATGACAAGAAACCCCAAATTTTGGTGCATTTAAACCCATAAAATCGCAGTTTTAAAAAGTGACTCAGGAGTCGTAACCATGGCGACTAGTGTCAGAACCTATACCCTTATTAACTATAACCTTATTGTCACCAGAATGACGGCGGCTACCTTAGTCCAGCCTACGGGAGAGATGTGGAAAAAGATCAGAGTGGAGTTAAACGAGGACCAGAGCACCAAAGACCGCGATCTCTCGTCCATCAAGGAGTGGCTGAGGAAGCAGCCGCATCTGCCGGACGAATGGGGTGGGATATACATATATATAATTTTTTTTTTACGTGTTAGTATTTTCCCCTCACTGTACAGTCAGCTAACGATTTTTTTTCGTCATATAATTGGATTAACTATCATTTGATGATAAAATTAATAACGGAGAAATAGCTATTTTTTTTTACGTCTTTTGGAGGCTGCTGCTGGTCAACCCACCGACGCAGCCGCAGGTGACGTCCATGGGGCTTCATGTTACACCATTCAGAACCTTCTTACAAATTATCGTAAGGGGGTTGATTGGTCACGAAAATCTGTTGCTAGCTCGCGGGCTACTATTTAGGTATAATGTATCGAAAGCCTTTTTTAGATTTAACTTATTTTTCATTTAATTTAGTAGGTACATGTAAATTATCAACTTATACAATTTTAAGAAAATAAAATGTGGTGTTTACATACATATTGCTATAAAAAAAAATTAAATAACACAATAAAACGTTACGGCGCAAATTCCGCAGGAAAAGTATACCCTTCGGCCAGATCGCCTTCATAAAGGACAATATCTTGACAGTTGGCACTCTGTATGTTTATTTGTTTTAATACAGCGAACATGGCAAACAAACTCGATGATAAGCGGTCACCGTAATTTACAGACGCTCGCAACTCGCCGGAGGAAATTTCTTTGAAAAGGTAGCGACGGCGCGGCGACTGGCAAACTTTATTTATTTATTATGAAGTTTAACGGCATTTACAGAACATTTTAACCAACAATGTTTGTGTTATTTCTTGTTTAACTAAACGTACAAGCTCTGATCAAGTGAAAATTTAAAAAAATACGGAGAAAACGAATTTTCCCAGGCATAGCCACATCGTTTTGCGATCCTTTCTCTCTCTTCAGTTGCTCCCTCATCCTGAGGATCGTGGTCACTGTTGGATTTCGTAGCCCGAATAATTTGCTCCATCGCTGCCGTGTCAATCCTATCTCATGTATCTTGAGATACATGAGTTACGCGTAACAGGTCTAAATCTGTTTATTTTCCATGCCTTTATCGACCTACATACTCAGTTTTTTAATTTAACTTATCAATTCCTTATATGAGCCTGTCACGTAACTCATGTAACTCTGTTTTTACCATAGTAAATCATGGCTAAATACTGTACAACAAAAACTTCAAACGGCGTTTTCTCAAAACTATGCTTTTTGAGATACATGAGATAGGCTTGACACGGCAGATCGGTCTCGATCCATGGTTTTCGATCCTAACCTAGTAGAATTTTAAAAGGTAAATAAGGATCATAAAAGTTGCGATTTATTACTATTACTGTATTCCACAAGAACTTATCCGTTTAACGTGACAGTTTTGTGAGTCATTAGATATATCGATCCAGCGAGTTATCGTACTGCAAAGTTTCTTATCTAATCAGCCATTTCCATACCTGGAAATTATGTTTACTAACACGGCTTATCAAGCAGTTAGTGCCTACTATCCCAAAATTAGCATCAAAGATAATGAGGCGACCGAAAATCAGTTTGAAAACTAGTATTTGAAATAACATTATTTTTGTGTTAACAAAACATTTAAGTGCAGAAAGGAGAAAAATGCATCATGAGAATTAGGTACATAACGTAATTAAAATTTTGCTTCGTGAATTGAACATATTTGTATGTTTTTTGACACATTGGAAACCAATATCGCTGCCTGCATCGATACATCTTATCCTTGTAACCGGTATTAACGAAATACTACTAGGTATTAAGCATAGGTACAGTACAGCAAAGCGGTATCAGAGGGCCGATTTTTAACTTTCGAGCGCTCGAAAATTAAATAAAAATAAATACGATTATATATCAAAATTGCAGGCACTTACTTTGTACCGATATAATTGAATACGAGTGATCAATACCACTAGTTTTTCAATTTTCTATCGCTATTTCAAAACACTGACCACGTACCGGAAAGCGCGGCGTGGCGGCGTCTAGTAGACGTAACACGTAACGTAAACGGTTGTGCCTAAATTCCAGATGAGCAATGTCTCCGGAACTTTCTCCGAGGCTGCAGCTACTCCCTGGAGAAGACCAAGCGCAAGCTGGACATGTACTTCACCATGAGAGCGGCGTGCCCGGAGTATTTCAGCAACCGGGACATTAAGATCCCGGCGCTGGCTGACCTTGCTAACAGAGCGTAAGTACTACCAATGTGCCGAAGGAAAGCTTTCCAAATTGCGAAACTTTCCAAATGGGAAGAATGATCTTGGTAATTTCTCAAAATGTTCCTATAGAGAATTTCCTACATTGGAATTAATAATAATTTTTTGATAGCTTGATACGAATATTATTTAATTTTTTTTCTTGACCTTGCTACTCGTATATGAGTATATGAGTTGGCAGGTATAACTGGTAAGACGAAACTAGTAATTTACACCCATATATTTAATAAATATAATTGAGTGCACTTTTTTACTTGCCACAATTTTTTAGCCTACCCATTAGCAATATGTATTAAATTCGATATAAAATACTTTTTATCCAGTAAACAGATGGGTGAAGGTGAATTTATATTTCCTACTTGTGAAAGTTTCTTGTGCGAGATTTTCGCATATTTATGGATTTTTTTGGCAACTTGCACGCACTTGTTTTAAACACCATCTCTGTACATTTATAAAAATAAAATATAGGTATACTTACTTTATAAAAAAAACTCATGGCCGACTGTGATAATGGCGGTATGAGAGAAAGGAACCTCTGGACCAAGTTGTCCCAGAGAACCGCCTTCTGTATTTTGTTAATTCAACTGTCGCTAGCAAGGGTCATTTGAATTGTAATTCGTCTACCAAGACCCCACGTTTTTTTTTCTTCTATAACATTTGAAAGTGCTTACGATTCTAAGGAAAAAAAAACTAGATATTATCAAAATTTAAAAAAAGTCGAGTTGTCTACTTTCCGTAAAATGCGGTTTTGCTACGTGTTTTTAAAGAATAAAAAGTGCTTTGCGAGCTAGTCAGGTGAAAACTTATTTTTCATTTTCATTATTAATCTGGCACAAATTTCTAGTAGGACACTAAATACGACGCCAAAATAATAAAAAAAGACGGTTTTCAACTACGAATGTGCTTACTGCTTCAAAACTACAAGTGAAATTCTCGCGGTTCCTAAAAAAAACGTTATATATTTATCTTAAATCTGAATTTAAATTATTCCGAAACTATTTTTTTGTGTTGACGAGATATGCGCTGGCGCAGCATATCGAGCTAACATTAGCGAGCACGCGGGACAAATTTTAAGGGTTACAGTCGCCTTAAATAAAAGGCCAGAGAAGAGACTTTAGCAGGTCGATCACGTAACGCATTGGACATATACTTGGGATTATTTGATTTGGCCGAATTGCATCAAAGTAATCCATACAAAACGCAACTCTACCGTCCGAGGTAGAAGATTCCAATTTCAATAACGTTTTTTTTTAAAGTTAGCCACATTAAATAATCTCAACCATAAGTCAGACAGATCTAAATGTCAATTTTCGTATAGGAAAATGACAGCTGAGTTGTCCTAACGAGCGTTCGAAAAGTTACGTGATCACCCCTATGATCATGCATTCAAGTAGCTAAATTTACATATTCAACCAAGATTATGAAATCAATGCCCATAAATGCCAAAGCACGAACAGGGTATGAAATAAAATAATTTAATAAATGCCGGGAGCCAAGTACGTATCACCGCATAATGTATGCGTTATTGAATCAAGTTCTGACGAGAGAGAGATGGAACAAATCAATAAATTTGGAAATAAATACGAAAGAAACTGAGTAATTATCGCCCTTCTACAAACCAAAAAATGGACGGCAGCGGTTTAGTAAAATGTACAGTCAGTCGCAGACAAACATGGCACTCTTTGCATACCTACAAACTCTGTGCAGTACCCTTCTCTGTAACTGATTATACAGGGTGGACCATAACTCTTTTTACATTTCAAACTAAAATAAAATGAAAACTAATTATATCAGATGAAAACCGTTTATTAATTATGAAAACACATGAATATGGATTTTATTTTTTAAAAATTACGTCATCCATATGTGATCCTTCATTATTTTGGCATTGCCGTAACCTGGAGCGAAAATTTTCAGTGACGGCCTGACAAGTGTTCCGAGAAATGTGGACCAAAAGTCCGTTAACTTTTGAATCGGTAGCTGCGTCGGGGAGCGGTGGCGGGGTAAGGCGGCGGGGTTACGAAATGCAAGAGCGGCCAATGGGAATTTAGTGCCATGGCGTCCTTCACCTTCCCGCCACCGCTCCCCGACGCAGCTACCGATTCAAAAGTAAACGGACTTTTGGTCCACATTTCTCAGAACACTTGTCAGGCCATCGCTGAAAATTTTCGCTCCAGGTTACGGCAATGCCAAAATAATGAAGGATCACGTATGGATGACGTAATTTTTTAAAAATAAAATCTCTATTCATGTGTTTTCATAAAATAATTTCATAAACGGTTTTCATCTGATATAATTAGTTTTAATTTTATTTTAGTTTGAAATGTAAAAAGAGTTATGGTCCACCCTGTACAAAATTTTCATAAAACATTCCTGTTTCAGCCAAGGACCACCGCTATCGGGCCTCACTCCGAACGGTCGCCGCGTTACCGTCTGCAGAGGTACGTTTTAACATCATATCTCGAAATATATATAATAACTAATAGTACCTACATTGTGCCATGACGGTAAGAGTTTAACGAACGAGAAGTCTATTAGTAATTTAGTAGTCACGCCGAAGTCAAGCGATGACTCGAGCTTGTACAATTCTTACCGTCAATTTTATTAAATTTCACGTGAATATACTAGGTGTATTTTTGTAGATGTCATTCTTAATTTTATTTTTACACAGTTACTAACTTACTTTTTTTTTTAGTTTCAATTAGGTACCTAATTCAGTCAAACATTACATTTAAGCAGTGTTTTTACATTTACATCTATTTATCTGAAAACCAAAAGTTAAATAATGCAAACAATACTAATACCGTTGATATCGTCGTTTTCCAGTTTCATCATCACCAACAAAGCATATTCAGTCTTATGACATTGACATACAGTTAATTTCTGCTTATGTCTGCTGTCTCAAACTAGAGTCAAGGCGAAACGTTTAAAAGATGCCTTGATTGCGTAAACCTTTGAGTGAGATGAAGTTTGATGTCATATGACTTCTTTTGTTTCTTAATAATATAACATCTCTTTTGTTTAAAGGTTTTATTATCTTGTCAATATCGTATGTTTTCAAATTTAAAATATTAAAATTAGCAATCGAGATTATTAACAACTCTACTGCAATTTTATGACAAAAAAAAGGTAAACGTCCTAGTACTCGACGTTGCTCTAGTATATGGCATGGGCGCTTTAAGTCAAAGTGACATGGTAGTCCAGGCAATGAACTGACAACTTGTATGGAAAAAAACCGGCCAAGTGCGTGTCGGACCACGCAAAACGAAGGGTTCCGTGCCTATTAAAAAGGTCGTATCGTCACAGAAATTTTACGGCACTTACGTCCTTTTCTTTGAGGAAGGCAGTTTTTCAGCAATATCTCGAAAACCTCTGAACCGATCTTGTTCAAAACAATTTTCGGTGAATGAAATTAATAAGCCCTATGTCCATGAATTTTTCCATATTTTTAAAATACACCGTTCAAAAATTAGAGGGGGGGGGACAGAATTTTAGTGACTTTCGGGGCGATTATCTCCGACCCTATTCACTTAATCAAAAAAAATGCTAAGAAACCTTATATTTATTTTGAAAGGCCTATCGATTGATGTGCCACAAGGGGGTCCAAATGAAAAAAAAAATTTTGACTTTTAGTTTTATGTATGGAGTGCACCCCTAAAAATTTTTTTTTTTGTCATTTTAATTACAAAACTATGAAGCGGCTAACAAAATACACCTATCCTCAAAATTTTATTCAAATACACCTTATAGTTTTCGAGTAAAATGCCTGTGACATACGGACAGACGGACAGACGGACAGACGGACAGACGGACAGACGGACAGACGGACAGACGGACAGACGGACAGACGGACATGACGAAACTATAAGGGTTCCGTTTTTGCCATTTTGGCTACGGAACCCTAAAAATGACAAATTTGGAAATAATTTATAATAGCAATTTTTTTTAATGTAACGGATATATTATCAATTAAATAGTTACCTAGAGGCAAAATCCAACAAAAAATCAGACATCAAAAAATAAATATTAAATTAGCTCCTAAAAAGACCGGATAAATATTAATATTTTTTTAAATCTTTATTTAGGGTCATTTACATTTGCTTTAAAATATTCAATATAAATAAAAATATATAAAGGGACAATGAATGTTTAATTTAAATCTATATAATTACTTCCGGATGGAAAGTTTGCTGGATTCTTCAATAAAGCTTCTTAGAATAACGTTTTAGAATGAAATAAAAAAAAAACGCTATAATAAATTAATGTTTTTCGAAACCGTATTTTGCCTGGTGTATGGGTTAGATTCGAAAGAAGAAAAATCCTCCGAGATCGAATTTAACTCATATTGCTTACACATAAAGTGCCTAATATGGCATATACTTACTAGTTCAACTTCGAGTACTACTCTCAAACTTACGTTTAGGTACCTTATGATCGGATTTAAATTATGGATTAGGAACTGTGAAAAGTAGGTTTACAAACGTTTGACGCGCTATGATCTATTACCTAGTTTATATTTAAAATGATAAAATGTATAAACCACGTTCTTGATTAAGATTGTTCCTTTGATACGTAGGTCTATTTCTCATCGTTTTTTTTATAACAGAATCATAAATAATTGATTGAACCAGGCGTTACTTTGCGGAAGTCCATGATAAGTTACGAGAACAATATTCCTTTACTATTCCGCTAAACTAAACATACACTTCTAGTAGCGATGATGAGATGCACCTTTTTGCGTATTTTTAACCCCTGAGGCAAAAATATGTATATATGTGTTATAAGTTTGACGTGTCTGTGTTGTCTGTGGCATCGTAGCTCCGAAACGAATGGACTGATTTTAATACGGTTTTATTTGTCCGAAATCTGACGTGATCGAGATGGTTCTTAGCTACGTTTTAACGAAATCAGTTCAGCCGTTTTTGAGATATTGAACTTTGAAATGAAAATACCTATCAGGGTTTTTCATTTTTTATTGCATGCGGTTATTACCCACCTTCCCTCCATAAATATTTTTTCAAAATCTTTAATATTTTTTCAGGTATAGACAAGAACCTCGACACCAACGCGTTGATCGACGCTTTCAAAATGGCCATGATGATCGGCGACGTGCGACTGAAAGAGGAGATCGAGGGAGTGGGAGGGGACGTTTACATTCTAGACGCTTCTATAGTGACTCCCAGCCACTTGGCCAAGGTGTCGCCCACCGCTGTCAAAAAGTTCTTGATCTGCGTACAGGTAAATACAAATTTGAGTCCCCCGCACGCTCAACACAAGTCAACTCCCCCGTAGTTCGGATCTCATTTTATTAGGGTTACGTACCAAAAAGGTAAAAAAGATTTTTCAAAAAACCCAACTGCTTTTTTGCAAATAGTATAGCCTATGTCACTCCCACGATTGAGAGGAATCCAACGACACCTCATATGTCGAAATCCGTCAAACGGTTTAGGCTGCAGGGCGTGCAAAAGAATAAGACATACACACATAGGTCATACATACATACATACGCTCGAAAAACATAATCCTCCTTTCCTTCGGCAGTCGGGTAAAAAAGGAACTTTTCTGGTACTACTCTGTCCGTCTGTCCGTCTGTCACAACGTTTAATATCTCTGGAACTACTTACTTACTTCTCTGAAAATAGAGAATATGAGGGGGATTAACAATTCAAATTTAGTTAACAGATCTTGCTTGCACTTTCCAAAAATTGTTTAATTTTTTTTCTGCAGTGGTAAATTTTTGATTTATTAAGGAAAATTATGAAAAAAATTACGCCCCCCCCTTATCTCCGAAGTTTATCAAGCGTAAATTTTGAAAGTACTACATATATGATTGAGTGTAACTTAAATATTACAGGAAAAATATAACGATATCTCTATCAAGCGTATTTTTATTTATTTATCAGAAATAAATTCTTAACAAGGTTTGTAATTTAATTACTTAGTATGTAATTTTATGTCTTCAAATTCCTATAGGATTACAGTTAAAACCCCTTCTTTCAAATAAAAAAATAATTATCTAAATCAATACACGTGATAAAGTAAAAAAGATAAAATTATCGCTGAAAAGCAAACATACTAGGTTGCAAGTTAGAGGAACCAAAATAGAGATGGCGCTGTACAACGGTAACTCCTACTATTATGTGCTGTTTAGATTATTCAAGAATGAATGCGGTCGTGAAGGGTATGAAAATTTGTACGGAACCCTCGGTGCCACTCGCATACTTTACAGAACGCTAAGTTATAAAATGGCATCCATGCTAGCCGCTGAAATATGGGTCACTTATCCAATAAAATAAATCCCTCAAAAATATCATAACATCGGCCTTGACATAAGCATCGCCAGCATATTCCAAGGTAAAAGTCCGTAATAAGTGCGCAAGCGCAACTTTTAACGTCACCTTGGCCTTGATTGCGAAAGCTTGGTTTAAGAATGGGTTCCAAGGTAAACTGATGTTGATACCGGTATGTTTGTGTTGACAGAAAGAATGCAATGGTAAAGAGTGCAGAAATTATGAGCATTATTGCCTTGACTACTTATAATTTTGCAGGAGATAAATTCTAAACTTGAGCGGGGTTGGTTGGTAGAGTTAGACCGTGTGGAATTGGACTCTGGGCTAATTGATATCTGATAAAGTGATAACTTTTAATGAACGAGCAAACGAAGCGACCGAAGTTCTCAGTTTCAGCTTGGCCAAAAATTCTTTCGTATGCATGGCGTCTGTCCGGCTGTTATCCTCATGTCGCATTTCTCAACCGATTCACGTAAAATTTTGTGAGCAGGTTGAATAATTATATAGATTTTTTTATCGATTCAGTTTTTAACAAAAAAAAAGACAAGCTAGGGAGTTCTACATCTCACAGAGCTACTAGTTGAACTAATTCGTAAGCTTGTATTTGTTGATTCAACAAAAATGGGTCATTGTCAGTCAAAAAACAAAAATCGTCTTTTCTGTGCATAATATTTAAAGGCTTATGTTTATATATAATATGTTTTTATCGCATAGAATTATAGAAAAGGCGATGCTGTTTCTGCGAATTCAGAGTTCAACCAAAAATTTTGGCCTTAATTTTAACAATGTCCACTGAAGATACGCGAACCTAAATCTGACAATGATCCAAATATTATCATTTCAGGAAGCATACCCAGTGAAGCTGAAAGAGGTGCACGTGGTAAATGCGTCGCCGCTGATCGACACCGTCATTAACTTCGTCAAACCCTTCCTCAAGGAGAAGATAAGGAAACGGGTGAGTTCCCGACTATCCTCAACTTCATGACTCCTCTAAGGCGATCACCAAACTGCCGCCGCATCGCAGTGCGGCGTGCGGAGCCGCGTACACATTTCGCCGGACGGATATGCGGTGCAGTGTGAACGTGCAGATTTTATAATGTTACAAACGAGGTACTGGCATACAACGTTGCGAACCGTCGCTCTGCACTCCGCAGCAGGATGCGGTAGCAGTGTGATCGCCTAAGTTTTTTAATTACGTTTGCTTGACAGAATTCACTTTGAGAATTTAGAACCAAGTATAACCCATGCAGTATTAGTACTACACCCATAAACTGCTGTCATTCAAAATTGTTTACCGATTTTCATATATTTCTGATTAAATACTTTGCATGTTTAATCGTTCTTGACTTATTATCTTATCCTATAGGTAGTATTTAATAGGTATAGTTATTTAAGCAAAGCTGTTCTTGTATGTAGTTGTGAACTATTCGATTAGGCATTTGGTTTCTTGTGTTACAAATTTTAAACAATTATGTAGTATCTATTCGAACAGATATACAGCCTTGGTCAAAAGTATTGAGCACCCATGCGTTTTTTTATACAAAAGTCAAACTTTAAAAAGTGCATTTAGATATTTTATAATAGAAAGTTGTGAATCTATCGGAAAAATTCGTCATATTTATTGACATTAAGGGAAATTGCGTGAAAAAAATATACAATTAAACCTTTATTGTAAAACCCGACTTTTTCTAGTTTTAGATTTCACACGCAAATAACAATTTCAAAATGATATATATTAATGGTTTGCACATGTTCAAATACTTATTGTATTTTACGTCTCGTGTATTTATGAAATTGACAAATAATACTATATCCATAAGTTACAAAGGAAAACGTGGGGTGCTTAATACTTTTGGCCAAGGCTGTATAAGAAAGGTTTTACTTAATTTTTTTACGTATACTTGATTGATCGTCTTTCATTTTGTTTATGTTTTCTATACATTTGTGGCAATCGTTTCCAGATCTTCTGCCACACAGACATATCGAGTCTCCACGAGCACGTGCCTCGAGAAATGCTACCAGACGAGTATGGTGGCAACGGCGGTTCTCTAGATGACATCAACAGTAAGTCCCGTGATTAAGTCCTGTTTAGTAAAAATAATGTGTAAAGCTACTGTTACACTTGCTGATTACTAGCACGAAAGTATGCTAGTTTCAAGACTTTCAAGCCAATAGCATGTGTATCTGGATAGTTGCTAGTAAGGAGCATGCTATTTGCATACATAATAATTGAGCATGCTCAAACAAGCATGCTACTACAGAGCATGTGTAACAGTAGCTTATGGATCGTAAAATATATCAGCAGTAAGATCCGAGTTTATATACCTTCCTATCTCCAACCTCATTATCTGTTTTTCATGGATATCCAATCAAGGAAGCATCGGGGCATGACTAAGTTATGTTGCATTTGTATCCACTAAAAACTTCGCTGCGGCCACCATTAGAACTTCAGGATCTTATACTGAAAGCACTGGAGCTCTGCCCCGGCCTCACTTCAGCTGGCTCGTCCTAGGGCAAAAACAATCTTCTTCATCTTCCCTGGGGCAAAAACGATCTTCTTCGTCTTCCTTGAGGTTTTAGATGGAACACTCGACACAACCATCTAATATATTGTAGTCAAAGCTTATCGTGCATATTCCTTCGTCCCATCGTCTGCAACTGAATCATTTGAGCCCGACAATTAACACATCCCTAACGCTATCTTCAACATTTTGATTATAAACGATATAACTCGGCTGAAGAAGTGTTGTCTCTTGCAGCCAGACTTACACACACTAAAAACAAAATTAGTCACGTTTTGCACGCGAGGATTCTCTCATCTTCTAGAAATTCATTTGTCAGGGTATCGCCGTAGACGGATCATCATCATCGTAGCATTTACGAATGTACGCTTTAGCGTACATTCGTAAATGCTCCTTTAGGAGCCCGGGGTCCGCTTTAGCAACTAATCCCAAGATGAAGGTCTTTAGTTTTACGAAATCTACCCATCTGCCCTTCCAACCCATAGGAAAAACTAGACCTTCTCGAAATTAGACCGGTTTCCTCACGATGCTTTCCTTCACCAAATAGTACTGAGTTTTTTTTTTTACTTAAGTGGAAATGGACCCCATTGCACGTAGAACCGATGGCCATTGGGGCGGAAATGTTCTCGAGTGGCGACCACGTACCGGAAGGCGCAGCGTGGGTAGGCCCCCCACAAGCTGGACCGATGACCTGATAAAGGTCGCTGGAGTCCGCTGGATGCGGGTGGCACAGGACCGGTCATTGTGGCACTCTTTGGGGGAGGCCTATGTCCAGCAGTGGATTTCTTTCGGCTGATATGATGATGATGATGATGAAAGTTTTTTTTAAACCTACGACCTTTAGTTTTATAAACGCATGCCTTACCGCTCGCCAACAGTGGCAACGCGGCAGCTGAAAGGATGTCATACTAATTTATTGTATACTTTTTCTTTGCAGAAGCGTGGATCGCGAAGTTAGACGAATACACGGCTTGGTTTAAGGCTCAGGAGTCAGTGAAAGCTAACGAGGCTCTTCGACCTGGCAGACCCACCAACTACGACGAGTTATTTGGCATCGATGGCTCATTCCGTCAGCTCTCTATAGACTAGATTAAGTAAGAGTTATTTGTAAGGACGTAGAAAATCATGAAGTGAAATCATACAACAAAAATGTGATTTAAATTTTAGGCTCCTTGTGACATGTGGCATCCATCATATTTTCTTTTTCATACAAAAGGTAGCCTATGTCACTCGGAGAACAATTTTGAATCGATGGACGACACCTCTTATCAAAATCGGTTAAGTATTTTAAACTCTTAAGTGGAACATACGTAACTACAAACATAGACTGCTAAAAACATTATCTCTTCCTTTCGGAGCTCTGCCGTTGTCGGGCAAAAAAAGGGCGGGGGGGGGGGGGGGGGGGGGGGGGGTAGCGCATATTACATAGATATATAGCCATGTTTGTTATAAACTGATGGCCGTTGGGGCGGAAAGGTTCTCGGGTGGCGTTCACGTACAGGACGACGCAGCGTGGGTAGACCCCTCACAAGGTGGACTGAATACGGGGGGGGTAATCACGAAACGTTCCAAACGCGCGTGGGTAGGTAGATAAAACTGTCATTTTTCTATATAAAAATTGACATTTAGATCTACCCGACACGCGTACAATGCGTTGCGTGATCGACCAACCTGGTCGCGGGAGTCCGCTGGATGCGGGTTGTGCAAGATCGGTCACTTTGGCACTCTTTGGGGAGGCCTATGTCGAGCAGTGGACGTCTTTCGGCGCCTGTACATAAACTCTCCTAAGAAACGCCATTTGTGTGTGTTTGGGCGACGTCTGACGCGGGCGCCTCGTTGCCGAACGCCTCACTTGTCCATAGACGTGGCATTATGTCCGCACACCTTGCCTTGAACTATAGTATTACACAGGGTCATACTGCAGGCTTAATCAGGAATCCTACTTCCGACGCAAAAAATATCGTCATTCCGATGCACTTAAAAAAAAATTCTAATGAAATATTTAATTACACAATAATCCTAAAACAAAAGAACAGTAAAAGAAATGAAATAAACGTTAAATTACACTCAAGAGCAAAAGTTTTGGGTACAGTTTGTACTGAAATTCTATACAAAGTGTACCCGAAACTTTTGCTCTTAAGTGTAGAACTAAAACTAGCTAAAATTTAATTAAAATAACTTAAACTAAAAATTTAAAAAAATCTTCAATTATTTCAGAAAAATAATTCTCTTCAAACTCAACTCGGGGTCACCCTATCACTTTTGACACACGCTGCATGAGGTAATGACTTAACGTAGCGCCGCGTAAGGTGACCAAATTGAGTGAAATAATGTTACTTTCCATCTTGATTAATGAAATAAAAAAATATAACAGAAGCCAGACACGTTAATTGAACGAGCGAGCGAAGCGAACGGAGTTCTTCAAAGGCGTAAAGATTTTTTCGCCGATTCAGATTTTGTATTTTTTTTGCAAAAGAGACAGGCTCGCGTGTTCTACTTGATACTAGATCTTCTAATCACGGCTCTCGAATCAACCTGTATACATCAAAAGCATAAACGGTATCCGACCGGCGTACGTCAGAATCGTAAACAAAACCCCGCATGTTTGAAAAAGTTTCTGTATTTCGACACGTAATTTTTTTGTTATTTGGAACATATTTTTTATTTTAATACTTAGACGAAGACGACGTGTGGTGCGGATGCTTACTGTGTGTTGAACGAAACCTAAATTGTGGATTTTTTTCTCTTCTTTTAAATTGTTTTATTTTATAATTAAGTGATGTTTATTTGTAGATACTTGCAATTATTTTGCATGCATTGTTTTTGTGTCACGATTATGTTTCGTCCTTTATATTATTGCATCCTCATTGCATTGGGTAAATTAAGGTGATCAATATTTTCTTATATCAAACGTTTGTATAAGTTATTCTTAGGTTTGTAATAAATGTTGCCTTTAACAGCTTTGTTCCTTTTTTATTTCATCAACACCGCGAAAGCCCGAAGATTGATGAATTTCATTTCTACCTCTCACTCGAACAAGGCAAGTTCAGTAGAGATGGGCAACTGGACATATTCAAATATCGCGGTAATACCCTTCCCAAGACAGTGGTCTACGACTATAATATTTAGACATATTAACCTTCTAAGGCCCATGGGTCTACTGGCAGGACTTATTCTCTTAAAGAAATGTAAACTATTTTCAATTGGCAAAGAGTTGCATGTGCTTTGTATCTGTAGTTTTTTATTTAAACAATCAAAATTTGACTGTATTTTTTAGGTGATTCAAATTTTGATGCCATTTTGTATCATGTTGTGCCTTAGGGGTTAAGGGGATATTAAATGAGTAATTTTCTATACAAACGTTCTTGACTGTTTCCTCCGATGTTTTTGACCGTAGATTATTGTTTTTTTTTAAATAATATTCATATCATCAATATTCTGCGTCGGTATGTTTTGCTTTATTTGATATTCTTATTTCTATAAGTGCTAGCTTGCTTCAAACAATGCTTGAATATTTCGTATAAATCTGACAGTCTGACATTTAAATATTTCCTTCTTATTAAGTTTCCAAAATATTGTTACGATTAGTTAAGTGTCGGAGGAGTTTTTCATTTAAGATTTATAGTCGACGTTACATCTGTCCTTATCGCACTAGCGCGCGGTCCCACCTACGTCAGCGCGACAGAATAGAGAATATGGCAAGGTACTTCAATTGTGAATAAATTGCACTCAATCGATGCGGATATACGTAGAAATATCATAGAACAGAAATATAAATTGAAAAAAAAAACTCTTGTATTGTTTCTCACGTTAAAATCACTCAATATTTTATTTAATTTTTCGAAAAGTTTGCATAACCGTAAGACAGAATATTGAATTAGAAATGATATTTTGTATGTCAAGTATAGATTTAAACGCACATTTTAAGGAGATAATTACAAAAGAATGACTAACTCCATAGTAAACGCGCCGAGAATACGGATTGTGACGTCATGGTCTATGCCCCTTTAATATAGAGCGTTATCGATGGGAGCAAATTTCAAATGCCAATAACATCAGAAAAAAATCGTAAGAAAGTTTTAATGCTACAGTTGATATTCCTCTGGATTATACTTTTGATTTTCGCAATAAAAAATAAAGATGCATATTCCCTATTACTAATTTAGAAGCCTTAAACCTGAAAAACGAATGTTCCCTCTTAACAGAGTGAAAAAGTTGTACTACGTAATATCATACCTTAACTACAACATGCAAAACGCATTTTAAGCTCATAATTGCCTGTTAATAGCGAGCGAGATATGTAAAATGTTTACTTGAGACGCTAGGGCAATAATAGATGGACAAGTGGGTTCGAGGTACAAGCCGAAGGTGTAAACCTAATTACTACTTCTCGAAAAATAAAAAATATTTATTTTGTGGTCCGAAATAAATCTTTTTAGGGTTCCGGAACAAAAAGGTAAAAACGGAACCCTTATGCCGACTGCGCCCGTCTGTCTGTCTGTCTGTCACAAAGTCAAATATCTCAGGAACTACTAATGCTATCAATTTGAAATTTTGGAATAGTTGTAAAATAAGTCAAATCCGTGTATGGAAAATGAAAAATTTAAATATGTATTTTTAATTTCTATAATAAAGGACGGATAAGAGGGGGGTAAACATTTAAAGTGTGGTTAGCAGGCCAATCATATGAAAAGGATTGATTTGCACATTCTAAAACAGTTTTCCTTTTTTTTCAACAGGAAAATGTTGAAAAAAATACCTACTACTAACAACACCTACCTACCTATAATACTAAATTTATAAGTGCTTCTGTCATACCTACCCATACACTGATACTGCGTCGTGGACCGGTAAACATATTTTTCTTTTAATTTTTTTGTCGTTTAAGTTTCATGTTTCTCTTTTTGTTGTTTTGTTATCATAATTATCATATATTAATGAACCTCCAGGTCTTTATGCTTTATGTTTGTTGATACTCTATGTATAGGTACCCCATATAATATATGTTTGTTTATGTGACTGTTTGTGTTAAAAAAAAACTATTTCCCCTTATCTCCGAAGTTAACCAAGCGAAAAATTTGAAAATAATATATATGATTTAACGTAAATATTACCGGAAAAGTATAACGACACCTCTATCTAGCGTATTTTTTTTTTTTCAATAAACATTTGTGAATTAAGTTAATACTGTTTATTTTTTTTATTTAAATTCGTATGTAATGATCCTGAAAGAACCTTCTAGCAAATAAAAAAAATATCGAAAATAATTGACTTGGTAAAGAATTATAGCTGAAAAATACTACATACTTACATACCGAGTTCCTTGGTCACGCAAGTTAGTAACAAAATGCACCCATAAATGGCGCTCTAGGTACTCATGACTTAATGCGTAGTTAAGATTTTTCCAAAATGAATGGGCGGGGCAAGGCAAGACGGAAATGTTGTATGAAATTTTATACGGAACCCTCGGTGCGCGAATCAGGCTCGCACTTGACCGGGTGTTTTTTTCGAATGTTGCCATTAAGGGGGAGGCCGAGAATAACTTACATGGAGCAAATATAATAAGAAAAAAGGCTTCATCTAATAGAGAATTTAAAAAAGGCTGAATATCGAATAAGTTGGAAATGACTCCATCGACAAGAGCATAGCTCTTAAATAGGTAAGAAAAAGAAGAATAGGTTATCATACTCGTATCGTATAATACACCAATATAGTCCCCTATATTGTGGACATGAAAGTTCTTGCAAGTATTTATGCCAAATTGCAATTCAATTGGAACATACGAGTCAAACTGAGACCTCCTCTTTTGTAGACGCTTAAAAATTGCGCTTAATACGCGGGCGAAGCCGCGGGCAAAAGCTAGTAATTAGATAATTTAAAAACATTCGTTTTTTACTGATACCAAAATAATTCGCAATACCTGGGATGAAACACTCAACGCCGCGCCGATAACAGAAGTTAATTTTGATCATCATTTATTTTGATAATATTTGCTGAGTTAATAAAGACGAAAAAAAGACGTAAAAACGCTGAATATTCCCCCCCACCTATCAATAATTAAACAGAAAAAAATACTTACCTATCGTTTAAAACAACTACATGCGCGTACGTTATAGGAACGTTATCGTATAGTTCAGTAGAGAATACACACTTAATATGGGACCCACGAACTAGCTTGTGGCCTTTAAAGCTGTCAAGTTAACTATAGTACAAGATACGACACTGTTCATTTTATCATTAGTCGTTACACCGTAGGATAAATTAATATTTTTTATGTATATTTTAAAGAAAAAAAGATATTGCCATTTTGGTGCAATACTTTTCTTTATTACTTTTATTTAAAACACACCCAAATCAAAAAAATAAAAAAATACTTCAAAAGTAATATTCGGAAATTAATTAGTTTTCTAAATTAATAATAATAATTTTTTATTTCTCTAAATTTCTAACTGACCAACATTTTATTCTCGTTTGACCCAACTATAAAGGTATTAAATCAGTTTGCATTCGCAACTTCTCTTCTGCCTGCTCAATATCAACCCTATTCTTGAACAAAACATGAAGTTTGAAGAGAAATTGAAAGAGAGCATCTAAAAACCTTTGTCTCATAAACCATGTTTCCAAGAAACCGCTAAAATACTATTCCATCACACCTTCTAATGCCAGACTATGTCACTGATATCTAATACTTACTAGGTAGACCTAACTTTATTGTATGAACTAATATTTTTTATTCTTTAACTTTTTATACCCAACCGTGACGGTGGCCAGTAAAAACCAAAATCTATTTCGCTTACAATTTGAACCCGCTTAAAACGCAGTTGGATCCTAGACTCGCATGCACCGTTCCGGTCGAAGCTACAACAGTAGGCAGAAGCGCGTTTACCGGTCAGTCATCTCCAGCTGAGGCGGATAGACGGACGCCCTTCAAAATTGTGTATTAATAGTCTGTGATATATTGTGCCAGCTATAAAAAGGTAAGTTTAATCCAAAAAATATATGAACTCTATCGGATTTTTGTAAAATTTGTTGAATGGTCAAAATAAAGTTTAACTAGGTAGCGGAGTAATTATATCAATACTTTACTAGTTGGTACGCATGTACAGTCAAGTGTAAAAAATTGGGTGCATACATACTCATAAATATGTCCCATCTCTCTTATTTATTTGTAAATACAATTTATCAACATTACAGCTTACGCCATGGCGTTGGTAAACTTAAAGTAACTTAGTGAGTACATACACATCGTACAATGAATAAAATTAAATCATAAAGGTAGTAGTAACAACAAAAAATAATTTTCACGAAACTGTAAAAGAGCGAAGCGAAGTTTGCTCTATTTACAGGCAAACAAATTAATTGATTTAGTAGCACCTGGGCATGGACATTTAAATTAAATGCATCTTGTAGACATTAACTATGCGGTATATCTTCCTTGACTCTATTGTTATGTTGTTAGACGTCTTGTTGTTTTCGATTCAATTAGTACCTACTATTTTAATGGTCTTGCCTCTCCAAGTACGGTTAAAGCATAATACCCATACAGGGTGTATTATTCAAACGGGGCAGTGAGGGAAAATCGGAAACTACTAGGGATAAGGAAATTTGCTCTTCGGAGTCACGAGACTGAATTTGGAAACAATAAAAACTGCATTCAAGGATTTACGAAAAATCCTGACGTTGTCGAACCCGGTAAAAGTGTCTAAAAATCGGAGCTCGTTTTTTTGGCTAACGTAAATAGCGTTGTATGTAAGGAGCAATTGTTGCTAAGGAACCCTGTATACGATCACAAGAACATTCCTAATTTCATAGTTAATTGAGAAGGGTATGTTAAGGTGGTTTGGACATGTAGAGAGGATGGATGAGAGAAGATTAACGAAGAGAGTGTATATAAAAGGAGTGGAAGGGCAAGTTGGAAGGGGAAGACCTAGGCGAACTTTCTCTGATCAAATTGGAGGAATGTTACAAAAAAGCCAGGTCAAAAGTACCCTAAACCGACGAGCATGTATGAGAAATGTTATGAAGGTGAGTTAAGCGAAAGTGGTTTGTCAGGATCGTAGCAAATGGAGATCCGTGATCTCTGCCTACCCCTCTGGGAAAGAGGCGTCATTATATGTATGTATGTATGTATGTATGTATGTATGTATGTAGAGAGAGGGATCTAGCAAGTTTCGGATTTTCCCTCACTGCCACGTTTGAACAATACACCTGTATACATTATCAATATCCTCCTAGAGATAGCGTTTGCCCAGTTGTAGCCAAAAAGAGTCCGGGGTCCGCTTTGGCGCCTCATCCCAAGATCCAGACAATTTTATGGAAGCGACAGACTAACTAAAGTAATGACCTTTAAAGTTCACAAGTCTTCATTACCATAGTCAAAGAGAATATTGAATATATATAGTGCCATAGTTTCAGAAACAAGTCGCGAACGCTACACATTACACATCATACATCGTCCTATGTGTGAATTGTCTAGTTTACTTATGTATAAATTAACAACATAGTGTCGCTACATTGACAGTACCTAAACCACACATATTAAAATTACAACATTAAATTTTTGTCAAAATCTGAATAAGGTATGAGGTTTTGAGGTTTCTTTAGTTTCAATTGAAAACAAATTGTATGACAACTATGTATGCAATTCAATGCAACGGGTCGTACGGAGCTTCAACCTAGTGAGGTCACAAATACGTCAGTTATCATATCATAAATCATGTACCGGGCAATTTTTTTAAGTCTTTTTTATACATATTCTTTGCCTACATTTGTCCTCCCATTCACAAAGACACTGGCTTAAAAATCGTTATAATTATAAGCTTGTTCTGCCGACTGTACTTTTTTGCACAATCTGTCACTACTTCTCGAGAAGATTCTAATAGAATCAAACAAGACAGGTTTATCGTGTGTATTTTCGGAGTTGCTATCAACCACCACCATTTAAAATGAGTCTAGGGCATTTTAGTTTCCCCATTACTACTAGTTGGTACCTACTCTTTCCGTACGGCCACCAAAACAAAACAGCCAACAAAAGTAGGTAATTCGCAAAGAGTGACGATGACGAAAAACACGACTGCCAGGGAGTGTTTTTGATCGACATGAGTTGGGAAGTTGGGCGGTGACCCAAAGATGGACGCGTAAAGTAAATTAATGAATTCTGAAAAGGGGGCCACTTTTGGGGGGAAAACTGGAAAATTAAAAAAAAAAGTTTCGGAAACCGTATTGTGTGACATATCAAATGAAAGGGGTTGTTGTAAGCATGTCAGGTATATTTTTTTTATAATTTTAGCAATAACAGATTTGAAGTAATTTAGGAAAAAAGACGAAAAATTTACCATCCCCCCCCCCCTTATTTCCGAAACTACTAGGTTTAAATTCTAAAAAAATATGGAAAATAGTTCCTTGCCTAAAGATTACAGGAAAACCTATAAGAAATTTGAGTATTCAAAAACACTTATGAAATTTAGATTATATACGGAACCCTCACCACGCGAGTAGAACTCGCACTTGTCCGGTTTTTTTTCAAGATTTTATAGATATGGTACGTACCCTTCGTGCGAGTTTTTTTTTAATCTGTCGCTTGTCCGCTGGCAAAATGGTACACTCATTATAAAAAATTTTTCATCACACTTGCTCGTAACTTGCCTCTTATAACGTCGCCGTTTGGCTAATAATCCAGGATATTAAACACGCGTGAGTTATAGCATTACGACACTCGTGCGTTATATTTATATGCTTATCTCTATTAAGATGTACCTCGCAACAAGGCGTATGTATAAACACGGTGCATTTTTAAAATAGCCGAATATTATGAGTTTGTGTGTGATCTGATTGGTTAAGCAAATCTCGTTGGTCGTGGGCCACAAGAATTCTGCTCTGTGATTGGTTGAATAAAAAAATCTAGTTGGTCAAGTCGCCCCGCCCCGCAAGAATACTGCTCTGTGATTGGTTGAAATATTGAGCTGCGCGCTCCACTAGCACTGATCTGGAAGTGAAGTTGTCAATTTTTGATTGGTGCGGCTGTATGAAACTTAGATTTTTCTGTCTTTGTAGTTATTTATTTCCTCGCAACTGTGATGAAAAATATTGTGTATAACACGGGCGTAAGAAAATTGCAAACTCAAGTCATCAAAAACCCTCCGCCTTCGGCGTTGGGCTTTTGATAGACTCTCGTTAGCAATATTTCACTTACGCCCCTCGTTAAACAATGTACTATTATCACCTAATCTTCAAAATCTATTCGTGATTAAATCCACATTTATCATTCTAGGTTCGTTACGATCAGAGAACAAATAAATACTTCTTATTCTTTATTCCGTGGTTACAACTATGAGTAGCCTGTTTAGATTTAAAAATTAATAAATAAATAAAGTCTTGCACTGACGGTGTTGCATTTGTAAATAGTAATTATTGTTATTTTTTTTTGTTTGATATCGTTGTTTGCTTGTTTTTAGTTTATTACTTTTTGGTTTAGGTACCTACGTAAATTGTCATTTCGGTTCTTATATAATTTAATTTCTTTTTATGTCCTATTTCTGTTTTTTATTTGTTACTACTGTAATGTATTAAATGTGTTACGTACCGTGTCCTCACTGGATGGACCCAACGGAAGATCAGCGCTGGCTGCAAAGCCAGCATCATGCTGAGTTGGGCCCATTTCGTGACACGGCACAGATTCTCTTTTTTTCTTGTGTCTATGTCTTGTAATAATGTACTTATGTTGTGTTGTGTTACGAATAAATGTTGATTTGATTTGATTTATAAGATCGTTAAGTTGAGTAGTTTGTAGATACCAGCCCCGCTATTCTGAACTTGTTTTAACATCACGTCACGCTTAGGCGTAAATCTACGATTACGTTTAGTTACCACGAATCGCGGCGTCAAGTTATATTTGTTGGTGAACGGTAAGGTGAGGTTTAAACAAGTTACAGGTGATTGCCCTAGACTCTACAAATATAGACAGGACCTAAGGATACAAACCAGTTATCGCAAGGTTAAGGGCAGCCAATACCTCATTCCAAGCTTTTATTAAATTTGCAATGTATGCAGGGACCAGAACCGGTTACTCTAGTCAGGGTTATCCATAGGCTAATTTTAGAAGTTGTTTTCAAAACCCTATCCATAATGGTAACCTTATGATAAGGTAAACTTACTGATAGGGTAACCCTATTGCCATGGTAAGCATGTCGGATGTTGTAGGTAACCATAAGGTATAAGTTAACCCTAAAAAAACCCTATCTCAATAGGGTTAACCTTATGATTACCACATCCGATATGCTTACCATAACAATAGGGCATGGCAGACGTAAAAAGTTATTTATGATACAAGTGCGGAAAGTAGGTAATTCCCAACGAGTGACGATGACCAAAAACACAACCGTGAGGGAGTGTTTTTGATCGACACGAGTTGGGAATTACCTATACGCACGTGTATTGCATTGGACAACATTTTGCAGGGGAATAAAAAAAAAACATAAAAGGCCAAATTTTTAACTGTCATGAAATCTCATTCACTCACGTGTCAAAGTCAAAGTCAAAGTGATTAAAAAAAGTGATTTATTCTTCAATTTAGGCATATTTAGAGATGGCATATTACATGCACCTATGAATGTCGATAAACTACCACCGGTTCGGAAAGAAAACCTCTGCCTGGAGAAGAACCGGCGCGGCGTAAAAAACTCGGCGAGGTGTAATTTTTTCAAAACAGTATACAATATATCATGTCAGTATCAGAGCAGTATTATAAAATTTTAAAATTACATTGCTACAGTAGAATGCGATAGATTTGTAGTGCAGGATTTTATCGCTGCCAAATATCCCTATCCATGATGTAATCGTTTATCTTATAATATGCTTTTGAAATAAGTGTCCGTTTTACGACAGATTTGAATTTAGAGTCAGTAAGTTCGGTAATGTGTTTTGGAATTTTATTGTAGAATTTTATACAATTTTCCAAGAACGACTTTTTCGCTTTTACTAGCCTGTAAAAAGTTGTTTTGAGCTTCCCTGCGCTTCTGGTAACCTTGGGCTTATCAGTTTTTGTTGGGTAGTTGTATAAATTCTTCCTGACATACATTATTATTTCAAATACGTATAGCGACAGCAGTGTTAGAATATCTGTTTCCGTGTGTGGGAATATTGGCCCGAAATTCGTTCCCGCACGGCCCCGCCCCGCACCGCTCCGCCATGCGGGCAGAGAGGAGTTACCGTGTTTATGTTGAACCATATAAAGGCGCACTTTCAGAGCAAGTGCATTGTAAAATAATTTACCACGTAGGACAAGAAGATACGCGTCAAAAATATCCCAGGCTTTGCCAGCGTACAGCCGCGTAAAAACCAACTCATTCCATATGATCTAATAGATCGTATGTCATCATGTGTCAACTGCGTAGCTACGCTATTCACATATGGTTAACGCCTCACCTCACCACACTTAATTCCCTAGCTTTACGCTAACATTAGTAATAATAACGCGTAATTTGGAAGACAGACTTACGCTGGTTCGCCTAAGGACTAGAGTGAATTGGAGTGTTGTGATAGTTGTGAATTGTTGTCGTGACGACAGCTATTAGCGTTAGGAAGCTGCACGCGCAGGGAAAATTGCCAAGATCATTGCGGTAGTATGGTTGGCCTCATAAGTAGCTGAACCCATAACTACCTTGTCGTTTTCACTCGTTTGACAAATTCATATGGCAGTTTAACATGACTTTTAATGCGACACGGTACAAAGGTGTTAAGCCCCTGTGAGGCCGACCGTATACGCCAGCAGCATAATGCAGTTAAGCAGTACAGTCACGTTTATGAATGTGATACGAGTATGTTTATTAATCTGGCTGAAACTGTTTACACTTACTACTCGGATCGGTATGCGGTATTTTAAACTTTAAGGGGCTCCTAGCTTCCAATGACCTTCGATCTGTAAATGTCCGTTTGTTCGTGTTTTTATGGTTTGTCGTATTCACGAGGTTTACCGAAATAGTATCCCATGTTAACTTCACAACTCACAGCCTTCGAGACATATGGCATCAAACTTTGGCAATTTTAGGCCAAATAACCAGTTTTTACCCTTACCCTTAGGTTGTTAGAAAACGTCAAGAATTAACAGTTATATGCAGATTTAGTATATAAAAGTGCATTAACAACATACTTCATATCAAAAACAAAGCTTTTTTTGAGTTCGAATAAAATATAAAAAAAATATCTTTTTTTTTTCAAAATTACCCTCTTGCAAATGTACATAAAGGATTTGTTTATTTATTTAGGATTTAAGATCCGATAAGTGCTTGTGCTTTTGACGGAGGAATATTAACTCAAAACTCGTCAAAATTTCGCACAGATTTTCTCAATTGGGAATGGATGAAAATTTTAGAAGTGCCAGATTATTTTTTTGGTGATAGAAATAACCTTCCTTAGCGCCAGAAAAAAGTTTCAGAGTTTCAATTATTTTCGAAAAATATAAACATTTTCCTCACTGATATTGACAGTTGCAGCAGCATTTGTCAGTGTCAGTTTATCACAGATATTTAAGATGTTTTTTGTAATATGAGACGGATCAAGGATAGTGTCTATTGACGTCCTTGATCCTAATTGAAAAATAATTGACACCGTTGAAAAATCTGAAACTTTTTTCTAGTGCTGAGGAAGGTTATTCCTATCACCAAAAAAATAATCAGGCACTTTTGATATTTTCATCCATTCTCCAATTGTCGGTTTGCGCGGGAACGGGGCGGTGCGCTTGCAGTACTGTATTCGCACCGCCCCGTTCCCGCGCATCCCGCAGCTGTGCAGTATTATGAACCTTGTAGTATACAAATTAAATTTATATTTACCTCAATCTGAATCCACTCAAGACGACCTAAGAATGAACTGTGCCAAGTTTCAGCGCATAGTCAAAAAGTGCAAGGTATCAAGTAATAGCACAGCAGCTTTAGAACCAATAGAACCTATATGTAGAATTTGCTCCAAGTTATTCACTACGAATCACCCCACTTCAGGGGTGAGCGGTGAAAGGAAGGTGAAACAAGTTGTGAATAGCAAAGTTCTACTTCAGTGCCCTCAGGCCTGTTCCTCTTCTTCGCTTCGGCTAAACTAGGGCTCTCGCACACCTTCGAGGTGTTGTGTTGATACACACGATCGCGCTGGAACGAAAATTTACCATCGAGTTCTCCAATATCTATACAGACAACCTTTCAAAAATATCTATACTCAGTATTTATTATTACTGACATAAGACGCATGTGTAGATATTTTTGAAACTCGACTGTACCTACGTAGTATATGCGACGAGCGCGTGCGAGCAAGTTTGCGGGCATGTAAATTATTTGAATTTTCGGTCAAACATAATTATGTTTTGTTAGATAGCCCTCACATAAGTAAGTACTATTATTTTGTGGTGTGCCGTCTACCCTACAGAAGGTCTCTATTTGATAACCACATAAAAAGCAATCGTGCGATACCTACCGTGTGTTATGACTATTGATCTTTAAGTACCTATTACGGAATGATATTATAATAATGAAATATTTACCTGTTTTTTATTGCACACATGTAAAATATGACCTTTATCATAATTGTATCCTCAATGATTTAGCGATTTAAGGATGACTCACGGTAGAATGGGCCGTGTCCGGCCCGGGCCGTTTTTTTGGAAAAACGACGGGGTTTTTCCGTGGCCGAGCCATACCCAAGCCCGGCCGTCACCTTTTTATTTCACCAGACCGCATTGGACATACGCCTTGAGAGAAACCGAAATATACAGGTTGTTTGGTGCAAAGCTTTTAGGGGGTGATAGTCGGAATATTTTTGAGCAACTTTTAATATAGGAGCAACCCTGAATTCGCAAAAATAAAAATCAGCTCTCTATACAATTTGGTCGAGTAGGAACTGAACTTTAGTATGGGACACCAGTTTTTTTTTTGCGATTTCAGGGTTTCTCCTTTATTGAAAGTTGCTCAAAAATACCCCGATTATCATCCCCTTAAAGCTTTGCACCTAGCTACCAAACCCCCTATATATTGTTAATCTCGACCTTTTCTATCATATTCTCTGTAGGTATATTCCTTTTAAAAGTCAGGCGTGACTTAACATCTAATACAAAACACGTGAGATCGTAATCAAGGTGCTTTGTACAAAATGTCGTGACGTCATATCGCAAGAAGCTAACAAATGTTAAAAAAAACCATTCAAAAGTTCATTAGACTACAATTATTTTCCTCATCATTGGCCTTGTACATCTGTGTTAAAGCATCGTCTATAAATACATATTATGGGACAATCATACAAATCGATCTAGCCCCACAGTAACATTTAATACGTGAATTTGTTAGTAGTATTTGAGACATGTCTCACGAAAGTTCAAATTCGATTAAAGCTTGTGGTACTAGACGATGACTAGGTAGCGGATCAATTTGGGCTAGGAAGGTTTAAGCCGGCGGCGGCGCACCGCAATACCGGCATTCCTCTTGCTCTGCGGTCCCACCAATACCGTTTCAGCGGAACGGCCTCGCCAAGTTCTTCTGCGGTTCCTCCCCAACGCATTCTAAGCGGGCTTGGCCTAGCCCGATAGGAGCGCCCTCCTCGGGCCAGCTGGCAGCCCAAAAAGGCCGGCCCTGGGTGCCTCTTAGCTTCGCCGTGGGTGACCAGTCCAGTTAAGGCGGGCACCCTTGAGTGGGAGGGTAGTAAATATACCTAACCTAACCAACCATAGTTTAATCATTTAAATTTTAATTAATATTGCGCATGTCTATAACTCGTTAACAATAATTAAGTACCACCTGCTATCAAAAATGTCGTCTTTTGAAACAGCGTCGTTTGGGAGCCGATTTAGTACCATTTAGATATTATAAGGCTCCAATTCGCTTTTCCCCGAAGGTGACAGGCTTATGGTAATTTAATTAATGTAACCGGAATTAATTTGACTCAAAATTGCTATTTTAATTAGAACAAATGTTGCTTAAATCTTTGATGATGACGATGTTCTTTGTTGACATTTTTGATAGTTTTGTTTCCATATTTTGATGATCATGATGTAAATTCCTATAACTTTGACATTTAGAAAATTTATAGTATAGGTAATTTTATCAAAAACTATTTGAATTTAAATCTGATGATAAGAAAAGTGACATTTATTACCTGTTCAGGAAACAAAACTGTATTAACTCCACAATTTGTGACGCCATTTGAGACCCTAATTACAAATACATATCTTACTGGCTGTTGTCAAATACATATTCGTTTTTGAACAGATAGTAGTGATAATTTACCGTAAAGGACTTTCCTCTACTAAACCGGGTGTCAGGTAAAAGTGCATCATGACTATACCTAGATATTTTTCTAGCAGGAACAACATTTGTTTAGTGCTTGCCACAATAAAAATATCGACAATCCTGTTATCGATAAGTACATACTACTTCAACGACAATACTAACATACAACCACAGACATATATTGGCTATCTACCTAGACGCCGCGTGCACCTACACTGTAACCATATACAGAGACACAGATTTTTTTTTGGGACCAAAAATGGGTTTGGGAAAAACTACATGTTGTGACATTCTGCGTCGATTTTAAAGACAATTTCGGTGTGTGTGTGTGTTATGGAGTAAAGTAGGTGATAATTAATTCAGTGACACGAAGAAAGAAAGTTACGAAAGTATTGCAAATTGTGTTCTGACGTATGTAAAATATAAATAAATTGATAGTTTTGTTATTATTAGGGTCGTTCTTCTTTTCGACCGACAATAGCCTGTCCTTCGTCTTATTACGGCATCTCATTTGAGTAATGATGTTTACGGTTTTATAATGTTCAAATGAACGTCCATATTATTTTATTAATTAGTGATATTTAATATTTCACTTTCTCTAACTAGCATTTTTTTAAATGTTTTTTTTTTTCGTAGAATGCCGTGACAGAGTGGTAAACCAAAATGTTGTCCCCACTGAAAGAGTCCACTCTGTCACATGTTTTTTTTTAGAAACCAACCGTAAATAAATATTTATATTGGCCAGAAAGGAAACTTTAATTAGTTCTAATGAAGAAACCTATGCATTTTTTTTTAAATCGCACTTCAAAACCACAATTTTCGATAGTTCAAAAACCAAAAAAACAGAAAAACCTCGGTTCATTGTCGGTAAAAAAGAAGAACGACCCATTATCTATTTTTTAACGCACCCTATTACATTATATATATTTGTATTTATTTATTTATTTAATCATATGGCAGAACGACTGATGGTACTGTGAGGTCGCATAATAGCGACAGGTACAGTGGCGAAAAAGGTTGTTGCATATTTGTATTTATTTACCTCTATGACGTTGAAGTGGTACTTATCGATAACAGGACTGTCGATGTTTTTATTTTGTCAATCACTTACAATAAGTCGTTCGTGCTAGAAAAATATCTAGGTATAATCATGACTCTTATATAGGTTTTACTTAAATTCAAATTATAATGAGCAAAACGTCAGATGATGATAACTTTTTTAGTTATACTTGATCACTGTCAAGGCGAAACAGTCGCATAAAGTAAAGTACCCAATTTTTCATACAATTTAAAATTGCTTTCAGTAATCATGAAGTTGAAATCAGAACTTCTGGAGCAGCCAGCCGGAGAGATGGCGCGAAAAATCAGGGAAGAATTGAAGGAGGACCTAAACACTAGCGACCGGGACTTGGCTGCCATCAGGGACTGGCTGAAGAAACAACCGCATCTGCCTGACGACTGGGGTAAGAGTTATTTAAGAGGATTAAAAGAGGATGTGGCGGGACACCATGAAACACGAGGATATGTATACTTGACTGTGATCTGAAGAAGGACCTGAACACTACAGTTAGACAGTTTTGTATTTGCAATAAGAAAACTTAGAATGACTGTTTCCGCCGAAGCTGCCAGCACAGCGTATCATGGTTATGCATCATCATTGTTAAACTATGGGCTCTTGCTCTGGGGAAATTCAGTCGATGTAATTAGGGCGTTTATTAGACAGAAAAAGTGCATTCGTGCAATAGCTAACATTTCAGTGACAGACAGCTGCAAGCCATTCTTTAAAAAGCTGAATATTCTACCGCTACCCTGTATGTACATAAAAAAAGCATGCTTGTTTGTCAAAAAACATCCTGAACTTTTTAGAAGCAGGGCCGATGTATTTGTAGGTAAGCAGAGATCTCAATATAAGGATCTACTGTACCAGCCTCCTTGCCGCGCTGCGATCTATAGCAAGAACGCGTATAATATGTGCATTGTAGTGTATAACAACCTTCCAGCGGATATAAGACGAATGGATTATAAAAAAATTGTAAAAGAAATCACTAATTGGCTAATGGAAAATTGTTTTTATAGCATTAAAGAATTTTTAGACTTAACTTCGGGTACTTTAGGTAGGTTTTAGTAATTGTTTTTCTTTTTTGTGTTGTTGAAATTAATACATTGACATTACTAAGCAATTGATTAAAAAAATATATCTAATCATAGTGGTATTGTACGCATCACATAATTATTTTAGGCCTGTATGTATAACTTTTGCATGTCGTTCACAGACTGAATACTGTACTGCTGTACCTCAACACCCTGTACTATATTTATAAGTATTCTGGCAAATAATATAATTCTATTCTATTCTATTCTATTCACTGGGGAACGAGATCTGGCCACCATCAGGGACGGGCTGAAGAAACAACCGTATCTGTCTTTGACGCCTGGGCTGGGGTGAGATATAATTGAACGAGCGAGCGAAGCGAACGAAGTTCTCCGTTTCAGTTTAGGCCAAAATTATTTCGTATGTCCGGATATCCGGCTGTTCTCCTCTACAAGTGGCATTTCTCAACCAATTCTCTTGATTTTTTTTACAGGTTCCTTTTTTTGGCGATTTATTTGAAATGTGTTGTGTTCTGCAGCTCATAGAGCCACTAGTATAAGATGAGTAAAAAGAGACAAGAATCTGTATGCTTTTTAGGGTTCCGTACCTCAAAAGGAAAAAAACGGAACCCTTATAGGATCACTCGTGCGTCTGTCTGTCCGTCTGTCACAGCCGATTTACTCCGAAACTACTGGACCGATTGAGTTTCAATTTGGTAAACATATGTAAATTGGTGACCCAAAGATGGACGCGTAAAGATAATTAATGAATTCTGAACAAGGGGGCCACTTTTGGGGGGTAAACAGGAAAGTAAAAAAAAAAATTTCGTTAACTGTATTGTGTGACATATCAAAGGAAAGGGGTTGTTGTAAGTATCTCAGTTTTTTTTTATAATTTTAGCAAAAACAGATTTGAAGTAATTTAGGAAAAAAGACGAATTTTGACCAGATTTAACTTAGTTTTAATTTATTTTAGTTAATGTTAATAATTGTCTTGTATATACTTTAGAAAATAAATTTAATAAGATGAATACCTATGTTCATTTAAAAAGGAGTTTGGATGCACGATAATGTTAGCGCACTATGTTTTAGAATGTCGTGTACTTAATTATGCATGTTAGCTATCAATTAGGAATACTTAAAACCAGCACGAATGATTTCACTGGCTATGGGAATATCTACCACATCGCATCATAAGTAAAGATTAGTTTTGTTTGGCAGAGAGCCTTTTGGTACATGAGTAATAGGTAATAGTGTTTAATGGTACATTAAGCACTATTACTCATCCTATAATCCGATCAATATTCTTATTTACCAACCGTAATTAATTGACTTTTAACGACATATTGCGACACGTTTCTGTAAATAATTAGGAATCTAGAACGTAAATGTATGTTCTAATCTATAATTCGACTGATATAATAAGGATAAGTCAGCTGCGTTAAAAATATATTCGTTTATTGTTTCATTGAAATACATACATTTTGTTGATATGTGCGCTTTTGCATAACATAATACATTTTATTAAGTCAGTGATTCAAGGCAAGTTGACTTTTAAATGATAGCAAAGTTTAGTGCTTTTCTGCCGTATTACAAAGTTCAAACCTTGATAATAGTTTTTTCATTTGTAGGTATCAAATATAATATATTATCAATGGCATTTGATGTCTCTTACCAACACGGCTATCACAAGACGGCGCGCGAGCTCTCTCGATCTTTCTCGCACTATCCGTTTCTCTCTTATTAGAACACTTCGAAAGAGAGGTGAAGTGCGAGAAAAATCGAGAGAGCTCGCGCGCCCGTCTTGTGATAGCCATGCTGAACTTTTATAGAGTAGGTGTGAAAAAATCATCACAAGTCGCATTTCTTCGTCGTATATAATATGAGGGAAATCAAAAGGAAACTAGGTCTCAAACACCAGTTTTTTTATACATATGTTGTTCGTTTTAGAGTCATTCGAAACGAATGCTTAATAGCTAACGAAATATCGTGGTATATCACATGTAGATTATGCTATATATTTTGTTTCTATTACCGGGATATATTTAGGAGTTACCGCTGTTTATAGCCGACCTATAGAAGATAGAGCTAGGTCTGGAAATACTGAGGTGCTAGCGATATATTGTCATTGGGCTAGATTAGACTAAATAACATTGAAGTGAAAAAGGTAAGCTTACCCAGCCAAGATTTTGAAATAACCCTACTCAAATATCTGAGTCCATTCTCTCTATAATTGCAGATTAAAAAAACTTATTTTTATTATATACTTACCTTAAATTATATAATATTATGAAAATTATGCAAATTATTATACAAATTTCAATGTTAACGTCACAAAAGAAGATTTTTCCGGTATCTTAGTCCTAAGTAATCCATTCCCGATCATTTTGGTGAGCCCTAGTACGTAATTGCATGAGAGGAGTTATCAATATTTTTCAACTCATCTGACTCGGGTTAATTGCGTAACTTTTCGAACGAGCGTTAGGACAACTCAACTCTACTTAATGCGCAAACAAGCATTCGGCCTTCCTGAAGGGAAGCAGACACCGTACGTAGCCTATTGACGCTTGCGATTATAGAACACAATCGCGTGCCTACCCTTTATTGATTTGAGGATTCGTTATTGACTCTTAGATCAACGTACGTTACGTAATCGACTAGCTGACCACCGATTAAAAATCACCGCGTACTAAAACATGTTCTTTTAAAGTTTGTTAAAATAAATACAACTACCTACTTGCCTAAGTCATGAGCATATACCTACAACGTACGATGTATGTATAAGTATGATTAATAATGTCTGGCAAATAACAACAAAAAAAAAGATTACATGCGGATACAAATACAATCATCATTCGCTTATCTTTATCCCATTTGCTTGGGGTCGTCGTCGCAGCATGTTTTTTTTCTTCCATACCTCTCTATCACCCGTCAACTCATCACACATATATACAAACTCATCACGAATGAAAAAAAAACCAGTTGGTACTTCGTTGAGAGACTTGGTTGTTTTGCAATACAGCCAAGATTTCTACTGTGCTATTTTTGTTACGTATAGGCTTTGTTTGGTCAATTGATTTGGCGGGCGCATTTGGTTGAGATAATATTTGTTATTGCGTAAATGGTATTGCACACATATTTGGTCACGGAACAAAATAGGTACGGTATTTCACCGATAAGGTGTTGATAGGCTTGAATCATCATTATTATACCAGCCGAAAACCTCTGCTGCTGGACATATGCCTCCCCCAAAGAGTGCCAAAGTGACCGATCCCGCGCCATCCGCGCTTAACGGACTCCCGCGACCTTTACCAGGTCATCAGTCCACCTTGTGGGGGGCTTACCCCTGCTCGATACGCTGTACCCTTCGCGTGTACACAAACTTACTTGCGTCATTTGAACAAAAATAAGCTCCGGCAACCTCATCTCACACCGCCAAAAACACATCAATATATACCTGCAGGGCGAGGTAGTGGTGTAATTTTAATTACGGCTGCGGTGTTCTTTAAAGTTAGGTTTACCCAGATAAGCCCGGTTAGGGTCTCGGGTTAATTGACCTTATTATCTTTTGCATTGACACTGGGGACTCTCCGACGATTATACAAGGTTATTATGGACTCTGACCTGATAAACAACGTATTTTTCATCACACTTGCTCGAAAATGGTGTTATTATACGCAAGCGTACTGAGCTGTAATGGGCTATATTACGCCCATGGGCGTTATGGTTTTTTTTTTAAATAATAGAACCCTCTGATTGGCTTAAGCAAATCTGGTTGCTGTGTGATTGGTTGAATAAAAAAATCTAGTTGGTCACGACGCCCCGCCCCGCAAGAATACTGCTCTGTGATTGGTTGAAATATTGAACTGCGCGCTCTACTAGCACTGATCTGGAAGTGAAGTTGTCAATTTTTGATTGGTGCTGCTGTATGAAACTTACATTTTTCTGTCTTTTGTTGTTATTTATTTCCTCGCAAATGTGATGAAAAACATTGTGTATAACACGGGCGTAAGAATATTGCAAACTCGAGTCATCAAAAGCCCTCCGCCTTCGGCGTCGGGCTTCTGATACACTCTCGTTAGCAATATTCCACTTACGGCCCTCGTTAAACAATGTACTATTGGCAAAGCAAGTTGATGAGATGCTTTCCATGGATGTGATTAAGCGGTGTGAAAGCGTGTGGTCTTCACAGCTTCGCTACGCATCCTCACACTACTCCGCAATCTCGCACAGCTCTGGCGGATATCCATATCCACCCTTATTATTTGCTGAATTCGATTTAAAGGTTTCGGTTCCTCTGTTAAACATTTTGTTTTGATTCCAGATACCCAGTGCCTGTTGACCTTCCTCCGCGGCAGCAGCTTCTCACTGGAGAAATGCAAACGCAAGTTGGACATGTTCTTCACAATGCGAGCAGCTTGCCCAGAGTTCTTCACCGAGAGAGACATCACAAAACCCGCTTTGAAAGAAGTTTATACGACAAAAATGTGAGAATAACTGTATAAGAATAAGAATAACTTATTAGACAATCAAGCACAAGATTACAAATTATACAGACATTATCCGTTGGGCTCCAAACTAGGCTGACTGAGCCTGTATCTTGGGACCCACTGAGTCGGTTAACAAAACACTTTTCATCACACTTGCTCGTCAATGGCGTTATTACTTGCGAGCGTGCAGAGCAGTTATAGCCGTTTTACCTCCCACGGGCTGTTAAGTTTAGTTTTAAAATAATAGAACCCTCTGATTGGCTTAAGCAAATCTGGTTGCTGTGTGATTGGTTGAATAAAAAAATCTAGTTGGTCACGACGCCCCGCCCCGCAAGAATACTGCTCTGTGATTGGTTGAAATATTGAACTGCGCGCTCTACTAGCACTGATCTGGAAGTGAAGTTGTCAATTTTTGATTGGTGCTGCTGTATGAAACTTGCATTTTTCTGTCTTTTGTTGTTGTTTATTTCCTCGCAAATGTGATGAAAAACATTGTGTATAACACGGGCGTAAGAATATTGCACTTACGCCCCTCGTTGAACAATGTACTATTAGCATCACGTACCCAAAGGAACAATACAATACAAATACTCTTTATTGCACACTTCAGACAAACAAAGCGGTAACGTAAGTACGTAAGAAACGTAACCAAAGGAAAATTAAGTTATTAAATAAATATAATATGATCGAACTGTTAACTGTTAACATTACACAGGGAACACCTCATTAATAAAATACAATTCAAGCGGTATTTAAGTACCTACTCAAAGTGTTTGTATGAGTGTGTGTGAGTGTATGCGCGTGTGTAAGTGTGCGTGAGAGTGAGTGATTACGTGTGTTAAGTGTAAGTTACGAGTGTATAGGTAAAGCATTAGACGTAAAATTTCTTCTGCATCACTATACGACACTGTAGCAAACTATTTCCTTAGTGTGGACTTAAAAAAAAACTATTTATTACTATGTTTTTGCAAATCTCCATGCGGGATTATGTGCGCATACTTAACTTTGCGTATGGTGCATTTTTTATAAAATAGTAGATGCCCTCGCTCAGCTGGCGTCTTACAGTTCTCTGTGTTCCCAGGCGGAGTCACGTTATAAGATAGAGCCTTTGTTCGTACTGAAGGTCCATAATATGTACTGGTGAAATATTTTTTGAAATGGAATGAGCAGTTCCGTAGGTCGTCAAGAGGCTGCCAGAGAACAAAAATCTGTGGCGGTTACTCCACTGACAATAGCCTAACTCTTTAATTCAATTACTTATTATTAGTAGGTCTTATAGATGAAAGAATTTCTGAAAGTCTCAAGTTTACGAAGTCACAATTTACCACAGCTCACCATTCATCATCATCATACAGACAACAAAACAATATCTAAGAGTGTGTAGGTACGGTCAGCATCAAAAGTTGCTACGCAAACGAAGACGTCAAAAGTCTTTATTAAAAGGGAATAAGAGTTTTTGACGTCTTCCATTGCGTAGCTACTTTTGATGCTGACTGTACGCACACATAATTGCGTTTTTTTTTTAAAGTTGCGCTCCTATTATTTCTTATAAACATTTGAATTTTTTTGCAACTATATTTGTACGATGCCAGCGTTATACCCATATTCCAACAGAGGCCCGGCGGCTAAAAAAGGGCCACACCAAAGTGTTGACCTTTGTCCAAGGTCAGCGGTCAACTTGCGTAGGCGCAAGCCAATATTGACAGAACATCGCTTGTGCACATACCTATTATTTACATTAGGTACACGTCTAAGGCATTTATACTTATAGGGGAGCTTGGGTAAGAATACAAACTGGCTTGAGTAGGTAATCATTATGTATTATTGTACACAAAACATGACGAAGTGACAATAAAAAAAGAAGATGCGCAAAAAACGCGATACCTTTAAGCCCTTTAAGGAATGCGCTCCATCCTCCAGGACCTTCAGATCCATTATTGTCTATAAACTGGTAAAATATTTTTTAAATCCGATAATTAGGTAAGTAAGCTACAACCTCAGACACTTTAAAAAACCGATCAAGTGCGAGTTCAACTCGCGTGGTGAGGGTTCCGTATATAATACACAAAAATATTGAGAAAAATCCCGTTACTTGGAATACTCAAACTTCTTATAGGTTTTCCTGTGGTCTATGGGCAAGGAACTATTTTCCATATTTTTTTCAGAATTTTAAGCCTAGTAGTTTCGAAGATAAGGGGGGGCGGGCAATGGTCAATTTTCGTCTTTTTTCCTAAATTACTTCAAATCTGTATTAGCTAAAATTATAAAAATATATATCTATGATTCTTACAATCACCTCTTTCATTTGATATGTCACACAATACAGTTTGCGACACTTTTTTTTAAATTTTCCAGTTTACTCCCCAAAAGTGCCAAGAGTAGTAGTGCATAGAGTACTTTACGCGTCCATCTTTGGGTCACCAATTTACATATGTGTACCAAATTTCAACTCAATCGGTCCAGTAGTTTCGGAACAAATCGGCTGTGACAGACGGACAGACAGACGCACGAGTGATCCTATAAGGGTTCCGTTTGTTTCCTTTTGAGGTACGGAACCAATGCTCATGCACCCGGCGGTAGCCGACCTCGGCGCGTCTTAAAGGTCTGCTAGACGGTCGCCAACACGCCCCTCCGACCGAGCGACCTTGGTCGGCCCCGACCGTTGTAGTATGAAATTTTGTTGGAAACAACTGTCTACACGGTCGGTGCGGACCAAGGTCGCTCGGTCGGAGGGGCGTGTTGGCGACCGTCTAGCATGGGCTTTAAAAGAGTGCAGTAGGCAATAGCCGAATAGGAACCTACGACCATACGACGACAGCCGAGCACGTCCGCGAGGAGCCAATCGGGTCGCAAGTCCATTGAAATATGAAATATAACGTCTGTATTTAAGCTTAAAATTCCTTTGGCAACTTGTAAAATGCACTCAGGCGTATTTCGACCCGGCCCGGTCTGTGAGAATAGCATATTATTTATTCTCCTCTATTAACAATAAAGTAGATAAGTGTTTGTATTTAGATCATCTACGTGTTAGCTAAACATTTACTACGAACGTGTGCATATTGTATAATGTTTACCGAACAAACTATTGAGGAGTACCATGTCAGTACGAATGCATCACTAAGATTTTGCAAGTAAGTAGGTAATGTGCCATACTATGCAAACAATTTATTGTACCAATGTTTTGTTTACTACTTTGCTATTAGTTATTATTATAATGGACGAATAATGCAAGAGGTTCGTTACGCAGCCCTTCGCTCTAACCAACTGAGCTATCGCAATAATATACTCGGTTGACAAATTATTCAACCAGTTCCGTCTTACAACGATATTATTATTATGGTATGGGTATTATTGGGGGCATTTAACATCATTGGCCGCATCATATATGACAGATGATCATTGTAACGCTTAGGAGCCTATGGATTGATCTACGTTGGTGATGGCTATATAGTCCTATAGCAGCACGGCATTTCTTGCCACATCGATTGCAGACGAATTGTGAATCTGTAGGATCTGCTTGAGGTTCACTAGCTAATCTCAGTCGTGTTTCGTTATCCCGACTTTAATATCGTGGCGCAATTCAGGTTTCATGTTGGCGCGGTTTTTCCAGCCTTCTGCCTTAATCCCAAAACTGATAATATCTCGCTTGCAAGAGTACCCGAATCTTATGACTAGACGCCCAATAGGTCTCTTTACGTCCGCCATCTGTCCCAGTATAACTTGATGAGGTAGTCTCTCGGGGTCCATGCGATGTACGTTACCAAGCCAACCACGTGTTTTCGAGAGAACTACCTCGTTGTTCATTTTGTCCTTCCAGGTGACTCCGAGTATAGTCCTCAGGCAGCACATGTGGAAAGCATTAATTTTGCGTTCTTGTTACTTTATACCAGACCTGCGTCCTGAGTATATTGTTGTACGCTTCGGAAACGTGGGCCACATACGCGAAATAAGAATGCATTGGGGGTATTAGGGAATTTAATATAAGAATAATTTATTGAAAAAAAACCTTATTGCTAATTGTACATTGTGTTGAATTATAACACAATACTAGTTGATCAAAAACCCTTTCATTTCAGACAAGGTCCGCCGCTGCCAGGATTGACTCCAAATGGGAGAAGAGTCACTCTTGTTCGAGGTGAGTATATATTTATACCTGTGTATTTGAATGTAAGAGTCTTATCATAATTTAATACCAAAAAACGAAAGTGATATTCTTAAGGTGAAATTACTTTTTAATGACCATGTACAGTCAGCTGCAGAGAAACGTGACACCTCTTCTTACAAACTTCTAGACATTCTGACTGCACGAACGGAATGTTACGTAATCGACCAGCGTCTACGATGTGCCTTGATTTCGGAGCGTTCTGATGGTCCCGGCGCGTGAAATGTCCTTGAACCGTTCGGCGTAAGCGCTGGCTCGTGTCAGTAACTACTGATATTTATTTTATAATCTCTTTATGATTCCAGGCATCCACCCAAGCCTCGACTCGAAGCAGATTACCGATGTCCTGAAACTAGCGCTGATGATTGGTGACGTCAGACTGACGGAGGAGAAAATGGGCGTCGCTGGTGACGTGTACGTCCTGGACGCGACAGTGCTCGGCCCTAGTCTGCTGGCCAGACTGTCTCCTAGCATCATTAAGAAGTTCATGATCTGTGTGCAGGTGAGAAAGATGATCTGAGGGGCTACCGCGAAACGGCAGCTTCGTTCGTTCGTGTGTATCCCTCTCTGCTCGAAAATGCAAGTGCGGTAAAGATGTTGCACGCGCGGCTTGGCCCGCGTATTGCAGGTACTTAAGCCCGCGGGATAAAATCCAGAAAATCCATTCTATACAAAGGTTAAAGATTTTTAGGTTCCATACCTCAAAAGGCAAAAACGTAACCCTTATAGGATCATTTTGTTGTCCGTCTGTCTGTCTGTCAAGACCCGTTATATCGGGAACGCATGGAGGAATACCGAGTTGAAATTAAAACCATATACTCAGGTCTAGAGATAAAGCTCTGATCTAGCCCCTGTTTCACCAAATTGACGATTATCAATTGTCTGAGAGAGGACAGGTAGAGTAAAATTTCATCTCGCTCATATATGGAGCAGCCCAACTGGCCATAATAACGCGACTACTTGATCTGTATGTATGTTGTGTTGTGTTTCTGGTGGTAAGTGAGGTGGCCAGAGCTCCCGAGGATGTGTTGTGTTGTGATTGAAGGGTCCCTTACTCTCAACACAGCACATTCGCATCTATCAATACAGTGGGGCCGACCCTTATGATTAATCTGCAGTCGCAAGCATCTACGGTACCTGTTTATCATCAAGCGGACCCTATGCTTGTTTGCCATTCTCACAAATTCTACAAATTTTATCATTATGATCGACGTTTCAAGGGACTATAAGCTAACTGCTGAGTGACGCTCCGTTTCTTTGGTATTTGCGAGGCTAGCACAACTGACACCACGCGACGCGACACGAGACAATATACCCTATTCTCTCTTATTAGTCTGTCTGCCGCTTATTTTTTTTTTTTTCAATAATTTATTTACCCGCTTGTATTACATATATATATATCTACAGTATCCTTAACTGAAACCTAAACATCATAGCCGACTAGGTGGCGCTTGCCAATGCATTCTCCAATGTAGAACTAGAACAGCACCTCCATGCCGACCAGCGTGTTCAGGGTGGCCTGCTTGACGGTCTGGTTCTTCCACGCTCCGGTCTTGGCTCCGGACAGGAGCTTGCCAATGCCTGCCTTGATCTGAGGGATCTCGCTTAGTTTCGGGGGCCCGAGCTCGACCTTGGCGTATTTCATGAAGATGGCAAACTTGGGCCGCGCGCCGGCGATGGCATTGTTAATCAATGCACTGGCCATTTCGGCAGGATTTAATTAAAACAGATGAAGAGGCAGACCGATAGAAACCAAAATTTCGCACAAGACCTGACTTTGCAGCAATCTGTGCTAGCTCACTTGAAACTTTGTGAAGTGTAATAAAATTAAAATGCAATGATCATAATAAAGTGGGCTTTTCGTAGGTACCTAATGCAGGGCCTACAGTTCCTATAAACCGTTCATATATGTAATACATTGTCATATAAAATCACGCCTGTTTCCCGGAGGAGTAGATAAAGATTATGGACTTCCATTTGGGAAAAATATGTACAGTAACAATGTTTTACGTCTTATTTATCTTTCGACGACCGGTTAGCCTAGTGGGTAGTGACGCTGCCTACGAAGCTGAAGGTCCTGGGTTCGAATCCCGGTAAGGGCAAATATTTGTGTGATGATATTTGTTTCTGAGTCTTGGATGTTTTCTATGTATTTATATCTATTAAATATATCGTCGTCTAGCACCTATAACACAAGCCTTATTGAGCTTACTATGGGACTAGTTTGATTTGTGTAAGATTGTCCACTAATATTTATTATTATTATATTTATTATTATTTATTTACAGGAAGCCTATCCAGTAAAGCTGAAAGAAGTCCATATTTTCAACACGTCACCGATAGTGGAGCGGTTCGTCAACTTTATCAAGCCTTTCCTCAAAGAGAAAATCAGAAAAAGAGTAAGAACCGTGTATTTTACAACTAACTTAGTTTATGTTGTAAAGGGACGCCTGGACGGAAACAGGCGGGCAGTCGATCGCTCGTCGCGTTCATTCAGCCCTAACTCACTTACTACACTGGCTCAGCGACCCAAAGTGGATCTTGGCCTCCGACACTAAGACACGCAACTGTGCTCTGTCCTGAGTAGCTTGTGACCATGATCGGAAGTTTGAAGCTGGCACAGGTCTTTCTGGACTTTGTCTATCCAGCGATACCTTGGTCGGCCGACTGGATGTCGACTATTTGGGGGCCCCAGGTAAACTCTTTTAGCAGCTGCTCAAGCCAGCGTTGTCGAGAAGATTTGCTCTCCCCGATGATGTTGGGCTCGGCAACCAGTGCTTCCATTTCCTCACTCTCAGACTACCATCTCCTCGTTTATTAGGTACCAGAATCTTCGTAAGTATCTTACAACTATTTCTACAAATATTTTACAAGGTATTATTTCACTTGCCATGTACTCGTATGATACATGTTTTTTTTTTTATTAAGTGTAGTAAGTCAAGAAGTTGTAGTTTTAATCGAGTTGAAATTCACTTGTGTAAGTCGCATGACAATGCAATTATATGGTAGGTACTTTAATCTCGTGCTTCATTTGTTCTTTAGGTAGAATATATAATAAAAAAACTGCCGGTATCTTTAACAATGGCAATCCCAACGTTTATATTGCAACTTGCTATTTAGGTGACAAACCTTATAGTGCAAAATATAAACTTCAAAAGCAATCAGCCATTTTTCAAATATGGCGCCGGAATATAAACGTTAGAATATAACGTTGGTTGTACGTACGTAGCTCTTGAAATGGTAATTTTGATCACATGTAAAATTCTTATTCAAAGGCCAATTAACATTATTTTTCTCCAGTTTTACACAAACATTTTGAGGATAAGTGTATTTTGTTAGCCGCTACATAATTTTGTAATTAAAATGACTAAAAAAAGCACTTCATACATTAAACTGAAAGTCAAAAAATAAAAATTTCATTGTAAATCCACGTGTGGGCACATAAAACAATTATAGGCCTTTTAAAATAAGTATAAGGTGTCTCAGCATTTTTTTTGTTTAAGTAAATAGGTCGGAGATAATCGCCCCGAAAGTCACTAAAATTATCTATTGTATGGACAAACATTTGTTTCTCTTCAAAAACTGGTTCACACAAGCTTATCACACTAGATAAAGCAAGAATGTCATTTGACATTAACCACGCACGTAGGTACATCTCTGTTTTGTGCAATAAAGTTTAAATAAATAAACGGGTTGTGTTTGGGCTCTGTATAGAATTCTATCATATCGTCGATATCTAATTGAATGAAACTTGTACAAAAAAAAAATATTGCCTTAAACTTTTATTTACATTATATAAGTAGACCACTAACGTGGTTTTGCGTTTGCTGAATTTGCACAAATACTTAAGTGCGACAATGGATTACGCTTCAAATATCGTATTCAGTTGATTTCAATATATATTTTTTTCGTTTTTACAGATCTACGTCCACAAAGGTATAAAGGAGCTGTCTAAACACGTGCCTTTAGAGATGTTTCCAGTAGAGTACGGTGGCAAATGCCCCAGCATAGACGTTTTACATGGTGAGTACATTAGGTATATCCTCTAGCCCATTGCCAACGAAGAATCAATTTAATAGGAAATAGAGAATAGTTTGTTTTGTTTTAAAATCAAACAAGACAGCAAAATGTAACTTTGTTCCAACTTTTTTTTATAAATCTGATGATGCTGTCCTGACCGATTTCGGCCACAGCGACTGTGTGTTCTGGATTTGGTGTTACCGATTTGCACTATGACTAGAGTGTTGTTGTTCTACTCTCTGGTGCGCTCTCATGTGGCTTGCATACCCTATCTTTTTTGCAAAGGTACGAGCGCAATCTGGGCAGGTTAATACCAATTAAGTTGCAGTGGATGGTTACCGGTAGGCGAGCCTTGAGCTCGTCTCGCTTTTTATCGAGCTCGTTACGACGCTCATCTCGATTTATAAATCTATTTAAACAGTAGGAGTCCTTTTAAGAGGTCTTTGGGCTGCTAGGGGATATAGCAAAATAATCTAGCCACGTGTCCAAAGTACTGGAGTAAATGACTCTTTCGCTTCATCCATATCCATACTAATATTGTAAATGCGAAAGTGTTACTGTCTGTTATCTCTTCACGTTTAAACCGCTAGACCTATTATGATGAAATTTGGTATAGAGATGGTTTGAGTCCCGGGAAAGGATATAGAATAGTTTTTATTCCCGAGGGGATAAAATGGGGGGTTAAAAGTTTGAATGGAGCTACGGCATAAAGGAGTTCCACGCTGACGTAGTTGCGGGCAGAAGCTAGTTTTAAGATAATTTAAATTCTTCCTAATTTTAAGTTCCAGTGCACTGGAGAAATGTCGCTCGCTTCTTCAAAAATACTAACACTTCACCCTTTTCAGAACAATGGCGATTGAAGTTAGAAGAATACCGCGAATGGTTCGAAGGCGAGGCCAGCTTAAAGGCCAACGAGGCCCTGCGGCCCGGCCGGCCCACCAACTACGACGAACTATTCGGCATCGACGGCACTTTCCGGCAGCTAGCTATCGACTGATAATCAGTATCGTCTAGTCTTATTTTAAGAGAAAAAAGAAAGCAGTACAGACAGCATAAGGCCGGCGCGGTTAGATTTTATATGGGTAACTTTCGTTACACAATGAAAAAAGTTAAAGCATAGATTAGATTAAGGCTCTTAACTATGTACCTACAATTTTTGTGCAATCCACCCATACTCGTATATCTTCTTCATTGTCGCACCTTTTCTCGCGTCGAACGCGCCTTGCGCTATAGTCGTTAAATAGAATAAGCTTTGTGATAGCTAAGGTACTAACAGTAAATATATCTAACCAATGACTTTTTGGTTCATAAAGTCTGGTAGATACCTACAGACAAAATAAAATAAAATGTATTTGAATAAATGCGTTTAATATAATCCCGTAGAAAACTGTCAGACATCCCGTACAAACTGATTTTTAGGTGACATAATGTACTGCTTTGTTTGTGTGAGGTGTGCAATAAAGAGTATTTGTATTGTATTGTATTGTACGGTCGGCCTCACAAGGGGCTTAACACCTTTGTACCGTGTCGCATTAAACGTCATGTTAAACTGAAAACCTTTCAGAGAAAGTACAGAGGTCGCTACAGGAAACACAAGGATACATTCAGGCGTTGACATGGCGTTGCGGTGGCGAAGTGGTTAACGTTCTAGGCCGGAAATCCAGGGGTCCCGGGTTTGATTCCCGGGTTGCTCCGTGACATTAGTGGCTTTTCATAGAACCTGATTTTTATTGAACAATTAGATCTATATCTTACGCCTTGTCTAAAATTCAAGGTTCTATCCTTTGAAAAGTTGTTTTTATTAGGTATTTGACTAAAAAAGTCTTATACTGATTTTCCAATAACGAAAAGTAAAATAGCGATTGAGATGAAAACGGAAAAAAACGAATAGTGAACTGACCTAAAAGTAGCAGGGACTAATTGCTAATGGGACCAACAAATAATGTGTCGAAAAAAAATTGACTAATAACGAATGAGACTAAAAAATAAAGATACTTAACACCGAACATATCGAAAGAAGATAGTGACGGACACCGAAAGAGCCTGAATAAGAAGAACACTTAATACAAAGTGTCACCAAATATGAAAAAGTCTACCACCGAAAGTGACGAATGAAGAATGGGTGACGAAAGCAGAATGAGACGAATTAAGAATGAGACACAGAAAACGAATGGGACGACCCAAGATGATAACATGTTGTCGTGTTGCATACAATATAATACAATAGGTATAATCATTTATTGGTAAAAAATTACATTTTACATAAAATACAGTAATATGTACTATCTATTAGGTCACACAGTTCCTTCGTGGTGACATGTTCGCGATCCCATGGCGCTCCCATCAACGGCAGAAACGGAAACGCCGGAGTGGTTTTAGTGGGTAGACTCCCTCCCCTTTCTCTTTTAATAGAGTTGGCCGGAGGGTGCGAGTCCCATATACCCCCCTACATAGCTTCCCCATGCTGGGGGGGATGCGTAAGTGTATTTCCACTCCGTCATAAAAAAAGGTCACACAGTTCCATAATTATAAATTTAACAATACACGCAACAATGTATTAACACTTTATATATATATGTATATTTATTGGGCTTGCGAACGAGTTCGGTTTGAATAAATCTTAACAAGTAGATTCTATACTAGATCATACTTAAATATTATTATAGTGATCAGCAGTCTGGCACTTAAAAAAAGGCATCCAGGGAGTAGTAGGCCTCTCTTAATAATATTAATTTAAATTTGAAGGAGTTATCGCTAGTGCCATTTTTTATTACTACTGGAATGGCGTTGTAGATATCTTTGGCCCCACCCTGTGGAGACACTTCCTCCATTTAGACATAGACTATAATATCTAACTTGTAGCTTCGTTTATTAAAGATGCGATCAGTTTAATATCCCAAATATTTGACAGCTTAATGCCTGGTTCATCTCTATTGTTATGAATTAAGATTGTAATGTACAGGTATTGGGTCACTGTCAAGCGCTAGAACGATTTTATTGCGCCCAAATGAAGGTAAACTGACGAACTCAATTTACATTTTATTTATAATACATGTAATTTCGGCGTTGTAAATGAATTTGCGACTTTTAAAATAGTTTAATTTTAGAAGTCCGATTGATTCAACATTTAATTTTTAGGTGAATTCTTTTGATTTGGTTTGTGTATGTTTACAACTTTGACATTAAAATTAAGAATAATTTAGAGTTCCATTTCTCGTCACATCATAATGTGAGTTTTTTTGGCGTTTAATCTTCAAAATAGAGTAAGCATTAAGACTATTCTAGCTACTTATTAAAACTAGGTAAAGTAAGCATCCTAATGTTTCATACCTTTATAATTATTTACCTAATAGTTGACACTTATTTACCTCTATTGTTATGAATGAAGATTGTGGGTGTCAAGTATCGGGCTAGTGTCATGCACTGGGACTTAGCGTATATCCTTAGCAACTAAATTTCATAATTGGCCCGAAAAAGTATCGTCTTTGATCAAGCGCTTTGTTTTTGAGCCGCTTCGCTCTTTGTAATGTGAACTCCTTCTGATAAATAAGCAACAAATAACCACCGTTATTTAAGAGCCAGAGGCTCTTGTCATATGAGTAATCGCCACTCTTCTTTGTTTACTATCATCCTCTTGACGTCTTCATAAGACTGCAGTGGCTTTATCTTTTACTTGGCTGGGAAAGTCAATCTAGGCTTTTATCTACCTTTTGCCATCTCATTTCAAAACGGGAGATAGGCAAGTGGATACGGCATGACCGTTTCTTTCTTAACATTTTGGAAAGACTAATACATGGCAAAAACAACAATCGCTATACTGATATTAACTTAACATCTTCAGTCAAATTGACCCCCAAAGAGGCATTTAAAGGCCCGCTGCGGTACCTACTCTACTAAAATTAAACCAAGTGATAGCACCTTGAGTTCATGGGTATGTCATACTAATGATTAAGAAACTTATCTTATAGGTACAATTTTATTAAAGTGTTAAGGTAATATGTAATCTAGTCCTTATTGAAGGGATAATAAGGATGATCAAACCAGAAAACCCCTTTTATCACTCTGATATTCTTATTAAATTTGCTGATGGCGGCTATTTCGTCATTGGTGAGCTTGAAATCGAAGATGTCGATGTTTTGTTTCTGTCTGCTCTTATTTGTGGATTTAGGCACAGGAGCGGTTCCGCGGTCAACCTGAAAATTATAATAATAAGTATAGAATGAATATATTAGATGACTACCTAGCCCAGTGGTTTAGAAGTGCAACTTCAGAACAAAGAACACAGGCTCGCGTCGCGTTGCGTTAGGTTACAAAGCTGATCCGGGATAATGAATTCCAGAGCACTAGCAGAGGACTCCACAAGGAAGACGAAAAGGGGACCCTGTTCCTTACTAAATACATAGTACCCATTGAAATGTAGCCTTCCCATGGTTTTGGCTATGTTGGTCACCAGGGTAATTGAGTAACTTTTCGGGCGAGCGTTAGCACAGACTGTAGTTTATACCTCAAAAAATTAAAAATTCGTAAAGTTACGCAATTACGCTGCTCAGAGTTTCTAACTTTACGCTGCATAACTAGATCGTCGAGAGCGGGAGGTGTGCGCTCTCGAGCCTCTCACCATGGAGCCACTTAATTTTTGGAATTATGTTGCAAGCAGAGCACGGGCTTCGAAACATTAGCTGAAGATACTACTAGGATGAGGTTGCTTACCAAATACCGCAGCACCACTTGAAACGTAGTCTTGCCGTATTTTTTGGCTATCTTGGTCAGAACCGGATCATTAGGAGCAGGAGGCGTGGACTCAAGTGTATCTCGGTCCACCATGAAGCCGAATGGGCTGTGTGCCATGACCACGATGCCCTGCTTCTGGCAGTACGCCACTAGGGCTTCTTGCGTCAGCGACGGGTTTACCTGACAACATTATAAATAAATACATATTAGAGGACACTCCTTGCCGTGCCGTAGGCGTGTTTCCTTGCCGTGGACAGGGACAAACAGCACAAACTGGTGTTCGATACGAGTAAAATACACGATGAAGCGTGATTCAAGACACAGATAAGAGAGCCAAGTAACATCAAATTAGACCAGGCAGGCTTGCGCGGGGCGCCTAAGCCTCTCCCATATTATTCCCAGTCATGAAAAACGTTGTCTCCCTTCTTGACACTACTAGTATAGTCTGTAATAGACTTGATGCATGAGAAGACAATCTAACACAAATCAAACTCGGTTTGAGTTATGGGTGCTAGGTCTGTACCTGCCGTCTTATAGAAAAAGGACGCATCTGACTATGAGTCTCATGGTCAGATGCGTCCTTTCTGATTAAATTTAGTTGTATGAGTGTTACATCATGCGTGCTCGACCGTGGTACTTACATCGGTTGATAATCGCGACATGTCTTGACTTTACTCTAGATATGCTTTTGAGTCCTTTTGGATATCAAAATGAACACGCACGACATGTGTTAAGCTGTGAGTATCTCCTTTTAGCCCTTTCTGCAATCCCTACATATTATCATATGGCTATAATAATGACATTAAAAGCAAGTATATATACGAGTATTACCTCAATTTGGTTCACTGCGGGCTTCGAATGGTTGTTGGCGATGATCCTGTCGATCTGCTCACTGTTGAAATTTGATACTCCAATGGATTTTGCCAAACCTAGTTTTTTAGTTTCTTCCATGCCTGCCCATGTTTCAAGATAGTCTATATCCGCCAGTTTATCATTGGCCTGAAATAAATATATACACATTCATCGTATAGCATACTGAGGGTTAAAAACAGACAAACTGAATTCTAAATGCTACTTACATATCTACTACCAAGCAAGTTGCAGTCGGAATGTACCTAGTTCGTTCGTCTCAACCCAAAGGAAACATACATTACTGACGAAGAAAATTTCTTGTACGTTTCTAATTTACCATCCCCAAAATTTACGTTGACTGAAAGTGTATTAGTGTATATTGTGATATGTAAAACAAAATGCTGAAGTATTTTTGTTCATTAGAGGTGAATATCGGCCGAAATGTTTTCTATTACCTACTTATAAGAGTCGCTTGTTCATCAAAGGATAAGAGAATATGGTTACCTGTTCACCTATGGGAAAGTGTATCAGATATAAGTCCACGTAAGTGAGGTTCATTCTTTCCAACGCCTCCTTCAAAGCTGGCACCACATCTTCTCGGGAATGCTTGTCGTTCCAGAGCTGAAGAACAAAATTGGTCCATATAATACATCATCATATCAGCCGAAAGACGTCCACTGCTGGACATAGGCCTCCCCCAGAGAGTTCCAAATTGATTGATATAATACATGCATTTTAGTAATACTTTGCAATTCTTTCTGCTTTTTTATCGAAAACACTAATAGGATATGCGATCATTTTATTGTCTTTGTTGTAAATATTTAAATACCGGCTTATGCCCGCGACTTCGTACTCGTATAAATTATAGTTTACATGATATTCTTATGTTTAACCATTAGTACCTTGGTGGTAATAAATAGGTCCTCCCTCTTGACAATTCCTCGCTTGGTGACATCAGTGATGGCTTTCCCGATCTGCTCCTCATTATCGTAGATGACTGCTGTGTCAATGTGACGGTATCCCAATTCGATGGCCGACACCGTTGCTGTGAAAGCTGTGTTGCCAGTCTGTCAATGAAACCTGTATGATTTAAGGGGAAATGCGGGCTGGCGCGCCCCTTACAAACTTGAATTTTGAGTCTCCGTACTTATGCCCCTATTTTCCCTTTCAAATTAAGACCTGTGTAAATACATTTTCTAACAGAGATTAATGGTACTATGACTCTATGCTCTGTTTTTTAAACTTTTTGCTCATTTGACGTTTGTGGGAAAATGGTAAATAGTGAAGGTATTATTAGCGTTTTACAAGCGGCTCTATACACTATATCACATAAATCAGAACAAAAGGACATAGTGAAACTCTCTCTGTAGGTATGTTACAAAAGCTATATGCATAGATTTTGACTTGGCGGTGGAAATAGGGGACTACGATAGCTCGAAATTCAAGTTCTTGTATGGGCCGCGCGCTTGCCCGCATATGGTAAGAAGATTGAATTGGCCCAGCACGGCTAGAACAAGACCGGTCTCGTTCTTAGTGTTCTTATTTGAAAGACACGGATAGTCTAATATCTTGCGCTTGGTACGAATATAGTGATAACTGTGCAGCGACCATCAGCGACTTAAGCAATGTGCAGAGGATTATCATATGGCAAGTTGGTGTGGGCCTGGTTAAAATTGGGGGAACCGTGAGGTGCGGGCAGCAAGACCAGTCACACAACGTTATTTTTGCAATCGCTTCAGCAGTGGACTCCTTCTGGCTGAAATGTAGTATATTATTAATCATCTTTAAGTTCCCCATTTTTAACCCTTTGCACGCCAGCCTCTTTCTGCGAAAGGACTCCTATAGGCGAACATTTTTCCATAAGATTGTGAATTTTGACAGCGTACGCTATATCACGTATATCTTGGCGAGAGCACGGCAATGAGCAACAACAACGCCTAGTTCTTGGCGTCCACTGCGCTCTGCGTAGGGATTAAAACTTAGACCGCTGCGTAGGCAAACAGCACAATGGACACTTACTGAGTTATGAGTCCCTAGTACAAACATCGGCATCTTGTTGCCATCGTTCAGCTCTTTCACTGGAGCTAAAACTGCTGATGCAGCCTGAAAACGGAAATAATAGCCTTAATTTAGACGTTCTAGTAGTCCCAATATTTGACACTTTCTATCTTATGTCAAAAATTAGGCATTAAAGTGCATGGGTTTACCTTATTATTATTTGCCGTGTCAGATGACAGTGACTTTGTGATACTTTTATTAGGATACCTGATGGAGTACTCTGTGACTCGAAAGAGCAGTTTGTTTTGAGGATGTTATACGGCTTCATTTCATGCTCATCATTGCCGAGTTTATGAAATATGAACCTCATAGCGATACAGATATAACTAACACCTAATAGGTACACTGATTTCCTATAATAATACAGGATAATTTCAATAGAAAAGTTAAACACTTGTTCAAGACGGCAATTATTTAAATATACAAAAGCTCCAACTTGCAAGAACCACCAGGCGTTAAGAGTATTCCTATGTGTTATTAGTAAAACATAATGCAAAATATTTTCCGAGTAAATATAGAAAGACAACAAACAAAGCACTCACATTCAGTGTCACAAAGAGCAAAAGAGTCGAGATCATTATACGCGCGTCCGAGCGGTTCCGAGTAGACTGACGACCAACGACGGCCTTAGGGTCGGTGTGTCTTGTTTCATCGAAGATCGGTATTTTATAGTCCACGACACGACTACGATTGTCAGTGGGCCTAAGATGGTTGCCATTTTATCATTATCACTTATCGTTATGGATAAGACATCCGTCACTCTCGTATTCGCATACTTGTCTTGTCAGAACATGACGGATGTATTATCATTAGCGGTCAATACACGGTGATTAAATACTGATGATCCACCATAGCTGTCTCACTCTATAACATGCGATAGAGTGAGACAGCTATGGTGGATCATCAGTATTTAATCTCCGTGTATTGGCCGCCATTCACAGCGATAAGTCATAAAGTGGCTACGCCCGCTGGAGAGTGGAGAGGAGACTACCGCAGACAAATTTATTACACTATCTTGGCGTTCATTCTTTAAATGAATCTGTTTTGTCGTGTCATTTTGTTCTGATACATTGTGCTTGACGAGCGAGGAAGCGAGTGCGAGCATAAAATAAAAATTAAAAGTGACTAACATTAAAAATATATTAATTATTGCTAATGTGGGTAGGTAATGCTAATTCGCTAACATTTCGGGGAATCCCACTAGATTTAATTGATTACCAAGAAGTGATATTCTGTGGTCTAGGGCTGGTTTGTCTTTTCATCTTTTGTTTTGCTCTAACTGTAATAGTGATTTGAATGAAATTGAAAATCATCTAGTCAAAACCTGAAGGTAGTGTCTTAATGACGATACTTAATCTGCACCTAAATGAGCATATTAGTAATAAATGATAAAATTCGTATCGCAATGTGTAAATAACTTCGCGCTTCTGTATTCGAGTCTCGAGTTAAACAGGTTTAAAAGGCATTATTAGATATAACAAGAACGTGAAGTATTATTTGCAAAATCATGCTGCTTACGTTGGGTATTAGCTATTCAATTTTCCATCGAACGAACATTAAATTGTGATCGTGGAACTAGTTTTAGACCAACGTGGGCGGAAGAAGAGTGCTGCCTCTGGTCAATATGGCATCAAACGCTCACAAAAACATATATAAAACTGGGGGACCTCATTCAGGATTTGTCACGCCATGTTTCTCACGAGTCAGTGTCTGCAGTTTTGAACTAGCAAATCCACGTAAGGATTACACGATTACATAGTTCTCTCGATAGAAATACAAATCACTAGAATCATAAATCGGTCGGGTATACATTATCTCAAAAAGCTTCTCGGGGAACCGTTAGGTATGTGTCTGTTATAATATTGATAGGCCAGTAATGTCAATAAATAATAACGTGCAGAAGGTCCTCTATGTATCCAACGAAACCGATGTTTGACCGCCAGGAAACTTAAATGTTATAAAACTGGGGGACCTCATTCAGGATTTGTCACGCCATGTTTCTGACGAGTCAGTGTCTGAAATTATGAACTAGCAAATCCACGTAAGGATTACACGATTACATAGTTCTCTCGATAGAAATACAAATCACAAGAATCATAAAATAAAAAATCATAAAATTTTCATATGGATGAAAATTTTAGAAATGCCCGATTTTTTTTTTGGTGATAGGAATAACCTTCCTTAGCACCAGAAAAAAGTTTCAGATTTTTAAGCAGCGACAATTATTTTTGAAAAATATAAACAGTTTCCTCATTTACGTTTTGGGTCAAGAACGGTAAATAGACACTTTCCTTGATCTGTCTCATATTACAAAAAAAGTAAACTGACACTGGTAATGACCAATATAGCTGCTGCAAGTGTCAATATCATTGCCAGTGTCAGTTTACCACACATATTTAATATATATTTTTTTGTAATATGAGACCGATCGAGGAAGGTGCCGTAACTGACCCAAAGCGTAAGTGAGGAAACTGTTTATAATTTTCAAAAAAAATTGACGCAGCTGAAAAATCTGAAACTTGTTTCTGGTGCTAAGGAAGGTTATTTCTATCACCAAAAAAATAATCAGGCATTTCTAAAATTTTCATCCATTCCCAATTATGCCATCGCTCTTAACCGTGCCCTTTCCTTTCATCTACTTAAGGCTGTCTCGTTTTGTGTGACAACGCCGGCCGCACGACTTTGTGCAAACCCTCAATGTTACTGTCCGGCGGCGGTGTCAGCCGCGTTCAGGCGAATTTACACCTCGGAGTGGTGCGAGAGCAGAGTTTATACTTGAGGGTATTTGAGTTGGCCGAATTGCATCAAAGTAGTCCATTCAAAAAGCAACTTTACCGTCCGAGGTAGAAGATTCCAATTCCAATGACAGTTTATAAAAAGTCGGCCACATTAAATAATCTCAACAACAGATGAAGTGACAAGAGGAACAGAGGGTCTACCGCGAAACGAAATTTGTTTTTGTTCGTGTATCTCCGTCTCCGTCGCTCGAACTAGCAAGTGCGACAGAGACGGAGATACACGAACGAAAACGAATTTCGTTTCGCGGTAGGCCATCAGGCCTGGAATATGCCCAAAACACACTGACTTTGGATAGCGTTCATCGTTTCTCCCCGTTTTCTATCAATTTTGATAAAATTACCTCGAATATGAAATGGACACGTGATTTTAGATTCTTACTGATCCAATGGTGGCCCAAGAGGAAAACTTGGCTTAAACATGATTATATAGATTTCATTATTATGACAGCTTTGTTATACCACAGATTATATAAGTATCGCGTATGTATCCCTGCAGAAAGTCGCTGTGTTTAACTGTCCTTTCATTTCAATCAATGCAATTCATCCTAAAGCTCATACAATTAAATATCTATGCATCTAGTTTTAACACCTTTTGCTAAATTGAAGCTTTGTTATTTGTGTCAGTAGGGCTACACCGCTGCAGGCGTCACCATTACGGAACACTTACTAACAAATTGTTCGGCTGCGTGCATTTAACTTTCTTTCGTGAGGAGATGAAGTACCATAACAATTACGGTATTCTCTTAAGCGATAAAATGCATTCGTTCTGTAGCTTTTATGTTGGAATCTAAAAATACATCATCCAAAAGTATAAGTAATGCTCCCAATGAAGACTTTATTGGATTAATGTTACGATTGAAAATAGAATGGACTATGTTACCTCGCGAGTATCAACTGAAAATAATTTACCCGTCTAGGTTCAATCAATTTACTATACAGCGTGTATTTTTAATATTACCTCAAATTGTAACCAGAAGTAGATGTTAGGGCTATGAACATAAATATTGCAAGAAATTTCTCTTAACTAGGTACCAACTTTTTTGTCCATATAAAATAATTCAGCACGCAATGGATCACTGCTTTGTCTTACTGACGCGACGTCACAACTGTCACAAGTGACCCGCTTCTTCCATGAGTCAAATGTGTGTACGCAGTACATTGCTGCTCGATAAACTTTCAAAAATTAATTACGCTTCGGTAGTTAAGATTAAATTAAAATTTTCTTGCAATATCGGTTCACAGCCCTAACACCTACCTGTGGTTACAATTTGAAGTAATATTAAAAATACACGCAGTATATATTTGAATAATTATAAATGAATAAATATTAGGCGACAATCTTACACAAATCCAACTAGTCCCAGAGTAAGCTCAATAAGGCTTGAAGTGGTTATGGCTATACTAGACAAAGATATCTTTGGGTCAATCAACCTTTTCTTGTTGTTATTCAGTCCCGGTAAGCCAAGAGACAACAGTGACAGAGTTTCTTAGAAAAATACTATAAATTGGGCTCCTATCATGGTAAGGAGTTGCCCCACCATGAAATGGGTTTACCGATATGACAAAAATACGTGTTTAGTGGATTTATGCCCTATAAGATCATAGTTTTAAAGAGTGACCCAAGGGACGTAACCATGGCAACGAGCAACAAAAAATTGTTGATTGGCCCACTTAATAAATAACATCCAAGACTCGGAAACAAATATTCATGCTGGCCCCGTAGCATGGTTGGCCTTATCACGCGATAGGTGATAGGATAGAGCGTGCGTCACTGGCTGACACCGTTCGATAGACCGAGACGACGTCTTGTCACTTGTCGCGTGACAAGGCCAACCATGCTACGGCTCCAGATCACTCAAATATTGGCCCCTACCGGGATTCGAACCCAGAGCCTCTAGCTTCGTAGGCAGGGTCACTACCCACTGGGCTAAACAGGACGTCAAATATTATTTAAAAGTACGACGTTATTTAAAAGTACTTGATCATCAACTGACCTCTTAAAACGTTTTGTTTACAAAAACTAGATAGTAGGTAGTCATTGCCTGTTGATGTATTGAAAAGGTTGGTAACTGTTCTTTATATATTTAATGATGGAGAAATTAAAGGTGGCCAATCAGGGGAAAGCCGGATATGGTAATGATTGATTGTATATGTATCTTAAAATATGTAAAGTCACACCTATTGTAAACCAGTAAAGATTGTAACCTCGTACCTACGTTCTTGGACCTCTATCTCTAAAATATTTTTTTCACTAGTTACACATGCCTGTTTAATCCCTAATCGATACAATGTGTGATTTATTACTTTCTTATTTAGATACCTAATTATTTCAACGTTTTCTATATTCGGTTTTTTTTATCTTTCTCCTTAAACTTTAAATATTTTCATAAATCAACTCTTAATTTATTTTTAACACGGTGATTTTTAATAGATGATCAAAGTTCAACAAATACGGATAAATGGACAAAATAAAATACGATAAGAAGTCTCATGGATTTACTGTGTAAATAAATAAAATGAATAGTAATTCTTAAATCAATATGCCATTCCATGCTTAATTCGACGATAATTTATTACAATTTATAGCTAAATTTAATAACGGAGAATAGATATAATAGAGATTGTTTTAGGTAACTACGATTTAAACGTGATTGTTATGATCTTATGATTATCTACAAGACACTGCAATGGTATATATGTACAATGTTTAATAAATAGACAATATTAAATTACTAATACTAACAGGTACATAATTACTTATTTTTTTAACAACATTTCTTAATTCTACCAATATACATAAAATAATAAATGCTTGTTTCTGTTTTGGTATAAAAACGTAACTAAAGTAAATACGATCGTATACAGTATAAACACCCATTTGTTACCCAGTTGAACTACTTAACATATATAATGTAGCCATTGATACAAAGTTTACTAAGTTATGTGCCAACCAACATATTAAAACTTAAGATAAAATGCACTAAAATAAAGTGGAAATATCAGTATTAGATGTAATATATGTTAAAAAATAAAATTATTTTTTACATTTCTCAACAAAGTAGGAAATTTTAGCCGAAATTATCTCATGTTTGAATCTAAACAATAACAAAAATGGATGAAAATATACCTAGGTAACTACCTACTTACCTACTTCTTTTTTTAACTTTTTGTATGGGGAATTAGTTGACAAGTCCTTGGTACACAAGTTAATAAATTACACCTTTTATCGTAAAAAGTATTAACGAAACAATTGAAGTCAGTGAATCGTACAGTGTTGTTGATTAGGGAGTTGTAATTTCTTTCCCGCTATGTACACTAATTTCAATATAAATTGAAACAAATATTAAATTACCAGATTACGGGCAGGCTTAGCCACTTTAGCAAGGCCCGATTAAATAAATATCAGTCATAACTTATTGTAGATTAAACACCGATGATTCAGTGCATTTCTTTACATAACTTACTGACATAAGATCTTACGTGTTATCATAAAACCAAGTCTAAAACCATCATACCAAAGTCCAAACTCAGTCCTAGCAATCGTCATATCAAAGGCAATCACATAATTAGCTCATTGTTATTAATAATCATCATCACCACCGAATAACCCACCGTCATCATCATCATCATCACCGAAAAAGTCATCATCATCATCATCTGCACCCGGCGGAACGAGAGCACCATTCAACACATCGCCAATCTGCTCCTCAAACCCCATCACTTTCGCCATCCCGTACACAACTCTCATCACCAAGAGCCTTGTGAAATCCACTGGCGTTGTTTCCTTCTTTTGCAAAGTCAACTGCTTCTCCGTTGGATAATCTCTGACTTTTTTCTTCTTCATTTCACAGGAGCACACCAAACACAACGTGATTAGAATTAAAAAGTGGTGTCTCATTTTTTCAGACTCGCGCCGCTTAACAGTTGCTAGTTCACTAATATAACTTTTTTATATTATCGATAACAATTTTTTTGACCGGCTGGCCGAGATGCTTGGTGGAAAGTGAAGCCGTCTCGGTAGCCGACTAACGGAGTGGCTTGCGAGTGAGGACTGCTCGCGTGCCTGCAGCATTGTGTGTCATGCTATGTCAATATGTATGGATAACTGTCGTCAAAACGTGCGATCTCGAAAGAAACGCTTACCGTTATCTTTGTACATGAGACGAGTAAACGATTGGTTACATTTTGTACTCTTTCTCTTTCGTTTCTCTTTGCCAAGTCTTGTCAATATTGTCCACTGATTGCTTTTTTTACAAATTTTGAATAAGCACCGCGTTACTTTCTCTCGGCAATAGACGTTATTTTCTATGCTTAGAAAATAACTATTGTGACACACTTGATAATATTAATCTTTTCCACAATTCCTTTTTCACTTTCAATGCTAAAACATCAAGTACCCGAATTTCAGAGAAGGTAACTTTTTTATCCTGTCTTGGTCTACTTTGATAGTATATTTAAATGACATCGACGATACAAAATTAGGTGAGTAAATGTTCAAAAAAAAGAAAAAAAAATGTTTATGCCAAAAATGCATTGTCATTTATGCCTGAGGCTGTAGTTTTAACTATACGATATCAAAATTTTAAAAACTTTTTTACATATATTCAGTCCCTAACCTGTTAAAATTGTTAATAGATATACACCTGACCTAAATTTATGAAAATAATGTCTTATAAATGATTTACAATCGTAGAGACAATTCGCTACGAATGGTCTGTACTCCATGTCTGCATTTTGAAGAGTCTCGGGGTTCAGTGACTATTACTAGTGCCTAAAATCAGTTCGACGTGCGTAGCACATGCACGGCACAGGTGACTGATGCACGGCCAAGTTTAGTCCACCGAAGTCTGCTTAAGTTAATTGTAGCGTGTTTGTGTGAGTCAGTCAAATCGGATGGTTGTACGGATTTGTTTTACTGGGGAACATATATTATTATAAAATTAGGTAACCAAGCAATTTTTTGCATGTGATTTAATAATTACTCATAAAATATTTCAATTGGTTCAGGTTCAGTTTGTATAATTATCTTGAATAAAAACCGGCCAAGTGCGTGTCGGACCACGCAAAACGAAGGGTTCCGTGCCTATTAAAAAGGTCGTATCGTCACAGAAATTTTACGGCACTTACGTCCTTTTCTTTGAGGAAGGTAGTTTTTCAGCAATATCTCGAAAACCTCTGAACCGATCTTGTTCAAAACAATTTTCGGTGAATGAAATTAATAAGCCCTATGTCCATGAATTTTTCCATATTTTTAAAATACACCATTCAAAAATTAGAGGGGGGGGGACAGAATTTTAGTGACTTTCGGGGCGATTATCTCCGACCCTATTCACTTAATCAAAAAAAATGCAAAGAAACCTTATATTTATTTTGAAAGGCCTATCGATTGATGTGCCACACGGGGAGTCACAATGAAAAAAAAAATTTTGACTTTTTGTTTTATGTATGGAGTGCACCCCTAAAAAATTTTTTTTTTGTCATTTTAATTACAAAACTATGTAGCGGCTAACAAAATACACCTATCCTCAAAATTTTGTTCAAATACACCTTATAGTTTTCGAGTAAAATGCCTGTGACATACGGACAGACGGACAGACGGACAGACGGACAGACGGACAGACGGACAGACGGACATGACGAAACTATAAGGGTTCCGTTTTTGCCATTTTGGCTACGGAACCCTAAAAAGCGAAACATAATTTTAGGGAATTATGAATTTCGGAAAAAAAAGGTTTTTGGTCAATTGATTCTCCGGGATTATATTACCTTGGTAGGTAGTGTACCTATCCGTTTTACTGCTTTAAGCTATATGTCTTCTGTGCTATTACTTCCTTATACAGAAAATTTTCCCCTTATAGTATTGTCATGTCCGTCTGTCCGTCTGTCCGTCTGTCCGTATGTCACAGGCATTTTTATCAAAAACTATAAGGTGTAAGTATTTGAATAAAATTTTGAGGATAGGTGTACTTTAGTAGCCGCTTCATAGATTGGTATAATTATATGACTTATTTTTTTTTTACATAAAACTGAAAATCATTTTTTTATTGTATGCCCATCATCATCACATCATGTGGCACATCAATCGATAGGCAAAATAAATATAAGGTTTCTCAGCAATTTTTTTGATTAAGTGAATAGGATCGGAGATAATCGCGACGAAAGTCACTAAAATTGTGTCCCCCCTAATTTTTGAACGGTGTATTTTAAAAATATGAAAAAAATCATGGACATGGAGGGCTAAATTCTTTCACCGAAAATTATTTAGAACAAGATCGGTACAAAGGTTTTCGAGATACTGCTGAAAAACTGCCTTTCTTAAAGAAAAGGAGTAAGATTTCTGTGTCATTACTAGCTTTTTAATGGGCACGGAACCCTACGTTGTGCGTGGTCCGACACACACTTGACTGGTTTTTCCTTATTGAGCTTACTATAGGGCTAGTTCGTTTTGTGTAAGAATGTCCCCTATATATTTAGGGTTCCGTACCTCAAAAGGAATAATCACTCGTGCGTCTGTCTGTCCGTCTGTCACAGCCGATTTGCTCCGAAAATACTGGACCGATTGAGTTGAAATTTGGTATACATATGTAAATTAGTGACCCAAAGATGGACACGTAAAGTAAATTACTAAATTCTGAACAAGGAAACCATTTTTGGGGGGTAAACTGGAAAATTGAAAAAAAAAAGTTTCGCAAACTGTATTAAATATGTGACAGTATATCAAATGAAAGAAGTTGTTGTAAGCATATCAGATTATTATTTTTTATAATTTTAGCGAAAACAGATTTGAAGTAATTTAGGAAAAAAGACGAAAATTGACCATTCCCCCCACCCCCTTATCTCCGAAACTACTAGGCTTAAAATTCTGAAAAAAAATGGAAAATATTTCCTTGCCTAAAGATTACAGGAAAACCTATGAGAAGTTTGAGTATTCAAAGTAACCGGAAAATTCTCAATATTTTACGGAACTCAAACTCGCACTTGTCAGGTTTTTTTATTATTCTTTCCATGTCATAGCTTCCGTCTTTTCTCCTAAACAACGGAACTCTGTACAGTGTAGGAATTAGGTAAGCATTAGAAAAGATGCAAGCTTCGTCGGCTTCCCTCGACCTTGATCATGGGCGTGACTTGAATGCAACACTGCGACCTAGGGACCTACATTGGGTGTATTATCTCTCACATCAGAGACAGGTAAATTATAAAGACTGCCAATGTTCTATACAATGTCGAGTTTAAAAGAATTAGCCTGCTATAGTTGTACTATAAAAAGGTTTCTGTACCATTCATTATGTTAAACAGAACTGCATGTTATGTCAAAAATCGGGACCTTATTTGGACTCTCGTTTGAGACCTAGAACTAATCACTCATCAGGGCTTTTGAATATTTCTTTGTAGTAAAAGTAGTCAGGCACGAAAATACCTTAGAAATATACAAAATTTTCCCGATTTTACAGAAGTACTTATGCGTATTTCATATCAGGGTGATTCTCTGTAAGCCGATCAACATTGGGCACATTTTGGTATGAAACAAACAGTTATTTGGCTGTTTATTTTTAGAGGATATTTTTACTAAGTTTTTGTCACTGGGCAAACTTAGAAAGGATAATTAAAAAAATTAAAAAATAAAAATAAAAATGTTTTATTGCCACCACTTTACAACATAAAAACAAATCAATAAAAGAATCAATCAATCAATTAAGGGATACATACTATATAAAAATTAAAATTGATTGTATGAAAAGTTATCGAGGCAGTTTCAAACATTTATGAGCCAGAGCTTTTTTTAAAACAATGGTGGATGACGCAGACTAAGTATTTTTATTACTGCATAGAATGCAAGGAAGAATTACAGTTTTTTTTATAAATTACACAACAGTTGTGAATGTAAGCAATACATTTTATACAAATACGTTTTACTTTCATCTGCGTTAATATTATTCACATATATTTTCTCACAAGACGAGTTTACAAAAAATCTGTACACAGCGGATTTTCATACATCCACTTTCATTAGGGCGTTCATGCGTGGCGTTCTTAGCGTAGTCCGTTGATTGGGTTATTTAATTAAAGAGTAGTGCCTACAATACGTAGCGTTTTTCGCAAAATATTATGTTTCGCAATTACAATACAGGGTGATTCAGGAGACGTGAGCAGGATCCACTCCTATATTACGGATACAGTAGATTATAAGCTACTCATTCGTACCAGCATTGGTAAGATTAACGTTATTTTTTTTGTTGTGAGAATAAAACTTTATTTAACAAAATGTAAAAAAGGTGTTTAACTTAATTACTATGGTGAAAGATCCATTAACATTTACTGTATCTATGTGTCTAGTTGATGCTACTCACGTCTCTTGAATGACCGTGTATATATTTTTTAATATTTTTTTGGGAAAGTATCGTCATTATTCCTTTTTTAGGATTCCGTTCAATAGGAAAAAAACAATCTCGCATCACCTCGTTGTCCGTCTGTCTGTTAATAACCTTTATGAAAGCGTGGACGTATCAAGATGAAATCAATACCAATCCCTCAACTACGCAGCCCCTTGAAACTATGAAACATTCTAAATCTACGGCAACATAAATATTTTGGAATTCCGCACACGATTAGTTTGCCTTAGCGGCTTTAAAATCACAAACACCCCAATGTAATGTTCGATTCTTCCATTTGGAAGCAATACGACACCACAGACAGACACACAAAATAGATACGACATGTTAAACCCACCCCTCATTTTCGCCAGGGGTTAAAAACTGATTCTAAAGACAGCATAAAAATATGAAAACTACCCGAACTGAAACAAAAAAACGCTTTCGTGTAAAAATGAAGATGGTCAAGAAAATCGAATGTGGTGAATAATTGTTGCGAAGAAATAGCATTTGCTCAAAATAATGAATAGGATCAAACACTATTGTGAAATGCGTAGAATCATCCTACATTAAATATGGCCCCTAATGGCCCAAATGCATCCTTAGCTGTGATCAGCCGCGTGTTGAAGGAAAGTGATTATCATTAGCACCTGAAGCATTTCATTATTGCGTATGTTCGCGTGAGACTCGCTTGCATCGGCTTATCTTGTTAGTATTATTAAACGGTAGTAAACATTCTTTTCACCTCACTAGCTCAGAGTCTTATTTTATCACTCGATATCTCGGCACAAAAGTATATAAGGAAGTGATTTTTCACATCATCCATCACTCGGAAAGCCCTGTTTTATTCTTCAAAAACAGATAACAAATAGTTATTTACGATACAAGTGCAGAAAATAGGAAATTCGCAACGAGTGGCGATAAATTAAAACACGACCGAAGGGAGTGTTTTAAATCGACACGAGTTGCGAATTACCTATTCGCACGTGTATCGTACAACGTTTTACAGTACATATGGCTCTTTAAAGTTTCTACATATGCACGGAAAGTGCTCATTTGCGCACTAGTGCGGGAAAGTAACACCATGTGTACTGTAAATTGTATTTTATCCACAAGAGTGCAAAGAATATTTGAAATTGGAACGTGTTATTAGTTACTTTTTTAAACATGTAAAGGTCAGTCCAGACAGGACAATTTTGGCCCATCTGATTAAATTGTCTGATTAAATCAGGTAGTTTGTTTTTTTTTTTATTTAAGTTAAAATGAAGGCTGATTTAAAAAAAAATTGATGTTTTACTTACGTAGTATTTTCCAATCTTTAGTGAGGTGAAAAGATTTGTGTTACACGGGTGCAGTTATTTTAACGTCTCGTGTGTTGAAACCCTCGCTTCGCTAAGGATTCTATTTTCGAACCATAGAATCCATTCGCTAGCTCGTAGTTTAACCTAGAATCCATTCGCTAGCAGCTCGTGTTTCAATTCCATACTCGCGCTTAAAATACAACTTTGCACCCTTGTATAACAAATAACTATTGAAGGGCCGTGACAGGATAAGCTAAGTGATTCTGCCCCCCCTCGAGTTTGGGCTTGTAATTTTTATGGATGGTTTGGCTCCACATTAGTAATTAATGTGCAAAATTTGAGCACTCCACACTTTATAGTTTTTGTTTAAAAAAAGGAAATTTACTGTTTTTTTTCTAGCCAACTGATTTTAACGTACTTTACATTATATTGTAGGTACATTTACTAAAGATGATTATACTTACGATAGAAATTATATTTTCATTATGTCATAGAAAAAAAACCGGTCAAGTGCGAGTCTGACTCGAGGGTTCCGTACAAAATGTTATACAACATAGACGTCTTGCCCCGCCCATTAATTTTGGAAAAAAATCTTAACAACGCATAGTGTAGTTAAGTCACTGCACCTACAGTACAGCCACAGAATAAGTAATAGAATAGTACTACGTCAACAGCGCTATTTATTGGTGCATTTTGTTACTAATAGATATGTGCGACCAAGGAAAGGTATGTTGTTTTTCAGTGATATTTCTTTATCAAGTAAATTAATTTCGATAATTCTTTTTTTATTTGCCAGAAGGTACTTTCAGAATACTTTCATACGAATTTAATAAATTACTAACTTAATTAACAAGTTATTTTTACTTTTCCGGTAATATTTACGTTAATATTAATCATTGTATATTATTTTAAAAAATTTCGCTTGGTAAACTTCGGAGATAAGGGGGGAATGGTATTTTTTTCAACATTTTCCTTTATAAATCAAAATTTTACAACTGTAGAAAAAATTTAGAATGTGCAATCCAAGCCCTTTTATAGGATACCCCACATGGCCTACTTACTAGACTTTAAATTTTTGCCCCGCCTTTTTTTATCCGTCCTTTTTTATAGAAATTAAAAATATATATTTAAATTTTTCATTTTCCACATACGTAGATTAGCTTTGTTTATAACTATTCCAAATTTCAAATGGATAGCATTAGTAGTTCCTGAGATATTTAACTTTATGACAGACATACAGACGGACGGAGTCGCACCCATAAGGGTTCCCTTTTTGGTCCGGAACCCTAAATATAAAAAAAATGTTTACTAAATATTTCCGTTTTTTTTTAAATTCACTTCCACGTTAGAGACCGCTTCATTTTTAGGGTTCCGTAGCCAAAATGGCAAAAACGGAACCCTTATAGTTTCGTCATGTCCGTCTGTCCGTCTGTCCGTATGTCACAGGCATTTTACTCGAAAACTATAAGGTGTATTTGAATAAAATTTTGAGGATAGGTGTATTTTGTCAGCCGCTACATAGTTTTGTAATTAAAATGACAAAAAAAATTTTTTTAGGGGTGCACTCCATACATAAAACTAAAAGTCAAAAAAAAAATTAATTGTGACCTCCCGTGTGGCACATCAATCGATAGGCCTTTTAAAATAAATATAAGGTTTCTTAGCATTTTTTTTGATTAAGTGAATAGAGTCGGAGATAATCGCCCCGAAAGTCACTAAAATTCTGTCCCCCCCCCTCTAATTTTTGAACGGTGTATTTTAAAAATATGGAAAAATTCATGGACTTATTAATTTCATTCACCGAAAATTGTTTTGAACAAGATCGTTTCAGAGGTTTTCGAGATATTGCTGAAAAACTGCCTTCCTCAAAGAAAAGGACGTAAGTGCCGTAAAATTTCTGTGACGATACGACCTTTTTAATAGGCACGGAACCCTTCGTTTTGCGTGGTCCGACACGCACTTGGCCGGTTTTTTACCAGTAATCGGGTGTATTATGTCAATGACAGAGCAATCACTATCAAATACAGACACTAGGCTGGCTGGCCATCCGTTTTCACGCCGAGCTATGTATATGATTCATTTCATGTTTGGCAAATTTATTATTTGCACTCGTTAAGTTTTCTGCCCAAGTGTTGCATTCAAATGTCTAATTAGCCTCATCGATTCCCCAAAAGGTTCGGTACCTTGATTTCTAATCGATGCATTCGATCCACTGGCCGATTCCCAATCGGCATCGACGTCCGCCAGAGAAAGTACAATATGTAGGGTGACCTAGTAAGGCACTTTTTATTGTTTTTGTTAATAATTGTTTACGAGGTGCCGCTTTGAATTAGAACTTGTAAAATATAACTTGATTATTTGAGGAAAAAAAAACACATTTGGATCAATCAACTATTTCTTGTTGTTATTGTGTCCAGTTAGCCAGTAGACAATAGAACAAGTTTCTTGAAATATTAAAGGCTTCTAACATGCTTAGAAAGAAGATGGCTCATGAGCAAAGAGGTTGAAAATGACAAGTAGGTAAACCCTATATTTGGTGTATTTCAATCCATAAAATCCCAGTCAAAAAACGCAGGAGACGTAACAACAACGGCAACAACCTAGTGACAGAAATAAGTGGATTCACCTAGGTATTAAACAACACGGTTAAAAACAACTTAAAAAAACCGGACAAGTGCGAGTTCAACTCGCGTGGTGAGGGTTCCGTAAAGTATTGAGAATTTTCCTGTTACTTGGAATACTCAAACTTCTAATAGCTTTTCCTGTAATCTTTAGACAAGGAACTATTTTCCATATTTTTTTTTAATTTTAGGCCTAGCAGTTAATAAATAGTTTCGGAGATAAGGGGAGGGGGGATGGTTAAACTTCGTCTTTTTTCCTAAATTACTTCAAATCTGTTTTTGCTAAAATTATAAAAGAAATATATCTGAGATGCTTACAACAACCCCTTTCATTTGATATGTCACACAATACAATTTGCGAAACTTTTTTTTTTAATTTTCCATTTTCCCCCCCTAAAGTGGCCCTCTTGTTCAGAATTTAATAATTTACTTTACGCGTCCATCTTTGGGTCACCAATTTACATATGTGTACCAAATTCTCTCGGTCCAGTAGTTTCGGAACAAATCGGCTGTGACAGACGGACAGACAGAGGCACGAGTGATCAAATCAAATCAAATCAAATCAAATCAAATCATTTATTTCGTCAAACATAGGTAAAAATAGGTGACAGTTATAAGTATCCTATAAGGGTTCCGTTTTTTTTTCTTTTGAGGTACGGAACCCTAAAAATGACAGTTGGATCTACCTGACGCTGCGCGCTCGTTCAAAACGTTACGTAATCACCTCTCAGTTCGTACCTATGTAAAAAGTAATTATGTACCTATGTAAGTTCTTCCCGAAGTCCAATCGCGTTGAAAGCGTGTACACTTATGTAGGAGAGTCAGGTTACAGTGCAATATTATGGTACCATCAGGTTGCTCTGTTGAGAGAGATAGACAATAGAAACTCCTTAACTATGATACTACCTGATAAACCTCCAGTAGTGTTAGGGGTCATTGGATTGGAACCCACACAATAAGTTGATTGATGACTTTGAAAAAATAATTATATTTAGAAAAGCGTGTACCAAAAACAACCTTTTTGACAAAACTTATTTGGTCTTTTGATTCCCTTTAAAGCTTACGTATTTGTTTATTTGGAAACTATCATTTACTGAGTAAAAGCAATAATTGATGCCTTTCCATAAAATGTAACTTTTCTTACGCTGTTTTTGTAAGTTCCGGTATATTCTTAGGACTTTTTTCCTCGATTTGGTTTTAAACATAATTAAACGCGCCTATTAAACACGATTAGCAAGAATGCACAAGATAACCACGACGAGGTGTTAAAAATTGTATCTATCGGTCTTTAAGAAACGAACATGTTTTAATACCACTTTCTGGTAAAGAAAGGGGAATTACCAGGACCAGTTTGACCAACGTGACAAGACGATGACCGTAAAACTCACTATTACCGACATCTTTTGTCCTACCGACCGACCGCTTTAGCCTAGTTGGTAGTGACCCTGCCTACGAAGCAAGAGGTCCTGGGTTCGAATCCCGGGAAGGGCATTTATTTGTGTGATGAGCACGAATATTTGTTCCTGAGTCATGGATGTTTTCTATGTATTTATATATATAAGTATTAATACGTCGTCTTGTACCCATAGTACCTACAAGCTTTGCTTAGTTTGGGACTAGGTCGATTTGTGTAAGATTATCCGCAAATATTTATTGTTTCAGTAGGGTTGTTAAACAATTAGATATAAATAATAGAACAAACAGCTATGCAGTTGTTGCTAAACCAGTACACGTGCCACACTTCAGTCAGTTTTATGACGTCTCTTAGTTCTCTTTTCCTTTTATACTTAGCAACAAAAGAAAATGTAGAATTGGGTCGTTCTTCTTTTCGACCGACAATAGCCTGTCCTTCGTCTTACTACGGCATCTCATTTGAGTAATGATTTTACGGTTTTATAATGTTCGAAAATGAACGACCATATTATTTTATTAATTAGTATTATTTAATATTTTAGTTTCTCTAACTAGCATTTTTTTAAACGTATTTTTATCGTAGTTCCCAAATGTACCTAGTCCCCACTGAAAGAGTCCACTTTGTCACATATTTTTTTTAAAAACCAACCGTAAACAAATATGTATATTGGCCGGAAAGGAAACTGTAATTAGTGTTAATGAAGAAACCAATGCATTTTTTTTTAAAAATCGCACTTCAAAATCACAATTTTCGATAGTTCAAAAACCAAAAAAAAAGGAAAACCTCGGTTCATTGTCGGTAAAAAAGAAAAACGACCTCATTTTAACTAAAACAAACCATAACAATACATTTTTACACAACATTCAAGCAGGTGGTGGTTCATTGCGTATTTTTTGTAGTGGATGTTAAAACGTCTGACGGCCGTTCTCAATCGTCATGATTGTATGTTCTCGGTCTCTGTTCAAACCGGTAACGGGTCAGCTTACGAAAAGCTATATTTTGAAACATTTATGCATATTGGTTTCTTACCGCTGGGTGTGAAGTATGGTGATACGTTCAGATTGCTATATTTAAAAAAATGATATTGTGAATTTAAATAAAAGCAAAGTTATTCGCTAATTATTTATTATATTTTTTTTTCACGCATCTAAAAATATATATTTAAGATAAGAAAGAAGATAAAAATATTTGCGACATTTATAAGTATACTGGCCTGATCGTGTAAGGAGTGAAATTAAGGTAAGTTTGAATTGTATGTGTATGTTGTGTTCTAAAAACGACTAAATAATGGCTTTTAATTCAATTTAGTTTTAAAAAAATCGATATAAATAAATATTCCTATCGTATCCTCTCATTCTTTATTAAAAATAACTGCAAGTATTTGATAAATTAAAAAAACCTGCCGATTCATGCGTACGGGGCTCAATAACCTTTACTACTAGAAAACTGTAATTTGGCATGGTTATGTAAATCAATCAAGCCGACAAAATAGTAGAATAAAATATTATGGTTTTTAGGGTTCCGTACCCAACGGGTAAATACGGGACCCTATTACTAAGACTTCGCTGTCCGTCCGTCTGTCTGTCACAAGGCTGTATCTCAAGAACCGTGATAGCTAGAGAGTTGAACTTTTCACAGATTATGTATTTCTGTTGCCGCTATAACAACAAATACTAAAAAACCGGCCAAGTGCGAGTCGGACTGGGGCTCTCATACAACAGACATGATTTTTTTGGCCGTTTTTATAGATAATGGTACCCTTCGTGCGCGAGACTTGCACTTGGCCGGTTTTTAAAAACTATTTTTCAACTCAGTGATCCATTTGCGTGAATTGGGCTTTAAAGTCCTAATTTTTGTTCGAGTCAAGTGTCTCATCCCATTGTATAGGTAGGTATACAAAGTGTTATTCCAGCATGCCGCCAAACTACGTTTCTATGGAGAGCGGTGTTGAGGACCAATACAGTCTAGTTTATAATAGTACATTGTTTAACGAGGGGCGTAAGTGGAATATTGCAAACAAGAGTCTATCAGAAGCCCGACGCCGAAAGCGGAGGGCTTTTAATGACTCGAGTTTGCAATATTCTTACGCCTGTGTTTTACACAATGTTTTTCATCACATTTGCGAAGAAATAAATAACTACAAGAGACAGAAAAACCTAAGTTTCATACAACCGCACCAGTCAAAAATTGACGAAATTGACAACTTCACTTCCAGATCAGTGCTAGTGGAACGTGCAGCTTCAATATTTCAACCAATCACAGAGCAGTATTATTGCGGCGCGTAGCCAACTAGTTTTTTTTTAAACCAATCACAGAGCAGAGCAGTTTGATTAAACCAATCAAATCACACACAAGCTCATTACTCCCTAGGGACTACAAACTCACCATAACTCCCTCGGGAACAATTTAGGCCATTGTCCTTCTGTATGCAGGCATGGAATAACACCATTTACGAGCATGACAATATTTATTATGTACCTACGTTCGCAAATGGTGAAATAGATCGACCTTAGCAACCAATGTCTGTATCTCGAAAACTAGTTTGGGTTGAAATCATAGTTTAAAATAACCAGTTATAATATGTAACCGTCCGGCCTTCGTTTTAATTTGTCAGTTTAATTTTACTATTGCAATCTTGGCACAAATCAGTTTGAACTTGGGCTTATTTAGTACGGCATAGTGGAATGTCATCCTCGCCACCTTCCATGGAGTAGCCTTATGTCGTATTTGCGTACAAATATATCTGCCGAATTTTGCGGGGGCGGGGGGAGTATCTTAATAGGATATTGAAACTCAATTGTATATTGAAAGCTTGAAGTGGTTGAACGTGTATAATATCAAGTGCTTACAGCAACATGCGGGCATTTTTTTGATCAGTGTTCTCTTGCGAGGTGATTTTGTGAATGACCATTATAATCGATTTTGACGTATTCTTTGTATGATTTTTTTCACATTGTGCAAGGTTTTCTACACAGGGGTAAGTTACTGAAAGGCCACTCCAGTTATGTATGCTCTTAGCTTAGATACAACTACGAGACATAATATATTGCTACCAACCTATTCAATTTGGTTTATATAGTTATAGTCAGCTGTCGGCCGTGGACTCGTAGAATAAGGTCAAGTACCTGGGTCATATTATCACAGTGACCTAAAAGATGATATGGCTATTGAGAGGGAGCCTAGGGTGGTTCGTAGTAGTATGCTTGCTCGCATGCGAATGCTCATACGAAGTAAAGATAATGCTTTTTAAAGCTTTTAAACAGTCTTTTTACTCGAGCAGCCTGTGGGTTAAGTATACAAAGCGAGCCTATAGCGCCCTGCGCGTCCAATACAATAATTCGTTTAGAATGCTGCTAGATCTGCCGTGGAGGTGTAGTGCATCGGGCATGTTTTCCGACGGGTTCCAGTCGATCATGCGCAAAAGTAGCCTCTCTATTAGGCAGGGTATCTTACTAGCAAGCGCCTACAGCATTCTACAGGCAATAATGTGTAGATCTGACAGTCCGATTTTATCTTTCTGGGTTGGACAAATAAAGGGCGTTGCCCAATTTATTATTTAAGAAATGGTATATTGTTTGTTATTTATTGTCTACTGTTAGTAACATCCTATGGATCAACCGGTCTGAAATAAAGATTTTTTTTTATGTCAAAAATGACGGATAAGAGGGCGGATTCAAAGTCTAGTTAGTAGGTAAAGTGGGGTGTCATATGAAAGTGCTTGAGTTGCACATTTTAAAACAGTTTTTCAATTTTTTCTACAGTGGTCAAATTTTGATTTATAAAGGAAAATGTTGAAGAAAATACCATTCTCTCCTTATCTCCGAAGTTAACCATGCGATTTTTTTAAATACATAAATATAATATGATTACGATGAACGTAATATAACTGGAAAATTATAATGACGCCTCTGTCTAGCGTAATTTTTTTTTTAATTTTGTAAAAAACATTTGAAATCTAATATTGTAATTTAATACTTTTGTGCTTGATATTTTTTCTTCAAATATATATAAAAGTATTCTGAAAATGCCTAAATAATAAAAAATAATGATTGAAATTGGTTCACTTAATAAATAAATATCTCTGAAAAACAAACATAATACACAAACATACTGCTTTTTTGTGTGAGGTGTGCAATAAAGAGTATTTTTATTGTATTGTATTGTATAATTATCAGGTTGCAAGTTATTAGTAATGTAGCACCAGCACCAGTCATATTCGAGTTCACGCAATTACACGCTAGATGTCAGTGTCACTGCCTGTAATGTAGATCGCGCTAACGTATGTTCGACATATTAGAAACTACAAGAAGGAGAGTGTACATCTACAGCGCTTTTATTTGAGGGATTCTCGGGGACTAACCCGCCAACTATGGAACGGTTGTTCGTGTTTTGGATGACCACTCCAGCGTCTGTGAGTTGACATTCTGGACTCGGACAGTATTGTTAAGATTTATTCAAAATAGAGCGAAGTCATGATGACGGGTAAATTGTATAAAAGTTTACATGTACGGAACCCTCGGCGCGCATGTCAGACTCGCACTTGATCGGTGTTTTTGTATATTACTCCAGGCAAAATACGTTTTCGAAAAAAAATAATTATAATAGCGTTTATTTTGTTTATATTTCATTCTAAAACGTTATTCTAAGATGCTTTATTCAAGAATCCAACAAACTTTCCACCCGGAAGTAATTATATAGATTTAAATTAAACATTCATTGTCTTTTTTATTTATATTGAATATTTTAAAGCAAATAAAAATGAACCTAAATAAAGATAAAAAATATGTTAATATTTATCCGGACCTTTTAGGAGCTAATTAAATATTATTTTTTTTGATGTCTGATTTTTTGTTGGATTTTGCCTCTAGGTAACTATTTAATTGATAATATATCCGTCACATTAAAAAAAATAGCTATTATAAATTATTTCCAAATTTGACATTTTTTCCATACAAGTTGTCAGTTCATTATATATACCTGGACTATATAGTTCCACGACAAAGTACATCAGCCTGGAAAGTAAATGAAAAACTATTTGCATCTGTTCTAGAATGCTGTGGTTCCTTTCACTAGTGGCGACAGCGATTTTACTTTTCTGGATGAGATGGCGGGCCAAATACAGGAAATTGCTGGACATCTCCAAAAAACTCCCGGGCCCACCTGCCATACCAATCCTGGGAAATGCATGGCAATTAATGGTGCCACCTGAAGGTAACTGCTAAAAAGATTTGCTTATTTTCAACACTTTCCAAGTCATTTGTACACTTTACTAGGTTCCTAACAGCAGTACGCACGATATTTATTCTTGGTATTAAACTAACTTTTATTTAACTAAAAAGTAGTTTTATTCTGCGAAGAAATTTAGAGGTGCACGAATAGTAGTTTCCAACTACTACTAAGCTGTGGGTCGTATACCCACATAATATATAATGATAAAGAAATAAAACGTATTGTTACAGACTTGGCAGATGTCATTGGTAACCTGATACAAGAATATGGTGACATTTATCGGTTATGGGTTGGACCAGACTTAAACATTTTCGTCAGCGATCCGGATGACATTAAGGTAATACGCGAATTAGTTGATCTAAATTAAGACCTAAGTACGAGTACAATACGCGCCACATAACTTTGCGCCCCTGGTGTTAGCTACGTGCTAGCAGCAAAGGTGTCAGAGTGGTTCAAAGGGTACGGGAGGTGACTTGAAGCTGACTTCAGAGACGCAAACTTATGTGGCGAGACGCAAACTTATGTGGCGAGACGCAAACTTATGTGGTGCGTATTGTACAGTAGTACCTAGGTGTGTTGTTAAGCGAGGTTTGAAAGAACGAACGAAGTGACGACCGGTTTAGCCTAGTGGGTGTGACCCTGCCTACCGAAGCTGACTAGTGGGTTGGAATCCCGGTAAGGGCAAATATTTATGTGATGAGCACGAATATTATTTGTTTTTGAGTCTTGGATGTTTCTTTATATATGTATGTCGGCTGTATTCGAGGTTCAACTTAACGTGATGAGTGTCACGTCTGGGCGTGGTACTTGACAGAATCAAGGTATCCCTGTTCAGTGAAGTTAGTTTCCGATTGTATCGAGGCAAGGAAGGACGTACATAATAAACGAGTGCAAGAGAATAGCGAGTCGTATATCTTGGGACTGTCTCACGTTTGGTTGTGTCCTTGTTGGAATAATTGAAGAAGTGATTAATTGATTATTGTGCGAAAAAGAGGCGATGAATTTCGTAAAAATATAAATTATCAATTGCAAAATTATTATACATGAAACCAATTTAAAATAATTTATGTCACTTATTCCCTAATAAATAACTAATAAATAAAATTTACGATCTTTGGTCAACAACGCCTACAGTACTCAGATGTAACTGATATAGCGTCCAAGCAACGAAGAGGCGAATAAAGTGAACGATTTCAAAGTCCAAGTGAGGAACATCTTTCCGTGGACACCGTAGTAGATGCTAACGAAATCTTTCGTTACTAAACAGAATTTTAAATTCGTTGACCCCCTCTGGAATTTTGCCGCATAAATTGGTTTTAAAGCAACGCGTACCCTTAATAAAGTTTTTCTCCTACGAACCCACACTGGGCCAGCATGGTGACTAGTGCCGATTCCCTGTCAACCATGGGATCTTTAGCCCAGCAGTGAGACGTATACAGTCTGATGATGATGATGATCATATTTGCAGACGCTGCTTTCAAGTTCTAAAACAAGTATCAAAGGTCCACAGTACAAATACATAGCTGATTTCTGCGGCGGCGGCATCCTCAGCGGTTCAGGTATCTCTTAGTTTACCTATTAATTTATCTAACCAAGACAGTTTAGCTGGCTAAATTGCGTACCGATTCTCTGAAATAAACCAAAACTGATTAACTGTTTAAGATCAACTTCCTTGATTTGTCATTCAGATAAGGAATTAAACAAATAGTGATTGCCAACTGCAGTTTTTTTTTTTTTATAAATGGTAAGATTATTTAATCCCTTCCTTGACGGGTTAAGTTGCCTTGGCAAGTTAGATTCATCCAAGGTTGTCTACATTTAAGATTGAATTGTATGAGTAGCAAAGGGGGTATACACACACACGTTTTAAGTATTTTGCAATCAAAGATAAGAAAATATCACATTAATTATTCATGTACCGACAACACAGGTTTTCTTTATAATTCCAGGCCATACTTGGCGAATATCCAGGAAGACATTGCTACCTAACTATGGAAAAAGAGCGTTAGAGACCTACAGCGATATCATCAATGCCGAAGCAAATGAGACGGTGATGCGATTAGCGGCTAAAGCAGGAGGAAAGTCATTTGACATTTATGATGACATCGTTTTGGGCACTACGTACACTGTTTGCCGTAAGTAGCTATCAACCAGCTGCTGTTGTAGTTAACTTTAATATTTTAGGAGCATAATGTCCAACTGGCACAACCTTATGTCAGGTCTCCATCGCGTGTAGGTATTTCGAAACATTACACAAAAAAAAAAGGTTTTCATACACAAGCAGCACAAGCCGTCTCCTGCGTATTAAAAATACCTTACTTAACACGCCACTGATCATAGGTAAATGTGGCTAAAGATGGTTAGAATTGAAGCTTCAAAACTGTGTATTAATTGAAACAGTCCATAACCTTTAATGAATTGAAACAATCCATAATAGTATTTTATACAATCGTTACACAATGAGGGCTCTTAAAGTCGAGTACCGTGTGTAGGCCACGAGGCTTGCCTAGGTAAGGTGCGAGAATTTAAGAGCTAATTGTGTAACAATTGTCAACAGAATTAATTAAACAAACTTGGTATCTACCTTCCCCCTACATCCGGGCGGAGAGTGTAATGTGTTTGCAGACACATTTCTTCCCCCATTCTTGCCCCTTTGATTCGATGTGTATTTCGATAAAACACGGAGACAGCTTAAAACTCTTACAGTCACACTCGTCACCACAAAGAATGATTCTTACCTTTCCGATTCCGGATAAAATCCTACAAAACAAGCCAGTATTGCATCCACATTCCGCAGCTGCCATTATTTTGCGAATACCTCAATTTAAAAATTTCCTCATTATTTCATTCATTTCCACCCAAACTTAGCTTCGAAAAGAAACGACCTCGCCGAATTATACACACAAATAAACGTTAACTCTTTTGTGTATATAACTAACTATAAAGTAATTACCTATTCTAACTAGTAAATATGTTTTACTTTAAATACTGCACGCTTAATTACTAATATATAAATATTCTCATGTAAGTGAATTTATTTTAATTCTTATGAGAATAAAGATTCTTTAAACCGAACTTAAAGATTTTTATACGTTTTCGTATTTGGGTACTAGGAAACTACTCCTAGTACCTAAATATGAGTGGATTTTATAACTAAAAGCATTTTTGGAAAGATCCTCAGTTGACAACTTTTGATTTTTTATCGAACTAAATCATAAAATGTTATGGTTTGGTTCCATTTAAAATAATTGGGCTCGACGTTATAGTTTTACTCATATAGGGAGGTATTTGATAAGAAACTTTGTTTTCCAGGAACATTAATGGGTTTGACGAGAGAACAGAGTCTTAACCTGCCACATCTAAATAAAGTGTTTCTCCACGATGCTCACGAGTAAGTACACTTTATAAGTTACTAGCTTTTACTCTAGTAGTAGTAAAACTAGAATAGCGATTTACAGTACACATGGTGTTACTTTCCCGCACGAGTGCGGAAATGAGCACTTTCCGTGCATATGTTGAAACTTTAAAGAGCCATATGTACTGTAAAACGTTGTACGATACACGTGCGAATAGGTTATTTCCTATTTTCTGCACTTGTATCGTAAATAACTATTATGATACAAGTACGGAAAGTAGGTAATTTCCAACGAGTGACGATGACCAAAAACACGACCGTCAGGGAGTGTTTTTGATCGTCACGAGTTGGGAATAACCTATCCGCACGTGTATCATACAACATTTTACAATGCATCATGCAAGGAAATAAAATAAAAATACATAAAAGGTGAAATTTTAACTGTCGTGGAATCTCATTCTCGCGCGTGTGTGGGAATTTTGGCCCGAAATCCATTTCCGCACGGCCCCACGCCGCCTCCCTCCGCCGTGCAGGCATAGTGGAGTTCCCGTGTTTATGTTGAACCATATAAAGGTTCCGAGCAAGTGCATTGTAATAATAAGTTAATAGTTATATCGGCTGTTTGCTATTCAGTTCTTGCAAGCGTAGTCCTAATTATGTATGTATGTAAGCACTTTATTATATATAAGATGAAAGTGCAAAGGCAAACATATCCCTACAAGGGATCTCTCCCAGCTAACCTTTGAGCAATTGAGTGGAAGGTAGGTAGAACGAGATATACAAACATACACGTGTACAATAACATATAATACTTTTTCTTTATAGGTGGTGGTGGTGGTAGTTTATCAACATTCTGACTGGTTTGGATTGACGACCGGTTAGTCTAGTGGGTAGTGACGCTGCCTACGAAGCTGAAGGTCCTGGGTTCGAATCCCGGTAAGGGCAAATATTTGTGTGATGAGCATGAACATTTGTTCCTGAGTCTTGGATATATTTAATTATTTGTATCTATTAAATATATCGTCGTCTAATACCCATAACATAAACCTTATTTAGCTAACTATGGGAATAGGTCGATTTGTGTAAGATTGTCCTCTAATATTTATTATTATTATTCATAGGTGCAGGTCATGTCTAAATTGAAAAATAAATGTAAAAAGAAATACGATTTAGCAGTTTAAAAAGTTAAAGACAGACATACTGTTATAAGTCTCTGTTTAGCCCAATGGTTAGCTGGTAGAGAATGCCATCTGGCATTAAGCTCGCCATTTGTACATATTTTTTTTGTATTTTGTGCAATAAAGTTTAAATAAATAAATACCTACGGAGGAGTTAAATTCGTATTCATAATATAAGTATGGATTATTATATTTTTATTCTTCCGTATTTATTTATACGCCTTTGATACTGTTTCAGCTTATATTTAATAGTTTTTAAGAGAATGACCACCTGGTACCTTCAAATAGACCCAATTTACTGGATGACCAAGTATTATCAAGCGCAAATCAGTATGTTAAAGAAGATTTTCGAATTGGGAGATGGTATTATAAAACATAGACTAAAATTTCTGGACTCGATGGACGAGACTAAAAAAAGGGACATCCTGAACATAGAGGGAGACACTAAACAGAATACAGAGCTAAGTATTGTGGACAGACTCATATTGTCTAGTCAAATAACCAGTCAAGAAGAAATTTTGAAAGAAATTTTCACTGTTTTTACTTCAGTAAGTATGGTGAAGATTGTATTATATTTGCTTGTTAAATATTACTAGAAATGAATCTAATCTTACCACTATTTATTGTAGTATATACAATAGCAAATTAGTATTTTTTGAAACCTCAAAAACGCTGTGTTAGTTTGAAGTATGTAGAGAATTAGGAACATGAGACATCAGGATCTTCTATGGTCATACAACGTCCATTTCTTCTGGTTGTAGTGCGATGTTTACCAATTATTTGCTTGAGTTTTGTGTATTCGTAATAGTTAAACTACCGCATTACACTACCGTACTACGCACAAGTTTTTATTCTTTATTTTCGTGCAATGTTAAATTTTATATTTAAAAGCAATTCATTTGTCAGCCAGTTGCCGGTATAAGATTGAACTCAAAGTTAATTCGGTGATATCGCAGTATTATAGTACCACCAAGCAGGAGCCGTAGCATGGTTGGCCTTGTCACGCGATAGGTGATAGGATAGAGCGTGCGTTAGTGGCTGACACCGTTCGATAGAACGAGACGACGCTCTTATCTTGTCACTTGTCGCGTGATAAGGCCAACCATGCTACGGCTCCAGGAGCCGTAGCATGGCTGGCCTTGTCACGCGATAGGTGATAGGATAGAGCGTGCGTCACTGGCTGACACCGTTCGATAGAACAACACGACGCTCTTATCTTATCATTTGTCGCGTGATAAGGCCAACCGTGCTACGGCTCCTGATCTGATGGAAGCAGAAGGTGGCCATAGAAATTCCTAAACTATACGAGATAGACACGTCATGTTTTGTCTCATTGGAACTCTCACAATGAGTCACTACTCGACGATATAGACAATATTATAGACTATACGACTGTGCAAAAGAGTACATACGGCATTAAAAGCTTGAACCAAAATTTACTTTTGAACAGTACTTTATGGAAAATTCAGTATTTATAAAACTTTTTTCAGAGTCAAGAGGCTACAGGAAAGATATCATCATACCTTTTGCTGATGATGGCCTATCATCCGGAAAGTCAGGTGAGCCAATATAACGATATTAATTAAAATAATTCAGGTGAAAGGAGTCAAGACGTGTCATGTTCCCTTTGTACAGGCACCATGTTTCCGGCGCCTAGACGGTGGCTATTGCTGTTCTTTAGCAGTAAAGGTAGAACAACTGCCCTATAAACGGCAAGCTTCGTGTGTAGTGTGAGATCAAGAGAATTTAAAACTCGTTGGTTTAAGCCTCCAAAAGCTGCAGCAGTTTTTGCGATCCTGGCAGAGATTTGCAGATTTTCCTCGAGCGGGCTGTTTAGGAATGGTCCAAATTTGCGACAGGAGTCGTCTAAATTGTGCAAATAAATATGCAAAACCTTAAATTTGACAGCTATGAGACAGATATCATCGGCAAAAAGTACTTCTGTAACTGAGGCTGATTGAACCTTGCACTTAGCTCTCAGTCGTGCGTGTCGTGCAAAAATACTTTTATCCGTTCCTAAATGTATCATGTGCTCATAGTATTTTTGGAGAGCATCGTTGATTTCCGCGGAGAAGTAAATCGCAAATAGGGTTTGGAGCCATGAAGCAGCCTTGTTTAAAACCACTGGTGACAGGAAACTGGCCTATGAAGTCATTTTCGCGACGCACGCCGCCGCACTCGCCTCGTGAAACTGACGCACTTGGTCGATAAATTTTACAGAGCAGCCACATTTCTCCTGGACGGTCCACAGAGCTGCCCTGAGGACGCAGTCAAAGGCCTTTTCAAGGTTAACGAAACACAAATAGAGGTTCCAGTGTTGCTCAAGACTTTTCATGCATTTGCTTGACAACAAAGATTGCATCAACCGTACCTCTATTTGGCCGAAATCCACACTGGGATTCGGGAAGGATTCTCTCAGAGAGTGTGTCGGCCACAGAGATTAGGGCAATGGTCTAAATGAGCTACAATCTGAGAGGTTTCCTTTGCATTTATAGAGTTTTATTATAGAGGCATTCTTCCAGTCTTTGAGAACGCTCTCATCCACCCATATGCAATTGATGAGGTCAAACAGCCTAGACCTGATACTCGGTCCTCCACACTTAAAAATCTCTGATCCTGGCTGTTTGATCCTGGTGATTTTCCTTCGACGTCGACGAAAATCACCTGAAAAATGATATGTGTAATAAGTCTGTAAAATAGGTTGTCTGAAAATCTGTATATATTCAAAAACATATCATAGATTTTACGCATACAGATTTGTAAGGCTGAACGTGTATAATAAAATATTGTATCTATTGCTTATACGAACAGGAGAAACTATACGCTGAAATAAAAGAGGTGTTTGGAGATAGCGACAGGGATGTCACGGACGATGACCTCAAAGTGATGCCGTACTTAGACATGGTATTCAAGGAGGTAGCCCGTCTCTTCCCCATCGGCGTGATGCTGCAGAGGACCCTGGGTGACGACGTTACGATAAGTATGCTATACTTAAATAAGTTATTGAATTTATATTAGGGGACAATCTTACATAAATCAAATTAGCCCTATTTTAAGCTCGAAGCCTTTGGATGCCATACCTCACATACGAAAGTAACATCTACACGCCAGACTTATTTTCTGTAAGAATGTGATTGTGAACCTCACTTCAATACGCGTACACCTATAGTCGTTCTTGGCGCCATGGTCACTGTTGAATAAAAACATGCTTTAACTTGTAAATAGACATTTATTTATTTATAAGAAATAAACTAAATTTAGAGCGTACTGCAATGATCAAAGATCGGAATTGGAGAGGAAAAAAGTAAAGTGTTGCTTTACTTTTTTCCTCTCCATACATAAAAATACATAAAAGAAATACGTTTTGTATAGAGACCGTCAAGGGCACCAATAGTCACTCAAAGTTTCAAAATATGTATACTACATTGTCATAGTCTTTTATTTGTCTGAATCATGGTAATTACAATGTAGACGGATATAATTTGACAATACAGCCTTATTGTTGCAGAAATAAGGTCTGTGTACATATTTTTGAGACTTTGTTGTGTACACATATTGGTGCCCTTGACTGTACATGCAAATAAGCCTACATTTTAACAGATATTTATCTGTGATATTAATCCTATTTATTTATTAATACTTATATTTTTTAATCTATTTTATTTATTTTAACTATTATGTTTACAGTTTCCTTTATTGGACATAGTTGGCCGGGCAAAGCTGTCAAGAATAATATGAATGAATTATTCGTTGTACTTTTTAGAAAAACGCTGCTTAAGTCATCTTTTATAGATGCTAGAGGCCAATGATGATATATAGTAGTAGGTAGTAGGCCTATTTTTTTATAACAACGAGTGTACGTCTATTATTTGCCAGCCTAGCTCCAGCCACTTTTACTTTGTTATCAGAACCAAGTTTTAACAATGCGCCTCATGGGCCAGTTCATTGAAGAGACATTGGTTTGCGTAACAATGACTAAGTCACCTTCCTTTTTACAATCATATTTCCATTTTGTTCTGTTTTGCAATTGCGTTAAGTAGTCGCTGCCTTTCAGGACTCTCGTTTCAGTTTAATGCAACTTTGCCAAAATTTAAGTCTACCTATTGTTTTTTTTTTTTGTAAAATCTGGTTCAGGAAGTCTAGTTAACGGACAACCACAATTTTAGATTTCCGTATGTAAAATAAATGGTAAGTCTGTTCCATTGTCTCTGTCCTGCATACCATGACATCCCAGATTGCAGCTTTCGAGTTCAAAGAGCGGTTACATACGGCGACTTTTTGCAGCGAAACAAACGCGCATTTCACGAACGCACAACGCTACGCTACTATACCAACGTTAGCCATAGAGCGCCTGTCAAAATTACCTGTATCGATACTGTATTGCGTTTGTAGCGCTGCAAAATAAACTGCTCAAAAAGTCTGAAAGAGCCGCGGTCAGGCGAATAGACGACTAGACGCATTTGAGGAAACTAAGAATTTCCTGCTGATTACAAATGCAAATATATTACGCTGACTAATGGTCACATATATATATTTTTTTCAGGTAAAGTTACGCTGCCAGCGGGAAGCTCACTAGTCGTCCCTATATTCCACATGCACCGTGACAAGCGCTTCTGGAGTAACCCAAATGCCTTCGACCCTGAGCGGTTCTCCCTAGAGAACACCAAGCTGCGCCACCCGAACTGCTACATCCCGTTCAGCTATGGACCAATGGATTGCTTGGGTATGTATTTTGTAATCACTGGACTATGGTTTACTTTCTTCGTAGCATCCTCATGACTAGAGGTCCTCTCGGTTTTGAGCCATTTGGATAGACGTCTGAAGATTTCCTTAGCCGCATCGGTTCAACGAGTCGGTGATTCCAAGCGACTCTTATTCCTTTCAAGTGTCGCACAATACCAAGATTTTCCAAGCTCATTAGGCTTTCGCTTGGCCACGTGTCCAAAGTACCGAATGTAGGCGACCAAATCCTCAATTTTGAAAGAATGCATTAAGGTTTAGCGGCGTGCACTCAAAAGAATATCTAACAATTTACAACTCTAGCATATTTGAATGCATGAATTTTGCTCAAAATTGGAGCTTTCGTAAACTAAAATCGAACATTTAAAACCAAATAATTAAATGACATTTATTTCAAATAATCAGGCTTTTAACTACCTAAATAGTTCCTAATCGGCTTATTGAAGTGCAAGCGCTAGTTTTTTGCTTACGTAGTTTCAGCGATGTGATCTAATTATCGAATGAAAAGAGAGCCTTAATCGTTAATATGTAAATGTTTTAAAATAACTTTGCTTAGATACACTGATGTCTATTTACTAAATAGTACTTAGTACGAGTTGAGTAGCACGAAGCAAAATGGGGATGGGAAAAAGGTCGCTAGGGCATCATGTAAGTTCACTGCCGTTTCGCCCGGCTTTTTCATGGAACTTTTCCGGACACTGTCAAATGTCCACGTCTGATAAATTAACACTTGTCTTTTCATTTCAGGGAGGTTCTACGCTCACAAAATAGTGAAGACCGTGTGCATTAAAGTGCTGCGAGAGTACCGTGTCACCTCTCCAGAGACATATGCTGACTTGCGTCTTGTGTTGGCGGTGTCCGTTGCCTCTGTCAACGGTTACCCCGTACAATTGCATCGTAGGAATTAAAAGTCTTTATGACAAGTGGGACTAGGTATTATGTTTTTGAATAAGGTTGTAATTATGTTAGATGAAAATGATTTGATTTGATTGCAAAGTGTTTTTAGTTATTGAATAAATCATTTATCATTTATCTTGTCTTGGTTAGTGACCCAGCGTAGATTTTGGAACTTTTGTTGAAAATTATGATGACGAGACGAGAAGCTTCTAAAAAAATACTGTTGTAGGTATAGAATGCTAAATTAAATAAAACAGCATTTATAATCAAAACCTTGATTATTTGTTTGAAAACTTTACTCTCACAATACCGTAATATCTTCCTTGAGACCAGAACTTAAAGAAAGAAAACATACACTTTGGATACAAATTCTATACAAACTGATTCCTAATTTATTTTTGCTCTGGACATACTATGACTACGCTTCGTTATGCAGCCTGCTGGTATTCAGCCGTCTTGGATAGGTTCTGAGGTTGTATCCGTGAGTGAAGGAGACGGAGATGGCGAAGTCGAGCGAGAGGTCCTCGAGCCGACCGTCGGCCTCGAGCCGCACGCGCCGCAGTGCGCGCACCACCAGCGTTTTCACCATATTTATACCATACACGCGGCCTGCAAAACAATAAATTAAAAAAAAAAAAATCGAAAATCTCTGAATAAAGATATTTAATTGTATTTTCATAAACAACTGTATACAATGGTTACACAATTAGCTCTTAAATTCTCGTACCTTACTTAGGCCACTCGGCAAGCCTCGACTTTAAGAGCCCTTGTGTGTGTGTGTGTGTGTGTGTGCGTTTGTATGTGTGTATGTGTCTGTTTGATACTAATTATGTTCTTCCTAGCAAATTCCTATGATTACATCATATCAACCGAAAGACGTCCACTGCTGGACATAGGCCTCCCCCAAAGAGTGCCATAGTGACAGGTCCTGCCTGCGCCAGCCGCATCCAGCGGACTGCCGCGACCTTTACCAGGTCATCTGTCCACATTATGGGGGCCTACCCACGCCGCGCCTTCCGGTACGTGGTCGCTGTAGCTCAAAGGTGATTACGGGGTCCGTGACTATTTGGAATGATACTTCAAGACTACAGCGATTACAATTTATGATAATAAATTTTCCTCAACATTGACTTTATCCCCAAATGCGTTACAACTTCTGCATCCATGCAAGGATTGCAGCAGAATGAATATACAATTTGTTTATCTGACAGCCTTCTCAATAAACTACCTATTTAAATTTAAATATAGAAGCTGTTCTTTTGTATGGCCAGTCCGCTAAACCATAGAACCTCTACATTTCTATATAGACGCATTAAAGCTTTGTAATAAGGTAACTTTTCGAACGAGCGTTAGGACAAATCGACTGTCATTTTCTTATACAAATTACGACATTGAAATCGATCACAATCAACCAGCTGGTTTCCTCCGACACATCTACTTACCCTTTTAGAATTTGACTCACCTAAACAATCCATAGGACCCAAACTGAAGGGTACGAAAGCATTAGAATCTCGCATCTTCTCATTTTCGGGGAGAAATCTTTCTGGCTTCACTTTGTCGGGCTCTGGCCAAAGCTGCGGATCCCGGTGAAGAACGTGGATGGGAATTGCCAGTGACGTCCCCACGGGCAGAACAATTTTACCTGCACCGTAACACCTATCTACATTAAGAGTATCTATACTAGCAACGAGTTTCTGTTGATTCTTTTTGAACTTCTAGTATCGAAGAGGTAGAACAAGATTCTTCTAGTTAATACTAATACGAGTATATCCATAGGTTAACTCGAACGGGTTGATTTGTTTTGGTATATGGCTCCACCCCTTTTAATATCATGACTGACGAAACTTAAAATAAACAAATATTAGGGAACAATTTTCCACAAATCGAACTAGCCCATAGTTAGCTCAATAAGGCTTATGTTATAACTTATAACATTCTTGTATCATGCATAGTTGTGGTAAAATGTCTTCAAGAGTATATTAAACACATTATTTCATGAACTTATCTTGCAAATAGGTTTAAAGACATCAAGTAAACCTCACTCCATTCAATTTAGTTTAGATAATGATCTGTTGAGTATATTCTAATGTGATGAGACTGATGAGCTAACGCTGCCAAGCAGTTACCTACCTGAATTGATGGCGATTTCTTCTTCTACTGTTCTTTGTATTACTGCCGCTATGGACGTATACCGGAGCACTTCTTTGAATACAATATCTAAGTACTGGAGCGATTTAATTTGATCTTCTGTTATGAATTCATCTTTGGTCCCTAGGCGCTCCTGAATTTCGTTGTACACCTTATTCTGTTATGTTCAAAAACAGAGTTTAGTGATTAATAATTTACGATGTTTTTTTTGGAATCTGAACATACGTCGTATTGAAGTAAGATGCTTTGACGACCAAATTATGTGTCTCACAGCACATGTGCTCCCACGGGTCAGCAATTAAGGACCGAAGAAGAACATAAATGAAAAAAGGAAATTAAACTTTGGGTCCCAATTTAAGTAAGTTGGCCATTTGAGATATTCTCATTCCATACCGCTAAGTTATTAATATCACTGGTAAAAACTTGATTTACTTTCCAATACTACGAGTACCTTCTTTGGGAGCATAGTTACTTTATTCTTGAATTAGATACCTGCCATTCCGGCAAATGCGCTAGGAACAGGAAAACAGCAGCCGCTATCTTAGCTGAAGCTTCTTGACTCTGTAATTAAATGAGTAGTTTTGTTTAACCCTTTAAATGTTAAATAAATGTACTAGGAAAAATAACTGCATTCTATTAGGCATAAATAAAGTAGTAATAGTAGAGAGCACTGAAAATAGGAAACAATTTACATCAAATTGTCATTCAAATTGCCTTAAACTGACTTTGGAGAGTAGAGTTGAGATCGCTCAAGCATAAATATAAATAAATCCCATAAAAAACATGCCATGTAAAGAATAGGCCAATTCTCGAAACTTTTCCACCGTAAAAAGTTGTGAGATATTACGTAGAGCCAAGTCAGGCATTCTTATTAATCTTTATTTGCTTGCTAAATATTTTTTACATGGAATGTTTTTATGGGATCTTAATTTTTTTGTAGGTTAATATGTTATCAATACCTATTCACATTATTAATGCAGCTGAAAATAATATATTTGCAAAGACTTTCTATGGAAATGTTACTTTACCAACCGGAAATAAGGTTTTTATAGTTTTCTGGTACATTGTACACCTAACACAAAACGCATGCAAAATTTCATGTTTGTAGGTCTACTAGAAGTACCTTAGAATTTTGATGATCGGTCAGTGAGTCAGTGACAAAATAGAGGAACTTTGAATTGCAATAATTCTTAAACAACTGGTTCGAATATCTAGCTTTGTAGTGCCCTCTTGATCACTGAAAATGTAGGCTTCTAGTTTTTTCCACAACAAAGTTATAGGGGGTTCGAAAATGGCCCGAGTGGCTTCGAGAAAAGGATCGTACGGCCGTGCCTTTTCTTACTCTTTTAAATAAAAAAAATATCGTGGGAAAATTCACACCAATTGATCTAGTCCCAAACTAGGCAAAGCCTGTACTAGCCTGTAGCTGTGTGTGTCTTTTGCTCGACTTGTCTGAGATTGTAATCGAAAGCATGAATATAAATGTTTCAAACAAGGGTAAATCTTTCTGGGGCTCTTTATAGAGTGGTTGTTCACCTGTAAGACGGACCGAGCAAATGAAAGACTGGTTGTTCTCCAAATTCATCACGGTTTTAAGGGGCGCGCTAGACAGATCATCCGCTCCAGATGCAACCCTAATGCTGACCAAGATCCTCAAACATGAGGGACCGACGCAGAGATATAAGGCTAAATGCCACTACTAACGTAAAATAATATCATAAGCATTAACTTACTGTAGTAAAAAGAGTCAATGTTTCCCACTTTATCTCTTGTTCAGTTAACTCCCCACTCAGGATCATTCGGTCAACTACTCCTCTCACCTCTTCATCAGCTCCTTCACTCCTCTCCAGAGCTTTATGTCTGCTCTTCACTATCTCTGCAGACAATCTCTCACCCAGATTCTTAAAGTAATCGTGCTCCTTTTTGGCGCCAATCAGCCAAAATATAAGCGGTATCTGAAGCCACCATTTAGTCATTTTGGCGAAAAAGAAATTGTACAATCTGTGGGAACGAAATATAATTATTTTAATACCTTACGTTATATGATTATACTTATTCAATTTTGATGAAGGAACTAAATATACGTTATGAATATATACTAACTATAATCTATACTACAAAAAGGAAAAGCCTGCGGGATTGAACGTCCTAGTCCTCGACCTTGCAATTAGTGCATGCCATGGGCTGTTTTTGTCAAAGTGACGTGGCTTAAAGTCGAATGAAGAAACATCCTCTTAGTTCGAATTTAACCCATATTGCTTTGACATAAAGTGTTCATATAGCTTTGTAAGTCAATAGTGTTGTATGTAAACTGTGAGCGGGACGAATGCTTAATGACCGACATTTATTAAAGGCGATTTATTCGGCATGATCTAGGCTGATCGTATACTTGAGATTATTTGAGTTGGCCGAATTGCATCAAAGTATAATATTTACATCCATTCAAAAAGCAACTCTACCGTCCAACGTAGCAGATTCCAATTCCAATGTAAGTTTTATAAAAGTAGGCCACATTAAGAAATCTCAACCATATATTTATGTGACGTAAAATTCGGGTGCCATATTATGTAAAAAACTTACCTGTGAGTTTTATTAACCCATTCATCAAGGTGTTGCAAATTCTGTGTATCATCTTTAGAAAGCCCCATCAGACTTTCTGTAAATAAACCAACGCCGGTGAGCGCGCACCTCTGCGCAGAATCGTTCAAAATTACAATGATCATTTTAATCAAATATACATATTTAGCTCTAGTATTAGTTCATACAAAAAACCAATAATAGAAATACTAAAAACAATATAAAATAACTGAAACACTTTCGATATTGTTTACTTAGTTTAACTCAGCTAAGTTATTGATGTTTTCACTACTCATGTAAAATGTAATACATATTAACACTATCTTCCCTTTAATAAAACTACTTACTCCGAATGATGAAATGAATGAAGAAAAGTAATATGTGGTGAACGGTGTTGGTCACACATATTGTATTTATGTATAAGGACAATTAATATCTGGGGGCACGGCAGCGCCCCCGCCAAGTCGAGCAAAAAAAAGCGGAACGGCCGTACCATCCTTTTCTCGAATTAAGATTTCCTTGTAGTGACTGTTTGTTTACCTAAATAAAAAAAAAAAAAAAAAAAAAAAAGTAATTCAACATATTTGATCAAACATTCTTACACCTTAACTTATCTACACACACATATTCTAAGATCTTCCTTTTCATATGAATAGGTAGGTTTTTTTTAGTTACAAAAAGCTGTTTTTACTTACGTTTGATAAGATTGGTGAGTCTTTTCAGCAGTAGAGTGGTAAATAGCCTGAGCGATTACCGCGAAACGAAAACGAAGTTCGTTCGTGTCGTGTATCTCCCTATCAATCGCTTGAAATGAGCAAGTGCGAGAAAGAGGGAGATACATCCAGCCATTTAGCGCATTTAATATTTTTAAATGCAAGTAAACAAAGCCGTCTAATTCAGTAACTTTTCGAACCAGTGTTAAGACAACTCAACTGATACAATAATTTACATTTAGATCAACACGTAATTGTAATAACGAAATAATACGCAATCGATGAGCTGATCACCGATTATAAATCAAAATGGTTATTACGGCAAACGCATTGCGTGGTGGCGTAGACGACGTCCCGGTAGACGTCGAAGGCAGGCCCGCCGGCGCGCGCGCACAGCCGCCCCGCCAGGCGCGCCGCCTCCGCGTTGAACACATGCGCGGACGCACGCACAGCCCTCTTGTTGTACGACGGAGTCACTATCTTGCGGTGGTTGCGCCAAACATCACCTGAAAATTGCAAGATGTTTCTCTGTGTGTCTTTTGTGTAGTGAATAAACATCTTCTTCTTTTTTTCTTTTTTTTATGTGGCTCGGCCCCGTAACGTTTCGAACGAGCGTTAGGACAACTCAACTGTCATTTTCCCGTAAAAAAGTGACATTTAGATATTCTATCTGACGCGCGTAAAATGCGTTATGTAATCTACTGGACCGGAGCCGGTGTACGTGTCGTGTGACTATGACACCTCAAAAATGCCACCATAATTCCGAACTCTGGTAATCAATTTGGACGGGTAATGGATTGTTTGCCACCACCTTATGTCTCAAGTGTGAACTATGACAAAGACAACAAACGATATATATGTCTCAAGATATTGATATGTCTGGTGAATCTGTATACTCAGTAAAGTGACAAAACGCAATCGTTAATTACCGCCAGTGAGAATTCCAGGGCCTATGACTGGCTTCATATGGTCGTACACTGGGCCTTTCTGGTTCACTTTGTTACTTGTCAGCAGCACCTTGAAAAGAACTCGAAATTTTGTATAGGGTAAACAGCCTGTAAGTACTGACTTGACACTTTCAATCTAGTTAAGCCTTAAATGGTCAGACATTGGGACGTTTACCTTAAAAATATGATTTAGTGTATTGCAGAGGGGAGGGCTTTTACGCTAGATGAGATGTCAAACTAAGAACAAATAGGACGAGTTAGTGTACTGCCTGCGTACCCAATTGAAATGCAAAACGTTTGCCGCCCCGTTCCACGCTCCGCTACGAACGTGCTCTCATTTCTTAGGGCGCCAGCGGCAGCGAGGCGGTGAGCCAGCGTTCATACATTCGAGCGGCATAAAATTTGGCATAGGTAGTCGATATTCACCAAACTTGTTTAAATAAAACAGAGGTATTTTTATGAAAAACTCTCCCTCAAAGGATTACATTGAGGATTAAATTGATACAGAATTTCTCGTAGACGAAGTCGCGGGTAAATGCTAATTGATAAATATAGTATTTAGTAACTTTTAAATACCTTAATATCTTCTGGATTCGTAACTATTATATTCAAGTCTGAGCCCAACCAAAACTTGACATAGTCTCCATATCTTGCTACTAGATCTTGCATCAACTTCAATTGCTCTGAAACAATAAACATAAGTACCTACTTACACATATTGATACAAAGATCAAAGCACTGAGAAAATCACTGCAGGACTGTTAAAAAAAAAAAAGTTTATTCCGGACAAAAGCCATATGATTATTAGTTAATTATTATGTTGTTATTCGGAACGCGGTTATGCGCCTCACCTTATCTAATCTTACCTACTCTCAGATGTGTGTGACAAACTAAACTTACACTTATGAATTGAAAAGTGATGTTAAAACAAGTTACAGAATAGTAGGGCTGCAATTTTCTGCACGTTGAATTTTTATATAAGCCACCTAGCTAGCATGATCAGGTTTATGTGAAATTATGTCAGACAAAGCAATCGACCCTTACTAGCAAATGCATAATATTACATTTTATTTCAAATATTACATTGCATTATAAACTAGAAAGATAGAAAGAAAGAAGACATTTATTCACTACACAAAAGACACACAGAGACAAAGGGAGTAAACATACACTACAATTGACACATAGTGTGTGTCTTCGCGGCAGTGAATCGGTCGCTGTCTCAGCATTATGCCGAGGTGTCAGACAGACACCTACAGCGCTGGTTATCAGACAGCGCCGTATGTGACCTACGGAACGCAACACGACATACTATAGATACAAAAATATAGATAATAAATAAATAATTAATGTCATAAATTTGTAGAATATATATCAGCACAATGGGATGAAAAATCACGAAGCATAAAACGCGACACGGTTGGGATGTTAAAAAGTGCTGGATGGGTTAGGGTTGGGATTTTTGGAGCGTCAACAAATAGCCTTTAAGCTGGCGCTTAAAGGTAAACATGCTAAACGCTCCTTGGATAGGTGGAGGGAGATCATTCCAACACTTGGACGCCGCGAACCTAAAACTACCTCGAAACGCCGCGGTCCGATGCTTTAGCACCAGAATCATCGCCTTACACCTACTCGCACTCTTGGGCCATACAATACAAGTCTACTCAGCAAATATGCTGGTACACCAGATCGCAGTTTGCCAAAGAGAAGAGTGGCGAGGTGAAGACGTCTGCGTGCAGGCATGTTGAGCAGACCACATCAACGTCGATCCATAAGATTTAGACTACTCCTCAAAAATATATTAGGCATGCATTGTAGTAATTTCGGTACCTAGTTTCTATTATATAACTCGTGCATTTACACCCGGAAATCACAAAAGTAAACTGGCACTGATGATGAAGACCACAGATGACTTATGAAACTCCTTAGTGATGTACTTAAACTATAAAAGTAGGTAACAACTAATGAAGTGCCAAAGCCAAAGGTGATTCTGAGATCCTTGAGGAATCAAGGGAAGTACTCAAATATAACCGGCCCACATACAGCGATTTGGTTTTTTTCTGTAATAATCAACGCATTATGTTTTGGAAAAAAGTTCATATGGTAAAATGGAAAAAACTTTGTTTTTAAAGTAAATTATTATCGTGGATCATAAGCCATCGCGTAGTCGAATCATCACGCAATAAACCCCCCCCCCCCCCCCCCCCTCCCCAGTCACGATTGCGGTTGCTTTTATTTCTCTAAAACAAGATTTATGTGAGACCTATCATACATACAGATAGTAGGATTATACACTGTGCTATCTTATAAACATATTATTATGCACAAATTACACGTAAATGGGTGAATTGACCTCGACTTTGCCGTGTCACGGAGAAGAATGTCGCAATCTGATCTTTACGTAAGTTGTGCCCTTTTGCCTTCCCGCTGTAGGATTGCGTGCAACGATTTTCAATTAAAGTAAGTAGTCAAGTGGTTCAAACCACTCTCAAATGGAGATCCTAGGTTTGAAGACTGACTCGAAACAATTCGATTTTCGGAACTTATGATACTTATTACTGGCATTTGCTCGCGACTTCGCCCGCAAGGTCTCCCATACCAACTTCCATCCCCAATGTCAAACTTTCCTTAGAGGGATGTGTTTCGGTAACAAAATTACCCTGTTATAAAACAGGTTATAAACAAATTTCATTTCATTTCAGCTTTTGCGAGATTGAGTAGGTACGTAACAAACATTGGAATATCCAAACGTTCACATTTATGATATAAGTTGAGCCCGAAATCGGCCAGGGCACAATCAATCATTCATCATCATCATCATCATATCAACTGAAAGATGTCCACTGCGGGACATAGGTCGTGATTTGAATTTGAAGTTAGATTTATTTAATAATATTAATGTTATTATTTAACTTTACCTCTTCGTTTGTTAGTTTGTTAGTAAAGGACAAATCTTGCAAGTTAAATTTGACCCGCTTCCCGGTGACCGAATAAGCTGAAAATTTGGGTATAAGTATGAATGTGTGTTGGGTTTAGATGACAATTCAAAATTATGGTACCATCGAGCTGATCTGATGATGGAGAGGAGACAGAAGGTGACCTTGGGAATTCAGTATTTAACCGACGACGCAACTCCGTTGAGTTTGGGCTCGTTAGAATTGTCGCAATGAGTAGTTGATGACGGCATACATAAAAGTACAATCGGCAATAAAAACCAGTACCAAAAATTTATTTTTTGGCAGAAAATTATTTTTAATATGTAGGTAATTGAAATGTTCGTTTGTTATTTATATTTGTCTAATTTTAAGATAAATTTGTGTCCATATCGGCGAAACATAGCGCCACGACACACTTTTAACGACCTAAGATTCCATGTAAACTACTTTGACTTTAACAAATTAAATAACTAATGTCCTTACCGGAATTTGAACGTGGAACGGTCGGCTTCGTAGCCGGGGTCGCTATGACTAACTAGGCCAAAGTTGTTCATATTTATGAGTGTACCTGTAGTACCTAGAAGAGCCGTGCTCGTAGTAATGAAGCCTTGGTTAGGCAATGAGATAAGTATATTAAGGGCCCAAAATGCGGCGAGGGCGGTATATTGAATCCTAAATGAAGCGAAACATTCTAAGGTAGAATCTTGAGCGTGACGAGGGATTCAAGTGTTTACGCCCGAGACGGAAATAATTTCGCTACCGAGTAACGTATACTGCGTTTCACACCTATGAGGAACATTGAAATTAAAGAGGGAATATCAGGGAAGAAAAGTACAACTTTGATCACTTATTTGAGGGCATCAATTACTCTTTTCTAATAACCCGGTGTAATAAAATGTGCGTAAATACCTACCATTAGGTCTAGCCATGAAAAGCAAGGCGTTGCCGAGCAGCGGCAGCGCGGGGGGCCCGGGAACCCGCGCCGCCAGCTGCAGCAGGCGCCAGTGCCGTCGGCGCCAGTCCGCCCACGACAGCAGCGCCAGCAGCGTCGCGCACAGCGCACCACTTAGCCAGAACATTATTACCTTTAAATTTGAATGAAAACGAAACTAATTTTATGTCTCCTCCATTATGATATTTGCTTGCACTACATATGTACGTAAAACACTCATCGCATACGTAGAATTTCCGGACCTAATTTGAAGTAAGTCATGTCAAAATTTCATTGTCAAGTCAAGTTTGAGAAAAGGTCATTTACTGTAAGTTGTTTGCTAGCAAAACCGTAGATTATTTTTGGTTCCATTTCCTTTTGTATAAAGTACGTTACTGGCAGTAACTTACTGCAGAGGCCGGAAAAATAGTTGCCGGCTGCCAGCCAAGTAGATATATATAGACGGACCGTAATAAGCATAGCACCGCACTGTTTTTTTGACTTTACTCCGTTGAATAAAAAAACAGAGTACAGTCAGCATCAAAAGTAACTACGCAATCGAAGACGTCAAAAGCTCGTATTCCCTTCTAATAAAGACTTTTGACGTCTTCGTTTGCCTAGCTACTTTTATTGCTGACTGTACTAAATGTAATTTTCTAGTCAAACAACTGTTTTGTTAGATACATATTTTGTGCTGACCGATTGTGTTGAAATCCTACTAATATTATAAATGCGAAAGTTTTGATGTTTGGATGTTTAGCTGTTTTGCGTTCCGTTTAAGCGTGATTGTACTCAATAACGCTTAAACGGCTCAACTGATGTGAATGAAATTTTGCACGAAGATAGTTTATAGCCTGGATTAAAATATAGGATAGTTTCAATCCCAGTTTTACGCAGACGAAGTCGCGGGCGGAAGCTAGTATGAAGATAATTTGAATAGTAGTTACCTAGAAGAACAGGTTACTTCCGGAACCAAGGATCCGGAAATAAGGGAGTAAACTAGGTGGACGTTAATTTTACGCAGGCACAGCTAGTATAAAATATATTTAAACTCGCTCTGTTAGTCATGTAACCAGAAAAATACTTACAATAAAAAAATACTTACAATTTTTTTCTAGATAAATCCCTGGTCACCTTGTAACTTAAAGATTAAAACCTTTATTTCACTGATGCGAGTCAACGTCAACGCAATCGTATGACTGATCTTATTAGACTGCTCTGAACATAGAGAGTGGATTCTGTAACAATCGCAGACGTTATTATCATTATTAACGCAATTGTACGCCAAAGTGACGTTCTATTAGTTGTGTTTAACACCGTCTAATTATTGTGATGTCAGTAAATAATTATTTAATGTTAAAAATGGATGTAATTGTACGTCAAAGTGACGTTCTATTAGTTGTGTTTAACACCGTCTAATTATTGTGATGTCATTAAATAATTATTTAATGTTAAAAATGGATGTAATTGTACGCCAAAGTGACGTTCTATTAGTTGTGTTTAACACCGTCTAATTATTGTGATGTCAGTAAATAATTATTTAATGTTAAAAATGGATGTAATTGTACGTCAAAGTGACGTTCTATTAGTTGTGTTTAACACCGTCTAATTATTATGATGTCAGTAAATAATGATTTAATGTTAAACATGGACGGCCCTTTTCGATATTATATTTATAACTTTGAACTTTAGGAGAGCTCAGGGTGACCTAAGGATTTTTTGGGTTTACCAATGTTTAGCATAGGCAAGTTTTTTTTGCAAATATTTCATTTCGACTGAGTTTTATTTCCCATATCTGTTAAAGAATATTTCAACATAAAAATCAAACCATAATTTAAATTATGTGGCTGCAATACTTTATTGAATAACTTCAGATTCAACACTGTATTTTTTCTTCTTCCGTTATTATTGTTAATTTAAAGCAAATCTACAAAATTAACTTTCGTGACTGACGTTCGTAGTTTATAAAATCACGTTATAAGTATACGCAACAGCATAAAATAATGGTATTTCAATTAAAGTTTCATCGTGTTGTTACGTATAACAACATAATAATGAAGCGTGCCTTCCAATACGTTGTATAATTAACTGGTAAGTAAGGAACGACTTCGTGGTAATTATACAGTCATACAAGGACATTTTTTAATTGTATGAGAATAAAATACAAATTGAGCCCAACTTAGCTTACTTTATTATATCCTGCTAAACTCTAAGGAAGAGCGGTGTCTTTTGATACAGGCATCTTGATTGCTTAAAAAGAGGCACCAGCCTAAATATTGTAAAGTGTTTTTTAGTTACTGAATAAATCATTTTATCATTTATCATTTTATCATTTATTCAAATGGCATTTTTTACTCCTTAGGGCCTCAGGAACACGCTTTAATTATTTTGAAATCCTCCCCAAGTACCAGGTAGTTAGCTACCTATATTCCAGGTATTGACTTAACACAAAAATCTAAACCTCCTTGCTTTATAACTGACGCATGAGCGACAGATACAATTTAAGATAAAAACCATTACGCCCGCCCTTAGACGTAATAAATGCTATATGCCTGTAGCCCTTTACGAGCAAGTGGTTAAAAAAGTACATTACTATAGAGGCCGATAAACGAAGGGTTGCAGGCCAAGTAGATAAATATAGATTTTCAAACTTGCAAAGAATTAAAAATAAAAAGTAGTCAATAAAATTACGAACTGTTCAGAAATCCGGCCAACAAGAAAAGAAAACTCTTATCAATTTACGCGGTATTTTTTTAAAACCTGTTTGAAGTACTTAACCTTTTACCCGGTGACATTTAGATTAGTTCTAATGTTTTTTTTTGATGGTTGAAAGGCAAGACGTTGTGTCACAACTTGACGTTTAAAAACAAAAGAAGGTTGCTTCACAGGCCCAGGTGTGTTAGGCTGTATGAAATTCCTTTGCATATCATAGCATCGGATACGTAGTATTGCCCGACCTAATTTGAGTCATGTCAACATTTCATTGCAAGTTTGAGAAAAAGAAAAATAATTACACAATTGCAAAACACTTGTTTTTTAATTGAGTTATTTGGGTCAATCAACTTTTTCTTGTTGTTATTCTGTCCCGGTAAGCCAAGAGACAACAACGACAGAGTTTCTTCGAAAAAATGCTATAAATTGGACTCCTATCATGGTAAGGAGTTGCCCCACCATGGAATGGGTTAACCAATATAACAAAAATGCGTGATTAGTGGATTTTAGCCCCATAAAATAAAAAAATTGTAAATATAAATAAAAATTGAATTTTATAAATCTTTATCCTATACTGTAAAACGAGCAATATATATTTGTTTTCTCAGTAACTTCCGTTTTTCACCCGAGCAGAACTCGGTCATATCCACAGTACTAGGATAACAAATCCATGTTCACTACTTATGTACAACTTATAAATTACTTGCTACCTTTTTCAATTAAAATTAAGAGTAAGTAGGTACTTACATTGCATTGTATCCCTTAACCGTGAGTACAAGTACTTAGCTTTAGTATAACCTTATGTAAAAATGCACAAGTTGTTAACCTTTAAAATTAAGTTTCTCATGTAAGTGACAATTTGTTTTAAATGAGAAATAAAAAATATTTAAACCGAAAGCATGCATTAGCGGAATGTATTATGTACTTACGTGGCACCGCGGTTTAATACATTTAGTAAAGATGTGTTAGAGGAGAGGGAATTGAAGGATGTCAACCTTAAAGAAGTCCTTCTGTTCTGCAGGAAAACAAGTAGAATGGAAGAATTTGATGTGGGAGCGCTGCCGAGAAAGCAACCTTAAGCTCCAACCTTAGGGAATGGGCAGGAATGTACGCGATGAGCGATTGACTGCATGCCTGTTTCCGGCCAGGCGTCCCTTCACAACATCACATCACATACACTCAATGATCTTACCTCGTCTAAAATCTCATAGAATCAAAGAATAAGACTTCACACATTCTGACATTTATCGAAAGGTCAAAAAATCCATTTCCGAAGAGTTACATCTCATTTTCGCATGTGCGGAAGATATAAATGTTTCGCTTACTCAGTGCAAGAATCTATGCATCCCCTTAACAACACAAGCAACTTGGTCACATTAGACAGGTACTACAGCAGTGTGTGACGCGCATTCATAACAGCCATTACAGTTAAACAACCCAGGTAAAATATAATGTCCGTGACAACATGTACTTGCTTCACATTTACGTAGTTACTCGCATTGTGTGCACCGTCCTTATCCCTCTCAACTTCACCTATATTTCGTCTCCGGTTGTCGTTGGATTAATACCAGTGTAAAAAAAAGCCTGAAAATATATTGAGTGACCGGAAATTTGGAGATTTATCCTAAATTCATGTAAGTAAGTAGAATTATATAAATAATAATAATAAATAATAAATATTAGAAGACAACCTTACACAAATCGACCTACTTAGCCCCATAGTCAGCTCAATAAGGCTAGTGTTATGGGTACGTACTAGACGACGATATATTTAATAGATGAGCCAATACATAGAAAACATCCAAGACTCAGAAACAAATGTTCATGCTCATTGTTCAGGACCTTCAGCATCGTAGGCACCGTCACTACCCACTAGGCTAACCGCTCGTCATTATCAATTGAAATAATTAAATTAAATGAATATATAGAATTATATTCCTTTAATTTAATTATTTGCATCAGGCAACATAAGCCCATATTTATAATTACCTTACAGACTTGCATATATAGAAATAAAAACAGTAATCTTTATTATATAACTATGTAAGTAGAGTGTACCAATTGGACATATCAATATACAAAACTTAAGTAATTAAGACGACAACGCGCGGCGCATTTTCTGAGAGTCAACTTTACTAACCTGCCTCGAAACTGCCGGAAAAATATCCTTCGGCCAGATCTCCTCTTTCATAAAGGTCGGTAGGTTATCAGTTGGCGCTCTCACCTCAAAATAAAAGAAAATTATTTGGTGGTGGGACTCCAACTGAGGGTCTAGCCTCAGGGTGAAGTTAATCTTCAAACGCAAGTACACGTTCTGTTCGGCTTCGGTCGAGTGCCAGACGGGACACGTATGAGTTGAGATTATTTTAATATGGCCGACTTTTAAACTGCCCAATGATAGTGAAATCCAGTCCGGTGATAATTCCAATGAATTGGAATCTTCTACATTGGGCGGTAGAGTTGCTTTTTGAATGGAGTACTTTAATGCCATTCGGCCAATTTAAATAATCTAAAGTATACAACCATGGCATCGGAACCGCGGGTTTTAGTAAACCAGCCGACGCAATACCATAAACACATACGAACGTAAACTCCACGCCTGTAATCACAAATGGGGTAGACAGAACACTATAAATTCAGTGCATGGGTATCAAATGAAAGAGCTTGCTGAGAATAACTCGAAAAATAAAGTGACGTCGTCACTCTAAATTCAATACAATATACTGACAAACCTGTCCAGCAATGACTAAAAAGTAAAAAATAAATTGAAACTTAAAAAACATTTTTAAAAAACAAGCTTTTATTTAAATGCGCTAAAAAGAATAAAATAAATTTTTCCTTTAATACTTTTACTATCAACTTATAACGTCATAACACATTTTAGATGATATAAAAGCTGGTCGCGAGAAATAGATACTCGTTTAGACTCAGGTAAATCTCGCGACAAGCTTTTATATCATCTAACTTGAGACCTTCAATGATCATTACTTTCCCGATTGCTATCTTATTATTTACTCTCTAACAAATCACATTTCAGGATCACTCCTCTTAGGTACTAAGGAAGGCAACTGCAGAATTTCCTACCTCTTCATACCAAGTTGATTATTGCTCAATCTCTTTGCTTCTTCTTCTCGCTCGACTAAGGTGACATTGTGTTTCTTGATCTCAAGAAGGAGCTGTTTGGTTAGCTGAAGCGCTTGCAAAATGTCTTCATCAGATTTGTATTTGGTCTTCGCAAGTATGATCACTTCTCTAACTTCCGTTCCCAACTTCGGTATGGCTGCCGACTTGCCGGCGCAGATACGTGCTTAGTGGAGTCCGCTGGATGCGAGTGGCGCAGGATTAGTCATTGTGGCACTCTTTGAGGGAGGCCTATGTCCAGTAGTGGACATCTTTCGGCTGATATGTTACAAAATACCTACTGTTTAATTCTGCGTCCCCTCCATGCGTTACTTAGCATATTATTTATATGGCCGATGGCAGTGGTCATCGCTTGCGGTTGAATGCCAACCTTACCCTTGCCCTGCCGTCTAAGACGTGCATATATTTAAAATATTTTACGGTGAAGTTGTGGAACGAGTTGCCCTTGTCACCAAGACAGTGCCGTCTGTTGCGTCACTCGAGTGCACATTTGAAGAAGTTGTGTCTTTTCAACAACTTGTGAACTGGTTGAATAGTTTGTATGTTTATGATATACAGGTTTAAATCTAATTCGTGATACAAAATAGCAAAATGTGAATCTGTCCATGATTATGAACAACTGTTACTATGGGACCAACTTTGTATTACCTATTCCAAAAAAATCCAGCTATTTAATACACTTTGCTTATTTTAGACTGACAAAAATGCTGTTTAACAACGGTAAGAATATTATATTATTATAAAAGTTGTGATTATACTGATTATACATCGTTAACTACATCAGAGATTGTAGTGAAACAGTAAGTTTGCTTAAAGTAAAGGTAATATTTAATAACCAGTCACCTGATTGCGCTTTTTTGGGTTTGTGACATGCCAAAGTACTGACGTTTTGAGAACATTGTTGAAATTTACGCACTTCTATTTAAAATTAATAGCTGAAATTGAGTGACCAAATAAACGGCATTTAAATATATTAAAATAAAATTAAAAATATAACAAAATATAATAACACATCGCTCCATTGTCTAATGACATTGAGTTAGGTACCCGATTTTTGTATAATCACCCATATCTATAGTATTTATTTGCATTTCACATTTTATATGTTATTGTACACGGTGTATGTTTATATTATGTTGTTCTACTTGCCTCCCACTCAGTTGCTCAAAAGTAACCTCAAGATGATTAGAGTTCCCATATACCTAAGTTCACCTCTACATTTTAATTTTATATGAAATGTTTTTGTTTTAACCTGTAATCGTGTACAATAACATGCTAACATAAATACATAGACAACATACATTATAACTATATTTACTATTTACTTTAGTGGCATAATTGAGACACTGGTTTCACCACACGAAGTTTTCTCGATTCGGTCTCATTTTAGGAATTATTGATGTATAGATATGTAAACAATTTTATGTCGTAACACAGTCGCCCTTGACTTGTAATTGTGGCATTGCTACCTAAAACAACGGACACTTATCAATCTTATCATAGTTTTTTTCGAAGCTTATCGTTATTCGTGTTATTATGGTATAATAATAATATTTACTCGATGGCATCACTTTTAAAATTCACAATATCTATGTCAAGAGAAGCGTAAGAATTGAAAAAAAAAGACTGACTCATGATGAGCAGTATGACTTGCTTACAGGTCATAATGTACTGGCTGAGTGGTGCGTTGTGCGCGACGCTGCTAGCGCTGCTAGTGTGGGCGGACTGGCACCGACGGCACCGGCGCCTGCTGCAGCTGGCGGCGCGGGTGCCCGGCCCCCCGGCGCTGCCACTGCTCGGGAACGCCTTGCTCTTCATGGCTAAGCCTAATGGTGGGTACGCATATTTTTATCTCATTGCCTGAATAAGGGTGAGTATAGCATCGCAGGGCGCGCTCGTGCATGGGTTCCTGTTGGCTAATTTTCTAACTACCTCGCAACCTCGCTCAACTCTGATGGATATACTCACCCTAATGTCGCTTTACTACTTGCACGGCAGATAGGCTAGGTAGATAGCGAAAAAAGTGACACGTACTTCTTACATTATCGCCCACTTTGGCTTAGTAGCGACCCTGCATACGAATCCGGCTGTCAGAGGATCGGCTACAGTTCGGCCGGCAGTCACGGAATTACTAAATAGGCTACAAAGAAAGGGATCGCCTGCTGAGTGTGATATAGTAATAAGAGGCAGGTAATATTGCATAATCTAGTTTTATCTCTTTCTCCGATACCCAAAGGTTGTCTGGAAGAGTCCGCTCTTCAGCGATAAGTCCGCCTGTTGTCTACCTCTACCTACATGTTATTGTATTGTTGCTCTCTGTAACTGCTTTGTTTGTGTGAGGTGTGCAATAAAGAGTATTTGTATTGTATTGTAATCCCTAGTTACAGCCGAGGTGATTATAATGCTATGCGCAAAAAAATGTGAAGAAATCTGAAAATTATGAGAAAATAACAAGTAAAATTCTAATATTCAGTAACAAAACTGCTGCGTGACCCAGAACCGGCCTTGCGCCATGTTCTGGTCTTCAAAAGGTTTTCTGATAACCCTAATTATATCGGGTGTTTTCATTTCCAATTTCAGAACAATTAAAGTTGATTGGTGACATAATAGCCAAATATGGTGAGTACGTTAGATTCTGGCTGGGGTCCGAGCTGAACATTATAGTCACAAACCCAGAAGATATCAAGGTAAGTCTTCATTTTAATGTTACAGTCAATAACTATATTAATGAAACATTTGAAAAATCCCCGACACAACAAGCTATGAAAAAACCGCACTGAAATCGGTACATCCGTGGGTGCTACGATGCCACAAACATACCGATTTGGGTGCGGTTTATTTAGCGAAAGTCTTGTCTGTCGAAAAGTTTAGCTAAGTTTTTTGTCTTTTAATTATAACGTATGTAGTAATCTTTCTATGGTTCCAGTTGCTTCTCACAAGTAATAAAGTGAACCGGAAAGGGCCGGTCTACGAACACATGAAACATATAATTGGCCCCGGGATCCTGACTGGCGGTTAGTACATTAATACTTTCTATGGTATTATCAAACGGTTCTTTCTATTTGTAAGTCTGCCCTAGATTTCAGTGAGGTAAATAAGCGACCGTTATAAAACCGTTACTTGGAATACTCAAACGTCTTATAGGATCTCCTGTAATCTTTAGGCAAGGAACTATTTTTCATATATTTTTTTTAGAATTTTAAGCCTAGTAGTTTCGGAGATGAGGGGGGAATGGTCAATTTTCGTCGTTTTTCCTAAATTACTTCAAATTTATTTTTGCTAAAATTATAAAAAAAAAAATCTGAGATGCTTACAACAACTTCTTTCATTTGATATGTCACACAATACAGTTTGCCAAACTTTTTTTTTAATTTTCCAGTTTACCCCCCAAAAGTGGCCTCCTTGTTCAGAATTCATTAATTTACTTTACGTGTTCCTCTTTGAGTGACCAATTTACATATGTTTACTAAATTTAAACTCAATCGGTTACATAGTTTCGGAGCAAATCGACTGTGACAGACAGACGAGTGCTATAAGGATTCCGTATTTTCCTTTTGAGGCTCGGAACCCCAAAAATGTTGTGTGGAATTAAGAATGCGTAGGATTGTGGATAGGAAGAAAATCTTTTAGGTAAAAGTTTGTATAAGTAGCGAAATTGCCAAAATATTGTTTTAATATTAGAGGACAAAACGCTTTTTTACCAATATATAATTTATTTACTTAATTAAAAATACTTTACAACAACTTATCAAATTAAAATTATTAACTAAACTAATTATTGAAAACTAAATTAAATATAAAATACAGCTAAACTAAATCTAAAACCGGCCAAGTGCGTGTCGGACCACGCAAAACGAAGGGTTCCGTGCCTATTAAAAAGGTCGTATCGTCACAGAAATTTTACGGCACTTACGTCCTTTTCTTTGAGGAAGGCAGTTTTTCAGCAATATCTCGAAAACCTCTGAACCGATCTTGTTCAAAACAATTTTCGGTGAATGAAATTAATAAGCCCTATGTCCATGAATTTTTCCATATTTTTAAAATACACCGTTCAAAAATTAGAGGGGGGGGGACAGAATTTTAGTGACTTTCGGGGCGATTATCTCCGACCCTATTCACTTAATCAAAAAAAATGCCAAGAAACCTTATATTTATTTTGAAAGACCTATCGATTGATGTGCCACACGGGGGGTCACAATGAAAAAAAAAATGTTGACTTTCAGTTTTATGTATGGAGTGCACCCCTAAAAAAATTTTTTTTTGTTATTTTAATTACAAAACTATGTAGCGGCTAACAAAATACACCTATCCTCAAAATTTTATTCAAATACACCTTATACTTTTCGAGTAAAATGCCTGTGACATACGGACAGACGGACAGACGGACAGACGGACAGACGGACATGACGAAACTATAAGGGTTCCGTTTTTGCCATTTTGGCTACGGAACCCTAAAAATGGCCCCTGCGGCATTGTGCCGAAGATGCTGGCAGCATTACCTCGCTGAATAGCTAAGCTAATCCTTTGTGCGAGGTAGCTGCCAGCCCTTCGATCACCGGTGGCATCTGTAAGCCTTTTACCAATATAGAATGAGATTATTCTGAACTTTACACTAAAACGCTTGAAACATCACTTTACAATCCAGGTCTTAGGTGTTAGGCGAAACGTACTTTTACCTTAAGTAACGCTTCAGTGTAAAAATTGGGACTATGAAGAATATCGAATGTGGTCAATTGCTGTTGTGAAAAATTGCATTTGTGAAAAATTGTAAGCAGGAATAAGCGGTTTTTGAGTAAAGCCTATCATAATGTGTTTGGAGGTTAAAAATGTTCGAGCCGAATTGTACACCTCAGATGTTTCTAGAATACAAACAACAGAAGAATGTCGTTGGCATTGCCATTCAGCGAGGAAATGCGGCCAGCCTTATGGGCACCCTACCAGCACGTGGCATTGGTTTAGGGGATATATGTAAATATAGTGTAGGCCCTATAGGTTAAGTTAGTTTTAGTAATTTTAGTAGTTATTTGTAATTTATTGTATGCTATTTTTAGCTTAATAAATGTATATTTCAGTGGAAAAAAAAATGTCGTTGATGGAAGATGATACTCTTGGTATTACAGGTGATGTTTGGCGCAACTACCGCAAGATAGTGACGCCGTCGTACAATAAGAGGGCGGTGCGTGCGTCCGCGCATGTGTTCAACGCGGAGGCGGCGCGCCTGGCGGGGCGGCTGTGCGCGCGCGCCGGCGGGCCCGCCTTCGACGTCTACCGGGACGTCGTCAACGCCACCACGCAATGCGTTTGCCGTGAGTAACAGTGGATGAACCGATTTTTCCATCGCTCTCTCTAATGACTTTTCGTTTCTCATACTCTGAAAGTATAGCGGATTGGAAGAGATGAATTTAGTCCTACATATACTTAAAAAGTTACAAATTTACATTTCACAGGCATAACCTGCCTTTTTTATTTAAGTTGGGTGAACATTGTAGAAGTTAGAGATAGAAAACCGACAGCATGGGTAGAAATTTCCTCCCGCTCCAGCTTGTTGAAAAGTCAAAAATAAGCAATTTGTAAATGCAAATGTGATGTCATATGAAAGCTAATAAAATAGGGTAATAAAGATTTTATAAGAATAGTCTGATCTCATAAAAAACTTTCCATATTAAAAATGGGCCAAGTCTCGAAACTCTTCCACTGTAAAAATGTTGTGAGATATTTCGTAGAGCCAAGTCAGGCATTCTCATAAATCTTTATTTGCTTGCTAAATAAAATTCTGCAACTTGGAAATCACACAACTTAACTGCATTTATTAATTGTTGCACCCAGAACTATGTAGTATTGTGTGATTGCCAAGTCACAAAATTTTACTAAGCAAGTAAATAAAGATTAATAAGAATGCCTGACTTGGCTCCACGAAATATCGCACGATTTGTTATGGTGGAAGAGTTTCGAGACTTGGCCTATTTATACATGGATTTTGAAATGATTACATAAGATTAACATATATATTACAGGAAAATATAACGGTACCTCTATCTAGGTTATTTTTTTTTTATCTATAAAAATCATTTCTCGAATTTTGTAATTTATTCACATTAAACACCCGTTAGATTATTCTTAAAGTACCTACCTTGATTCAAATGAAATAAAAATATTGAAATCAGTTCACGTGATAATGAATTATCGCTGAAAAACCAACATACATAATGAGTTTCTTGGTCGCGCAAGTTAGTAACGAAATGCACCAATAAATGTACTCATTACGTTAATTTCTTCTATGCATTGTACGGATTTATCCAGAATTAATAGGCGCAGAAAGACGGATATATTCTATGAAAATTTGTACGGTAGCCTCGGGGCGCAAGTCAGATTCGCACTTGGCCGGTTTTTATAAGTTTAGATACTGTTAAAATATTTCCTCATTTCCTTACAGAAACACTGATGGGCCTTACAGAGAATGAATCTCAAAATTTAGCAAATCTCGATTATGTGGTTTCTAACACTCGCAGGTTGGTTGTATACTTAACTAGACACGTTAATATAACGGAAATATGTACCATGTTTTGTAATATTGGTATAAAACCGGTACGAGAAAAAGAATTCTGGTAACGCAATGGTATTACAATACATAAGTATTTTATGAAAACCGTTTAATGTAATATTGTGTTCATTTATTTGCATCCTCTTAATAAACATGTTTAATTTGCATCGAGATCAACTTTTTTTAAATAAATAGGTTAAAGCAAAATTTGTCTTTCAGGATGTACGATTTTTATTTCGCCAAAATGACTAAATGGTGGCTTCAGATCCCGTTTATTTTTTGGCTGACAGGAGCTCAGAAGACGGAAGATATAGATTTCAAGCAGAAGTTTTTCATATTATTTCAAGATATTGTAGATAAAAGACGAAAAGCTTTAGCAGGAAACGAAAACACAGAGGATGAAGTCCGAGGTATCGTTGATAGGCTCATTCTGAGCGGAGCTTTGACCGAGCAGGAGATAAGGAGGCAAACCTTCACTCTGTTCACTACTGTAAGTCTTTTTTACGCATGGAATATCATTCATTATCTCGTTCCAAAAATACTATAAAGTTTTGTGATACCATTTTTGTGCATGCATTTTCAAATTACCTTATGTTTTTCGTACTAAAGGTTAGAAATGAAGCTGGTTTATGACACTCTAAGCTCTTCATAGAAGGAGTGGACTCGGGCTGGACCAAAAAACTCTGGAAATCCCGCAGGAAGCAACGCAGAATTATATCTGGGGTGTTCACTCACTCGGGGTCACTTCGGGGTCAAGAATCTCTTGGCCAAGATGGGACTATCGGATAGTTTAGACTGTAAAATGTGTGACGAGGAGGATGAGATTATGGAACACTTACTGTGTAAATGTCATGCCCTTGCCAGACAAACAATGAATCACTTTGGTAACGGCTATCCTCAACCAAAGGAACCTTGGTACTTCCGCTGAGCTGCATCATCCGTTTTGTGAAAATGATGGACCGAGCTTGGGAGTAGGTACATAGGAGAATGCAAATGCACAAATGATCCTAAGGGCCCTCATCTAGATAAGATAAAGGTTACAAAGTTAATTTTACCATACTTTCGCCGACAACAGTAAAATTCGAAGTTTGAAATTTAAGTCACACTCTAATTTATTTAGTTGATTGTAGATCTAGTTTTCAATCGAGATATTTTTTGTGACATTGTTTTATTATTCCAGATTTCCCAATCACACAAAAATCACACCGCTACACAATTTTTAACCCCCGACGCAAAAAGTGGGGTGTTATAAGTTTGACGTGTCTGTGTACCTGTGTAGGTATCTGTGTGTCTGTGTATTTGTGTGTCTGTGTATTTGTGTGTCTGTGTATCTGTGTGTATGTGTATCTGTGTGTCAGTGCATCTGTGGGTCTGACTGTGGCATCGTAGTTCCAAACCGAATGGACCGATTTTAATGAGTTTTTTTGCCCGAAAGCTGACGTGGTCCAGATGATTCAAAGCTACATAGCTACATTTTAACAAAATCGGTTCAGCCGGTTTTGAGATATTGAACTTAGAAATTGAAGTGCCGGCGATTTTTCAACTTTTCTTAGTTGTTAATTATGTCATCAGTATTCGAAGTAATTTTGTGTGTAATCTATTCGCTTCATCGTACGTTGCGTACCTTACCTACACTTCTGTTCTACTTTCTGTTACAGAGTCAGGAAGCTGGAGCGAAGGTAGCATCTGCTGTCCTCGTGTACCTAGCACATTTGCCGGAATGGCAGGTATTTCATAATAAATACTATTTATTTAATTTTTGGGGCAGGCCTGTGTCTAGAAGTGCAAGTCTTTCGACTGATAATTAAGATGATGATAATTACTATCATTAAACGGGGTTATTTAAGAACCGCAAAGGTACTTGAAAAAAAAATGTGTAGATATATTTCTTGTCATAGCAATGGTAGGTAGTGACCTTGTCCATTTTTTTTCAATACGAAGATAGTGTGACAGTCGTACATACAGAAAATGGTGAAGAAAGGGGTAAAAATCATCCCTACACTTCATTGTTGTTTTTAAAAGTGAGTTACAGCGAAAAATACATTTTAACGAATCATACTTTTTGCTAATACAACTTTGTGATTTTTAGCCCGAAAATTATTGAAAAAATGTAGTTATTCTGCTTCCAATTCCTTAGGCAATTGCTTCTAAAGCGTCCAAATAGTATTAAATATTTAGTTGTGTATTTAACAGCAAGAGGAACAAAATTCAGTAAAAACCAGTTCGATAAACCATCAATTTCAATGAAGCCCCAACTGTGATGTTATTTAAGACACCCCTTTAAAATATTAATACTCGGTCTGTATCAAACATTACGGTATTTTACACTATAGAGATTCATATTCACAATTCGAGGCAAACTACCAGTTTCCTACTTACTAAGATTTTGAAATGGCTTCTTTATACAGGATAAAGTGTACAGCGAGATAGAAGAGCGTCTGGGCACGCAAGACGAATTCGTAACGGAAGATCAGATCAAAACGCTCCAGTTCCTGGACATGGTTTACAAGGAAGTGCTACGTTGTATGTCCATAGCGGCCATTATCCAGAGGACAGTGGAAGAGGAAATCACTATTAATTCTGGTAAAATTTCGTAGGTAACATCTAGTCTCAAGCATCACAATTTGTATATTCATCATAAATAGCAATACACCACGCAGAAGTTTACAAAGTTGCGAAAATTCTAATAAGGAAAGTTCTCAGAACTTTAATTTTATAAACACTGAAAACATATCAAAAACTCTCTGGATACATACATTACCAGCTGTTTAATTTGCCTCCTTAAAGAATAATAGATGTAATTAATGATACATCCATGAAGAATACCCAGCAGAAACTTTCTAAAGGAAACTTATTTTTAAATTCTCATGTAAGTTTCCGGAAATGTCTAAGAACTTCCCTGATATTTTGAGAATGTTCTGCAACTTGGACATTGCTAATATCATCATCATCATCATCATATCAGCCGAAAGACGTCCACTGCTGGACATAGGCCTCCCTCAAAGAGTGCCACAATGACCGGTCCTGCGCCACCCGCATCCAGCGGACTCCAGCGACCTTTACCAGGTCATCAGTCCACCTTGTGGGGGACCTACCCACGCTGTGCCTTCCGGTACGTGGTCGCCACTCGAGAACCTTTCCGCCCCCATAGGCCATCGGTTCTACGTGCAATGTGCCCCGCCCACTGCCACTTAAGTTTAGCGATTCGGAGGGCTAGCTCGGTTACCTTGGTTCTGCTGCGGATAGCCTCATTTCTGATGCGATCACGCAGAGATACTCCCAGCATAGCCCTCTCCATTGCCCTTTGGGTGACTTTGAGCCTTCTTATGAGGCCCATAGTAAGCGACCACGTTTCCGTGCCATACGTCATCACTGGCAACACGCACTGGTCAAAGACTCTCGTCTTGAGACACTGCGGAATATTGCTAATCATAAAGTGTGTATATTGGTGAAAGAATTTGGATGGAAGATCAGGACGAAACATCAGTAACTTCGAAGACTACCTAACCCTACATACAATCCTACATTCACAGAAATTACGTTGCAGGTAAAATAACCCTGCCTGTTGGAACCTCGTTGGTGATTCCCATCCACATCTTACACCGTGACCCCAAGTACTGGCCGGATCCTGACAGAGTTGATCCAGGGAGGTTCCTGCCAGAGAATACGAAGCTACGGAACCCTGATGCCTTTGTACCCTACAGTTTGGGGCCTATGGACTGTCTGGGTAACATTTGTGTTGTATTTATTCACATTTGTGCACAATCAAGCATACGATCTGACTACGGACGGTTCCTCCACAGGAGTCATAATCGCATTGCCGACTCTTTATTGATTTGAAGATTTGTTCTGTCGACAGCTAGAGACAAATATAGGTCTCACTCTCAACACAGGGCATCCTATGTAGCTGGCGACCTTATTCACCACCAAGAAGACGACACACACACCTACAAAGCAAGTAGTTGTGTTATTTATTATACCTGAGGTCTTTTGTAAGGTAACTAGGTACTTCCCCAGTTGGTTGTCTGGAGATGTATCAAATATGGACGAAATTACCTGCTCCGTTACCTCTCGCTTGAACGTAGTAACGGGTGATAAGAAAAGAAAACAGATATTGACTGAAAATCAAATCAGGAACATTTTATTTGAAACGTTCAAAACGCTCTGAGGGTTCTTGGGAAATAAGAACAAGTGACGTTGCGTTTATCTATAGTCCGACAACAGCGCATGCATATTCCGACGCGGATCTTACACCACCGATCACCCCACCTATTCATAATCACGACGTAACTACATCCTCTGTAATGTTACGAGTATGTAGCCTAGACACATACGGCTTCATTGCAAGTTGCAGGAGGAGCAAAGGTCGGAGTTACGGTATCTGTTTATGAAACAGTTCCTTATCGTATGTTGTCACGAAACTTGATGCAATCTTGAATCTTATGTATAAGGCCGCGAATGTTCTGGTAAGGCGATAAGCGACGCAACGGCGACCTCAGTACATCAAGTCGCCCAAGTTGTACTAAAATCCCTGTTGCATCGCCAAACGCCCCACCAGCGGCCCCCACCCTAAGACATGAAAGTATCTTTTCAATTTAATTAGCGACGCAACGGCGACCTCAGTACATCAAGTCGCCCAAGTTGTACTGAAATCCCTGTTGCATCGCCAAACGCCCCACCAGCGGCCCCCACCCTAAGACATGAAAGTATCTTTTCAATTTAATTAGCGACGCAACGGCGACCTCAGTACATCAAGTCGCCCAAGTTGTACTGAAATCCCTGTTGCATCGCCAAACGCCCCACCAGCGGCCCCCACCCTAAGACATGAAAGTATCTTTTCAATTTAATTAGCGACGCAACGGCGACCTCAGTACATCAAGTCGCCCAAGTTGTACTGAAATCCCTGTTGCATCGCCAAACGCCCCACCAACGGCCCCCACCCTAAGACATGAAAGTATCTTTTCAATTTAATTTAGCTGTTGTCAATGAAAGAAGAAAGCTGCTTCACGACATCCTTTCTTCCTTCTTTCGTAAGCAAATATCCTACGTTATCATCACGCTTGCTCGTAAAAGGATTCATAACGCGCAGGCATACAGGTTAAAAATATTTTACACGGGCATATGATAATGGTTTTTTTTCTTAAATTGAATCTGTCACTCTTGCGTCAGTTATAAAGCAAGCAGGTTTAAATTCACACGATGTTTGAAAACGTATTTATTTATAAATAAATTTAAAGTAAAAAACAGAATTATTTAAAGATTTAAAAATTAAAATGTAGCAATGTAATGCCCGTGTAAAAAAAAAAAACTGTGATTTTAAGATTTTTAAGTCGTGGCTGTATTCCGAAGAGTCTTTGCTTTACGCGCCTCACGTCATATTCAACAAAATGGACGACTGACATTTTGTAGTTTTTATTGCGATTAGCGAGCACCTAATGATTTCATTTAAAATGTATTTGTTTGCTTGCAAATGTGATGAAAAACATTGTAAGTAGGTACGGTCAGAATGTTACAAACTCGAGTGATCAAAGCGGCCTTAGACTCTCGTTCGTAAATCATGTCTTACCGTACTTGTGGCACAATGTACTATTTTGGTGCAGGGCGCGTGTATGCCATAAATATGGTGAAGACGCTGGTGGTGCGCGCGCTGCGGCACGTGCGGCTCGAGGCTGACGGTCGACTCGAGGACCTCTCGCTCGACGTCGCTATCTCCGTCTCCTTCACGCACGGGTACAACCTCAGGACCTATCCAAGACGGCCGAAGACTGATGCAATTTTCTAAACTTACTGATTAATTGTAATATAAATTGATAGAATTAAGCACACATGAAATTGAGAACCGACATGGCAACGGCAGCCCCCGACGAAATCTTGTGGTTTTGTAATTATAATATACACCTCGCAATCAATCGTTTTTGAAATAAATGGTTATATGTACCTTTTTGTATTTATTTCTTAAAATTCCAGTTTTTTCAAAATTGTATTTAATTATTCTCCAAAAAAAACTATCGTGGGTTTTTTCAAAAATTTTAAGTTTGCTTTTTTTTATTCCAGTGAGTAAAAAACTACTCGTCTAACACATTCTCGAGAGCTCAATTACATTATTTAAGCTACGCGCCTTCGCAAAGTTTTGCACGATGTTGTTCTCTTGTACCTGTAGAACGACCCACAGCCTGTCGATGTGTATAAGGATTTCTCTCCCCTATCAAACTACTAACTGTCGTACTACTTCTGTCGGTCTTGACATACCCTTAATGGCGCGTCGTGCTTGTACACTCTGTAGTCGGCTGAATTCACGGCCATACACGTGGGGAGGCCTACGTACACGGCGCGCTGCACGCGCCCTTGTGAACACACGTGTCACTACAAATCTGCACTTAACTGTGCGTTCGCAATATAGTTCCTCACCTCTGACTACCCGCCTACCCGTCAACATTGTTGCTACATGAAATAAATCGGCTGTTTGAGGCATAATTATTAACGTCATCATAAATGAAAATATACTATAGTGAATCATGACCATTCACGACAAATTCCTTTTTGAAAGTACGATGTTGTTCTGCTCCATCATCAGATCCGCAGCAGTACATGTACAGAAGCTACTTGAAAAACATTATCAATAGATCCTAAACACAGTAAAATTGATATATTATGCATTCTCAAAATTCCCTATGATGTTGTTCTGCTCCATCATCAAACCCTCAGCAGTTCACGTACATAAACTACTTGACAATCACTGTCAATAGATTTTTGACGACCGCTTTAGCCTAGTTGGTAGTGACCCTGCCTACGAAGCAAGAGGTCCTGGGTTCGAATCCCGGTCCTTAATTTATTTGTGTGATGAGCACGAATATTTGTTCCTGAGTCATGGATGTTTTCTATGTATTTATCTATATAAGTATGTTTATCGTCGTCTAGTACCTATAGTACAAGCTTTGCTTAGTTTGGGACTAGGTCGATTTGTGTAAGATTGTCCGCAAATATTTATTTATATTTATTTATTTAATAGATCCCAAATACAGTAATATAGATATATACCATCTCATAGGTCACTACTATGTGTTTCTGCTTCATCATCAGACCCTCAGTAGTTCATGTACTCAAGCTACTCAGCAATCACTACCAATAGAAACCAAACACATTAAATTGTATACATTGTTGAGGCCGCAGGGGAAGCGGGGACGCGACGGGTCTGAACCTGTTGGTCGAGTAATGTAGGCCGAATCCGCCAGCGCGCGACCCCCACGACGGACTCTAATATACGTTGCCGTACATGCAACACACGCACTATACTATCCGACGCATAGTCGATAGATAGAAGTTAACTGACATGTATGCAACTTTGTGGAAACAAGATTATAGAAGTCTAGAAAATCTATGTCTTCATCATTTCAACTAAGACCCTAAGTCCTTAACATACATATATGCTTTCTCAAAGTTCACTACGATGTTGTTCTGTTCCATCATCAGACCCTCAGCAGTACATGTACAGAAGCTACTTGGAAAATACTATCAATATAAATAAATCACAGTAGAAAAGATGTACGCTTTCTCAAAGTTCCCGATGATGTTGTTTAACTCCATCATCAGACAGACAGCAGTTCATGTGCAGAAGATACTCGGTGAACAGTATCAATAGAACCCAAATACAGTAAAATTGATTATATGCCTTCTCATGGTTCCCCACGGTGTTGTTCTGCTTCATCATCAGACCCTCAGCAGATCATGTACAGAAGCTAATTGGCAAACACTGTCAATAGAACCCAAACATGGCATAAATCGTTCAAGCCGTTTTGGAGATAATTGGGAACATTCCTGTAAAATATTCACCAACCGTGGCGAGTCAACATCATAATTTTAATGTAAAAATCATCCTTGATAAACCACAAACTCATCACATAAAATTGCATCTAAATCGGTCAAGCTGCTTTTGAGATAATTGAGAACATTAACTTAAAGCGTTGTTCAGCGCCCCCTGGTGAGTAAACATCACCTATCAAAGAACCACCCCTATCCACACACGTGCGCACAAAAAACAAACAAACAGCATCTCACCCTAATAGTAGTTTATGTGACTGTACCTACATAAAGAAAATTAAATCACGAGTGTGGTTTTATGAAACGAGCTTCAGCGAGTTTCATAATAGGATCACACGAGTGTTTTAAGGCCTAATGATGTACAGTTGCATACACTTCTTTATCTACACACATATTAATAAATCCTCAATAATGTGTTCGGGAATCATTAGAATAACCGCCATCGCACCGCCATGGCCGACTAGATCAATCGTAACCAACTAGGTGTCCAAAACAAAATCGAGTTGGTCAAGATTTGCTCTGACCTCTGGGCCACTCTTCGAAATTTGAAAGTCATTGCTTTGACAATATCGATATCTTAATGAAAATACGTACAAAATTACCTACGGCCAGAGACAAGTAGGTAATTTATTTTTATAAATCTTATTGATATAATGCTGGTCATTACTGCCAGTTTCCGACCGCATTTTAGAGGGTTTATACTAGATAAACGAACATACTTAGTATTACCTACCTTCTCCGTTCCGTCGTGGGTATATAAATATTTTTTTAATTTATTATCTAGTCGTGATCGTGATAATGTGTGCTGTGCCGTGTGATGCATTTCAAGAGTGTATAACACCTCGTGACAATGCGGATGTTTTATGATTTTGAATAGCACTACGTTAAATTTTAATCTGTATTTTAATTGCCACGTTAAATATGTTGAACAGAGTCCTAGCAAAGAAATTGTTTTTGGCGACATAATAATTTGCAGGAAATACTGTTCCGACGTCAGTGCACATTTAGACTTGCATTGTGGGAGACGACTGCTTAGGTACTTACTTACGTAAGTTTCACTACAGAGGTATAAGTAAGTAAGTAACTTTTTATCTCCTACTATAATATTATTTACGTCACCCTAGGCCGTCACCGTTGGCGCGAGGAGAAAATCTCACTTCCTGGCCTAGGCAAGACGTAAAACTTTAGACAACCCACAGGCGGTAATTCGTAAAGCCCTAGATCGTATATTATTACAAACACCTGCGATCCGGGGCATTCACGAATTCACCGCCCTAGGTATGTAATGTACTATATCAAGTGTGTTAAATGCCGCCCAAGGGCCTAAATATTAAAGGGCCAATTTTTCTGACGAGTACGTTGTGGATTTTTTTTTCATCAGCAATAATAGTTATTTACGATACAAGTGCAGAAAATAGGAAATTCACAACGAGTGGTGATAAATTAAAACTCGACCGAAGAGTGTTTTAAATCGACACGAGTTGCGAATTACCTATTCGCACGTGTATCGTACAACGTTTTACAGTACATGTGGCTCTTTAAAGTTTCTACATAGGTATGCACGGAAAGTGCTCCTTTCCGCACTAGTGCGATAAAGTAACACCATGTGTACTGTAAAATTTATGTAAAATATCAAAAATTGAGGCTTGTTTTCCTCCGGAAGTTAAACCATCGTAACAATATTTGGGAAACTCAATAGGACGAAGATGATATTCAGTGTGTTTTGATTTTCGTGCTTCAATTGTTGAAGGATTATTATTAGTCATTTCATTTCATTATACAGTAGTATATTACACTCTTATTTATGTTAGGGACACTAAGGAAGACACGGCTCCTAATAACCTTTAAAAAGTCGTAGTTATGGTAGTCCAAATTACTTCAAATTTCGTGAGCACATGCGTTGACGCGGTCACAAACAAAAAGTACATTTCAGTTTTCCTCCTAGCCACTGAATACAATACAACACAACCACAAAAAATACAGTTTGATGTGTCGTATGAAAGTTAAAATATTGCACTCTCAATCCGTATTGAGAAAAATAAAGCTAATTCGGTCAGTAATTTTTAATGAAAATGGGTGTTTAGTCAATTTAACATCCAACTATAGGTAAATACTGTTATTTTAATTTAATTTATTTATATTTGCGAGACTTCATTGAGCTGAAGTAAACGTGCCCGAATATGGCCCACTGTATGTATTTGTAGGTATCCTTAACTAAGTACGTTAAAAAAGAATGATGGAATTTTATGTCGTAACTCGGTCACTCATGATTATGGCATTGCTACTAAACTAACACAACGAACACTAATCAATCTTATATGTTTTCGAAACAAACCGTTATTTCTGTAGGATTATTATGATATATTAGTAATTATAAACACGGCGGCATCACTTTTTAAATCCACAATATCTGCGTCAAGAGAAGCATAATAATAGAACGAAAAACTCTGGATGTGTATATATTTATGACTCAACTAGCTTCCGCCCGCAACTTCATCTGCGTGGACCCGGGATAAAAACTATCCTATATTTTAATCCAGGCTATATAAACTGTTTAAGCATAATTATTATTTAAGCTTAATTATTGCAATTGAGTAACAAACATCTAAACATATAAACATCCAAACATCCAAACTGTCGCATTTGTAATATTAGTAGGAATGAGTAGGAATTAGGATTACAGGTAATAATGTTCTGGCCGGGTGGTGCGCTGTGCGCTGCGCTGCTGGCGCTGCTGGCGTGGGTGGACTGGCGTCGACGGCACCGGCGCCTGCTGCAGCTGGCAGCGCGGGTACCCGGCCCCCCGGCGCTGCCGCTGCTCGGAAACGCCTTGTTCTTTATGGCTAAGCCTAATGGTAGGTCATAGCATACTACTCAAATTATGGCCCACTTTGGCTTACTTAATTGTGACCCGGCATACGAACCCGGCCGTCAGGGGTCGGCCACAGTTCAGCCGGCAGTCACGAACTAGTACATTGCTACAAATGCCGGGAAGGAAGGAATCGCCTGCCGGGTATGATACAGACGATAGTAATAAGTGGCAGGCAATCCGTAGCTGCAATGCTCGCCACATAAAAATGTAAAGAAATTTTAATATCATAAGAATATACTTAACAAGTAAAATTCTGTCTGGTCTAGTCTAGTTTTCCCTCTGGTTGTCGATTTCGTAAAACTAGTGCATACGCCAAATCTTGGGAGTCCTCAGCGGTTTGAGCACTACTAGGAAAAATGAGAGGAGGATGATGATAACAAGTAACATTCTATGATTCATTAACAAACCTGCCGCCAGCCCTGCGCCGCAGTTCTGAGGGTCATACCACGTAACGTTTCGAACGCGCGTTAGGACAATTTAACTGTAATTTTGCCATATAAAAAAGTGACATTTAGGTCTACCTGACGCGCTTACAATGCGTTACGTGATCGACCTGCTGGTTTTCAGGAGGTATAATGTCCTTACTAAGATATGGAATCCTTATGTGGGGAAACTCTGTTGATGCTGATCGCGCGTTCGTGGCCCAGAAAAAATGCATTCGGACATTGTGTGGTGTTAAAAATCGCGAATCATGCAGACCTCTATTTATAAAACTTAATTTACTTTCACTTCCTTGTCTTTATATCTTCGAAACAGCCAATTTTGTCAAACAACATCTAGACCTCTTTACAATAACTGATAAAGAAACAACTAGACCGCAGAGAAGATATCGCTTGGCATTACCGGCAAATAACAAATTAGCTCTTAGACACAAAAGCGCCCACAACATGTGCATCAAAATTTACAATAAATTGCCGACAACTATAAAATCTTTATCTGACCCAGAATTTAAAACTAAATTATATAAGTTATTGTGCGAACACGGTTTTTATAGTATCAAGGAATTTTTTGAACATAAATTTTGATGGACAGGTTTTTTGCATGTTCTCGCAAGTTTTTTGTTTTTAATTTGACACCATTATTTCAATTTTTTAAGTTTAAGTCTAATTTTTTAACATGTGAATTTGATTTGTATTGCTATTCCTCCAAAGTATCTTGATTTTATCCAATTTTAACCCATTTGTATTATTTTCTTTTAATGTAATTATGTTATCTACCATTTTATTTTTTAATTTTATTGACATGTTTTAATTTATATTAAGAACTGTATTTACAATGTTTATAATTTTTTTACCAAATTTTATTTTAACTTATTTTTTAATGCTGATTTTGAAATCAGATTGATATATTTTAATTTTAATTTTGAACAAAAAAAGCATAAGTACTCAGTTTTAATTGGATTCATTAATTTTTATATTACAATTCTTAATTTAACTTATAACATAAAATTTTCACATGCCTGTTTTGGCGGAACATATTTAGGGACGCTAATTGATTGTAACATCTGTATGTACCATATGTTTCTAGTGAATAAACGACATTCATTCATTCATATTCTGATAACCCTAATTATATCGAGTGTTTTCATTTCCTATTACAGAACAATTAAAGTTGATTGGTGACATTATAAACAAATATGGTGAGTATGTGAGATTATGGCTGGGGTCCGAGCTGAACATAGTTGTCACTAACCCAGAAGATATCAAGGTAAGTCATCATTTCAATGTTTCATTTAACAACTATATCAATTCAAAATATAAGCACCCCTGACACCACAAATTAAACTATGAATTATCTCGACGGACAGACTTTCCATAAAAAAACGCATTGGATTATTCGGCAGCTACGATTCCACAAACACAAAATACGACATAAATACCTACACAACTGCAAATTTTAAATAGTAGATTGTACAACAAGTGCATAAAACGAGTCATTGAATCCACCCGAGCCAGCGGCGAGGGTGGATAGTTAAGTCGAGGGATAAACTGGCTCCTTTATGCCCGAGTTATACATACACACTGCTTTTCACATCAATTGCGAGAAAATAACAAATATTTGCAAAATTTTATAATATGTGGTTAATTCCCGCCACTTTACTCCTTAAAGTTTTTATGTTCGACACGTGATATTAGACTTAGATTTTTAAATAATAATTGTCTTCTATTTTATCTGTTTTTATTAATTTAGTAATAGAAAACACGGGTGTGAAATTTATTAAAGCAAATCAAATAAAATAACAAGTTTATTTATTTGTGTGATGAGCACGAATATTTGTTCCTGAGTCATGAATGTTTTCTATGTATCTATAGTATACAAGCTTTGCTTAGTTTGGGACTAGGTCGATTTGTGTAAGATTGTCCGCAAAATATTTATTATTATTCTAGAATAGAATAGAATAGAATAGAAAAACTTTATTGTTTAACCGTGTTACATAGGTATGGTATTAAATAGTACAGGTGTTAGGTCCCAACGGTTACCCATTTCGGGTGTACAATATTTACTTAAAACTAAGGAATAACAATAAGGAATAACGTGATCGCATCAGAAATGAGGTTATCCGCAGCAGAACCAAGGTAACCGATATAGCCCTCCGAATTGCTAAACTTAAGTGGCAGTGGGCGGGGCACATTGCACGTAGAACCGATGGCCGTTGGGGCGGAAAGGTTCTCGAGTGGCGACCACGTACCGGAAGGCGCGGCGTGGGTAGGCCCCCCACAAGGTGGACTGATGACCTGGTAAAGGTCGCGGGAGTCCGCTGGATGCGGGTGGCGCAGGACCGGTCAATTTGGAACTCTCTGGGGGAGGCCTATGTCCAGCAGTGGACGTCTTTCGGCTGATATGATGATGATGATGATGAAGGAATAACAAAACTAATATATTGTATTATACATTATTTTACTTTTAAGACGAAAATTCAAAAAACCTTTCTACGAAGTTTTATTGTGCGTGTGGCTGTTCAGCCAGATTATCTTAGTCTTTAAAACAATTTTACTTTGTTTTAGCATAAAAGTGGCATTTTCCCTCCCGGCAGTCTGCTTGTCTGTCTGTGGAATCGTAGCTTCAAAGCGGATGTATCGATTTCAGTTCGGTTTTTTTAATTCGCAAATATTGTCTGTCGAAATGGTTCTCAGCTAAGTTTGATGTTCGGTTTTTTTTTTCTTATAAGTTTCCTTAGGTATTTATCTGTCAACGGTTCCAGTTGCTTCTCACGAGTAATAAAGTGAACCGGAAAGGGCCTGTCTACGAACACATGAAACATGTGATCGGCCCTGGGATCCTGACTGGCGGTTCGTACATAAATTACTTTCTATAGTGCGGTCGACGCCAAAAATACGTTTACAATATTCGCCTTATTGCAATGGAATAAGCTGCAAAAGTGTAAACGTATTTTTGGCATCGACTATTAATCGGTTCTTCCTATTTCTAAGTCTGCACTAGAATTCAGATCAATAGATTTTTGAGATTTTTTGTAGTTAGGCGTACGTTATAAAAATAATACTGTTGTAAGAAATTAAGAACGCGTGGGATTGTGGTTAGGAAGAAAATCTTCGGGCTAAAAATGACGACTGTGCAGAATGGTGAAGTTACCAAAATATTGTTTTGAACAATTCAGATTATTAGAGGAAAAACGCTTTGTTAACAATATAGAATGAGATTATTCTGAACTTTACGCTAAAACGCTTCAGACAGACACTGTCTTCAATGGGGAATGGATGAAAATTTTAGAAATGCCTGATTATTTTTTTGGTGATAGGAATAACCTTCCTTAGCACCAGAAAAAAGTTTAAGATTTTTCAGTTGCGACAATTATTTTTGAAAAATATAAACAGTTTCCTCATTTACGTTTTGGGACAAGAACGGTAAATAGACACTTTCCTTGATCTGTCTCATATTACAAAAAACTATCTGAAATATCTGTGGTAAACTGACACTGGTAATGATCAATATAGCTGCTGCAAGTGTCAATATCATTGCCAGTGTCAGTTTACCACACATATTTAATATATTTTTTTTGTAATATGAGACCGATCGAGGAAGGTGCCGTAACTGACCCAAAACGTAAGTGAGGAAAATGTTTATATTTTTAAAAAAAAATTGACGCAGCTGAAAAATCTGTTACTTTTTTCTGGTGCTAAGGAAGGTTATTCCTATCACCAAAAAAATAATCAGGCATTTCTAAAATTTTCATCCATTCCCAATTTAGTACAGCGAGCGCAGTGTATTGACATATCTTCCTAATCTTCACAAAAGCGTTTCTTCCTTATTCTGCAAAAACGGTATTAGCATTTCAGCACATCAGTTACTTCGAAGTGCTAATTTGACTTCTGTACCGAATAACGAATGTACTGAAATGTGTAACAGTATTCCGTGCTGAATATCGAATGTGGTGAATAGCCTTCGTGCGCGATTGCGAATAGTAAGTAACGCTTCTGTGTAAAAATTAGGACTATGAAGAATATCGTATGTGGTCCATTGCAGTGCTGTTGAATTAAGTAATTGAAAGGATGTTTACAAAAACAACATAACTGACATATTTTACAAAATCGAGTTATTGGTATGATTATGTTCGTCTGTGAAGACGCTACAATTGTGCAGGAGACATTGTTTAATTAGGATCCCATTTGCCCAAAATTACCCTCTTATAACTGTAATAAAAATGAAATTACTCAGCTCAAGGGATCTACAGTACAATAACAATTACATTATCTTATATATTTATTTATAATTTAGATGGAATACACATTTGGTAATAGGTCAGTTTTCGTAAATTCAATTATTATTTTTACTATACGAATGTAAAAATAGTTTTTGCACAAAAATGACATAGGTAACTGCCAATCATTTTACAACACCAGCATACATAAGTGATTAAGTTATTTTTCATATTTTTGAACAGATAACCGATTATTAACGGAATCCAAAACGCAATTGTAACTATATGGTCTTTCGCCTGCATAGTAAATGGAAGATATTGTAAAGAAGAAATAATATTTAGGATGTATATAGTTTTTCACTTCTCATGCTCTAAAAGTTCGTCTTTATGTTGTGCGTAGGCGACATTAAGTCGCTTTTTATGCTCTAGTGCATAAAGTAAAATCTTCGTCGAAAACCAAGGCAATCAGACCAACAGCCACACGAACAACTTTAACTTCTTAGAATAAACTCTTTATTTTATTACATTTCGTTAGTATTCTAAGACCAAGGCAAGGATGCCAACAGCCAATGTACACAATAAAACTTCATGAAATAAACTTATGATTTTTATTTCGTCTCATTTATTATTTTTTTGGTTTTTATATTAGATTAGGTTTAGATATAAAAAACAAAATGTTTTTATATCTGTGCAGTATGTAACGATCTAAGCCTGGTGTCACGTACCTACTGAAAATAAAATGAAAACAAAAGTTAATTGGTGGGAACCATATATTTTTTTCATAGTAAAATTGTGTTACAACAACAACTTGGTTTACGATTAACAATAAATATTGTGATCACGCGAAGAGGAAATTCCACTCACACCGAACACTTTAATGGAGCGGCACGCGGAAAACTTCATTGAACAGATATTGCCGTCGAAATCTAGGCGAACAAAAACAAAACTAAACCAGGGAACAAAAAGCTAAAATTACCGACTTAATTACGGAAAGAATCAACATAGTCCCAAATGAACCAGGCCCATCTAGTGCTAACTAAACATTGGAACAGAACTTAAAAATTATAATCCCGTTACTTCAAAAGCACCTGAATTTGACAATATGCCAAATATTGCAACACAAATACAATCCAATACAACAATAAATATGCCAGGAAAAACGATAACTTTAAATATTTCTGATTGTAACTATATTTACATGTTGGTGTTTCATTTCCTGGCAATCGAAATAAAAAGTAGAGTGTACAACTCGCCCATAAAACCCATTTTAAACTCGACTTTATATCCATTTAGCGTTTAGCGTAAAATGGTTCGTTTTATGCACTTGTTGTAGTATTTTCGCTTCCTGTAAAATTTACATAAAAGTTGTTTTTGTAAATATCCCATCAATTGTAAACAGGAAGAAGCGGTTATTGAATAAAACCTATCATAATGTGTTTGAAGTTTAAAATATTCAAGCCGATAATGTACACCTCAGATATTCCTAGGATACAAACAACAGAATAATGTTGTTATTTCAAGTTTAATCGCTTCGTTATTACAGGTGATGTTTGGCGCAACTACCGCAAGATAGTGACGCCGTCGTACAACAAGAGGGCGGTGCGTGCGTCCGCGCATGTGTTCAACGCGGAGGCGGCGCGCCTGGCGGGGCGGCTGTGCGCGCGCGCCGGCGGGCCCGCCTTCGACGTCTACCGGGACGTCGTCCGAGCCACCACGCAATGCGTTTGTCGTGAGTAACAGAGGATGAACGGACATTTCCATTAAAAAAATACTAGAGGACAATCTTACACAAATCGAACTATTTAACCCCATAGTAAGCTCAAGCAGGCTTGTGTTATGTGTACTAGACGACGGTAAAAATAGATATAAATATTATAAATACATAGAAAACATCGAAAATTCAGAAACAAATATGCATGCTCATCACACGAATATTACCAGGATTTCAACCCAGAACCTTCAGTTTCGTAGGCAGCGTCACTACCCCTAGGCATTGCTCTCTAATGACTTTTCGTTTCTCATTCTTTGAAAGTTGGTCATCGTTTATCTAAGTAGCGAATTAGAAAAGATAAACATGGCCCTACATAATACTTACAAGGCTACAAATTTACATATTACACAGCCATAACCTTTTTATTTAAATCGAGGGAAAATTGTAGAAGTTAGTGGAAATTGCCTCCCTCTTGTTGAAGAGTCAAAATTAAGCCCAAAATATGCAATTTGTGAATGCAAAATAAATGTGATGTTATATTTATGAAAGCTAATTTATAACATTATTTATATTATGTTATATATTTTGGGGACAATCTTACACAAACCGACCTAGATAAATAAATGCTTATATCTATAAAAAACATCCATGAGTCAGGAACAAATATTCGTGCTCATCACACAGATAAGTGCCCTTAGCGCCTTATTATGGTAATGAAGACATTATTAGAATAAAATTATACATGCACCTGCATATGAATGTCGATAAACTACCAACGGTTTGGAAAGAAAACCTCTGCCTCGAGAAGAACCGGCGTCAAAAACTCGGCGAGTTATCATTTTTTCAAAACAGTATACAATATATCTCTTCAGTATCAGAGTATTATAAAATTATAAAATGACATTGCTACAGTAGAAAGCCTATTCATTTTGCGATAGATTTCTAGTGCAGGATTTTATCACTGCAGGATTATATAAGTAAAGATACTGTTATATTCCTTCATTTCCTTACAGAAACACTGATGGGCCTTACAGAGGATGAATCTCAAAATTTGGCAAATCTCGATTATGTGGTTTATAACACTCGCAGGTAGGTTGTATACATAACTAGATAGATATATGTATATCACGGAAGTATGTGCACTGTATTGTAATATTGATAAAATATCGTATGAGAAAATATATCCTTGTATTGCAATGTTATCTTTATTAAGATAAAAATATTATACAATAAATTACAAATAACTACTAAAATTACTAAAACTAACTTAACCTATGGGGCCCTAAAGTATATTTTCATATATCCCCTAAATCAATGCCACTTGCTGGTAGGGTGCCCATAAGGCTGGCTGCATTTCCTCGCTGGTATTATTACAATACAAAAGTATTTCATGAAAACCGTTAAAATATATTTACAATACTAGTTTCTGCCCGCGACTTCGTCCGCATGGTACTCGTTTATAATATATAGAATACTTTTTATCTCGGAAATCGCCCCCTTAAGGGATGATCCAGGCTATACACTACATGCATACCAAAATTCATCTTAATCCGTTCAGCCGTTTTTGCGTGATTGAGTAACAACCATCCAAACATCAAAACTTTCGCATTTATAATATTAGTAGTCGTTCACTCATTCATTGTCATCTTCTTATAGACATGTTAAATTTTCTCCGAGATCAACTTGATATTTTTTTAATAAATATGAAAAAGGTAAAATTGTCTTTCAGGATGTACCACTTTTCTTACGCCAAAATGACTAAATGGTGGCTTCAGATCCCGTTTATTTTTTGGCTGACAGGAGCTCAGAAGACGGAAGATATAGATTTTAAGCAGAAGATTTTCATTTTATTTAAAGATATTGTAGATAAAAGACGTAAAGCTTTAGCAAGGAACGAAAACACAGAGGATGAAGTCCGAGGTACCGTTGATAGGCTCATTCTGAGCGGAGCTTTGACCGAGCAGGAGATAAGGAGGCAAACCTTCACTGTGTTTACTACTGTAAGTCTTTTTTACGCACGGAATATCATTTAGTAGGTATCTTATTCCGAAAAAAATATACGTAGTTTTGTCAATGCATTTTAAAATTACTAGTTCATTTTGCGTAGGTATACTTTTGTTACAAAGTTAATTTTGTTACTACACGTTCTCAGACGAACTGTAAAATTTGCAGTTTGGAATTTCAGTCACACTTTAATGAATTTGGTTGATTATAGATATTTCAATGGTCATATTTTTCTATATTGTTTAAAAAATACATGTTTGACCAATCACACTAAAATTACACCGCTGGATTAATTAGTCCATGAATTTATCGTTCATTTATTTTGTCATCAGGAGCATGGTTGGCCTTGTCACGCGATAGGTGATAGGATAGAGCGTGCGTCACTGGCCGATAGAACGAGATGACGCTCTTATCTTGTCACATGTCGCGTGATAAAGCCAACCATGCTACGGCTCTATTCGAAGTAGGTATTTCTGGGTGTAATCTTATTACGCTTCAGCTTTGGTTGCTCTACTTACACTTTTGTTTTACTTTTTGTTACAGAGTCAGGAAGCTGGAGCGAAGGTAGCATCTGCTGTCCTCGTGTACCTAGCACATTTGCCGGAATGGCAGGTCTTTTATGCTGTAGATTATTTATTAATATTACAAGCTTTTATTTATCTTGACCTGTTACTTTGTTAGTATGGGACAAATCTTGACACTGAATTTTGAACCAGTTAACCTCAACTGATTGAGCTGAAATTTTGGGTATATGTATAGTTTGGATGACAATTCAGTATTATGGTACCATCGAGCTGATCTGATGATGGAGACAGAAGGTGACCATGAGAATTAAGTACTTAATCGACGTAACCCTGTTGAGTTTGGGCTGGTTAGAATCATCTCAATTAGTTGGCAATAAAATATTGTACCAATAAAATATTTTAAACTAAAGAGCACAATTCGAGGCAAACAACCAGTTACCTAACTTACATTCTTATACCAAAGTTTTGAAATGGTTTATTTAATTTGTACAGGATAAAGTGTACAGAGAGATAGAGGAGCGTCTGGGCACGCAAGACGAATTCGTGACGGAAGATCAAATCAAAACGCTCCAGTACCTAGACATGGTTTACAAGGAAGTGCTACGTTGTATGTCCATAGCGGCCATTATCCAGAGGACAGTGGAAGAGGAAATCACTATTAATTCTGGTAAAATTTCATAGGTAACTCCTATTATCAAGCATCATGATTTGAATTTTATAATATCGATGTAGACAGAACGAACGAACGAACGGTGACAGAATTTTGATAAAAGATCAGGATGAAAGATCAGTAGTTTCGAAGAATACCCCTATATACAAACCAATATTCATAGACATTACATTATCAGGTAAAATAACCCTACCTGTTGGAACCTCGTTGATGATTCCCATCCACATCTTACACCGTGACCCCAAGTACTGGCCGGACCCCGACAGAATTGATCCGGGGAGGTTCCTGCCAGAGAATACGAAGTTACGGAACCCTGATGCCTTTGTACCCTACGGCTTGGGGCCTATGGACTGCCTGGGTAACTTTTGTTTTCGTTTTTTTATTCCACGACAGTGGCAATCAATCGTATGATCTACTTATGGACGCTTCCTCCACAGGCGTCATAATTGCATTGCCGACCCCTTATTGATTCAAAATAAGTAAAAAGTCAATTATACGTATCTCACTCTCAACACAGTACATCCTCAGGAGCTCTAGTGACCTTATGTTCACCACCAAGAACATAACACACGTAACAGCAAAGCAACTAATTGTGTTATTTATTACTAGCTTCTGCCTGCGACTTCGTACGCGTACAAATTATAGTTTACATGATATTCTTAGTTTAACCATACTACTGAAAAATTAGAAAATAACGATTTAATTTCCATAGATTATGCGTGTAACAGTTCAAATTCTCCTCGAATCTTAATAAGCACTTTCATAAACTTTGTCGTCAGTAATATTTGATTTTTTAATCTTTATTGCAAACGAAGTATACCTAAGTACTTATAGTTGTTAACAGCTGGACTTAATGCCACAAAGTATGCCAAATGATATTCCAATTATAGAGAGTAGGTATCCATGTACCTTTATTTCTTACTTTTTAGGCCCACGATAGTTAATTAATACTAATATTATTAATGCGAAAAAATAAGAATTATGAAAATTCCTTTTTCAATTGAATTAATCTACGAAAAAAAGTGTTCTTTCGTAGAAGAATTAAATCCACAATAAAAAGTATTTTATTGTCATCATCATCATCCGCTTATCGTGTGGATCCTTAATTATTTTTCTAGATTGTAAGTAGGCAGTAAAAGCCCAAACCATGCCTTTAGAGAGCGCTCTCAATGCGAGCCCGAGGGCTAGCCCCCCGGACACTTACTATCCTCAAGTGTCTTGCAAGCGAAACCTGAAGCCAAAGTCCCGAAGGTGAGTGGTGAGGCAAGCGAGGCCGAAGGCTGAGCTTTTCGTAGGAATGAAAGGCCAAAAGTACCCATTTAGAGAGCCCTCACGGATACTTTACCATCCCCAGGTGTCTTGCAAGCGAAACCGGAGACCAAAGTCCCGTAGGTGAGTGGCGAGACAACACTTACTATACCCGAGTATTCATAATAATATTTCTGAAAATCACGGGCGTTACCTACATTAAAAAAGTCTCACTCAGTTATCTGCGGAATGCTAAAATGTTTTTTTTCTGAAGGACGCGTGTATGCCATACATATGGTGAAGACGCTGGTGGTGCGCACGCTGCGGCACGTGCGGCTCGAGGCTGACGGTCGACTCGAGGACCTCTCGCTCGACGTCGCTATCTCCGTCTCCTTCACGCACGGGTACAACCTCAGGACCTATCCAAGACGGCCGAAGACCAGCAGGCTGCAACGTAGCGTAGTTTTAAATTAATTAATAGCATTATTAGATTGATTATGACATGCATTGAAAATAAACGTTTAATGTAACCATGGTTAAGGACTCCGGAGGAAGACTTTTGTTTTTAAATAGACGGACAGCGTATATTGAAGGTGAATGTTTTTTTTTCGAAAGATATGGTTTCAATATTACGATGATGCCACTGCGACTGGCACATTAATATCCTTGATTATTGTCGGGGCATTTCTTACAAATCTCTAATCCTCGTCTTGTTGCTTGGCTGAAAATACTTTAAGTTTTCAAGCTCGGCGTTTGAGGAGTGCGTACAAAACTTTGTTTAATATTTAGGTAACGTGATTTCAAAAATCTTAGTAAAATTGTTCACCCTGTTACGCACACTCATCTCACGGCAAACAGTCTAAAGTAAAATCGACAATCAGGCGAACTACATAGTTTGACATACCACTGACGGATAAAATGTTGCAGGAGTAGCAAAAAAGAAATAGTCACGGTATATGTCGATAAAAATATATCGATAATATAACGTTGCACTATCAATCTGATTCCATTATTGTATTTTATCAGATACTCTTAAGTGCTTACGCTACCCCTTTGATCTGCTCGATCCAATACATACATTTTGGGCAGTCACACTTTTCAGCTATGACGTTTAGAATGCTGTTGGAGCTCTGTCTGATTCGTCCAAGCAGGGATACTATTCGCTTCCTCATGATTACTGGAAACCCGACGGTGCGAGCCTCACAGAACATACTGGGCAAGCCCAATTGCATTCTACACGCATTGTTATATCGAACTTTCAGGGCGCTGTATGCTCGTTTTGTATTAAACGGCTGAAGATAATAATCACTATCTGGCGGATTTTGATAGACAGAATACTTAGATAACCTAAAGTTATAAAAAAACGGTCAAGTGGAAGTGATTCAGACCGAGGGTTCCGTACCAACTTTCACGAACCCATTAATTCTAAAAAAACCGGCCAAGTGCGTGTCGGATCACGCAAAACGAAGGGTTCCGTGCCTATTAAAAAGGTCGTATCGTCACAGAAATTTTACGGCACTTACGTCCTTTTATTTGAGGAAGGCAGTTTTTCAGCAATATCTCGAAAACCTCTGAACCGATCTTGTTCAAAACAATTTTCGGTGAATGAAATTAATAAGCCCTATGTCCATGAATTTTTTCATATTTTTAAAATACACCGTTCAAAAATTAGAGGGGGGGGGACAGAATTTTAGTGACTTTCGGGGCGATTATCTCCGACCCTATTCAATTAATCAAAAAATATGCTAAGAAACCTTATATTTATTTTGAAAGGCCTATCGATTGATGTGCCACACGGGGGGTCACAATGAAAAATTTTTTTTTGACTTTTAGTTTTATCTATGGAGTGCACCCCTAAAAAATTTTTTTTTTGTCATTTTAATTACAAAACTATGTAGCGGCTAACAAAATACACCTATCCTCAAAATTTTATTCAAATACACCTTCTAGTTTTCGAGTAAAATGCCTGTGACATACGGACAGACGGACAGACGGACAGACGGACAGACGGACAGACGGACAGACGGACAGACGGACATGACGAAACTATAAGGGTTCCGTTTTTGCCATTTTGGCTACGGAACCCTAAAAATAACATTGCATAGTAGAAGCACAGAAGTTATCGTCATGGATACAAATCCATCTTTCGGTACATTTTGTTACTAATACCTTAGGACCTGTTTGTTTTCGGCAATAATTAAAAATATATATACCAAAGTCGGACTACATGGTAAAGAGTTGTTATACATAGAGATTTAGGCGAGTTGAGAACCTCCTTCTTTATTGAAGTCGTTATAAAAGTTGCACAAAACATAGCATAATTTTATTAAACTTGTACTTTTGGGTTTTGTTGTTTTCTTTTTTGCGTGTTTGTGCCTTTTTAAACCAAGAAATACTTAATGAAATCATCTTCTATCGTACCTCTACTTTTAAGGAGGGTGAAATTAAACACAAATCACTATCTAATATTTTTATTGCTCTTAATCACTTGAATCACATATCAAAGGAATTATATATTTTTTTGGCATATTTGTTCTCTCGAAAGCTTGTTTATCCGAAACCAGTCTTGAAATTCTCAATACGAAGAGCCCGATCAATCAAATTTGACCCTCCGTATCGCTATTTACAGTCCACATTCATTCTATCACTTTGTATGTTCTCACACATTTTCCGTCCCAGCCATCAGCCGTAGTTGTCTAAAAAAAAAAATATTTTATGCATAGGAGCGAAATTTGTTTTTTTGTTTTAAGGTGAAATACGCACAGGCTGATTTGTGGGTGTTTCGGTTCCAATTTTATTTATATCGAGCGAACTTTGTAGTATTTCATCCGTACTGCCCCGTTTCCGTAAATGAGCAAATGTCTGACAGTATACTGGTAAGTAGGGTTAGTAAGCTCAGTTAGTCCTGATTTGATGGTACGATATCAGGATGCTGTCAGTGTCAGTCTTCTTTACTGCGCGCCTAACATGAAAGCAATAAAGTTATTCTATCTATTCCATTCTAAATGAGTGCTTCCAGGCGCGGGAATGCGCCACGCTTCCGCGCATTATATTACTACTGCATAAATGTAATAATACTGACTGTATACTGACTAGTGAGGAAATCTGGGCGCCAACTTACACCTCTCCTCTCCAGTCAAAGTACAAAATACCGTATACTGATCCCGCCCTGCGAAATGCGGTAGGTATGCTATGCTTGCGTCCTAAAAGAGGTAATGTAGGTACCTTAATTTTTGAGCCATTTAAGTGTCAATTAATTTTGGTTTTTTAATAGTTAAATTTTGAAGTCCAGTATAAACATCCAGTCCAGTATAAAGTGAGCTCTAAATGGCTTAACTCAAGGACCGGAAAAGTCCTATTTAGGCTTAAGCCTATCGATTTGATAACCCCATCAATTTGGTAACGGATATGCTTACCATAACAATAGGGTTACCCTATCAGTAAGGTTACCTTACCATTATGGATAGTATTTTAAAAACAACTTCTAAAATTAGGCTATGGAAAACCCTGATTAGGGTAACAGGTTCCGGTTGCTGGCTCAACAATTAAAGCCGTGACCGTGCTTTTTTTGCCAGCGTTGTAGTACAATAATAAAACTCACCACAACAAGAGTGTCCGATGTAAATTCCCTCAGATGCGTTGTTTTCCTCCCGCTGCCCTCTACTTGTATTTGAATAAGTTTATTTCCTTCTATTGTCACAGTTGTCTTCACCTGAAATGTTATGAATTAAACATTAATACAGACAAACATAAACTCATGTCTGTATCCCTAAAAAGGAAAAGCAAAGCACATGAAATTGTACGTTTAGTGCCACCTCTAGGAATAATATTAGGTAACATGTTTAAATGAATAAATATTAGGGGATATCTTACACAAATCGAGCTATCCCCATAGTGAGCCCAATAAGGCTCAAGTTATGGGTACTGGACGACGATATATATTTAATACATAGAAAACATCCAAGACTCCGAAATGCTGGATTTTCGTGGTGGACTCAGGGGGGTCCGCTACTGAACAGGTGGAGATCGAGGAGGCAGGTGCGCCGAAACATCTGGCGTGTCTCACGTGGAGGGCACCCGGGCATCCGCGAAGGAGCCGCTTGTGGGCGGCTGCCGCCAGCGGGGTCGCGGATGTGTGAGCAAACGTTACCGTAACCACACCCACAAAGCAGCGAGGTGGCAATGGGGGGGGGGGGGGGGGGGTTTAGTGGGTACACCGTGGGTCTTATTAGACCATACGGCAGTCCCACATAACCTCGAGTTACCCCCTGCACTCGGGTGGTATGCGTAACGCATTTTCCCTCACTAAACAAAAAAAAAACCGGCCAAGTGCGTGTCAGACGGTTCGACTCGGACCACGCACAACGAAGGGGAACCCTTCGTTTTGAGATATTTGAATGGGATTTTTTGCCTTCTTTCTTTTGGAGTAATAATACATTTTGAGTCTACACCCCTATTGCGTCACGTTTAGACCAATAACAAAAGACGCCATACTCGTACAATTAATTTAAGAAATATAGACGCCACAAGAAATGAAATATACACACGCACACACACAACACTCTTTTTGTAGAAGTAAGGAGGTGTAGGTATTAATGATGCTGAGTAAGATGACCCAAATAAGCTGAAAAAACCCGGCCAAGTGTATGTTAGACCACGCAAAACGAAGGGTTCCGTGCCATTTAAAAAGGTCGTATCGTCACAGAAATCTTACGGCACTTACATCCTTTTCTACAGGGAAGGCAGTTTTCCAGCAATATCTCGAAAACCTTTGAACCGATCTTGTCCAAAATAATTTTCGGAATTTAATAAGCCTTATTTCCATGATTTTTTCATGTTTTTTAAATGCACCGTTCATAAATTAGAGGAAGGAACACAATTTGTGTGACTTTCGAGGCGAATATCAGATCTCCGACTCTACTTATTCACTAAATAAAAAAATGCTGCAAAACCTTATATTTATTTTGAAAGGCCTATCTGTCGATGTGCCACACGTGGACTTACAATGTTTTTTAGGGTTCCGTACCTCGAAAGAAAAAAAGGAAACCAGGATCACTTTGTTGACCGTCCGTCTGTCCGTCCGTCTGTCAAGACCCTTTTCCTTAGGAACACGTGAATGTATCACGTTAAAATTTATACCAATTACACAGGTCTACTGTCCCTTGGAGCTGTGGAAAAATCAAAGTTCTAACACTACGCAATCAAAAGATACAGCCGTTTATGCCGCAAATTTCCGCAAATTTTCGAAACTCGCAAGGGAATTAAAACCTACATGGTACTTCCCGTGAACTCAGAATCTTGACATTTGGTACGAAGCAACGTCTTATAGCACAGATAAAGGAAAAATTGCGAAAATCGTAAAATTTTAGTTACATCAATAAAAATATTTCTAATAATTTACTTATATACCTACAGGTTTGTATGGAACCCTCGGTACGCGATTCCGACCCGCACTTGGCCGGCTTTTTATTTTTATTAGCATTTACATGTATGGACTGCACCCCTAAAAAATATTTTAGTCATTTCATTGCAGAACTAAATACGCCTATCCTCGATATTTTATTTAAATACACCTTATAGTGTTCGAGTAAAATGCCTGTGACATACGGACAGACGGACAGGGTTCCTATTTTGCCAAAACGCCAATAGGCGCAAGCCGCACTCGCGCATCGTTTCCTATTTTCCATTGTTTTCTCGCTCACCGCCTCACAACCTCGCACAGCTCTGTTGGATACTTAAGCGTCTGCTAGACGGTCACCAACAAGCCCCTCCGACCGAGCGACCTTGGGCGGCACCGACCGTTATTGTATGAAATTTTGCTGCAAACAACTGTCTACACGGTCGATGCCGACCAAGGTCGCTCGGTCGGAGGGGGCTTGTTGGTGACTGTCTATCAGACCCTTTACGGTTAAAGAACTTACACAGATACTTCACCCTAATACGCGGGTGGAGCGGTGCGGGCAACTAGTATTGCATTTACCTTAACTCCATCAAGTCTCGTCTCCTCAAACTCCTCTCCCTCCCTGAACGAGACGACGCTGGACTTGATCGCTGACGTCACGGAGAACGTGTAGCTGCCGTCCGGGCTGCGCTCGAGGCGCGACACCGGGGCCGCCGCTTGCGCAGCCTTGCGGGACAGGAAGCCGATCTCTGCAATGAGGGTTTTTCATTTCAGACTGAGATCACGCCTGTCATTTTGACGGAAAATCAGAGTACCTATGGTAACCTCCTGGTGTAGGTCTAGCGCATCAGGGCTGTAGCCGCACAGCGTATCGCATACAATGACGTTTCATATATAAGTATACACGTTCCGTTATACGTAGTACATCGTAATTTAATTGATCGCACACTGTTTTACGAATTTTTACAGCAATTTGCTAAACCGTTTTATAAAATTTAATCTGTATTCATATAATTATTTTTTTACTTATTCCTGTGTTTTTTATTATCATATCAAAATGGATGATCGCGATAGCAAACAGTTATAATTTTGGATGTTCAGTTATGTGGTACGCCAACAACCAACTCACTCTATAATTGTCTAAGTATTGCAAAATATACAGCTAACGTCATCACTTAGTGGGCCTACTGTAGGGGAGAGGGGGGCATGACGGGGTAGTTAACGTTTCAAGTCCAATAAAACTATAAATGCTATTGTTTTTAAGGTTTATTTTTATTTTAATATTTATCTCTGGTAACCAGTCTTTCATAATCAATACTTATTAAGAACTCTAGTTTGATAATTCAGTTAAAAAAAACATTAAAATCGAAAAAGTTGTCATCTCCTCATTTTGCCCCCTAGATAGGGTAAGATGGGGTATCGCTTTGGGGCAAGATGGGGTAATGGGACACGATGCATATTTTAAGAATTTTACAAAAAGCAATAGGCGAAAAGCTGGCTGTGAAGCTATTGCTACTCGATGTCGATTTACGAGCTTTAGCTTTGGTAACCCCTCTTTTTGTATCCTTTTACCCGAGACTTCTTCTAGCCCACTCGTGCCCAATGGGATTTGGCAAATTATTAAAAAATAATAATGCTGTATTTGAACCCAAAAAAGTCCTTATCTGTTGGCGTGATAGTCGACCCATAGGAATAAATTAACATCAAAAACGTGATGGTTATAGTAAGGCAACAAACGCGAACCAAATAAAGCGCAAAAATATTAGGCATTATGATAAAAAACTGTTTTTTGCAATAAAAATAATAATGACAGCTTTTGTCTAGCCGGTCACTGTACAAACTGATTAACATCATGGCGGCGCATCATCAGGCACTAGCGGGATTCTGATTGATCACTTGTGTCGCCATATAAGGCCGTTGCCCTGTCTTACCCGTCACCCCGTCTTGCCCCGCTATCCCCTACCTTTAGGTTTTAGGTAATATTAATTATTCTGTGCCGAGACATTACTTTCCTTTTTCCAGGATTATTAAAATAATCATTGCAGTCTTGAATGCCGACAGTGCTTATTGTTGCAAAGAAGTTAAACCCGTTTTTTGCCAAATTACACTATTACAATATTAAGTAAGACAGAAAAACAAAACAAATTTGTATGTAAAAAAAATTAAAAGAGCATCAAAAAATATGTAGGTAGGTATATGTTAGTACTATAAGAGACTAGTGGTTCTGTGAGCTGACTAACGCCACTATATTGACTTATGGAAGGAACCGGGAGAACCGGGACTCGGTGCTCGGTACCGGGTTCTTTGAATTCCAAATAAATCCCGGGATATTCCGGGAAATTGAGAACCGATATTTCCCGGGAGCACGCCCTACTCTCGAGCTTTAATTGCTTCAAGTATACTTACTACACTTATTTAAGGTTGAGTAATGCGATAAGGAAATCACTATTGAAGCAATACCTAGCTAGTAGCTAAGGAAACGATTTGCTCCTGCAACACGTGTGACATAAGTGTGGACTAGATGTCAGTTCATATAAACTTTGACGTATTTATATGGTAAAACTGCCACCTCCAATCCCATTCTAATCGCTGTGTGCTATGTTTGCTTAAGACTTGAGGCATTACTAGGTACAATCTCTTAACCCTCTTACACCCCCTACATACTGTCACACTACAGAGATAGCTTATTTCACGAGTTAAAGAGCCCGGTCGGTCTGTTGAGAAAAATATATTAACTGACCTACCACACGCTGTAAATTGTTGGTGTATTAACACATTCAATGCCCAGAATCGCTACGCGCTACACTCGTGGCCGATCCCGTGATTTTCCTTGTATGTAGTGCAAAGCGACTACGACGTAGGGACGCATACGTGTCGTCACGGGCCGGGATTGGGTTAAGAATAATAAACTAACGGACCACCTGATGGGTAATTCAACAGGGTGATTAAGAAAACATTACCAACCGACCAACTACTTGGCAATAGGGGTAGTTGTTGAAAAAAAAAACAACTGCCACTGTAACGCTAGGACTTCCCGTAGGGGTATTTAGCTACAGAAGTAGGGTCGCGGGTCAATGAAACCACAAGTTAACACAATAACTATATAATGTCCGTTCCAAATAGCACCAGGTGGATTGAGCAAGCGCGCACTACTTAAAATAACACTGGCCTGACAAGAGGTCGGCAACGAGGAGCTTCAGTCCAGCCAACCTTCCTCGGCAAGGTGGTCTCAGGCCGTAGATGCAGTCACGGCAGCGGCGGAAATGGCCAGCACCAGCATCAGGTCGTCTGCGCAGTCTGGTATTGCGGTAAAAGTGATCCCCAGCGGGAATAATCAGGCACTTAAATACTTAAAATTGTAGACGATGCGACAGGCTACGTGTGCATTATAACGGTTTTTTTTATTAGCAGTGACACACGCTCCGCGTTCGATATCTGCGAGCGGTGTGCGTCAGGTTCTTACGACAAAGCAGTTCGTCGCCTGAAAAGTAAAACAATAACCGTCCATCTGGTTGGAATGTCCGTTATCAGAAACACTCCTAACGCCTTGGCCACGACTTTGGTCTTAAACGAACTGCGGCAGCGGTTTTTCTAATTCATTGCGCGTGATCCCAACTAACCGCGCAATGAACAGATAAAACGCTGCCGCAGGTCGCTTAAGACCAAAGTCGTGGCCAAGGCGTAAGCAATATGGGCTAGTTAGGGCGCCTTCTGTTCGACGCGACGCCTTATTTTTATGATTGAATAGCAATTCAATTAGGTTGTTCCATTTTATTTTTTACTAACTTAAGAATTACTGCCGTTGAAAATTAACATTTTATTTCTTAGGAACTTAGTTACATTCGTGCGCATAAATTAACATACAAACTAATTGAAATTGACTTATTTCTTTACACAGTTCATCGGCCTGACTAAGTTCGTGGCTTTGTTATCATTGAATAAAACGATGAAATAACATTTTCTTAATAGGTTTAGGTATCAACTTTGATTTCTTCAGTAACATGATTATTCAGTGTACCAGTACCATAATGGCCATAAGAAACTAACTTATAATGTTAATGGTAAGAAATATAATTTGCATGTCAACGACTTTTATTGCACTAAGCGTTTTTTCAAAATTGTACTCTACTAGTGGTTTTGCAAGCTGTAGCTAACTCGGGAACAGGACTTTTTTAAAAAAATTTTAAACCTTGGAAAACTGAATCATCAAAATTATTGTATTAATTATTGAACCTGCTCACAAAATTTCACGAGAATCGGTTGAGAAATGCGACCTATGAAGAGGAGAACAGTCGGTCGCTTCGCTCGCGCGTTCATTAAGTACTTTTTTCAGATTATTTGCGTCTTCTTACTCAGCATCATTAATAGGTACCTACTAACCATCCTTCTACAAAAAAAGTGTTCCAAATATTTCATTATTTGTGTAAGTATATAATTGTGTGGCGTCTTTTGTTAATGGTCTAAACGTGGCGCAATTGAAAAACAATTTTATATTATATAGTATAATCTGTTTCAATTTTATTTTTCTGTAAGGATCTTTAGTATCAACGATTCAGAGCAAGAAGAACTATAAAAATGGAATTCTGGAAAATCTTCATTGTATATACAATTTATTTAAATGCATGTTTCCCCACATCAGCACACCACATTAGATAACCAAATCGACGTAACCGAAATAAATCTGATAATACAATCTGTTGATTGTAATGATAGTTTTCTCGAAGGTAATATATAATCTGATCCCTCAAGTAGGCAACTTGCTCAACTGGGTATAAATACCAAAGCGGCCTTGGTTGTAATAAGGTAATAATCGTGGCAACGTTTACGCAATTAATGCTCATAAATATACATACATACAAGTAAGAATTCATGCGCAGATACATTCGTTATTTGCATTGGAATCCATACTTCCATGTTAACATTATACATGCGAAAGTAGCTCTATTTCTGTCTGTCTGTTACCTTTGATTTCCCGCTTAAACCGCGTACCCGATTTACATGAAATTTCGTATGAAGACAGTTTGAGAATCTTCTAGGAAAGACCAGTTTTTAGTCCATAAATCATATAATACTACTAAATCTTTATTTCTGTACATCTTCTAAACAAATATTATCTCCTGAATATAAATAATCAAGTCTAGTGGGGTACTCTGATAGGGTCTAAATATAAATAGGTTTGTCTTTTTTGGTTAAACTGCAGATTATATCCCTCGAGCCACTTAAAGGGCTATGTGCTACTTGCATTTTGAGCCACCGTAGTCCCCGATTTTCTCCAAATTTAGACCTATGTAAACAAACATTTTTTGAACATAAATTAACAGAGTTGTACTATGTCGCTACGTTTCGTTTTTAGGGTTCCGTACCTCAAAAGGAAACAAACGGGACCCTTATATGATCACTTCGTTGTTCGTCTGTCTGTTTGTCAAGACCCTTTATCTCGGAAACACGTACAGCTATCGGGTTGAAATTAAAACCATAAACCTACTCAAGTCTACAGTCCCTTGTCGCTGTGAAAAAATCTAACTTCAAAGTTAACGTAAAAAACCGGTCAAGTGCGAGTCTGACTCGCGCACCGAGGGTTCCGTACGAAATATCATACAACACACCCGCCTTGCCCCACCCATTAATTTTAGAAAAATCTTAACAACGCATAAGTGGTGTAGTTAAGTTATGAGCCATTTATCGGTGCATTTTGTTACTAACTTGCGCGACCAAGGAACTCGGTATGTTTGTACAGTACAGTAAGGGAAATGTATTCACGTATCACCGTAGAACCCTGTCGCAATTGACAGGCCGCCGTCACTCAAACTCGAGTGGTATGTCACCTTATTGCGATAGGGTTCTACGGTGGTACGTTAATACATTTCCCTTACTGTATGTTGGTTTTTCAGCGATAATTCTTTATCAAGTGAATTAATTTCGATAATTCTTTTTTCATTTGCTAGAAGGTACTTTCAGAACACTTCATACGAATTTGGTGGAAAAAATTAAACACAGAAGAATTCAATTACAAACAAATTACCATATGATTTTTGAAGAATAAAAAAAATACGCTAGATAGAGGTCTCGTTATACTTTTCCGGTAATATTCACGTTAATATTAATAAAATTTGAAATGAGACGATTTAAAAATTATAAGTTTATTTCATGAAGTTTTATTGTGTACTTTGGCGGTTGGTCTTAGAATACTCACGAAACGAAATAAAATAAAGAGTTTATTCTATGAAGTTAAAGTGGTTCGTGTGGCTGTTGGACCGATTGCCTTGGTCTTCGACGAAGATTTTACTTTATGCACTAGAGCATAAAAAGCGACTTTATGTCGACGAAACGAAATAAAATAAAGAGTTTATTCTATGAAGTTAAAGTGGTTCGTGTGGCTGTTGGACCGATTGCCTTGGTCTTCGACGAAGATTTTACTTTATGCACTAGAGCATAAAAAGCGACTTTATATCGCCTACGCACAACGTAAAGACGAACTTTTAGAGCATGAGAAGTGAAAACGTACCTATATTTCGACACTCTCAAGGGAATCAAAATTTATAGAGGGTATTTTCCGTGGACCGTGGAATATTGTCTTATACTACAAGTACAGAGGAAAATCTGGAAACTATACATTTGTAATTAAATTATAAAAAATATAGTCTTTATTTAAAGAACGTAATCAACCATCGAGGTTAAACTGTCTGTCTGTCAAGACCCTTATCTCGGGAACGCGTGGAGCTATCGACTTGAAATTAAAACATATACTCAGGTTTACAGTCCCTTGATGGTGTGAAAAAAATCAAAGTTAACGTAAAAAATATACGGCCATTTATGCCGCAAAAATCGTATATTTCGACACTCTCAAGGGAATCAAAACTTATAGGGGAGTTTTCGTTCACCTAGAACTATGAAATTTGGCAAGTAATAGCGTTTTATACTACAAGAACAGGAAAACATCTGAAAACTATACATTTGTAATTTTGTACGGAACCCTCGGTGGGCGAGTCCGGCTCGCAGTTATCCGGTTTTTTTTAACTTTCTGTACATTTGACGTCTGTAGGCGATGGTAAAGTTGAAGTGTACTTTTAGCGTTTTACACGCAGCTCTAATTTATTAACCAAATCAGATATCAAATAAATCAGAACATAGTAACATAGTGGTACTCTTAGTTAATCAGTTACAAAAATGATATGCATAGATTTAATTGGGGACAACGGCGCGGCGGCTTGAAATTCAAGTTTTTGTGTGCGCCGCGCGCTATCCCGCATGGTCTAATCCAATCAAATAAAGTCTTGTTTAGTAACACGACGACATTACGACGGTGGCAACAAGCATACGGTATCCTGGTGGTAGGCAGACACCGTAGTCAATAGACGCTTGCGAGTCCAGAAGTATCACTAGCAGGAGCCGTAGCATGGTTGGGCTTATCACGTGACAAGTGACAAAATAAGAGCATCGTCTCGTTCTATCGAACGGTGTCAGCCAGTGACGCACGCTCTATCCTATCACCTATCGCGTGACAAGGCCAACCATGCTACGGGGCCAGGTTGTCAATTTGATAGATTTGAGGATTCATTGTGTTGATAGCTAGTGACGGACGCGGGTCCAGCGGCGCTACCACGAACTCCGAAACTCGAAGTTCGTATATCTGCATTTCTGTCATTCGAGTAATGTAAGTGCGATAGAGGTGGAGATACCCGAACTTCGATTTTCGAAGTTCGTGATAATAGCACTGCACTCTCAATACAACATATTCTCGGGAGCCCTGATGACCTGACTCTCCACCAGGAACACAATACCACATACCTACAGAGCAAGTAGTGGCATTGTTACTTGTAATATTTTGTACGGTTAAGGAAATTGAATGTTTAGCACTTTTGGGCTTTAACGTCAATCAAATAGAGTCCAAAAGTGCTAAACATTAAATTTCCTCGACCGTACAATGAAAATAATTTATTTCAGCGTCAAGGTGACGTAGGTTCATGGTCTTCTCTCCCTCTCACTGATCATAAGCGTGAGCGAGATGGAAGTGCGTTTTTGTTTTTTATTTTTTATTATTTTTTTGCATTTAAATAAATAAAAAGGTAAGCTAAGTTCCCTCAAACATAATATTGCCGATTTTTAGAACCAATTTTATACTCCATACCTTCGTCATTAGAACCTCCTGGTATGACGAGAGACGATGGCAAGCGCCCGGACGGAGTAACTTTGGTACCGTGGAAACTCGGTAGGGCCCTGGTGTGGTACGCGACGTGCGTCGATACGTTCGCACTGTCCCACATACAGGCAACACGGTCTCAGGCCGGCGCTGCGGCTGATCAGGCCCAATTACTTAAGCGCCGCAAATACTCTTCTCTAGTTCAGAACTACGAGTTTGCGGCGCTTGCAGTTGAAACGATGGGACCCTGGTCAGCCGACATGAAGACCTTCATGAGAGCCCTGTCGTCGCGGCTAGTCCACGCCTCAGGGGACCCCAGAGCTGGCGCGTACTTTTCCCAAAGGATCGCTCTCGCGGTCCAAAGGGGAAATGCCGCCAGCGTCATGGGGTCCATGCCGCAGGCGGAACTTTTAGACGGTCTTTTTTTTTGTAATTAGTTTTAAATTTTTCGTTTAGTTTTCAGCTTATTTTATCCTTAGTTAAGTATACTCAATTAATAACAATCTGTATCTGGTAATGTTTAATGCAAATAAACTATTGCCTGATGTTAAAAAAAAAAATATATTAAATTACTTTGTATAATTATGTTAATTTTAATATGTTTAGCTTTTGTGCATAATTTGTTACGAATGTTTTAAGTGTATTTTAGACCTATGTTCGTGATTTTTTTCTATCGAGCGAGAGTCAAAAACTCAGGATTCGAATAGCTATAGTCCATCGAGAAAAGCCTCAAAATTGCTGATTAAATTTAGGGCAGCCGTATTATGATCCAAACAAGCGCTACAACTTTTAAAAATACGTTTTCTGAACGTACGTCGCCTTAAGGCAAATCGAATGGGTTTCAAGTCTTAGAGCATACATATACATAACTGGAGTAGCCTTATGTCGTAGTTGCGTACAAAAATGTCTGCCGAATTTTGCGGGGGCGGGGGAGAGCATCTTAATAGGATATTGTAACTTGTGTTTTCTTGCAAGGCGATTTTCGAATCGATTGTGAAATTGTCTTTGTATGATTTTTTGCACATTGTGCAAGGTTTTCTACAGAGGGGTAAGTTACTGAAAGGCTACTCCAGTTATGTATGCTCTAAGGCTTCAAGTTTATAATAATTAACCATAATTGAAAGTAATTTATATAAACTTAAGCTAATGTAACTATGCTTAAAAAATTGTTAGAAAAATTAATTAAAACTCACCAATGAATTTGAGGTATTCCTCAAAGTTATCCGATGACACCAATTTATATTTTTTCCCAAGGAATTGTTCCATTGTGAACGGCTCAGCACGTCGGCGGCTCAAGGCAACTTGTCTGAGACTGGTTGCGTATAAGTGTTTATAAAATCACTTTACATTCACCTTTCTGTGACGAACTTGTATTAATCCACTTGCATATATTTTAAATATATCACCGTAAAATTGTACGATGTGTTACCTAGTTCATAGTCTGTGTATTAAGATTTTAAAAAGATGGTTAGATTAGTATGTGTACAATCTTACCTACGTGTTAGAGTACAAAGTACTAGCTTCCGCCCGCGACTTCGTCTGCGTGAAGCCGGGATAAAAACGATCTTATATTTTAATCCAGTCAAAATTCTTCGTGCAAAATTTCATCCAAATCGGTTCAGCACACATCCAAATATCTAAACATCCAAACTTTCGCATTTATAATATTAGTAGGATTAGTAGGATTGATGTTCACAAGTTAACTATAACATTTTATAAAGCAAAGTTAAATGTAAATAAAAATGCATAGATACATTAATATTTTTTGTGTATTTTTATGTTTACGAGATGTTCAAAACGAGGAAAAGACGAACCGAAATGACCTCAGTTCAGTTCGTCTTTTTTACATCCAAAATGAGCTTTCATTTGTTTCGCGTTGGCGGATTCAATTCAAATGTGGTTGAACTGTTGTCGTGCTCAGTGCGGTGATGGCTACGGGTAAAGACTTAGCACACCGTCTCAAATATATAAATATTTAAAGAATTAGACTGCTGAAACCCCTTTCCCATGTAGGGAATGCAATCTCGTGAGATTTCAGACCCAGCCGAGATCTCACGAGACCACAAATTAGTCTCTCGCAAAATCTCGTAAGTCTAGAAATCTCGCGGGATAGGATTTTTTTTTCTGAAAGCGTTTGCAAATGTTATAAATTCCATTTAATAAAAATAAATAAATAAAAATAAAATAAATATAAGGTTACAATCTTACACAAATCGCACTAGCCCAATAGTAAAAAAAAATTGAACTGTTTATTTCTTTATAACAAGTAATTTACACATGCAGCTATAGGCTTCATATTTAAGTAAACTCAATAAGGCTTGTGTTATGGGTGTTAGATGACGATATATTTAATAGATACAAATACATAGAAAACATCCAAGATTGAGAAACAAATATTCATGTTCATCACACAAATATTTGTCCTTACCGGGATTCGAACCTAAGAACCTCCAGCTTCGTAGGCAGCGTCACTACCCACTAGGCTAACCGGTTGTTGGTAGGTCGATTTAATGATTAACAACATGTGAAATAAAAATAAAAACTGCATGTTGTGGATTATAATATCCATTTTATTTCAAAATAAAACATAAAGACTATTTTTTGAAAATAATTTATTTAAAAAAATAGTAAATTGTAATTGTTCAGTCAGATGAAACTTTTGTCATGCTGTTATTATATGCAAAGTTCAAGCGAGATCTTGTATAAAAATTGAACGAGACCCTAGCGTAAAGCGCACCGCTGCCGCCGCCGCCGCTCGAAGTCGTGGCCGAGGCAAAACGCTCGTTACAAAAGATACGCATTTACCTGGCTGATCATCAGTGCAACGTGCTCACACACATTCTCGGCTATGCGCTTACACAAACGCGAAGCTTGATATTAATCTGCATTTCCTAACGGTTTATGATGTGAACCAGTCGTGCGTTGGCCCCAGAGAGTAACGCTGTGTATGGACAAGCTGAGAATTGGACCGCGTGCGCGATATGTTAGGCGAGGACGAAAACGCTCCCGCTTTTACGTAGGTATAGTGCTGATTCTTATTCTACACCGGATCTTATTTTAAGACCTATCGGTCCAACAAAGCAATTGTATGGCCACAATAGACACGTGCTACAAATTCGAAATGAAAAGGCCATGTTTATTAATAAATACTTTACCCGAATAGCGATATATTTTTAAAGTAGTCTGTGGTTTTAAATACAAAATGATCAACATTGCTAAGCATTATTTTTTAACGTGGTCCCTCTTTTCCTTAAAGTCACCTTTTGGTTAAAAACGTATTGATGTTTACTATACCTATTTATTTTACACCATCAATTAGCGGTTACACTTAAAAATAAAAGGGTCCATAATGGCTCACATTAAATTCTATGTCCTATTTTTTATTCTATAAACGATTTGTATTCGTAATTGATTAGTCTTAACAAGTGTAATTAAAAGATTTTTCAAAAAACCCAACTGCTTTTTTGCAAATATTATAGCCTAAGTCACTCCCACGATTAAGAGCAATCCAACGACACCTCGTGTGTCGAAATCCGTCAAACTGTTTAGGCTGTAGGGCGTGCCAAAGAATAAGATATACACACATACAAATACATATATACATACATACATTATATATATACATACGCTCGAAAAACATAACCCTCCTTTTTTCGGGAGACGGGTAAAAATGTGCCAAGCATAATTTTATTATGAATTTAAGTCAAATGGACAAATGAGAGTTATGATAAAAAATATACAGGGTGAGCAATCCAAATGGGTCAGTATGGCGGTTTTGGAAACCATAACAGATAGCGAAATCTTGGCTTAGGAACCATGACGTTGATTTTAGTAAAAAGAAAAACTGCATTCATATACTTACAAAAATACGTGTACCTACTCGGCCCAGGAATCGAACCTGGACTTTTTGAAAAATTAAATTTCGTTATTTTCCTTTGAATATCGGTTATGTAGCTCTTAAATAGTAAATGTTACTAAGAAACATGATATCTAAAACTAATAAAATGCATTGTTTTTAAACAACGAAATTTAATTTTTCTAAAAGTCCAGGTTCGATTCCTGGGCCGAGTACACGTATTTTTGTAAGTATATGAATGCAGTTTTTCTTTTTACTAAAATCAACGTCATGGTTCCTAAGCCAAGATTTCGCTATCTGTTATGGTTTCCAAAACCGCCATACTGACCCATTTGGATTGCTCACCATGTATATGAAACAAAAATATTAGTAAATGTATTATGTATATGATTATCATTATGAATTCGAATGGTTCTGAGATACGATCGTTATTAATAAGAACTATTATGAATAATGATTATTTTGTTACCTATAAAATTGTATGAAAAACATTTACGGAGTTCCAATAATAGGACTTAAAAAAATATCTGAACATAAGCGCGCCCACAATAAAAAACAATGGCTTTGTTCACTACTTGACGATGAAAGACAATCGCATTGTTTCATCATTCGCTTGTTCTTATCCCATTTACTTGGGGTCGGCGCAGCATGTTTTTTTATTCCATACCTCTCTATCGCCCGTCAGCTCATCATACAATCGCATTGTTTACTAGGCACAAAACGAAGTGAATTCGGTCTAGAATAAGAATCCGCACTATTACTTATAACCTCTCCTAGGTCGTGCGGATAAGTGGGCGTTCGAAGGTGCGAGACGTAATAAGTTGTCAGGCGAGTATGAAAACGCTCAGATCTGTACATACCTACCTAAACAAGCCTAGGCAGGCATTATATAAAAACTTGTACCCGGACATTTCTTCACAGAATTTTGAAATTTTAGGTTATCCCTACGTGGAATCTAAGACCCTCAACTCCTCTACGAACGAGTATACGAGTATATTGGACTGATTATAAATTATGTTGGTTCTGTTCGTATAATTTAAAAGGTCAGGGTAACGGAGAATTTCGTTTGTAATTAATAGATTCCATAAAACTTCCGTTTATAGTTGTTTTTATTTGCTCACCGATATTTTATTAAACTGTTATTCGATTTTGATCTTATATAGGGAACGTGGTAAAGTCACTTTTTGAACGGATCACTTTTATACAACTCGACCCACTATTTTTTTTATATACGTATCATTAGCCTCGACATAGTCCATATTTAAAAATAAACTCTTTGGTGCACTTTTCATAAGTTTTTCTACTCCTGTACTTTTATCTGTCATTTACATAGTCACGAACACTAATATAAAGACATACAAAATAAGTTTGCAGAAAAGTCTATACTCTATTCCCCATAACAGTACGGCACAACCGTGCTGTTATGTCGCCAAAACGATACGCTTAGGAGCCATACGCTTCTAAACCTATACATAAGGTACTACCAACTTAACAAACCACTGAATGTTTTTACTTTTTAGAAATTTTTGAACTAAAGGCATTGCTGCTAACTTATTCTTAATATGGCAGTACTGGCAAGTTGACATCAATTAAAAACAAAGTTAACCATAGACACCCATTTGTCTCATTTTCATGTTTCCCGAATTCCCGGTTATTTTATAAATTGTTGTTTGAGTTTGCGGCCGTTGTGTTTGCTACAAAATAGTTGGTGTTTCTCAAGAGTAATAAAAATGGATGACGATGAAAATATTGCTTCTACACCAGAAGAAATACACCGGCAGCCCACAAGCAGTGACCGAAAATTTGTTGCCTACTAAATCTCGGCACCTATACGACGAAGTTTAAGAAAAATTTATTCTTTGTTTAATTTTGCATTTTATTCCATAGTAGCTAGTCGTAGAAAAAGTATTGTATGCAACGTTGTATAACTAAGTCAAAAAACGCTCGTGGCGTCTTTCTTTACAATGTTCGCCTTCGGCTCACATTGTAACCCACGCCACTCGCCTTTTTTGACCTCTCTTATACAACTGTTGCATAAAATACTATTAACGGACTACTTTACGTTCTTAAAAAACAATAACAGTTTCTTTTTATTTTATTTATCAGACAATCATTATCATCGAAGTAACCAAGACTTAACCGCATAATTGGACCAAAATTCTTTTTGATGCCTATAAAAACATCCCTTGTACATTTTAACCCATATTTTTTACTTATTCGAATAATCTTCAAAAAACTATTATTTTCTAATTCACAATGACATATGCATACCCGAATGATGACCATTATCGAAATATTTGGGCTCAAAATAAAATTAAAATAATTTTGGCCGAATTGTCAAATTTAACAAAAAGGCCATGAATAATAATTTACCTTAGTGTTTTAAAATTCTCGCACAGTCATAGTCAGTGTCATAAACATATATTATGTATATTTCTAGACCTTTATTATTAAAAGCTTTTATTTAACTTGCAATTGCAGGTTAAATTTGACCAACTTCCCGGAGTCCAATCAAGTTGAAATTTTGTACAATTATGTAAGTCGAATGACAATGCAATAATATGGTACCATAAACCTGGTCTGACGATGGAGACGGAAGGTGGCCGTATGAACTCCTTAATTACACATGATAAACCCGTCGTGTTTGGGCTCGTTACAATCCTCTCAATGACCAGTTGATGAGTGTGCAAAAAAAAAGTACAGTCGGCAAAAAAATCCAACATGGCGGAACACCCAAGATGGCGGGCTAATAGTGATTTTTAATGCACTCCTACAATATGGGTATCAAATGAAAGAGCTTGCTAAGAATAACTCAAAAAATAAAGTGACGTCACTCTAAATCCAATACGGCGGATAATATACTGAGAAACCTGTCCAGCGATGACTAAAAAGTAAAAAATAAATTAAAAGTAAAAAAACTTGTAGCGAGATTTAGGTACTCGTATATACTCAGATAAATCTCTCGACAAGCTTTTATATCATCTAAAATGTGTTATGACGTTATAACTTGATAGTAAAAGTTTTAAAGGAAAAGTTTATTTCATTATTTTTAGCGCATTTAAATAAAAGCTTGTTTTTGAAAATGTTTTTTTTTACTTTTAATTTATCTAATCAATCAGGTCCTAGAACCACATAGAATGTACCTACATGTTTGTGATGCTAACTGTACAAAACGAGAAATGAAAGTCTCGAGCAGAAAGCTCAAAATTGAAGACGATTCATTGTTGAGTTTTTCGATTACGATTCCGATTTGATCAGAAGTGTCCGATTTGTGTCATCATCATCAACATCAAAGTAATCGACAAACGCATTAATGACCATTCAATTCTCGTGAGGGTAAGTGTATTTTAATTCATCATTAGATTTTTTGCAGTAAAATTAAAGTAGGTTATGTCTAACTGTCTAGACAGCGTTGTATAGGCTACAGCATCCATATTTAAAAAAATTATTGTACATTCCACTATTGGAAAACAACTTAAAGTACGTATACATTTCCTATTTCGCCAAACTGAGGGGGAATGTGCGAACCTACCTACTTACTTATTCTAATAACACTGAACTTAGTGTACGATCGACGACACACTCAACCGACCATCTGTGAACCTTATTACAACGGCGAAAAGTCCACAATATTTAATTAATAGTCAGTTAAGTGCGTTGCCTTATAATATAATAATGTTTATATAATTATCTACGATATCACAAGTAGCTTATGTGAAATTTAACGTTGTGACAGACGGACAGCCCGACAGAGTCGCTCTTTAAGGGTTTTTAACCTTTTGTTACGAAACCCTAATTTTTTTATTTATTTAAATGCCAGAACAGCAGACCTTGCAACTCTTGTAATTTATTTCTCAGTCTTAAAGTTAATTTTGTTTTTAAGGTAAATAGGCTAAATGGCAAAAACGTAACCCTTGTTTCGTTATGTATTTTTGTTTGTCTTTTAGTGTGTCAAAGGTACTTTTTCCAATTAAATATAATAGGAGATTTTATGAGCCGCTACACAAGTACATACTTATGTACTTAGTAAAATAACTAAATAACTTTTAAAAAAAATGCAAGCACCTCCGACTCAAAAACATAGCTCGCACGTTGCATGCGGCGATTTACTTCATGTAAAAGGTAGGCACGCCTCTGATTACCGATCAAAAATCACCGTCTATTTAGGTACTTCCCAACTCAACTACCAACCTCAAAATGGAAGTCGTAGTTTCCCTTGATTACACCTATCAGAATTTTGCCTATCACAGGGCCGCGCCATCACGAAACTTCGAGCGATGTGATTTATGATAATAAACGAAATAGTTAGTCCGATCAATGGGTACTGTAAATAAGGTTACCACCAGGCCTTTAAACCGTTATGACGATATATTTCCGTTAGTGTTTAAAAAACAAAATCAATATTCACCATACCGATAAATATTATCCTAACAGAATCAAACTTTATTAAAGAACGTTTTAATTTAATACGATAATTTAATACCAATCGTTCCGTGCCCGTATGTGACACTAATAATGAGTGCAAGAACGAGATAGCCTATAACGTTATTAAATTATTATATCGTCTATTGTTATATACAACGTGTTTTTGACAATTTCCGTTAATTGCAAGGGGGGCATAGTTTAGATCAAATAAAGTTAATTTCTCCAAGACATTAGTATAAGATACTCTTACTGTTATCAAGATATTCAATATTTTAATTTAATTAGGTTTGCAGCTTTGACCAGTGTAATTGGCTCTTAAATTATAATAGTTTTTTTTTTAAATTTGTAAGGTTCCATTTCATAACTATACACAACAACACAAGAAGATTTACGAAGTGAGTTCGTTCGATAATATTTTTTTATTTCATGTGTTTCAAGTTCAAGACCCTTGTAAAATAAGATAATAACCGTTATGCTACATTTTTTTATTATTATTGTTAATTATGCTCGTTTGTTTCCGTGAACGGAAATTCTCGGATACACCATGTAAATATTGCTTTATATTTACAATATACATGTGCGTCAAATATCGTTTTGAGTCTAACACTTTTTTGGAAAAATAACGTTATTTATAAACGATAGCGCTATACGAAAATAGCGGTATTTAAAGGCCTGGAACCTTACCGACTGGTTTAGCCTGGTAGTGACCCTGCCTGCGAAGACAGTCGTGTGACGTTGTGTGATGCTGATGAGCATGAATATTTTGTTTCTGAGTCTCGAATGTTTTTTTATTAACGATTAATAACCATAGACGAAATTAACAGAAACTTTATTCGGTTTACAATGGAGCTAATTCGATTTGTGTAGGATTGTCCCCCATTTAGCTGTCGATCAGACTAACTAAGTTGGTAGTGTGAATAAGGAAAAATTGCGACAAAATTGATGAAAGGGGAAAAGTTTACGATATTGAAACACGGAATGTATATTCGAACAGGTCACAACTACAAACAATGGTTCTTAAGTTTTCACATATAAAAAATAAAAATAGTACAAATACAAAATGTTTTATTTCTATAGTAAAGTATCTAGTCTATGGAGGCCACCATGAGAGGAGACCTGTGCCCAACAGTGAGACTTATATAGATGATGAATGATGATGATGATGATCTAGTCTATGTAAGTAGTTGTAGTCTAAAACTATCCGTTGATTAGAGTAAGTTAATGAGATAAGAACAAAAGATGCAAATGGGTCTGTAAACCACAGTCCTCACATTTCTCGAGTACCTAAGTTTTATCATAAAGAGAATTGTTTACATGAAAACATCGTTTTGTTTGCCCGTTTGGGCGGCCGGCTCGGCAAAATGAGAATAGTGCCTATCTTTTTATCTAAATCAACCTTTTTGTAACCCAGCCCTTTTCACTGGCGGGGTGATTGCGTACTTTTTCGAACGAGAATTTGGGTATACGGTACCGGCCAATAGTATATCACTTTCAAATTTTAAACTACATAGTTTAATACTTCCTAAAAGATTAACGTAATATAATATCAGTTGGGTAAGAATGAAAACTCCTAAGACCACGAAGAGGAGTGATAACCTAATTTTTCGAGCATACGTTAGGACAAGTCAACTGTCATTTTCCCGTACAAAAAGTGACATTTAGTGACCTGGGGGGGTAATCACGTAACGTTCCCAACGCGCGTTAGGTAGATCCAACTGTCAGTTTTCCATATAAAAATTGACATTTAGATCTACCTGACGCGCGTACAATGCGTTACGTGATCGACCAACTGACGTACGTACAAAGCCTCTCACAGACTGGCGCGGCTTGGCCGCGGCGGTCAGTAGTAAACTTGTCATTAGCTGTCAAATTTAATATTTACCGCCACCGCAGGCCACGCCAGTGTGTTGCAGGCCTCGTGCGTCACTTAATCGACCACCAAGCTGGTCACCTAAGGCAGTCATCACACTGCCGCCGCATCCCGCTGCGACGTGCGGGACGGACGGAGGTGCGGTGCAGTGTAAAGTACCGTACGGAATCTGTCAAATCTGTCGTGAAACAGACACTTACTCGTATTTCAAAAGCATATTATAAGACAAACGATTACATCATGGTTAGGGATATTTGGCAGTGATAAAGTCCTGAACTATATATCTTTCGCAAAATAAATAGGCTTTCTACTGTAGAAATGTAATTTTATAATGCTCTGATACTGAAATGATATATTGTATACTGTTTTGAAAAAATGATACCTCGCCGAGTTTTTTACGCCGGTTCTTCTCGAGGCAGAGGTTTTCTTTCCGAACCGGTCTATCGACATTCATAGGTGCATATTATGCCTAAGTTGAAGAATAAATCACTTTGACTTTGAATGTATTACCAAACTGAGGTACTGGCATACAACGTTGCAAGCCGTCGCTCCGCGCGCTGCAGCGTGATGCGGCGGCAGTGTGTGATGCACCAAACATGGTTATTTCGGAAAAATCACAGGATTTTTCAGGCATAAAGGTGATTAAATATTATTTGCCGGTACTGTATCCCACCCATCATAGGGTTGTGAGTTTAGTGACGCATGTGTGTCGTGATTGGCGCGGTACTGGATAAATGGGATAAAATTGTGCAAGTCATTGAACGAGAGAGCGAAGCGGACGAAGTTCTCCGTTTCAAATTGGGCCAAAATCCTTTCGTATGTCTAGATGTCCCGCTGCCCTGCTGTCCGGATGTCCGGCTGTCCGGCTGTTCTCCTGTACATCAGGTTGATCGCGTAACGCATTGTACACGCGTCAGGTAGATAAATTGTCTTGACGCGCGTTCAAAACGTTCCGTGATTACCCCTCTGGTCGTATTTATCAACAGATTCTCGTAAAATTTTGTGAGCAGGTTCTATACAGATTTTTAGTCCATTAAATTTCATGGATTTTTTTCAATATAAATGTTCTAAAAATAAAACAAACTCGCGAGTTCTGCCAGCGCCCAGAGCCACTAAGTAATATGTTTGTGCTAACGGTGCCATCCATTTCCAATCCTATCAATACCCTTTTACTTCATCAATAAAAGTCGACTTGACAAACAAAATCCAAAGCCTCAATCTTGTCTCAAATTATATTTCTCGCTCGTAATGAGGAGTCCTGACTCGATAATTACTGGACCCTCATAAAACCTTGAACATAAATCCGTGACTTGAGAACTCGGCCTTTATCAGGGTCAGTCAACTATTTGTTGCTGTTATTCTGCCCCGTTAGTCAGGACACTGTCAGGATGTGTACCAACATCAGATGGACCTGCCTTTTGGTACCTGCTTCAGAACAAAAAAAAAACAATATCGAACAATGATTAAGAGTTATCGCTGAACTTACATCAAATAAATATGAAGACGGATTGAGAACCTACTTCCTTCTAAATAGTGTTGCTAAATGGATATTAAACCATCAAGTTATTGTAATAAAGTATAAATTAAAAATCAATTTACAATAATTACAACTAATTAAACTAAACTTAAAACTAAGTATCAAACAACCCGCCCCGCGTCCCTCCTGGTGCAAAGGTGCCCATTACGCTAGCCGCATTGCCGCGCTGAACAGCTATGGCTAACCTTTGCACCAGAAAGGACCCAGAGCGGGGATCCAGTCCTCTTTCCTGCAAACGACGACCCACTTCACTAAAAAAGGTTTTGGCCTCTGCGCACCAACACCCAGTCGTCTCCACGGCAAGCGGAACAAATAAGTAATTTGCAAGCACTGAGTACTTGTCCCGCTTCCGCACCGCCGCCAGCTCAGCCGCAGCTCCAGGCGCCCGCATGGTGCGACTAATTAAATGTGCGAAGCAGCAAAAGTACTTACACACGTGGCGTCCCAGAGCAGACTCTTACCTTTGTGCCAGGGCACCAAGGTCAAACCATCCGGCCTTTTACCGTCAGATCGGTTAAGGCCTGGAGGCTCCAGCACACAAGGCACATTCGCCGACACAAGTGCCCTCCGAACAATGTCGTTTAGGGCGTGGTGACGTGGGAACCTACCTGCGCACCGACAACAACTCAGAGCATGATGACCGTTGCTCTCCACCATAGCGCCGCAGATGCATACATGAGGTTCACAAACATCGCAGCCCAGGCGAAGAGCCACGGCCATCCGCAACGAGTCATAAATAAAAAAAATATAATTAATATCATATACAGAGAATATTAACCTTGAAAGTTTAGAAAAAACTTGCATTTTTTTACTGTCCAAGTGTAAATTTAAAGCTACAACTGATTTGAGGATGTCGTCTTCTAACTTGTTAAATGCTGCCCATCCTAGCTGAATTCTGCTGGAGATCTCTTCTTTTCTCTTTGTTGTTTGTTGAACGTACTGCTCGACCATCTCCAGCCCTGTGACCATGGGTGTGTCAAACTTGCATGCGGCGTGCCTGATACTGTGTGTGTGTGTGTGTAGCCTATAACCCCCTGAGACTCCAGATGAATCACAAACACATTGCTGACCCCTTATTGATTTAGGGATTCTTGTCTCATTCGCGAAGTATATTCGTTGAGAGTTCACAAAGACAACGCCCGTTGCTTGTGGCAACGGCAAACGCTAAATATATTTCTCCAATTTTGCACCTTACACCATCGTAATAAGGTGAAAATTGTACACATATCTTCGATGTCAACCAGGCATCTACCTAGGTCACAGATTATATAATAGTTCTAACGAACAGATACTCGACTCTGAATAAAAACGCGCATACCTACCGCTTTCCATGCCTACTAAATTTAACAATGGAGCGACCTTGAACGCGCCGGTCGTTGCCCGCACTTGCCGGCTAGGGTTGACACCGCTTAGAAATGAAGTTATAATGAATAGTTGAGTGAAATAAAAAACGGTTTATTCTTTAAATTTTCAGATCTTACCGAACCGAATATTCGGCCGAATTATTCGGTAAAACTAAAAGGTTTATGCAGGTTCGCGCGGCTCGCTGAGCGCGAATTTGACCCCTCCCGCTCTCCGCCCGCTACCCGTATTGGCCCAGCAAGACGGCCGGCCAGCTAGTCGTGTCGTGTTCTGTTTACTTATTTAATGTCTAAATTAGTGATTACACGGATTGCGGAGTGTTGTTATTGTTATTATTTGTTTTGGACTTTAAAATGAGCGGAACTAAATTTTCCGGTGAGTATAGTATGAATGATTTTTTAAATAAATCATTCATACTACTTGTAGCTCTTTTATTTTATTTATTATGAGATAAATATATATCATATATTTATTCGCTAAATGTTCGGCAGTTTTACCGAATAATTCGGCCGAATACCGAACATTGAAAAACATGCCGAATACCGAATAATTACCGAATATTCGGCGCATCTCTACTGCTTATACCATCAGGTAGACCGTATGCATGTTTGCTACCGTCGTAGTATTAAAAAAAAACACATTGTGGCGGCTAGGAAGTTTTACTATTCGTGCAGAACCATACATTCCATGCACTTCACTGATTAGATTAATTTAATTGTTATCGTTTTTCAATTTTCATTTTTCAAAAGACTTGTAAGTATTTCCGGAGATTCTGCCAGTATCTGAACTGCATAGCTACATACCTACATACAGGCATATCAACGCAGCATGTTAAATAAAATGTAATGTCATGTTAAGTACCTACCTATCTCTCACCCTGTCTATGGTTACGACAGTCTGAATGTAGGTACCTATTAATTTACCAGCTACCACATTATAGGTATAACAAAACGAAACTTGTTGTGTAGGTAACTTCATTTTTTAAGTAAGTAGGCGTATCCCGACGACAGTACGAAATAAAGTTTGGTAGGTAGGTAGGTACCTTACTATCTTCGTTATTTATAACGTAAGTATATAAATAACGACATATTTAAAAGTAACATACCTAGTAGCATTGCAAACTTGGAATTAGTCACTAATCATAAGTTGTTTTAAAATATTTTGATTAGGTACGTGTTTCATCCTCGCGAGTGTATTCCAAGAACTTCCAAAAGGTTATAAGTCCCTAAGCAACGACGATGTTTACGCCCTTTTCGTGCAATGCATGCACCCCGCAAATCTTACTAAGTAAACTATTATACTAATTGCTGCTAGACAGGGATAAATATAAACATGAAATCAATACAAACAACGGAGTGGCGGAGTACCTAAACTTGTCGGAGGCTCGGGGTAGGTATACAAAATTACCGAAACTCAAGCAGGCCTTAAAAATGTATTACGTAAGTATTTGAAATAGGTATTAGGTGTTCCGTAAACAATATTACGTCTTTGTTCAAACTCACTAGTTTGTATTGTACCTGTCATGGAAATAATTAGTACTTAGGTATATAAAGTAGGTAAGTTACTAACCTTTCATCGTCTGTTGGCAGAGCAAAAAATGATAAGTGTCTATTTCTTTTATTGTTCATGCACCCCACAACACTGCAGTGCACCGAATTTAAACGCGACGAACTCATTTTTAGGGTTCCGTAGCCAAAATGGCAAAAACGGAACCCTTATAGTTTCGTCATGTCCGTCTGTCCGTCTGTCCGTCTGTCCGTATGTCACAGGAATTTTACTCGAAAACTATAAGGTGTATTTGAATAAAATTTTGAGGATAGGTGTATTTTATTAGCCGCTACAAAGTTTTGTAATTAAAATTACTAAAAAATTTTTTTTAGGGGTGTACTCCATACATAAAACTAAAAGTCAAAAAAAAAAATTTCATCGTAAGCCCACGTGTGGCACATGAATCGATAGGCCTTTCAAAATAAATATAAGGTTTCTCGGGATTTTTTTTGATTAAGTGAATACAGTCAGAGATAATCGCCCCGAAAGTCACTAAAATTCTGTCCCCCACCCTCTAATTTTTGAACGGTGTATTTAAAAAATATGAAAAAATTCATGGACACAGCGCTTATTAAGTTCATTCACCGAAAATTGTTTTGAACAAGATCGGATGAAAGGTTTCCGAGATATTACTGAAAAACTGCCTTGCTCAAAGAAAAGGACGTAAGTGCCGTAAAATTTCTATGACGATACGACCTTTTTAATAGGCACGGAACCCTTCGTTTTGCGTGGCACACACGCACTTGGCCGGTTTTTTAAGAATCTGTGTATTACTTTTCTTGTACGCGTAAGCAGCGTCCGGCCGTGAGCGCGTGCGCCAGCCCACTGGCGGATGTACCGAATGCGGCGCGCAAAGTTTAGGTATAATTCTGAGTTCCCACGGCGCAGTTAGGTAGCACCCTAGGTACTAGCCGCAAAATGGTGTCCTTCCGACACCTTTTGATTTTGAACCTTCTCATAAAGCGTACTAAGATTATTTTACTGTGTACTATGGTGGCGTGTTTTCCTTCCAGCGTTGGTTGGTAATGTTTTTGATGAATGATAGTTGAAGGAGCATCCAAACTACTCATGTTTGGGAAGTGTTCAATTGTGTGAGCATAGTACGTTACGGGGAAAAAACATGTAGAAACTGAAAAGGTTACACAGAACATCATTTCATTTCATATTGAGAACCGAATAGAGCATCGATTCGGTTCATTATTTTCTGATTTAAATTACTTAGCAAGCGAGCTGAGCTGAGCGCTTCGCGCACTCGTTAATCCTATCAAATCTAAATGTGCCAGAGTTGTCAACTCGGCAACTTTATGCAGCGATACAAATGCGCGACTGTATCATGACACTAGCCATAGATCATCTGACAGAGTCACCTGCATCGATACTGTATCGCGGTTGTATCGCTGAAAAAGTCACCGTGTGTTACCGGTCTCAGTCTGAGATTGACGCCGAGAGTAGCTTAAACTCTCAAACAAAGAAAAATTGTATTTCTTGGTCTGGGCCTAAACTAACAACTTAAGGGGCTACAAGCTCCCAATGACCTTCGATCCGTAACGGTCCGTTTTAGTACGGCCTATTTGTAAATTAAATTAGTATGGTACACATAGCTTAGCATCAGCTCGTGACAAAGCAGTCTTAAGTACAAAATGCCATGCATTGTCTTTTTAGGGTTCCGTACCTCAAAAGGAAAAAACGGCACCCTCCTAGGATCACTTTGTTGTCTGTCTGTCTCTGTTTGTCTGTCTGTCTGTCAAAACCCTTTATCTCAGGAATGCGTGGAGTTATTGAGTCTAAATTAATCTAAAATAAATAAACCATCTTTATACTCAAGTCTATAGCTCCCTGAAGCTGTGAAAAAATCAAACTTCTAAGTCAACGTAAAAAAAGGGTACGGTCGTTTATGCCGCAAAAAACGTATATTTCGACATTCTCTAGGGAATCAAAATTTATAGGGTACTTTCCGTTGACCTAGAATTGTGAAATTCGGCAAGTAATATCGTCTTATACTACAAATACAGGGAAAAATCTGAAAACTGTACATTTGTCATTTTGTACGGAACCCTCGGTGGGCGAGTCCGACTCGCTCTTGTCTGGTTTTTTATACCATGACCGACTACAGACATATACTTGTCAGCTAGAAACATATGCAGGCTTAGAGATACGATCGACCTTACACAAGACAACATACTTACAGAGCAAGTGATGGTGTAGTTTAGGTAATTATTGCTACGATCTTCTGTCAGGGAGGTACTTTTCCAGCAAGGTGCTGAAAATATGAGCGAGATCATTCCGCTGTACGCTACCTCTCTAAAACTGTCTCGAGGATAATATTATGCTGAATCATGCCTTATCTCCCTGTCACATATTACATGCTTTTTGTCATCCACGCCTTACGCCAAATATAGCTAATTTATGATGCACTGACATGAAATACCTATGAGGAAACGTTGAGCTTAGGAACAGAAAGTTTTTGAAACTACTCGTATAGGTATATAAACAATTTATATAATTTCTCCTGATTTTGTGTCGAAATTAGAGAATCTTGACGAAAACTAAATTAATACAATTTCATCACAGAGTAAATAAGGATAAAACAGAGGAAGTAGACAATTTTAATCTGTTAGGAATTTCTATTGATAGTAAAATAAATTGGAAAAACATATATAATTGACAGTAACAAAGATTTGTAGCTTCCTATATGCACTTTATAATCATCGCCTGACAACATACATGAAAACTGCTTTGGCCGATCATGCATTCACACACTCCCGGCTATGCTACGGTATCATGCTTTGGGGAAACAGCACAGATGCCCACGACTTGTTCGTGAAGCAAAAAATAGTGTGTTCGCATCATGGTTGGGATTAAATGCCCTGAAAGCTGCACACCCTCCTTTTAGATGCGCGGTATCCTAAAATTACCATGCCAGCATATTTCAACATTAGCCCTCTATGTATGGAAAAACAAACAGTTATTTACAAAAACTCAGTGTTAGAAATAAATAATTTTATATTATTCAAAGATAAAGATGTTATCTTAACCCACAACATACTGCCGTCAGGTTATATAACAACTTACCAAATAGTATTCAATCATCTAGCACGTATCATAAGGATATTAAAACCTTTTTTTAGGATAAATGCTACTACTTCATTAATGGATTTCTGACTGACTAAGATAAATAACTTGATATTATGTAATGGGCGTGTAATGACATTAGGATATTAAATTAAAACTGTATCTTTTGAATATTTTTTTGTGTGTTTAGTGTACCAGTAAATTAAATAACTTGATTTTTTTTTTTTTTTGATATTGTATAATGAACTTGTAATATTAAGTATACCTATTATTGAGTTTTTATTTAGATGGAAATGTATAATAAGTTAAAAACCAAACCAACTTAAATTAAATTAAAATGAAAGAGCACTAAATAGTGTACGAAATAATTTAAACTAATTACAAAAAAAAATTGTGCGTCCAAAAGTTCTGCCAGCGGCATGGACGCCATGAACCCCATGACGCTGACGGCATTTCCCCTTTGGATCGCAAGATCGATCCTTTGTGAAAGGTACGCGCCAGCTCTGCTGGTCGATTACGTAACGCATTGTACGCGCGTTAGGTAGATCTAAACGTCGCTTTTTATATGGAAAAATGACATAATTTGTCCTAACGCGCGTTCGAAACGGTACATGATTACCCCTCTGGGGTCCCCAGAGGCGTAGTCTAGCCGGAACGACAGGGTTCTCATGAATGCCTTCATGTCGGCTGACCATAGTTTCAAGTGCAAGCGACAATATGACATTAAATTTAAATATAATATTAAAGAGCGTAGCCGTGTTTTCATATAAAATCGGCCCTTTCACGAAATGGTTTCTGTATTTTTTTCAATAAGAGCTCTTATGACAAATATTGTTTTCTGTAAGTTTCAGCTTCCTATCTTTGTTATTGTCGAAGATATGATTTTTTGAAAATTTCTAAAAAAATCTGAATTTTGACTCATAGGCTAATGCGATTCACGTGAATTTTTGGAACAGTGATAAACATATAATGACTCACGTATTCCTAAAACAATATTGAATACTGCCAAAAAAAATCTTGCATAAATGTAAGAAATAAAACTTCAGACTTTTTTTCTCTTGCTTTCTAGAAGAGCGACACCTACAGTTCTTCATTAGGTAATTGCTTATATAAAGGTGTACCATATATTTTTTTTTCAAAATAATCCAGTCAGTACTTCATACTAGAAAATACAAATATAAAGTATGAGGTATACCCATACCAGATCATTTAATTGCAAAAGAGATTAGTTATGCACATTGCTTCTTTATCATTAAAATTATAGGTACTGGCTGATAGAATTCTTAATGACGTACGTAATAGGGGTTTATTATTAAAACTTGACATTGTCATATTTAATACCTTTAAGAATGCAATCTGACACATACGTCAAGAGGCCGGTTTTGGTCTAGGAATCTGCTGGTACTCGTAATGATAAAGAGGTTGCAATGTGCATAATCTCTTTTGCAACTAAATGATCTGGTATGGGTATACCTCATGAATCAAATGACTGTGTGGGGGGATAGGGTCGGTAAGGTTTAGGTTTACACTGGCGCGGCCTGCGGTGGCGGTCAATAGTAAATTTGACAGCTAATGACAAGCCGCGGCTAGGCCGCGCCAGTCTGTGAGAGGCTTAAGTAAGCTTAGTTATTACGGCTTTTTACTCCGCATCTACATTTGAATGAGTGCGTCCTGATTGACATGGGATGCGGGGAGGCGTGCCGATACGAATGCGATAAATAATATTACTACGAAACTACGGTATAGTGACACCATACCGACAAGTCAGGAAATTTGAGGGACAGCAATGAGGTCCTGGTATAGTATAAAATACCGCATACCGATTCCGCCCCGGCAAATGCCAAAACGTAACGGTATTTATCGGGCATGTAGTGTGTCATACAGGATGTTTTTTTCTAGGCATTAGGCATCATTTATAGATTCATTTATGAAAAAAACAACAAAGTTTTTTCTTGTTTTTTTTAATAATATTGACTGTAGTATGGTCACCGAATCGAATGTAAACAAACTAGAGACTAAAAATGTGTTGTAGTGAGGGCAGTTCACATTTACATCAGGCTGACCGACCGATCAGCAACTTGTGTTACTCGTATCAATTTGACGCGGCGGCGGGGTGCCGGGGCGACTGGTGTTGAGGAGCCCGGGAATGCCGGTGCGCAGCGAACATTGACAACAAACTTGGTCTTTTTAAGACAACTTTGAGGTGCCCTAACTCAATATTTTGGTACCGAGGGATACTAAAAGAGAAAACACTTAAATTATAATTTTGTATATGGATTAACATACTTCAATTTGGATACTTATAAAAAATCCACCCTGTATTGGGGATTATGATCTGGAATCGGCTGCTAAGTATATGAACAGCAAATATAAGTAAAGACCATTTTCCGCACTCTCTTTTATATTTTTGTCCCAGTATTTTGCGTATATACCGTACGTACCTATCTACAGTTATTCCGGCTATACTCTAATTTGGGGGACCGTGATATTGAAGATTCGCGACATCTGTTGTTGACCTACGGGCTCCCACAAGATAATTACACACCAAAATTATGTAAATGGGTGACAGTAGAAACGCTCTAAAATTATGGTAATACTTTGTACAAGTTTATTGTTTTAAGTCGATAAAGACAATTCAAATAGCTAGTCGGATTACTAAGAACGTTAATTTGAGCCATTCTAATTTTTATGCGCACTGTAACAGCCGTGGATGCAATTATAAATTATTAATTTTATTTAGTTTTAAATCAAGTCATTTAACATTAAAGTAATGTTCTAAATAAAACGTAAAATACAAACATAGTAGTGTTTACGGCTGTGACAGTCAGTGTGCCTAAAAATAAGAATTGCCCAGTATTAAGCAGATTTCAATTATTTTTCTCGCCGCGAGCAGCCGCAACGGATCAAAGAGATTTTACAAGAAATGAGAAAGTTTATTGTGCGAAAAGAACATGCAATATACCTACCTATTTATGTGAAAGAAATTTCAGACACGGTGCCCTATTTAATTAGCAGGATAAAAGGTCGAAAATAATCTTTTTTAATTTGGACTTCTGAAAGTTTGAATGTATGAACAACCATAAATATGAAAAGAGCATTAAAACTTAGTTTTGATGTGCTCTATTCATATTTTCGTTTTTTCATCATCATTATTAGGAAAGATTTTCTCAAATTACAGGGATATATATAAACACCATTCCATACATACTAGTACCAATTCCAATTCTGTGATGTGCAATTTTATCCCCTTAGGCGATCATGTATTTTTTCTATGCCAAAGTTCATCTAAACCCGTCAAGCCGTTATTGCATAATCGAGTAACAATCATCTAAGCATCCAAAGCATCAAAACTTTCACATTTATAATAATGAATAATAAGATATGAGCTATACTTAGTTTTGGGAGACCCAATAAGGGTACCCAATCAGCAATGCTAGCGGAGCGGAACCTTATGGCAAAATTTAGAGTTCTCGGATAAAGGGATGGCTTCCCGCCCACAGTCTAAGTTCGGTTGTCCTTACGCGCACACGGCTGAAAAAACAATACCGAACTGCGTCGCGAACAAACTTTGATAAACTATTTATTTATCGGGTACCATATTTAGTTTCTAATAATTTCTAAATACTAATTATATTATTCAAATCAACAAAAAAAACATCATCTGTTTCGTGGAACAACCGAAAACTTAACGTTTCATAACATCTTCTTTGAGTTTATTAACGTTCTTTAACTATTTTAACGGTGAAAATTTTATATTAGATTTAAATACTCACCGCAAATCCATAATTCATTAGTAAAACTTAAAAAAATCGTGTAACAAAAAAATTTATAGTTGAAAATTTTAAAAGTTTTTTTGTCATCTAAAAACTAAATTCATTTAATTTTGATGAACAAGTTGAACTACATTTGCTTATGATTAGAATAATGATTAGTTTAATTTGTGAAAATAGCTACGTGAATATATATCTGAGTGGAGTTCGGATCTCTTAAATACGAGTCCGGCTTACACAGTTTGGTCCTTATTAAATTTCGTATGCCTTTGAAATCATAGTAAGTGTCTGTAGGACTCTGCCAAACAAGTTAACATTTATTTTTCCGTCATCCCTCATTTCTCATCTCAGGACATAACGGAGGAATCCAATTATCATCAAAGTCCTTTAATCAAATATTTTATCAAAGATATACCTAATTACTAAATTGTGGACAGATACAAGTTTTTATCAAAGCGAAGAAGCCAGAGATTTTTTTGGTGAGTATTTTTTTTAAAGAAAATTGTATGATGTTATATTTTACTATAGCTACCCGCGCGGTTTCACCCACGTATTTAAAAGAATGCAGGCAAACCTGCGGGATGAAATATAGCTTTAACTCACCCAAAAAGTCCATTTTACACGCATGTGAAAGAATTTTTGATATTGGATAAGCATTAAGCAGTTCAGGAGATTACCCAAAACATACAAACTTACGAACTAACATCTTACAAAGCTACAATCTCACGGACTTTTTCTCTTTAGCATAAGTATTACGAGTAGCATAGATTACTATAGATAAAAATGTATCCACTGTTACAGGGTTAAATAAGAATAAATGTATAGTGGTATTTCACTTATTTCTGAGGTTTTACACCGGCGAGGCAAGGCATCTGTTTAATGGATGAAAAGTATTTTATATCGATTTAGTGCATAACAAAATATGTCCCCGATGGATTGGCTAAAAAATTCCTGTCCAGACTATGAATAATAACGCCTCAATACGTCCTCTAAGCTTACGTCCTAGAAAAAATATCTATTTGTCGTACAATTTCATCATCTGTAGATATTCATAAGTAATCAGTTATCATATTTTACCCTTTATGACAAGCTAAATCATGTTTGGCAATTTCCCAATATAATATCAGATCTAAGATGTGACCAACTTATCACTGATAATGAAATTTTTTGCTTATTCTGCAGAAAGCTTGGCTACAATATGATATTGCTATTGGTCAATTATTGGTTAACGTATTGAAATGATATTGATATAACATATTTGTTCCCACACTTGCTTTGACAGGTGCTGAGTTGAGTATTTATACTCATACTCATACTCATACTCATTTATTAACGGTATTAAAACATATTTTCTAAAGTATATACAAGATGATAATTAACATTAACTACCTACATTAAATTTAAACAGTTAAATCTAAATAAAACCGGCCAAGTGCTTGTCGGACCACGCATAACGAAGGGTTCCGTGCCTATTAAAAAGGCGGTATCGTCACAGAAATATTACGGCACTTACGTCCTTTTCCATAGGGAAGCCAGTTTTTCAGCAATATCTCGAAAACCTTTGAACCGATCTTGTTCAAAATAATTTTCGGTGAAAGAATTTAATAAGCCAGGTTCAATAATTTTTTTCATATTTTTTAAAACACCGTTAAAAAAATACAGGAGGCGACACAACTTTGGGTCTTTCGGGGCGATTATCTCCGACTCTATTAACTTATAATTATAACCAAAAAAATTGCTGAGAAACCTTATATTTATTTTGAAAGGCCTACCGATTGATGTACCACACACGGACTTACAATGATATTCGCAACTGCTGGGGATTGTCAGGTCGTGGTGAAAATGAGTTGAGGTTACTGCTTACGAACTTGGCAATGTTATAAATGTATTGGGATATTTGGGATGGTAGTGTCATAATGGGAGAAATGAATAGCTGTCGAGCCGACGTGCCAGGAGGAACGTGAACAATAATTCTTACTGCACGTTTCTGGAGGACGAAGACTCGGTGCCATTCAGCGGCGGTACCCCAGAATTCAAGGCTGTAGTTTATTACAGAGCGGAACAGTGCAAAATAACTACTACGGACGTGAGATTGTGGAAGTACTGTAGAGAGTCTTTTAAGTTTAAAGCAAACTCCCGAGAGCTTTTGCATACTGTGTCTATTTGAGTATCCCACTTTAGAGCAGCGGCAAGTCACTTAAAAATTTTGCTGATTGGACTTGGGGTAAGAATGTGTTGCCTATTTCAATAACGAGGGGTTTTGGAGGCCGACCGCCAAGATTAAAGTGAAGAAATTGTGTTTTTTGCACGTTGAGGACAAATCTATTTACACAGAAAACCAGTTGAGGAGTTTGTGCATATCGGATAGTATTCGTTTTTCTAAATGATTTACGTTCTGGCCTGCAATGATGTTACAAGCATTGTCTGCAAACACAAACATGTCCCCATCAACTGAGTCTGGCAAATCATTTACTTGTATTAAAAAGCACAAATTTGCTAGCGAAGGCCCTTACCCCAATGATGTCCACACTGCCTTCTTCAGACTTTACTGTTCCGTTAGTTAAGATTACTGTTGATGTTGACCTGATTGTTGTGTATTTTTTTTAAAACCAACCGTTAGTTCTAAGGCAGGACCACGAAGTCCGAGGTGTTCGAAATATTTTGGCCAGAACATTGTGATCACAGAGATCAAAAGCGCGTGACATATCACGCGCCCTTGGCATCAGCACCGGAGTGAAACTTACTTGCGTGGCGATGGATGTCTGAGTTTCTGTGAGGAGATGGATGACAGGCAATCAACTGTACCAATTTATTTATTTATTTATTTAAACTTTATTGCACAAAATACAAAAAAATATGTACAAATGGCGAGCTTAATGCCAGATGGCATTCTCTACCAGCTAATCATTGGGCTAAACAGAGACTTGTAACAGGTGCAAAGAAAAAAGTATAATAATTTCTGTTACGAATATACTTGAGGAGAGAGGAAAAAAAAACAAATGTATTATACACTACATATAGACATACATAAATAAAAATATATAAGATATATACAAAAAGATATACTACTACATATTCAATATATACTACCATTATGTGGATGGATTTTAGTCGAATTCTTGTTTAAGCAGATGCTTACGCAGCATCCGTTTGAAAGCAAACTTGCTTGGGGCTTGTCTGATGTTGAGAGGGAGTGAATTCCAGAGACGGCTTGCCTGTACTAGATAGATAGATGGACGGACGGTCAGACGGACGACATGGCGAAATTAAAAGGGTTCCTTGTTGACTACGACGGAACCCTAAAAAATGGACGCTGTTTGACTGTAGAAAGTCAACAAGGAACCCTTATAATTTCGCCATGTCCATCTGTCCGTCCGTCCGTCTGTCCATCTGAGACTTAGCTTAGTGATCCTTATTACTAGAAAGCTGTAAGTATGTCTTAATCTTTGGCACGCCCTGCAGCCTAAACCGTCTGACGGATTTCGACATTATGAGGTGTCGTTGGATTCCTTTTAATCGTGGAAGTGACATAGGCTATAATATTTGCAAAAAAGCAGTAACTAATTAATAATTCCACTTGTTAGGGTTCCGGTACCTTTATAGGATCCGGTACCTAAACGGAACCCTTATAGGATCACTCGGTTGTCTGTCTGTCCGTCTATCACAGCCGATTTGCTCCAAAACTACTGGACCGATGGAGTTGAAATTTGGTACACATATGTAAATTGGTGACCCAAAGATGGACGCGTAAAGTAAATTAATGAATTCTGAACAAGGGGGCCACTTATAATTAAACTGGAAAATTAAAAAAAAGTTTCGCAAACTGTATTGTGTGACATATCAAATGAAAGGAGTTGTTGTAAGCATCTCAGATATATTTTTTTTATAATTTTAGCAAAAACATATTTGAAGTAATTTAGGAAAAAATACGAAAATTGACCATCTCCCCCCCCTTATCTCCGAAACTACTAGGTTTAAAATTCTGAAAAAAAATATGAAAAATAGTTCCTTGCCTAAAGATTACAGGAAAATCTATAAGAAGTATGAGTATTCAAAGTAACGGGAAAATTCTCAATATTTTTGTGTATTATGTATGGAGCACCAAATGCTTAGAGAATAGGAATTTTATGGAACCCTCACCACGCGGGTTGAACTCGCACTTGTCCGTTTTTTTTAAGTTGTTTTTAAAACCCTATTGATACTTACCTATATAAGGGTTTATTGACACAACAAAGTAACGGAAAATCGCTGTTCAAATGTGATCCGCAAAATTTCTCGTACGGAGCCCGAGCCATAACGTATAATGAAATGTTGCGTAAGCTAGCTCTGGCTCGAGCAAAGTTAACAGATTTAACCCCCATTTGCTGGGTAGTAGGTTTACATTTCAATGACATGGGCAAATATCATGTTAGTGTCTCGGCCACGATCAGAGGACGAAGAAAACGCACTTACGGAAGGAACACAGGCATTTACCTTTTAACGAAATCCATACTTCCATACTAATATTATAAATGGGAAAGTGTATGTGTTTGTTTGTTTGTTTGTCCGTCTTTCACGGCAAAACGGGGCGACGAATTGACGTGATTTTTTAAGTGGAGATAGTTGAAGGGATGGAAAGTGACATAGGCTACTTTTTGTCTCATTCCAACCCCCCACTTCCCTAAAATGGGGGATGGAAGTTTGTATGGAGCATTCCGCAATTTTCAAGGTAGAAAGCTAAAAATTGGTATGCGGAATATTTGTGACTAACAAAAAAATCGTGCATGTTTTTTTTTTTGGAAATCTGTACCCAACCCCTTAAAAGAGGGGGTAAAATTTTATATGGGACTTTTCGCAGTTTTCAAGATAGGAAGCTAAAAATCGGTACACAGACTCTGTTACCAACGAAAAGTACCTGCCTTTTTTTGTTAATTTTCCCCCAGCCCCTAAAATAGGGGATGGAAATTTGTGTGAGACTCCGCAAAATTAGTACCTACAGGTTCTATGATACAAACGAATAATAAAATAATTTAACATGGGTATCGTTTCTATGCTTTATTTTTCAAATCCAACGTGGCTGACGTAAAATACTGTTGGGGTGAGCTGGGGTTGAAATATCTAAATATCAATATGGGTGTCGTTTTTATGGTTTTTATTTGGACGTTATTACGAAAATGGCGTCGATTTTGAAATTTAATATTGTGGACAATGGACATCTATCTTAATATGTAGAGTCGATATGTAGAGTTGTTATGTAGAGTCGATATGTAGAGTCGATATGTAGAGTTGATGTAGAGTCGATATGTAGAGTCGATATGTAGAGTCGATATGTAGAGTTGATATGTAGAGTCGATATGTAGAGTCGATATGTAGAGTCGATATGTAGAGTCAATATGTACAGTCTATATGTATAGTCTATATGTAGTCGATATGTAGAGTCGATTTGTAAAGTTGATATGTAGAGTCGATTTGTAAAGTTGATATGTAGAGTCGTTATATAGAGCCGATAGGTAGTCGATATGTAGAGTCGATATGTAGAGTCTATGTAGAGCCGATAATTAAATAAAAGAAAAAACTGGCTTACTGACTGACTGAGATATCACCGCACAGCCCAAACCGCTGGATCTAGAGATTCCTGGCACGTAGGTTCCTTAAGGGTGCACTAAGAAAGGCTTTTTCAAAATTCACCCCCTAAGTGGGTGAAATGGGGGTCCAAAGTTTGTATGGGGAAACAAATTAAGTAAGAGTATTTCATTCGAAACTTCACAGGAGTATTCCCAGCGATAAATGAGTAAATATATATTTCAGGTTTTTTGAGAATTCAACCCCTGAAAGGGGAAAATGTGGTCACAATGTCTTAAAATTAAAATGGGTATTGTTTCTTTGGTTTATCGGGTCGCTTGTCGCTGATTACGAAAACAACGATTTTAAAATCCAACGTGGCGGACGTGTAATACCATCTCCCCTGTTGGGGTGCGATGGCAATATGGGTGTCGTTTTTATGGTTTTTTCTGATGAAAATGGCATCTATTTTGAAATTTAACATTGTAGACATGAAAATTCTTGAAAGTATTTGTGCCAAATTGCAATTCAATTGGAACATACGGGTCAAACTGAGGTGCACCTTTTTTGTAGACGGTTAAAATTACTTTTAGTACTAATATATATTTTAATTGTAGCGTTCAAACGTTTTACTATTTTGATTTTTGAGTAGTTAAGCTCGCCGTAAAGAAGGAAAGCCAATGTAGCTGAGCGTTGTTTTAATGTTTATTTGGGCATAAACGGTATAATAGTTGTTACTAGTTACTTATATCATAAACCAACAAAGTTGCCACTAGGTACTTAAATGCGGAAATCGCGATAGACGTAATTGTCAAAGTTGACAAAGTAGTAATCGAAGAAAATAATAAAATGTAATGTTACCATCCTTTAGATAGATTGTTATGTGTAAAAATATCCTTCAACACGTAAAACGATAGTAAATCATACTTTTATTGTGACTCCGAATCGCTTTCAATGCCTCCTCCTCCATAGTCGTAAATTTCAGTTTGGGCATCTGTTTGATGAATCGTGATCACGTTTTTTGTTTTGCGAAGGTCCTGAAAAGAAGTCTTTTATACAACGTATAGACGAAATATTAGAATATAAGTGATGTATATTAAGCTGCAGAGAAACGTGAACCCCTAGTGCAATAGAAGTTTGTATGAGGGGAAGGGTCATGTTTTTGTAAATTCGTCGCAATTTTGGTTTCAAACCGCTGTTATCAAAGAATACGTGCATTTAAATTATTTACACACAAACTTTTGAACTGATTGTACCTACATAAATAAATACCCAAGGCGGTGTACCTTACGTTGATAATTTAAGTATCTTAAAAATGTATCTAGAACTGCCTCTGGCCTTGCTGCGGAAAGGGACAGGGTGTTTGTACTCCAGAGTTTTTTTTAAATTTATAATGTAAAGTTGAATCGGTTTAATTTTGAGGTGTAATTAATGTTTTTGCGTCATTATTGTTCTTCTTATATTAAAAAATACTTTGAATTTAGATAAACTCATATACTTGAACCTTAAATTAAATTATTACACAACTTCTTTACCCTTGTAGGAAACATCTCTGCGACCATGTAAGACACTAATTATTTATCGTATCGCATTTTAGTCACTGGATTGAATATAAAAACATCAGGAACATAAATACGCATCATAATTATACTACTGTAATTAAGGTAAAACTCACGCATTGATGTGACATGTTTCGAACTCTTCAAGATATACAGAGTGTATGTCTAACCGTGTGCCAAACGACTAGCGTGGCCCTCACAACACAATACATATTGGGCTAAATTAACACTTGTCCTCAATATTTTTTCCGAGTTATTTCTACCTTTTTTAGGTATCTTTTTGCATGTGTTGGCAAAGTATTTTGATCTTGCATGCATTCAATTGAAAAATAGAATTAAAAAAAAAATTGAGCTGTCAATTTTATCGCACAATAATAATATATACAAAGTCGTACGTACTTTGAAAAATCTTACAATTTTCAAATGCCCTTAATGAGAATTGAGTATGTACATAAGCTTGCTGAAAAGAAAATCTCACAATACGATCGCTGGTCATAAACAAGGTCAGCTCACAAACATGTAAGTAAGGCTCAAATAAAGAACACAAGGTTCACATGTGCTAGTAAAACCTACTGAAATCGCTGGTCATATATGAAATCAGGTTCATTCCAATGCGATTTCTCCGATTGAATGTATGGAGAGAACGTAAAACGGTTAGGTTAGGCTATAAAAAGTGTGTAAAAAGGTCGATTCGAGCAGCTGATTTCATAAAATTTTATATGTCGTTGATTGACACGCCTCAAAAAGGGCTTCGTAACTGTGGTTTTATGGCTCTATGTACGAACGTTTCCGAGCCAAGTAGCTGCTTAGTTAGGTAACTATACTTTACAGTACACATGGTGTTACTTTTCCGCACGAGTGCGAAAATGAGCACTTTCCGTGCATATGTTGAAACTTTAACACGTTCGCGGACAGTAAGTCACACCTGTTTGACACTAAAAATTTGTATGAAATATTTGGAACTGTTATAGCAGTTTCGTCAAAATTGTGCTATCGTGTTAGATTTGTATATGACAGTGAACGCTATACATGTCAAATGCTATACCAGCGGCGTCCATATGCCGCATTTTTATGGGACGTTGTGTGACTATGAATGCTATAGCATTGGACTGCCATAGCAGTTTTGTCATATGGCATAGGTGGGATGTGATATATATTATGACAGCAAATGCTATAACAGTTACCTGCTACAGCTATAGCATATTAATTCTGGTATAACTAATCGTTCTAGAACAGCAATTGGTAAGTAGGCTGATAAGTAGGTGATTCAGCACGTTCGCTTTGTAATGATTATGGCAAAGAAACTGGCTCGACTTGTAGCGAAAGGATATGCTCGCATTGTGGCAAAGCGGCTGACTCGTTTGGCAGCGTAGGCTGGGATCACTTTGCAGCAAAGATACTGGCCCGGATGACTGTGAAAGCGTCGGCGCACTTTGTGGTGAAGATGCTGACTCGTTACGCGACCAAGGCCCGGCTTCATGCGGTGAAGGAGCCCTTGCCGGCGGCAAAACGGGCTCGCTTTGTAGCAATGAGACTAGCTTGAATAGCTGTGAAGACGTCGGCTCACTTTGCGGCAAAGGTGCTGACTCGTAAGGCAGCAAAAAGGCAGCTTCCCTTTGCGATGACGGAGCTAGTGTCCTTGGCCGTGGCAAAACGGGCCCACTTTGCGACGAAGAGACTGGTTGCTGGAACATTTTCAGCAACTTCTCACTTTCGTAGGCATTGACAACTCGTGTTGGACGAGTATTTCGTCAAACAGGCGATAATGGTGGTGATGGCGGTCGTGGCGGAGGCAGCGACGACGTCTGTACGGTGCCCCCGCGTCGGATTCGGCCGAGAACGTGGACTCTGCCTCCCTGGCCTTGCGACGTTTCACTAGACTTCAACTTCTTTTTGTGAGGCGTCTACACCAAATTTAAAACACTTAATTTACACAGCGATAAGCCACAATGCCTGTCACGATGCTGGTAGTCAGATTCCGAGCCAAACAGTCTTATGATTCAAACGACATTTACCCAAAATGATTATTACTATGTTTTATTTGCCAATATGGGTACATGCGTTTATGTTGGGATTTTAAGGCCCTTACTTACTCATAATAAGTTGTAGCGCAATAAACAGTTAGTAAATATGCCAAACTATTACAACAGAAGTAAATATTGAACTAAATAATTGAATTAACGTTACTTATGATGATGGAAACAATGCTTAAAAATGGCGTCGACACGCGAAATCTCATCAACATCACTGTGACCACTCAGCGGCGCACGCGCGGCTCGACTGAACAAACTCTCATACAACCACAAATGCTATAGCATATGTGTGCGTAAAAGGGGGGGCACGATAGGCGACGACACATGATTGTTTGAAGGTGTGCGAAAACCATGTAATATGACGGTAAGCGTTCCCTGAATGCCGATAATGTGACAGTGAATACTAGGGTACAAGTATTTACTATGGCAAAGCGCATTCTTTAGCATTCTCGCCCAGGAAAGGAGCGCGATTAGAGACTGCTATAGAATTTGTGTCACAAGCCGTACTCGAATTTCGAATGCTATAGAATCTCCGTCCGCGAACGTGTTAAAGAGCCATATGTACTGTAAAACGTTGTACGATACACGTGCGAATAGGTAATTCGCAACTCATGTCGATTTAAAACACTCCCTTTCGGTCGTGCTTTAATTTATCGCCACTCGTTGCGAATTTCCTATTTTCTGCACTTGTATCGTAAATAACTATTTTAACCCCCGACGCAAAAAGAGGGGTGTTATAAGTTTGACGTGTCTGTGTATCTGTGTGTATGTCTGTGGCAGAGTAGCGTCTAAACGAATGGACCTATTTTAATGCGGTTATTTTCATCCGAAAGCTGACGTGACCAAGATGGTTCCTAGCTACGTTTCAACAAAATCGGTTCAGCCGGTTTTGAGATATTGAACTTTGAAATGATAATGTCGGGGGCTTTTCAACTTTTTTATGTCTTTAATTATTATACTTCAAAGGCGGAACAAAAACTATAACTTATTTATAAACGTTCATCAAAGCTATTTTAACTAAAAAGCCGTTCAAATTCATATTTTCTGTAGACAGTATGTAAGGGTTGTGCATTCAAAATGTATTATTACTCCAAAAGAAAGAAGGCAAAAAAATATACCCAGTGACGAAAATCCCATTCCAATATCTCAAAAAATTACGAAGCTACAACCGTTTTAATATTGCTTGTTAGAGAGAGGAAACGCTCGGGGATCGTGACGTCACGACACTCGAGCGTCATAGTAAATGACAATCGTGAAGGTACGTTTTGCATAAAAGGGACATATAACTCTTAAAACTTTGGACACTTGTAACTTTGTGATTATTTAATCCCCTGCTGTACTTTTGTCTCCATTTGACAATATTTTTAATTCTGTTTCCAGAAAATTCAACACTATTGGTTATTTTATTTTGTGTCAACACCCCTATTAAGCAGGGAGCGACGCGACGCGAGACGAAAACATATATCCTTATGTCATTAGCGAAGTTCGCCTTGGATAATTATACACGGTAGGCTAGACTGCGTAGACTTAGTGGAATAGGTTGGTACGACTGTGTACACCCACGGCTGTCGCGCGGCGCGCCGCTGCCAGCAACGCCGTACGCGCGCAGCGAGCTCCTGCGCAACGCGCCGCTCCCCACCGCCCTGGCACTGCTCAACTCTGTACTCGGCGCAGCGAAGCTCGTCGATGTTTTCGCTACCCGATGGCCGCTACTGGTAGCGGAATGTAAAAGGATCTTCGAGTCCTTATATAAAAAAAAATAGTTTAGTTTAAAACAAAATGTTAATTTTTTATTTAAGTTTGTGACGATTTGGCGTAAGCTGTAATTGCAAATTGTACTTTGGTGAATAAATAAATAAATAAATCTCTTTTGAATTTGCCAGTGCAAGTGAGCGGTCTATACTGTAAGCGGGAGCAAATGAACCACGAACATTCGTATCATTTCAGTACAAACGGACTGACATATTTATTCAACCATAGAAATGTGTGTACACGGTCTTTGTCTTTGTTATAAATATGTAATAGGCGATACCCGGAAAGTTTTTACGAGCAGGCCAAGTGCGAGTTCATGTCCTTTAGTAAGTAGTTAAAACCCCGCAAACCTTCCCTGGACACTATAACTGTGCTTCCGAGAAGCGAAGATACATCATTTCATACAGATTTCCTGACGAAGACAGATAGAATTTTCACAGCCTACAAAATTATGCTTTTTTTTGTATTTAGCAGTTACGTCTGCTAACGAAAATTATAAACTTTAATCAAATGGAATATTAAGTGTTCCATTGGACCAATTCTGGTATGGAACACTAAATTCCACCAATTCTAACTAAAAAAGTGACCTTCTAATCTGGAAAACGCAGCCAGTCGTTGTTGGGTCGTTTTTCTTTTTTACCTACAATATATCGTCATTTTTCTGTTTTTTTGCTTTTTTCAACTATTGATAATTATGGTTTTAATGTTTGATTTTAATAAACGTTGCATATATTTTTTATTAGGACTAATAATGATCCTTTCCGTGGCGATAATGTTTTTTTTTCTTTATGGTGGTTTTTCAGAAAATACTGGGACAGAGTGGCCGTTTTCAGCAGAGACCACATTTTGGATTACCACTCTGTCACGCGATTCTATGAAAAAGAAACGCATAAAAAAAGCACTGGATAGAGAAAGTGAAAGACTATTTAGTACTAATAGATAAATAAATGTATGGCGTTTATTCAAACACTAAAACATTCATAATCAATACTCTAACTAATGATAATGACGTACGGTAAAATGAGGACAGGAGCCGTAGCATGGTTGGCCTTATCACGCGACAAGTGACAAGATAAGAGCGTCGTCTCGTTCTATCGAACAGTGTCAGCCAGTGACGCACGCTCTATCCTATCACCTATCACGTGACAAGGCCAACCATGCTACGGCTCCTGGCAATGGTAGGTAAAAAAGAAGAATGACCCTGTTACCAACTGTTGGTAACAGGGTCACCATCATACCGTACGTCATTCTAAGCTGTGGTTGGAATCAGCAGCTTTTTCAATGTTCGCCTTTAATTTGTAACAAAAAACTATTAGTTAACTTCTTTGGCGACCATTTTAAATTTAATTACGCCTATTTTGGTAAGTGTTGCCACGTCCCCGTTAACTTATTTACCGTCACGCCCGCAATTTCATTTGTCTTATTTAGTTGACAATTGCGGGCATCAGTAGGACCTCTCTTTTGTTTAAAATATCCCATCTCAATGATACCTCTACATCAATAGGAAGTGCTCGGTACCAAATCATTCATGAACTGCCTAGTTAGTGAGCTGCGCCGGCAACACGTGGATGTATTGTGGTGTGTTTTTGTTTCCAAGCCCCTAACAATTCAAAATGGCGACAGCGGCAACGGTAACTTGTTTCGGCAGAGGACATATTTACATAGTGGCTCACGAGCCACTGTGGACGGTCCAAACAGACTAATTATTATAAATAGAAATTATATTTAAATAACAATAGAGAATGTCCAATCCTTAGTTCTTTAGTTTTTTTTTTTAAATGCCGCAGCCTCTGTAAACTAGGTTATAGTATACCTAGATAGCCAGTTAGCCACTGTGTAGGTCTTAGCAGTCAGTGGTTCGATTCCTACGTAGTGCTAGGGGGAGTACTAGCTACTGTGTACATGTACCGGTACACAGTGACTTAGTTCCCGTTTTATTGAAAAATACAAGTGAAAGTAAAAGCAAACCCGTTTAGTTACTACATCTGAGAGTTCAATAATAAACTGTGGTTTGTGTTTGCAACAAAAACTAAAACGTTTAAGTAAACGTGAAAGTCTGAAAATGCAACATCCAGTTGAAGTTGTAGCCTTTTCCTGACTCTAATATTTTTGAAATTAAAGGCTACATTTAACTCGAGACAGACCAAAGACGCCGGGAACTCGTCATATTTTGGTAGTCTTACCACCTCAGTTCACTAATTGTGATGCGGATGGCAAAACTTTATTGAGCATGACGGAACACCTGTTATGACACAGAGCAAGAAACTCACGATTACTGTATACCTACACTTTCGCTCAAAAGTAATTAGGGACGGTTTTTGGTCATACAATTGTAAAAAAATGGCATTTAAAAGCTTACTATCGTATCGAAACTATTTGAGTGTGGGTCGCATTTTTTTAGTTAATATATACTGCGTCTTGCTTGAGTCAGTGCTGGAGACATCCTTTTAAAATTTACATTTTTCGCTATGCAACGATTTACTAGTTATATTAACTGGATCATACAAAATAAAATAACTTGGTTGATTTTTTAATGCTTGTTTGTTGGTACATAAAATTATGCACGAGGATATTCACACTACATAGTTTGTAGGTAGTTTAAAGCTCGATAAGTTGGTTAAATTAAAAATGCAAAATCGGCTGTGGTCTCCTTCCCGTTGTATAGAAAATACAACTGCATTTCCATACATCTTGACGCTGTAAACGACGTGAAGCGTCAACCGGCAATGATAGCCCAAGGGCTCGGCTACGACTTCTAGCGGTGGCGGCAGCGGGAGCGGTATTCTATAGGTACCTACGTGTGAGCAAGATACTGGGGTGCAGCCTCTCGCTCCCAGGCATGGCGCGTATCAGCAACTCTATCGGTATGGTCGACGTCAAAGATATTGTCATTTTGACACTTTATTCCTTTGGGATTCGAGACGTGCCGTTCCCAGGAATACTCCTGAAAGTTTTCAATTTCGTTGAAAATATTCCCGACCTGGAGATATTTTTGATTCAAATAGAAAAAATCCTGTAAACGGCACATTTGTGAGAATACGTAAAATACATATATACAATATACATCGTTGACATCGACTGTACCGAGTCAAATCCCCTTCTCAAGACTCCTATCCTGTGCGGAATCCAAAATATTCTCATCAAAAGTTCAAGGTCAGACGCTCACTCACAGATCTCAAAACGGTCGGAAGAAATCGTCCGTTCATTGTTATGGCCGCAATTATTCTTGAGGTCTGACTTTAAATTATCTGATTCACCCGTGAAATATCAAATTGTTTCGCTGGCACTGTAATTGTACTGTATATTTTATTTGAGCCGCCTTTATGACGGTGATAGATATCTTAGGGAACTGGTGGTGGTCGATTGCGTAACGTTTTGTACGTATGTCAGAAAAATTGGCATTGGAGTTGTTTTAACACTCGTTCGAAAAGTCACGAAATTACCGCTCAGATACTCAGATACTAATTCTGGTGTAATAAGGGTTGATTTTTACGAAATTATGTTTTTTTAACGTATTAGGTAATGAGAACGCAGAAGCTCTCAGAGTCCGGAGAGCCTTGACTGGAAAATTTGTGGATTGGAATGACGCAATTGTAATCCTGGTATAAAATACTGTTAGATGTGGAACATTTTACTATAAAATTAGGTCTTTGTTTCAATAATATATACCTACTTAGATAATTAGAAGGGGGATTGTGTTTTCATAAAACTAACTAATATTTTAATAGAAAACAGTTTTCTATCAAAATAATGGTTAAACATACCTACTTATTGAATTTAACTAATTTTTTACACGACGGCGCATCAAACAGGAGTGTTAGTAATGTTTTTATTTTTGAAACCAAACGTATCTATTATTGTTATTGTATTGTTTCTCTCTGTAACTGCTTTGTTTGTGTGAGGTGTGCAATAAAGAGTATTTGTATTGTATTGTATTGTATCTAATAGAGTGAGTTGATTTATTAATATACTAGCTTCTGCCCGCGACTTCGTACCCGTATAAATTATGGATGACATGATATTCTTATGTTTCACCATACGATACCTACTACACTGATAAATTAGATTATTACGATTTCATTTCTATAAATTATGCGTGTAACAGTACAAATCCTCATAAACTTTGTCGTCAATAATATTTAGTTATATTGATTTACTTAATCTTTATTGCAAACCAAGTACCTAAGTACTTATAGTAGAAGAAAAATTACCAAAACCGGAATTTAAATATAAGATTTCATAATTGAAACAAATGGACCGAGCGAGGGCGAGACCCCAAAGATACTCTATATCTCCGGGTGTCTTGTCAAACTACCCCTGAGAGCCAAAGTCCTGAAGGTAAACGGGGAGCCAAGCGAGGCCGAAGGCTGAGCTTTTCGTAGGAATGAAAGGCCCAACGTACCCTTATAGATAGCGCTCCATATGCGAGCCAGAGCATCGAAGGCCCGAGGGCGACACTCCATGGATACTTACTATCCACAGGTGTCTTGCAAGCGAAACATGAGCCTTAAGTCCCACAGTTGAGGGGTGAGGCAAGCGAGCCCGAAGGCGAGCTTTTCGTATGAATGAAAGGCCCAAACCAACCCTTCAGAGAGCGCTCTCTATGCGAGCCCGAGGGTCGAAGGCCCGAGAGCGAGCGTTTCGTAGGAATGAAAGGCCCAAACCAACCCTTCAGAGAGCGCTCTCAATGCGAGCCCGAGGGCCGAAGGCCCGAGGGCGAGCCTTCACGGACACTAACTAAACCCAGGTGTTTTGCAAGCGAAACCGGAGACCAAAGTCCCGAGCGAGAGAAGTCAGAAGAAGAGCGGCGAGGCAAGCGAGACCAAAGGCCGAGCTTTTCGTTGGAATGATAGGCCCAAAGAACCGTTTTAGAGAGCGCTTCCTATGCGAGCCCGAGGACTGACGCACACTATCTCCAAGTGTCTTGAAAGCGAAATCTGAGTTCCAAAGTCCCGAAGGTGAGTGGCGAGGCAAGCGAGCCCGAAGGCCGAGCTTTTCGTATGAATGAAAGGCCCAATACATCGCTTCAGAGAGCGCTCTCTATGCGAGCCCGAGGGCCGAAGGCCCCAGAGCTAGCTCATGCGGACGCTCACTATACCCGAGTATTCATAATAATAATATAATAATATAAATATTTCTGAATGTCACAAACGTTGAAGTTTTATACATAAAAAAAATGCTACCTACTTAATTCTCCGCGGAATGCCGTTGTGTCCAAATTTTATACCCACATCTCTTGACGTTGGTGAACTATGCTAATTCGACGTAAGTATTAAACTCAACCTATCATACATCTTTAGATGACCTCTGAATTCATAGCAATTATATAGGAAGACGAAGATCAAGGTTACCATGGTAATGATACTGTTATAACCCCGCTCTTGCAACATTATATAGTTTCTAGTCGCCTCAGAACCTATTTTCATCCCATATTTTTCACGTTTTATCTATACATTGCTAAAAGTTTGAATGGGGTCGTTTTTACTTTCCAGTCAAGTTTATGGTTACCAATTTTCAAGTCTGTAGCTCGTACATTCAAGGAGTTCCCATACAAAGTTCAACCCCATTTTCTACCCCCTTTGAACCCTAATCTTTAAGATTTTTATAGCTTAAAACCTACCCGGCGATTCTCTCGACAGATTAGTAAAGTTTGCATCAAAATCCGTTCAGCCGTTTTCACGTGATGCTCGGACAAATAAACAGACAAACAGATAAACAGATAAACTGTATGTATCTTATATATTTTTATTTATGTATGTCTATATGTAGTGTATAATACATTTGTATTTTTTTCCTCTCTCCTCAAGTATATTCGTAACAGAAATTATCATACTTTTTTCTTTGCACCTGTTATAAGTCTCTGTTTAGCCCAATGGTTAGCTGGTAGAGAATGCCATCTGGCATTAAGCTCGCCATTTGTACATATATTTTTTGTATTTTGTGCAATAAAGTTTAAATAAATAAACAGACAAAAATTCTAAAAACTGTTGGAACGTGTTCTGTTATCAATTCTAAGTATCCCCAGCCAATTTTTTTTCGTTTATCTTTCATGTACAGACTTTCGACCCTCTTCAGCTTTATTATATGTATAGAATAGATTATAGTGCTATTCACATATTGTTTTATGTCGAAAACGGTATTGTTCTAGGGGTGCCTGACAGGCGTAAAGTCATGCGGACTCGCCGAGCAAACTGTCAGGCGACAGCCGGCGGCGCAGGCGGGACCACCATTAGTCGCCTGACAGCTCGCGCGGCGTGTCGCTCGACTTTACGCCTGTGCGTAAACGTGGCCTAAAACTTTCCTTTGACTAATACAGTAATAGGTACCCTTACCATTTTATTATCCGACCGTCTCTTAGGTACTACCAGACTTATTGTAAGCCGGACACTGACCATAAAACCTTTATTAGTCTTACTGGTATAGTACTGTTCCTGTAGTTTATTGTGTCGTATGTTACCCCTCTAATACAGGAGGCCTTCTGGTGTTTACACTATACCTACTTCACAGAAGCCCTCTTAAACTGGGCATCCACGATCGCAACAAGCTGATTTTAGCGGCGCTGCCACAATTGGTCCAAGAATGGTAAAACTGTAGTGTTTAAACATGGTTGGTGCAGCCCGTTCGTTCCAAACGGATGGTTAGCCAATGTAGCCATATCGACGCGGCAACGCGCCGTTTAAATAGATGTCGTGAATGTCCAAATTCAATGTTCTAATACACCACGCCAACCCAATCGGATGTATCAATTTATCCCGAGACAAATGGCGCACAAGCACAAACAACACACATAACCACGACAAAGTGACAGCTAGCGTGGCGTGCTCGTAAATGTCGTCAAAATATTACGACCATCCATTTGGTTGCATCTATATGTCACCGAGACAATCCAATGTCGCGGCGGCTAGGTGGATTATTATTATTGGTGGTAGCTTTGGGCCGTCTGCGGACCAGCGGAGCGATCGGTGGAGCGGATACCGCGTTCCACACGATTGTAAATTAACACTGTAGGTACAGGTGTGAGCGTTTCCATACTCTCCTGACAGTCCGCCAGACGCCCCGTTAGTTTATAAACACGGTCTTAAGTCACTTCACCTTAAACATGGCAAAAAAAACGTGCGGTCAAGCATCGGCTCAGCGAAAAATCTCTCTCGAAAAAGGTCATTGAAATGTTTACACTGCAAAGTTTAGATTTTTAAAAACAGTGTTTCGTCAAAATAAAAATCACTAAAGGCTTATAAATCGTTCCTATCAATGTAACAATGACTGACGCTACGAACAAACTTTGAAACAAACAAGGTTTATTTTTATTTAAGCCTTATATTTCTTTCTACGGAAGAAATGAGACGACACGAACAGTTATAATAAGCTGTCATTTTCCTCGTAGCGACCGGTCCCTATAAATTTGTGGTCCACTTGCCAAATTAGGTACTTGTGCCAACCGTAATGGTAGAAGCCTGGAAAAATGGATCTGGGAAATGAATCTATGTCTGATGTCCAATTAGGTACTGCGTTATATACGATAGAACAAGTAGATAATAGAATAGTACTGTATCACAGAAGATTAACTGCCTAGTGCGGATATGTACGTATATGTATGTGCTACGTAGCTGTTACACAAACACAATACATTTAACTAGTTTTTAGTTGCTGGATTTGTCGATCTATGAACTCAAAAGAAAACATTTGCTGTTAAAATGGAGATTACAAGAAAATACGATGTCTGCTGTTGTTAATTGTTGTTGCATTCCTTACTTAATTAATGAAAGCGTGAAAAATAATAATTTGCCCTCAATTACACCGGTTGCTAAGCGGACGTAAAATGTCTGCCGATTTATTTTGTATGAAAGTTGTGGTTTGTCCCCCTGGACAACCATGTTACGTTTTTTTTGCGAAGTGCAACATATATGTTCAAATAGACTTTCTAATCTGGCTATAAGAATTTATAGATTTTATCAAATACATGTTGTGGTAATTTCATAATGAAGAAAAAACTAAGGAACAAGAAAATGTTGAAACACCCAACCTCGCTTCTTTTATTTTTGTTCTTTGTTTACTTACGAAATTTCGTGTATATTCTACAGCCCTTCTAATGAAATAATAAAATATATAATCACTATAGTATAAAAGGAAAAATACTACAAAAACTAACAAAACAACAGGTTACATTGGTAGTCTTTGTTATTTACTTGTACCTAGCTTCTGTTGGTTTGCTATCTACAAATATTTGTTTTTCTTGTTTTTCATTCTTTATGTTTGGTAATTGAGATATTTAGATGACTTTGAGGAAAATTCATGAAAAGGAAGTATCCACTATATTATCATATCGGGAACGGAAAAATACTTTTGCTGACAATAGTCATCATTTTTTCTATTGATAAATAAGGGTGGAGGCTGACGCATACAATCGAAACAACTTGGTTAATGACTTGGTGATCAAAATAATTCCTCTGTTTACCGAGAAAAATAACCCCAGCACGGTCGATTCAAGTCTACTCTCCATGAAAACGTAGTTTCGTTCTCATTTTAAAACATCATACTGTGTCAAGATAGTGAAATAGGGCCTTGGCATGCTTGACAGGTGTGTAAAATACATGAAAACATTCACAACATCGCCCTAATAATTCGGTATTTACGGAGTATTAACGGTGTTTACTGTAAGTATATAGTGTAATAAGTTCTTAAGTCCCAACATCATGGCTTTTTTCGTTCGACTAGACATCGTTTATTTTATGAGTGGTCATAAACCGTCATACGCCGTTACTCCTACGTAGCCTATTGATAGGAAGCATGTGGTGACAATCTTTTCGTATTAAAACTGATATGTTGTGTATGAATGTTAGGAATTTAACGAATAAAGGCCACTTCCGTATTTTGCGGTGTGGATCGAGTCGGTACGTTATCAGTAAGCTGTTAGAGGTTAAAGTCACCTTTCAGTCAAGTTAGCATTCACGGAGACTTAGTTTTAGTCATAAGACCAAAACTACCTACTGGCCAAGACGACCTCTTTAGCCTAGTTGGTATTGACCTTGCCTACCAAGCTAGAGGTCCCGGGTTCGAGTCCCGGTAAGGACATTTATAAGTGTGATGAACACGATAATTCGTTCCTGAGTCATGGATGTTTTCTATGTATTTATTTTATGTACAAGTATGTATATCGTCATCTAGTACCCATAGTTCAGTCACGGACTTTAATTGTTGAGCCATTTAGAGCTCACTTTACACTGGACACTTCATAGCTTCATAGAAAACCAACATTAGTTGACACCTAAATGGCTCAACAATTAAAGTCCTTGACCGTACAAGCTTTGCTTAGTTTGGGACTAGGTTGATTTGTGTAAGACTGTCCGAACATATTTATTTATTTATTATTTTATTACTTACTGTATTTCAACTGCAACTTTGTAGTGCCCGCTCACCGGGCAGTAAAGTAGGCACGCAGCTATTACCATTAACGTACAGTTCGAATGCAGTCAGTCTGTCTTGGGTCCTAAGGTTAGTTTTTTTCGCTTAATTCTTTATGAAAAAAAAAGATTTATCTTACGGAATTCGCGGAAACGGGGTGGGACTAGTTATTTACGATACAAGTGCAGTAAATAGTAAATTCGCAACGAGTGGTGATAAATTAAAACACGACCGAAGGGAGTGTTTTAAATCAACACGAGTTGCGAAGTACCTATTCGCACGTGTATCGTACAACGTTTTACAGTACATATGGCTCTTTAAAGTTTCAACACATGCACGGAAAGTGCTCATTTCCGCACTAGTGTGGGAAAGTAACACCATGTGTACTGTAAAAAAGTTTGCGTAATGCGCGGTGCATTACGCATCGAAAACTTTTTTACAGTACACATGGTGCGCAATACAACAGGTATTAGGTGCTTGGTATGGTGATCATGGCTGCAGCCTTTTGTAATGTGGAGGTACTTCTCCAGTTGGCCGTTACACATATGAGTGAGATGACATTCTCACGTACACGCTCGTTTGTATGTACGCGCAACGATAAGATAAATTCTTGTCGTAAAATGTTTATGTTTTACGTCTGACAGCACACGTTGTGTAATAAAATGAGCTCCTACGCATATTGGTTGAATACGATAAACAACTATTTGTTATTATTAGACTTTATTCGCATAATAATAAGTCATTTATAATTTATATTCCAAAGAATGTACAGGTAGATAATTTAAGTTGATGCTTTGCGCGAGAAATCAACCGGACTTTTTCGCGATTTCCGCAATTAACTTATGCACACTTGCACCTGACGGAGTTTATATTCGCATAGTAATACTCGTAGTTCCAACAGCAACTTACTATTTGCTCAACTTATTATGGGTCTGGGACTCATTATGCTGTGGGACACATTAAAGCGACTGTAACTTTTTTTTTCTTGATTGCTCACTTGGGTCCATTACAAGACTGACTGCATTTCAGCTGCTTTCTGCAAAAGTGCTGTTTGAGTACAGTTATATAACTGCGTTGAAACTGTACACTGACTGTAAACTAGCTGCACGGTTGTAGTGCATTTGGTACAACTTGGCACTTGACTGGAACAAAAATTAGGGCTTTAAAGCCCAATATCACGCAAACGGATCACTGAGGTATAAATGGTTTTCAAAACCCATAATACTCGTATATGAACAAGCTATCCAACGATATCGCCTACCATGGGTTTAAAGAGAAAATGTACATCCCCACGTGTAGGGAGTTACCCTAAAAAATGTTTTTCAAGATTTTGTTCAACCGTTTTGTCGGCGTAATTGGCCTTTCCGTAATTACAGCTTTCTAGTAGTAAGGGTCACTGAGCTAAGCCGCAGACGGACAGACGCACGGACAGACGAACATGGCAAAACTATAAGGGTTCCCTGTTGACTACGAAACCCTAACAATACGAATGTTCTCAAACTCGCTGTTCCCAGAGTTTCTAAAGTCGTAAACATAATTTTGAGTACTTACGAAACAACCAGACCGTAATAATAACAAAGTGACAATATCCATTTCATCCTTCTCATTTTTTTCCGTAGATACACTGTATATTCTACAGACTACCTATCACAACCAGGCTTGTCCCACTCTCACGCGCCTCTGAGGTGATTATTCAACCGACAGTTTGTAACAAAAAAATACAGTTTTCCATTAATAAGGTGAAGAAAAACTGAAAATACTGAACTAAGTAGAATAAACACAATAATCCTCAAACGTTTTGTTAGCAGCCTTAATATTTAGTAAAAATAAAGTTTTAGTTATTAATATTTAAAAATATACTCACGAAATTAAAAAAGTTTACTATGCAGTAAAACATTATTTAATTTATTCAATTTATAGTTTGAAATCACGAAAACTTTTTTGGGCCAATTTTTTTGCCGGAGAGTGTATATTAAGAAGATTGCTGGTCACTGCTGAATAAGACTAGCTTAGGATCGAGACGAGTGACGTAGTAGAGGCTTATGCTAATCAGTGGCGATTACAGGCTGAAAATGATGATGATGATGAAGATTTTTTTTTCTCAAACAAGCAATGAAATATTGACGTTGTGTTATTTGTTGGCTTCGAAGTATCACGTTTCGGGCGCGGGGAGATGACGAGAGATCTGTAATGGCATTTCATACAAAATTGGAGGAATTCCACATTTATTTTTAATGAAAACGAAAAAAAAAATGATTTATTAGGTAACATTAGGTCTACGGAACAAACCAACAGGTTGGTATCTGTTTTTAAGTACCGGGGTACCTGTGTCAAGAGACACCGCTCTTCACATGAAGGTCATTTTGAATTAACAAACAAGAGGTTTAAGCTTAAACTATACATGTAAGGGGGAGTGAACAGAAGCTACTTAATTAGGTTTGTTTTAATATTAACAGCATTAACAATTTGTGATACAGCATCACGGCGTTTAGCCGTTAAAAAACTTTAAGCAATATTAGCTTTTTGGTTCGTTACGACATTCTGTCACTGCAATTATTAAAATAAAACAATAAACGATGTTTGCTATATTTTTTTTATTTATATATAAATATATAAATAAAATTAGCAGTTTTATTTATATAAAATCCGCATGAACATAACAAATAACATCATTATTAACAAATTCCAATTCTTTTATTTCACATTTAATTAATATTTCATCTAAATACTAGCGGTAAAAATGTCTACTCAAACGCGTAGGTATTTTTTAAATCATTTTGCAGGCATTTTTTTTTTCATCATGTAATTAAATTTTATTTGATTTATTGTGGGTTGTTGATTTGGTTTAATATGAGTTCTGACGAAGAAATTGTATTTAATATAGGTTTGTTAGTTATATTTTTTGTCTAATTTACTTTTAGTTTCTTTACAAATTAAAGTGTGATTTCTTGGAGTTTTTTAGATTTATTTCATTGCATGTTTGAGAAAAGCAATAGGTATACAATAGGAAAAGGGGTTTCCAGCCTCATAACTATCCGACCTCGCTACGCTCAGCCGTCTATATGTACTCGGCCGGCAACCCCGTAATTGCCGGCCTCTTTAGTAATGTTGTAATGTAACACTCCAACATTTTTTGTTACAGACTATAGTGATAATGTCACTCGAGCTACTCACTTCTAATCTCACTACTATGTCGACATGCAGCACCGACCCGTACTCCTACACAACTGTAAGCAATAGTAATAATTGTATGCTGTTACTTAGCGTATTTTTGTTAAACTACCACGACGATGGCAAACCTTTTGTTGATTTGTGGATTCGTTGTGTCGCCAGCTAGACACAAATGCAAGTCCCTACTCTGAACTCAGCTCATTCTCGGGATAAGGGATCGGATAGATTCATAGGTTAAATGGTAGGGCAAAGCGCCATGTAATCTCGCTAGTTTTCAGAGGTGCTCAACTGGGGAAGTACCTCCTTACAGAAAATCGCAGTCATACGGCTTGTTCACGAAAAAAAGTAGCCAGCGAAAACTAAGTCTCCCCTGTCACCCAGTAGGTCTAGGTAGTTCAAACCGCAATTAGATAGCCAACTGAGTATTCTTTTAAACCCCCGACGCAAGAAGAGGGGTGTTATAAGTTTGACATGGCTCTGTGTCTGTGTGTCTGTGTATCTGTGTGTCTGCTGGGTGTCTGTCTACGGCATCGTAGCTCCGAAACGATTGGACCGATTTTAATGAAGTTTTTTTGTCCGTAAGCTGACGTGATCGAGATGGTTCTACGTTTCAACAAAATCGGTTTAGCCGTTTTTGAGATATTGAACTTTGAAATGAAAATGTCGGGGGTTTTTCAACTTTTCTGAATTGTAGTTATTATGCTTACAGACGAACCAGACTGACTTCGGTCCTCTTCCCGAGTGGGCCCAAGCGTTGTGGTGGGCGAGCTTCGCCTGCATATGGCCGCCAGCCATACTCCTGAACTTAATGGTCTGCTGGATCATACTGGTCGACAAAACTATGAAGAAGAAAGTCGCTAATTATCCATTGTGTAAGTTGACTTTACAAAGGCCTGGAGGACCATGATAAAGCTTGGCTTGATCTCCGCTTGCGTATTACCACTGTAGTTTGAAACCGGAAAACAACTTGCACAGTAAAAGGTAGTGAGATATTTCGTAGAGCCAAGACAAGCGTTCTTATTCATCTTTATCTGCTTGCTAGCTAAAATTCTGAAACTTGGGAATCACACAACTTTACCTGCTGCATTTATAATTTTTGTATACCTTAAACTATGTAGTATTGTGTGATTGCCAATTCACAAAATGTTATTTAGCAAGCAAATAAAGATAAATAAGAATGCCTGACTTTGCTCTACGAAATATCTCACAACTTTTTACCGTGGCAGAGTTTTATGGGATCTCACTTCTTTTTCTAGGTTATTGTGTTATCAATACAAATTGCGAATGCAATTATGAATGCAGTTAGGAATAATATTTTTGCATAGACTTTGTATGGACATGTTATTTTACCAAACGCAAATAACGTTTGTATAGTTTTCTAGTTAAGTGCATTGTACACCTAACACTAACCGCTAAATTTGGAGCTTGTGGGTCTGCTAGAAGTACCTTAGAATTATGTTGATCATTAGTGGGTAAGTCAGTGACAAAACTAAAGAACTTCGTCGGGCTTAAACTAAAATTTCAAATTGAATATATAGTCCAGGCAATGAACTGACAACTTGTATGGAAAAAATGACAAATTTGGAAATAATTTATAATAGCTATTTTTTTTAATGTAATGGATATATTATCAATTAAATAGTTACCTAGTAGAGGCAAAATCCAACAAAAAATCAGACATCAAAAAAAATATTGCTATGTCCGGATGTCCAGCTGTTCCCCTGCACAGGTCGCATTTCTCAACCGATTCTCAAGAAATGTTGTGAGCATGTTCTATAATTAATTAATTAGATATAGAACTTTTTTGTCGATTCAGTTTTGGGACTTTTTCAACATTACGATAGGATTAAGGAACTTAATCGTTTTAAACGTTTCGTATACTATTCATTCCGTTGTTTTGTCAGACTAATGGGATTGTCTGACGCTCAGTGCAAAGCGCAAGAGACAGTGCAAAATGATCATACAGCGTTTTAGAGCACTTGCTAAATCAGCAGCCAACAAAATAATGTATTTATTTATTTAAAAATGTTACACAGCATAACATTCGAAGCACTGTGAATCCACAGAAACAATAATAAAAATAATAATCATCGTTCCGATAGTCGTTTCGGCGAACGGTTTAATAGCGAAGAGTCTCGACCATCACCTCAAGAGACTCTCGCTAGATGGCTGGATCAAGGGTCAGATACAGAAGGCGGTACTCCTGGATACTGCGCGGATAGTCAGGAGGTTCCTGTCTGTGCCGCCCTGACCACCGGTAGCTTAGGCCCCGCCTCGCTGCCGGCGGCACCCTAGGTTAGATTTTTATAATGATTTTATATTTTGTATGTATTGTTTTATATTTTACTTTTTATATAATTATTGTACAAACCTAACTTAAGACGAAATGTAAATAAAGGAAAAAATAATAATACTAATACATAACAAAACAAATGTTAGACAGAAGACGTACATCCATCTTCTCGCAGAACCTCAAACATTCATCACGCAACCTCACACACAGCGGCTGATGCGAGAAGTGCGTTCATAAGATGTAAGGCACATACCACCGGCAAATTTCTGCGTGACACCGTTTGCTGGCGACAAACCGGCCGCATCTTCTACTGAACCCTACGGAGACTACGGAACAAGAACGACTACCTTACCGTTAGCACTACTGATAAGCGATCCGCAAGCGTCTCGGAATCAAAAGAAAAGTGTTTACACACTCGCATTTTTAATAGTCTAAATCTCCTTCAAGCAATAAACAAGGCACTAGATCCAACACAGTTTGCGATATTGTTACCGCTAGTAGGATAGCGATCACGTGGCCGGAAATCAAACCGGGGTTGTAGAGAGAAGGAACAAACACACTAATTGCGTTACTAATGCTATATAGTCAGACTGTGCAGTCCGGCCATGGAGAGAAGTGCAGGATTGCGCCTGACCTCCAGGGAATTAAAGCCCAGGACACCTAGCAGGAATTTGGTAGGGTACAAGAGGGTATATAGAAGCTATTCCTTGGGACCAATTTTAATTCAATTTCAGCCAGACATAAAATTTGGACCACTTTTTGAGTGGCGTACATTATCGTGTCATGAAATGAGAAATTCCTCGGGGAAACTACTCCCGCTATCCATTTAGGCGTCCACTAAAACATTTCAGGACGGTAAAGTATCAAGATCCCTGGAGTTACAGAGTCGTGAAAACGTAATGGACCAACGAAGGGACATCTATACAGGCAAAAACAGCGTAACAAACACATCTGATAATGACAACATGATGCAGTCCAGTTATTCTATTTTCACTAGTATTGAAAAAGAAAGGACATTAATATAATTTATAACATCAGATTTTTTTCTGTGTTGATATAATCATCATCAGGCATCAAGAAAATTAACATCTTATATAGGTCCTGAGAAGTCAGATAAAATATTAAACAACATTTTAGTTCTTATTTACCCGTTTGACAACTCATATGCCACTTTAAACATGAAAACATGACGTTGAAGCAATATGGTACAAAGTATCTGCGTTACAAGGACCTCCTAATGCGCCACTTGTCTGCTACCAGCATATCATGTGAGTCGTGGGAGGAACTTGCTACTCAGAGATCGGATTGGCGAACTGCTGTCAATACGGGTATCAATGACTTTGAACGCACCCGTCTCAAAGATCTGGACGCCAAACGCCAGTTCCGTAAAACTGGGCCTAAGCCCTCCTACCACTATACTTATAACTCTAGCGGACAGCTTCACTGTGTCTCTTGCAGTCGTACGTTCAAAACCAAATTTGGTTTTGCAAGTCACACTCGAGCCTATGCACGTAAAGTTTCCCAACCTTAGTTAATAATTTTTGTCAGGATGTCGCCGTCGACGAATACGTCTGGGAGGACATCATCATCATCATGGTACAAAGGTTATGACGACATAATCGCAGTTGCCACCGGGCCTACGGCAGCGGCATCAACCTCGAGCGGCGACGGCCGGCGATGACGCCCCGCGCACCACAGCCGAACAGCATTTACTGTTTTGGCTTTCTGGCCAATTCATGCTCTGTCCGCGTTGAGCAAAAGGGTCCTGTGTGGCTTGGCTCATAGTAAGTCAAATAAAAAATGCTGGATAGCAGTCACTCTCAGCTCCACATAGCGGGAACGTCTGTAGTTAGTGTGGTGTGTGGATTCCGCGCTCGTTCGCTAGGGTCTTAGCCTACGAGGTTTCCTGGTAGCAGTGTGGGATACCGCGCTCGCTCCAGAAACCGTGACCCTAACCTACCCTCTCACCCCAGGTCTCAGCGGAGCCGGCATTTTCCGCCGCCCTACGCTCGTCTTGTGTCCCGTGTTCCACGGGAAAAATTTCGCACCGATATCCGTACAGAACAAATCGAGGTCCCTTAAGTGCCGACTAACCGCTCGCCGCGCCGTAGTATTCTAGACCGCCGTATTTTGCTATCCGTAGAGAGACTAGAGTCACTGTTTAATATCGCTTAACGTGTAACGTAGCTTACGTGTACATCTGTGTTTATATGTATTTTCCCATCCGTGTTCTCCCCGCATTTGAGTTAGTCTGGAAACCTCCGCCTAAGGAGGAAATGTATTGGTAGGTCTAACCGCCCACAAGGTGTTCAGCCCCTTCCCTTACCCCTTCCCCCGACCGTACATAGTTGGGCCAACCTCATTTTCGTGCCCACTGTCACAGCCGTGGATGTCATTAGCATGGATGCAAATATAAAACGCTAAAAGAATGATGAATTCACTGAGTGTCTAAACTACGAGTAACCTTCCGTGTATGATTAGAAACTAACGATATCCACAATTTTACGGTGGCATAAACAGTAAACTTAAGTGGCAGTGGGCGGGGCACATTGCACGTAGAACCGATGGCCGTTGGGGCGGAAAGGTTCATGAGTGGCGACCACGTACCGGAAGGCGCAGCGTGGTCATTGTGGCACTCTTTGGGGGAGGCCTATGTTCAGCAGTGGACGTCTTTGGGCTGATATGATGATGATGATGATGATAAACAGGATCTGTCTGTTTTTCAGTTAATCTTGCCGTGGCTGACTTACTGACTTCAGTGTTCAACACACCCTTCAACTTCTACTTTATGTTGCACAACGATTGGATATGGAGCGACCAGTGGTGCACGATCAATGAGTTCTTGTCGTGTCTGTTCATTACTGTGTCGGTGCTCACTCTCACGGCCATCAGCATCGATCGGTTAGTAACAACTTAGTACTTAAAACTACTGCTTCCGGTATGACCTAAATCATGTAATAATCATGACCAATTAAAGTAAATTAATTATCGACACATGCTATTTAAACAATTAAATAAGTAACATAAATTTTAAAATATAAGTTTGGCACGGAAATTAGAAAATTAACAAGTAATACATGGTTTTGCTGCTACACGTAAACGATAGGTTTGGAGCGAGTACGAGAGTATCCATATTACAACATATCAAAAAAATATGCATTAGCAATACAAGATATCAAAACAATAAAATAGGTCACGGAAATTACATCATTAAATTCATCATTCCAGTAACAGGTTTTGCTGAGCATTTCCGACTAAATATCTAACCATTTGTTAAGTTCGATCTCCCGTTCCTCTCGAATGCTGATATGCAGGATAAGAAGTATTTAATGTCCTTATGCAGGGCTCGAATATCTTAGAATAGGTTTTGCCTTGAAAAAGTAAATCTAAATATTAGGGGACAATCTTACATAAATTAGTTACACAGTAAGCTCAATAAAGCTTGTGTTATAGATACTAGATGAAGATATACATACTTATATAGATAAATACATATGGGAACAAAAATACTCGTGCTCATCACACAAATATTTGCTCTTACCGGGATTCGAACCAAGGACCACCAGCTACATTGGCAGGATAAAAAGAACCTATTCTATGGTCTCTCCCAGGTTTTGCATTGAAAACAGAGTTACTTCCTCATTTCAAATATTAGTCAACAAATCAATGACCTCGTATCTTATGAATGTCAATTTTTTTTTCAGGTACCTGGTATTGGCCACTAAGGCATTCGCTTCTCCGCAGTCCAAGGGGGTGATGTACACCGCTGGGTTGGGCATCTGGATGCTCAGTCTGATAATCAGCAGCCCCGTATATTACCACTACGGCAGTTACCGTGTGGCACCCGACAGCCCTAAGTATGTAAAACTACACTCGACAACATTTTTAACCTTTGGACGCCAAGAACACCTAAAGATGTCATTTCATTTATTTCATTTCATTTCATTTAATTTATTTCATTTCATTTCACTTATTTCATTTATTTCATTTCATTAATTCATTTCATTTCATTAATTCATTTCATTTATTTATTTGTAACCAAGTAGACAAACACATGTCTAACAAATGCAACATATAAACAGTAGACAAATAAATAAATAAACTTATTGCTAGGTACCGTAAAATGGGGTGAAAAGAGATTAAGGGGTCAGATGGAACGCGAATATTTTCTGTTGCTACTTTGATTTTCTGGCTCAGGTTGCTCTAAATGTAATTATTTTGATTATACTATGAGACATATTTACTTACCTTGCGGCAACACGTAGTAGCCAAATTATAACATTTAAAAAAGTGGAGTATCTAGAAGTGAGAGGTGAAAGATATGTGGCCTCGAGTGGAACCATGGTTGCGGGGAGCGATTATACGGAAGAGGAGCGAAAAATATGATTGGAGATTAGGCCGGAACGCAGATCTCGATCCGCGTTCCGGCAAGCTAATCCGAAATATAAAAACCCATACATAGTTTTCCCCATACATTTTCGCAGCTCACCCCATTGCCATCACCTATAACTTCACTAAGGGGTGAGGTGGGATTTTCCACTATTTCTGTGTTTATCGTTAAAACTAAGAAATGAAACGACAGATAATCATTAAAAAACTAAAATTCAAATAGCCAGAACATTTTTTTTGTACATATAAAAATCAACGTGCCGCATGCAAAAATACATTTGTATCGAGGTTTTAATGTCTGTTTTGACCTAACTCACCTCATTTTACGGTATAGTACGAGGACGCGGATATGTCGCAGCAAAAGAGGAATTTTAATTACAACATTAGTATAATAAAAAATAAGAAACTATTTGAGTATAAATAACAATACCGCAAAATAATATAATAACAGCAATTGATTAAAATAATTTCATAAAAGAACTTAATGGGACCGAATAGCCTAGTGGTTAGAGAACCTGACTATGAAGCTTGAGGTCCCGGGTTCGATCCCCGGTCGGGGCAGATATTTGTATGATGAATATTTTTAAAGTTTTTGACTTTATTATAATTTTGCTCATCTTTGATATCATTCGGTAATTTATTTTACAATGCACTTGCTTTGAAAGTGCGCCTATATGGTTCAACATAAACACGGGAACTCTAAATTATTTAAAAAAATAAATATAAAGAGTAGACTACTGAGAAAGTTATTTACATTCTTACCTAATTTCCTCGGAGAGGTAAATGACAACAACCATAAAAGACTACTTGATTATTTACAGTAATAATAAAAAAAGGTTTCGTTTTAAATTTTTAGATTACCTGAATAAAGTTCTAATCTTCGAGTCTACTCAACGAATTTAGAGAAGCGGCTCAAAATGTGCTCCCTCTTGCTGTACTCGAAGCGGTTTGATTTCCTTTTATTGAGATTGCAATCCTTTTAGGGTAATATGGTTTTTAATTATTATTAAACTAGTTACAAATGATAAACAGTTTATCATATTATTAGGGTTGGCACTTTTTACGGTTAAATAAATATATTAGTATTCATGGGAATTATGTAACATGTTGTATAAGTTTATTATAGCTGGATTAATACATGGTTTTATTTATGGTCTTATGATGGAGAAAAAAATTGGCCATAAGAACTACTATCTTTAGGCTCATTGCGAGAGTCTTAAAAAACAATCGGCAATAAAAGCGTGTAACAAAACATTTTTTTTTCAGGCGTCGCTGTATGTGGGACAATTACTATCCAGGCAGAGAGTACTAGTGAGTCCATTTTATTTTTCTTTATTACCATGACTAAACCGATGAGGCCCGAATCCGTCCGTAATAAGATTGATTCCGTTGCATAACATTACTCATACAATTTATGTATGGATGACTTTTTTAAAACAATGGATTGAATCTAGTAGGTATTTTTGTTTTGGGAAAAAACTCTATGAAAGTTTTCAATCCATGTGTTTCACCATCAGAAAACCCGATGGCGAACCCGACCTTCTATTTTGGACAGCACTTAAGAGGGCGTTACAGTGCACACTAGCGCCACTGGTAAATAATTGTGATTATTTAAATTTCACGATAGATATTTAAAAAAGGAGGCCACTACTCACTGTATTTTGTATTTAAGTACCTTGTGAATACACCAAACTAGTTTGTATGTTGTTGGATTCGTCAATCTATGCGTCCAAAGTAAAAACGGCCGTTTTTCTTTTGAGTTCATAGATCGACGAATCCAGCAACATACAAACTAGTTTGGTGTATTCACAAGGTACTTAAATACAAAATACAGTGAGTAGTGGCCTCCTTTTTTAAATATCTATCGTGAAATTTAAATAATCACAATTATTTACCAGTGGCGCTAGTGTGCACTGTAACGCCCTCTTAATCTACTAACACACAAAATATGCCTTTTTGGGAACCTGTTCTCCAAATAACCTATCATAGAGTTTTAGGACAAAGCATTTTCCCGTGGAGGAATAAGTACTTAGTATTTGTAATCTTTTTGTACATTTATTGAGGTGTGCAATAAAAATTATTTGTATAGAGTTATATGTGTTCCTCAATCTTCGATGTTTTCTACGTATGAATACTAGATTTTGCCCGTGCCGTGACTTTGTCCGCGTAAACTTTCAAGTCCATATCAATTTCTAACTACCCCCGATTTTATCGCTTCTAAAGATGATATCTCGGACAAAAAATATCCTGTTTTTTAATCCTGTTTATCTATGGACCAAATTGAATCCAAATGCAGTTCTTTATGCGTGATTGAATAACAAACATTCTAAACACGCAAAAATATTTTTACATAAGTAGTCCGAGCTTTCCTTAGGTACTTCAGTTGGTCGTTTGCGTTACGTTCCGTACACCGTAGAGGTAGATCTAAACGTCGTTTTTTGTATGGGAGATCGATAGTTGAGTTATCCCAAGAATCAGAATCAGAATATTTATTTGCGTTAAACATTACCAAACAGGTGTTACAAACAAAATTACAGGTAGGTTTCCATGCTTAACCATGACTGGTAAAAAAAAAATACTATAAAATAATTAAATAAAACAAACTAAATGAATATATTCATTTAGTTTGTTCCCCTAACCCTGATTGTATTTTTGGCTGACTGTTTATGTATCATTATATTTGTGTTTGTGTTATTTGTATATATGTATGATTGTGTGTGTATGTTTATATATAGAGGTATTTATGTACGTTTATTTTTATAATTTCTTGATTTTTGATTGATAATAATCTCTGCACCACCTACTGCATAATCTAGTTTTATCTCTTTCTCCGATACCCAAAGGTTGTCTGGAAGAGATCGCTCTTCAGCGATAAGACCGCCTGTTGTCTACCTCTACCTACATGTTATTGTATTGTTTCTCTATGTAACTGCTTTGTTTGTGTGAGGTGTGCAATAAAGAGTATTTGTATTGTATTGTATTGTATATTCTAATACATACGAGTATTATACATAAAGCCTAAAGCTTGAACCATACTGATTCCGGCTTAACGCTCGTTCGGATAATTCAACCCCCTAGGTCTAGGTTGGTTTGAGTAAGTATACCCTCATTTATTTTCAGTTACAACATATTGTTCATGGTGTCAACGTATTTCCTGCCCATTATATGCATGGGGTATTGCTACACATGTGTCTGCAAAAAGCTATGGAGTCGCCAGGTTATCGGCGAACACAGTGAATCTCAGCAACGCATGCATGAGGATCGTAAAAGAGTAAGTATATTACGACACACCAGGCTACAAACTGAAAATTACTTACGGTGACGAATGCGGAAAATGCCACTTCCTATCCAGGAGCAACGACCGAGTAATAAAAAGAGCCTCACATCTCAGAATTATCGCCCTTGCCTTCGGCTCAAGCAATGTAGGCATACATGCTATCTGAAAATTGCTTTGATTTACCGCCCTAGATGAGTAATACTTTCACAACCTACAATCGCTACGCGCTACGCTCGTAGCCCATTCCGTGGTTTTCCCCGTATGTAGCAAAAAGCGACTTCGGCACCCGATAGCTGGGTTTCTGGCAACGAATGTGGTAATGTACTATTATTTTACGAGAACAATATTCCTTTGCTATTCCGCTAAAAAACGTGCAGGTCGATCAGCGGAGATCAAATGCAACTATTTGCGTATAAACATGCAAATAATTACAGCAAACCACCACCAATAATGAAAAAACCTCGACACGTGTTTCGCCTCTCTACGAGGCATCATCAGGAGATGCTGGCAGGAGATGTTGCTTGCGCCACGTCCACTGAGCGTGTCGAGGTTTTTTCATTATTGGTGGTGGTTTGCTGTAATTATTTGCATGTTTATACGCAAATAGTTGCATTTGATCTCCGCTGATCGACCTGCACGTTTTTTAGCGGAATAGCAAAGGAATATTGTTCTCGTAATATATCATGAATTTCCGCAAAGTAACGCCTGATTCAATAAATTACTATTATTTTGGTAATTGTTCTAAGACTGGCCGTTGGGGTGAAAAGGTTCTCGAGTGGCGACCACGTACCGAAGGCGCGGCGTGGGTAGGCCCCCCACAAGGTGGACTGATGACATGGTAAAGGTCGCGGGAGTCCGCTGGGTGAGGGTGGCGCAGGACCGGTCACTTTGGCACTCTTTGGGGGAGGCCTATATCCAGCAGTGGACGTCTTTCGGCTGATATAATGATGATGATGAGATCACACTGCATTATAGTAGTGCAGTAGTATATTTCCTTACGGCGCTTTCCTGACTTGGCGGGGCGGTATGCGGTATTTTGTACTTTGACGTGATCTTACTGATGTCGCAGTAAAGAATGGGTACTGACTCGACTGACCGTTGTCATTGATGGTTGGCAGCCTACTCATATCGTACCGCCTTCGCACCGACAAATCAGGAAGTCGCCTAAAGTATTGGGAATGCAAGGGGAATTCGGTGACCGAGCACCGGGAGGCACGGTGTACTGTTATACTTTACGTTATAATTTTCACTCTGATCTTATTCTCACAGATGGTCAAAATGCTGATTGTGGTAGTCACGTTATTCGCTATATGCTGGCTTCCTACCCACATCTACTTCATGGTGGTAGGATACTGCCCTGGTTTGACGAAGAATACGTACATGCAATGTATTTACCTCTTCTTCTACTGGCTGGCTATGAGCAACAACATGATGAACCCGTTGATATACTTCATTGTTTTACCCAAGTAAGTGTCTTCGGCACTCTATGGGTGCCGGCGTTTGTACCTACGCAGGTTTGATTTGTGTGGCAGTGACACGGCAGCTGTAGCCTGTAACGACACAGGCCCAAGGAACGCACACTGTGGCAGATACAAGCGTGCGCATACTTACGCGTGCGTCACCCGTGAAGCGCGCGGCTCATGCTTTGCCCTTGAGTTAGACGCACACGTGTGTGCCTAGCGCGCTCCACGGGTTAACGAGTTATTGTGTTATATTCTAGGCCTTGTATATTGATATGTATGTTAGTCCGTAAGGTATTTGTTAATGTGAGCCGTGATGTAGTCTGACGCAAATAAATAAAATAAATACAGCCACGCAACGATAAAATGAACTATTTGTTAATTTAGGTAGTGTTTTCGTTTAGTATTTGACTTCATTCATAGATCACTGATGATTCTTGGTCCGTCCACATTGTAACTTCTAATACGAGGGAAAACGTCATGTCAACCCTTTCATTATAGAATTCCGCTTGTATTACGAGTTCCAAATTGTTGTGCACTAGGTTCCAGATATTCCAGATAAAAGATCATATATTATTCTAATCCAATGGTATTCAGTTTCAGAAGACGTTTCAAGCAAATATTTTGGCTTTGCGGGTGCTGGGGCAGCCAGAGGGACCGAGCTGCTGGAATCGACCTTGGACATGGCTTCACAGCTCCAGAATCTAGCCAAAAGAACGGATTAAGTACGTTGGATAAGTGTGTACGTATTATGTGTGTGACCCCTGGGTCACCACATAATACACAAATGAACAAATACTCGTATTAGTAGGTAAACATGGGTATTTATGTTATTTCATTGAAGTTACACCCATATAAACTTTGGCCCTCTCCAAAAACTGGCTCGAATGGCATCTTCTAAAGAATCTTAGGTGCACCCCTATAGTGTAAAGAAAAGCTAAATTCCTAATTTCTTTAACTCGATTTACCAAAATCCTAGAACCGCCACAGTCAAATATGTTGCCGCTCATCATGATCATAGTCTAGTTAGTTAGTTTGTTTTACTGCAAATAAATGATTTGATTGATTGATTAATAGTATCTTGGCTCATCGATTATTCACAGGTGTGACTGGAGTAACGATGATAACAACGATGGCCGAAGACACCCTCAATGACGCGTAGGTGAAGCCGGACTACGCCGAGTGCTCCCGAGTTTTCGCACGCAGGGATTACACTACGTGCCAGGAGTCTTGGCAATAGCGACTGTAGCGAGTTTCATTCCAATGTCATTCATTAATTATTCGATAGTGAATGTATTAACATATAGTCCAGGCAATGAACTGACAACTTGTATGGAAAAAATTACATATTTGGAAATAATTTATAATAGCTAATTTTTTTAATGTAACGGATATATTATCAATTAAATAGTTACCTAGAGGCAAAATCCAACAAAAAATCAGACATCAAAAAAATCAATATTTAATTAGCTCCTAAAAAGTCCGGATAAATATTAATATATTTTTTCATCTTTATTTAGGTTCATTTACATTTGCTTTAAAATATGCAATATAAATAAAATAAAAAAGACAATGAATGTTTAATTTAAATCTATATAATTACTTCCGGGTGGAAAGTTTGTTGGATTCTTGAATAAAGCATCTTAGAATAATGTTTTAGAATGAAATAAACAAAAAAACGCTATTATAAATTAATGTTTTTCGAAACCGTATTTTGCCTGGAGTAATATGGAAATGTGTCTCACACAAGTACATCAAACCGGCTTTCTTGTGTTAAAACATGTATGTACATTATAATATTTGTTACGAATAAATATTTGTACTTAAGTAAGTCTTACGGCTCGGCCAAGACTTATGTAGAGAGGTGACGACAGCCATACAGCATAAAAATAGTAGATCCAAATCACTTTGCCTCCTGGCTTCTCCCATCTTTGAATAATCTTTTCATGATTATGGTACTAACACTAGGTATTTCTAAATGCCAAAGTCACGCAAATTGTTTAAACTCGAAATCAGCCTCTTGTAATGCTTAAATTTTGCCTTTTTACAAGCTTCATATTAACTTGACCTGTTCGTATGTAAGTATAAATATAAGTTTTAAGAAGTAAGTTGTCCGTCAAAATTTGCAATCCATTTTTCAGTCACTTGTCGTTATCCGATTGAGCTGAAATTTTGGGTATTAGTATAGTTTTAATGACAATTCAATATTATGTACTAACGAGCTGATCTGATGATGGAGACAGAAGGTGGCCATGGGAATTCAGTATTTAACCGCCGTAACCCCGTTGAGTTTGGGCTCGTTCGTTTAATCGTCTCAATATAGATGATGATGGTATACAGAAAAATACAGTAGCAAAAAAAGCTAGTACCAAAAATAAAATTTATAACAGAAGCTTTTGTCCCTATACTTACTTAAGTGCTCAATTGTTGCCCATTTTGGAAATATCAAAATTTAGTTTCACGAATAGACAACTAAGTAAAAATTTGTTGATAAATGTTTATAAACATTCAACTTAATGAACCATCTTGGATACAAGCATCCCTCCCCATTTGGTTTGGCGGCTTAGGAATCCGCATAACTCTGAGTGTTGCTTCCTCAGCCTTTTTGTCGTCCACCCATAGCACGTCACGTCTCATAGAAAACACGGGCTTGGAGGATGCCAAGAATGCTTTTAAAATTGGTTATCCAGGTAAAGATTTCCCAGACAACCCAAAATCTCAAAGAAGCTGGGACGTTATTTAACGTACAAATCTATTCTGAGCATTACAGATTTAGATCGTGCAAGACTTTTGGCGGTCAGAGCTAGGGAGGCTGGACATTGGCTACATGCTCATCCCTCTCCAAATACCTACCGGTACTTTCTTGGATCTGACCTCTCTTCGTCTGGCGACTGGCCTGAGGTTCAGGGATATGCCCTTGTGGCACGGACGTGGATCGTGAGTTACCACGGACTACGTTGTCAAAAAATGCGGGGCGCTTTTCAGGACATGCGACACTTAATGATATAATCCACCGGTCTCTTGCCACCATCAATGTACCTGCTTCTTCTTCTTGAGCCGATGATGGCAAGAGAGCCGATGTCTTTGGTTCCGTGATGTTTGTGACGGATGCTGGTGTAGGACGCTACATGTGTAGACACACTAGAACCGTCCCACCTCCAACAGACTTTTTCTAAAGCGGGTGCAGGGGCGGCAAACGCCGAAAATCTGAAACGTAGTAAATATACATAGAGGTCTTGGCAGAGAGTACAACATTGTACCCTTTGGCGTCGCGACCCCCTGTTCCGTGGGGTTCAGTGCACATAAATTATTTGTGGAAATCGCGAAATTTACCTAAACTGGTGACAGAAGAGCTGGTGGCATTCTCGCGCAACGCATCAGCATTGCGATTCAGCTAGGAAATGCCGCCAGCACCCACGGTACAATGGCTTAAGGGCCTTTTTTAGATTTAACTTAGTTTTAATTTAATCTAATTAATGTAAATTATATACTTGCTTATACTTCAGAAAATAAATCATGTAATATATTATAATGAGGTAAGTTTGTGATTGTAGCTTTCTGAGGGAGTAAGATAGCGTGTATTAGGGGGTAATTAACGGCACTAAATATCCGATTTAAAGTCGCCACTATTCATTGGATCTTCGGTATGGACATAGACACTAACCTTTAAGTATTTGATTTAAAGAAATCTAGCCGTAGAATAAGTTTATATGAATCTGAAGTAGGTGCCTAATTAAGTGTTAACCTAAAATCACAAAAAAACACGATCTACCTACCTATTAACCCATTCGAGGCCACGCATCGCTACGTGTGCTACGCCGTAGCGCGTAGCAGCGTATTTCCGCTCTGTAGCGGAAATCGCACGTAGAGGCATGACTCATATTTTGAGTCACTGGCCTTGAATGGGTTAATACTAGTAGCTCTGTCTGTGAGCTGTAGAATTCGCAAGCCAATCTTTTTTTTTAATATTCGAAAAAATGTATTGACAATAAAGTCTACATTATATTTGAACTTTTACGAGAATCGGTTGAGAAATGCGACCTATAGAACATAACAGCCAGACGGATGCCAGACATACTAAAGAATTTTGCTCAAGCTGAAACGGACAACTTCGTTCGCTTCGCTAACTCGTTCAAAAATATAGCAATACTACTTGACAGGGCTGTCAATTTAGTTATTTTGTATATCCTAAACATTTATACTTATAGAGGGTGAAATCGGTGAGTTTATCATCAGAAGTGACGTGGAATTGACACTGACACTGAATCAGAATGGCGATGGCGTTGATGACAAATTATCTAGGTCTAAAATTTAAATTTTATATAGAAAATAAATATGTTATAGCACGACACTATAATGTCTACTTGTATGTCATTTCTCCTATAGCATGTGCTAAAACGTTAGGGTAGGGCCGGAATTTTGCAATGGTAAACAGTTTGCTCACGTCAGAGTAAGAATTACCGCAGAACGATCCGGCTAGTCGTCTTACTTGAGAAATGTTTAACACCACATTTGAAATGTTTAACGCACCATTTGACTTAAGTACCAGTTTATTGTCTTGTTTAATCGTTGTAACAACACATCGGTACACATCATATACATTTTGTTATTATTCTGTTCTGATGGAAATGTTCTGGTCGTGTTTTTATAGTACTATGTTGAATCAACTAAGTACGTTACAATATTAGATAATAAAATAACATACATAGAAGGATAATTAGGGTAATTTTAAATTTTCTTAATCACCTAGGGGGGTTAATGCGACTATGGACTATAAGGAAATATGGCGATGTATAAAAATGTCCACTTGAATAATTTTGTCCAAATATATTTTTGACAAAGTACAAAAAAATATTTTAGACGGAATATAAATATGCTGCGACTTAGACATTATAGATATTCATAGACTTAGATATTCATATTCATATTCATATTTATTCATAAAACCAGTTTACATGTCAAAGAGTAGGAAAGAAAGGATGTATAAGAAAATATGTATAAAAAAAGTTTGGATTTTTTTGTCCCAGTATATTTTTGACAATATATAAAAATGCCCACATGTATATTAGACGGAATATAAAGATGTCGACGCTAACGACTAACGTTTTGTAGTTGTTTTCGGCGTACGACGAATTTGACAGCTCGAACTTGTCACAACGGCGTTTGTTTGATCGTGACTGAAGTAAAGTCATAATGCTTTCCATAAGCATAGCCACCCATCGTAAACACACTGCACCTCCCGTCCCGCAGAGCGTGTTTAGGGGCCAGCGAGGACGGTAGGACACGTTCCGTATGCGTATTATTATAATACAGGGCCTAAGTAAAAAAAACAGCCAAGTGCGTGTCGGACCACGCAAAACGAAGGGTTCCGTCACAGATTATATAAGAGTTCTAACGAACAGATACTCGACTCTGAATAAAAACGCGCATACCTACCGCTTTCCATGCCTACTAAATTTAACAATGGAGCAACCTTGAACGCGCCGGTCGTTGCCCGCCAATAGACGCTAGGGTTGACACCGCTTAGAAATGAAGTTATAATTAATAGTTGAGTGAAATAAAAAACGGTTTATTCTTTGAAATATTTTTTTAATTATGTGTAACCAACTACAATTGCTTCACCTTGATGTAATGTTGCACGAATTTTTATCCTTCTCTAAATGTTTAGCGCGTGAGCGCGTTGAGCAAAATAGGTGAACCGTGCCTCAACCAGAGGCTGCTCTAATTCGTACGCACCTTAACGATAGTTTAAATTTATTGTACTTTTATTAGAACATCACACGTTCGTTACTCAGATACTTACATGTCAATTTTATTGTTAAAGTTGAGATTTATGGCATGACAATTATATTTTGGCAGTCTGGTAGGTGATATGTACGGGCACGCGTATGAAGAGTTACGCAATTGCCCTGCTGTATGTATCTACGTAACAGACGTCGTAACGTTTTAATAAAAATACAAGTTTTTTTTAAGAACCTACTTTATATTTTAAATTCTAAGGTTTTTGTATAAATTATAACGCATGTGGTGTTTACCTATAAGTGATTGTGACATCTATCTTTACAATGCAAAATGAATGAAATCATGAATGTACTGATGTTAACAATTAGTTGGTGAACCTAAATAAAAAAAATAAAAATCTCCGTTCAGCTGTCACAACAAATCCTCAAATCAATAAAGAGTCGGCAACGCGTTTGTGATTCTTCTGGAATCGCAATCGTCCAAAGGCTACGGTGTCTGTTTGCCACCGTCGTAGTATTAAAAAAAAACATTGTGTCGGCTAGGACGTTTTATTATTCGTGCAGAACCACACATTCCATGCACTTCACTGATTAGATTAATTTAATTGTTATCGTTTTTCAATATTCATTTTTCAAAAGACTTGTATTTCCGGAGATTCTGCCTGTATCTGAACTCCATAGCTACATACCTACATACAGGCATATCAACGCAGCATGTTAAATAAAATGTAATGTCAAGTATCTCTCACCCTGTCTATGGTTACGACAGTCTGAATGTAGGTACCTATTAATTTACCAGCTACCTACCACATAGGTTTAACAAAACGAAACTTGTTGTGTAGGTAACTTAATTTTTTTAAGTTGGTAGGTTTATCCCGACGACAGTACGAAATAAAGTTTGGTAGGTAGGTAGGTACCTTCCTATCTTCGTTATTTATAACGTAAGTATATAAATAACGACATATTGTATAATAGTTTAAAAGTAGCATTGCAAACTTGGAATTAGTCACTAGGCATAAGTTGTTTTAAAATATTCTGATTAGATACGTGTTTCATCCTCGCGAGTGCATTCCAAGGACTTCCAAAAGGTTATAAGTCCCCATAGCAACGACGATGTTTACGCCCTTTCTTAGGCCGTGCAATGCATGCACCCCGCAAATCTTACTAAGTAAACTATTATACTAATTGCTGCTAGACAGGGATAAATATAAACATGAAATCAATACAAACAACGGAGTGGCGGAGTACCTAAACTTGTCGGAGGCTCGGGGTAGGTACCTATACAAAATTACGGAAACTCAAGCAAGCCTTAAAAATGTATTACGTAAGTATTTGAAATAGGTATTAGGTGTTCCGTAAAAAACATTACGAACTCATTTTTAAAGAACTGGTGAATAACTTTTCTTGTACGCGTAAGCAGCGTCCGGCCGTGAGCGCGTGCGTCAACCCACTGGCGGATGTACCGAATGCGGCGCGCAAAGTTTAGGTATAATTCTGAGTTCCCACGGCGCAGTTAGGTAGCACTGGTTCCGTGCCTATTAAAAAGGTCGTATCGTCGCAGAAATCTTCCGGCACTTACATCCTTTTCTTTAAGGAAGGCAGTTTTTCAGCAATATCTGGAAAACCTTTGAACCTATCTTGTTCAAAACAATTTTCGGTGAATGAATTTAATAAGCCCAATGTCTATGATTTTTTTCATATTGTTAAAATACACCGTTCAAAAATTAAAGGGGGGGGGACAGAATTTTAGTGACTTTCGGAGCGATTATCACCGACTCTATTCACTTAATCAAAAAAATTGCTGAGAAACCTTATATTTATTTTAAAAGGCCTATCAATTGATGTGCCCCACACGTGGGCTTACAATTTTTTTTTTACTTAGTTTTATGTATTTATTTTTAATTACAAAACTATGTAGCGACTAACAAAATACACCTATTCTCAAAATTTTATTCGAATACATCTTATAGTTTTCGAGTAAAATGCCTGTGACATACGGACAGACGAACAGACGGACATGACGGAACTATAAGGGTTCCGTTTTTGCCATTTTGGCTACGGAACCCTAAAAAGTAGATATTCTTTTTTCATTTTAGGTTGTTTTTTAGTTAGGTACCTTTAGAATAGAATCAGTAATCAGTAATCTAATCAGTCATTTATTCGCTTAAACATGGTACAAATAGGTGGTTTAAAAGAAATATAATAAAACTACATGTTTGGTCACAAGGACATGTATATCGCATGCATAGACATTTTTATTTGTCGTCAATTTGTATTTTAGACATCTTTATATTATGATTGTGGACATTTTTATACTCTCATGTCAATATTATATTCCGGCTCGACTATTTATACTCAAACGTTTTGAAGTATCGACTTTCAAATACTCCAACAAATTTATTTCTTAAAAGTTCCTTATAAACCATAGTCGCATAAACCCGTAGTGCTATGTATTCTTTATTTTACAATGTGTTCAATGTTAATAAAATAATTAAAATTGCTAATCTTTTTTTATCTACCCACTCAAGGCCATTGACTTGCAGACGAGTAATGCCTCTACGAGATACTTCCGTTAACACATTGAGTACCGGGAACCCGACTAGGGGGCACCTGCGTTGTAGGCGCTTTCCGCTACATACGGGGAAAACCTCGGGAACGGCTACGCTCGCGTAGCGATTTTTGGCAGTGAAAGTGTTAAAAAGTGAAACAATACTGCTACGCACTACGGCGTAGCACACGCAGCATTGCCCAGTCCCGAATGAGCACATACGTCGGGCACCTACGCCGTAGGCTACTAGCGAAGCTCACAGCGGTTCTTGCCAGTGCCAGGAACCCGCCTAGCGGGCGTCTACGCCGTAGTGGTTTTCCGCTACAAAAAAACCACAGGATCTCATCAGGCTACGAGCGTAGCGCGTAGCGGTTCTTGGCAGGAAAAGTGTTAAAATGTTCACTGCCAGAAACCCGCATAGCGCGTGCCTACGTCGTTTTTGCTTTCCGCTACATACGAGGAAAACCCAGACGTGAACGTGTTAAGTAAGTGCAGCAATTAATTGTAAGTACGATAAAATACAGGGTGTAAGCCACAACGTACCGAAGATTGAAACCCTGAATTCAGACCATTATTCTGAATGGCTGGTTCTTTGTTACAACATTTTTGATAGTTGTTATTAAAACTCATGCCGTTTTCCCGTCGCTGAATTAATCTTATTTGGTGGCAGAAAACATGAATTAATTGTAGCTGTCATTCATACGTCCGTTTTAAACCAAGGACGTTTTAAAACAAAAATGGTGTTTGAATATCCTTAAAATGTATACTTGTTTTTTTGCTTTCGACGCCCTCTGTTAAATTCAGCGTGACTTAAGACATCACGTGCTTCGCTGTCATTCTACAAATGCCATCTGTTGAAGTGCGGGCGAACGACGGTATATTTAAACGGGCAAAATCGGAAGTTCTTTAGTTCCGTCGTACGCCAGTAGAGGGTAGTTCAAATGCTAAAGGGTGATTCTTCGAGAAAAATAGAAGGAAACTGGCAACGGAAATTGCTAGTTCGTTATATTTCGTATGATATTTGTAACAATTTAGTTAGAAAAAAAACTAACAAAAAGGAATCCTTCTCAAGTGCCCATAGTCATCTCATCAGGTCAGGATTTGATGAAAGAGTCCTGGAAAAAGTGAGGCAACCTTCCAATTTTATAGGCACACTTGAAGAGTTTTGTACACTTAGGGTACCGATTTGAAGTCGGTTAAACTTTGTTTATAAATTATTATTTTTATTCATGCCTCGTGAGTACCCAAGAATCCTACGTGTTTTGAAATAATTGAAATAAAAATATAAATTATTATTTTTTATTGTTTCTGAAACCCGTTTTCAATGTAAGAGTAAGGCCGTTTTATCTAGCACGAATAAAAAATAATATTAAAGCAGCAAAATATAAACAACTTAGGAACCTACCACAGTTAGTTAATATTTGAGGAATTATCCTTTGAATCCAGTTATTTTTTTATTTTATTTGCTTGGAAATAGGTATGACATATAGGTGATGTAGGTATGCTTGGTTGGCTGTTCTTGGTGGAGTAATTTCCAACTTATTCAACAGTATTCCAATACTCCAATTAAGGAAGTGTAGTGCGATTGTTACCCCTTGCCTTCCACACCGCAGTTTACGAGCCGAGTTTGCCTCGCTCCGTGATACCCGAACAAGAGCCTTGTCAGATTTATATCTTCGCTCTTCTGTCAGTACTAATGCCACTGCTGCCACAGTCACAGAATCGTCAATGGATGTTATGGCTCTTTATAAAGCCCCTTATCTACTGATGTGACTGATGTGATTCAGTTTATTTTATTTTATTTTTAAGCTTAAATAATTAGTTATTGAATCAATGAATGAATCTGATAGGCCCAAGGTTACCAGAAGCACAGAGAAGCTCAAAACAACTTTTTACAGGCTAGTAAAAGCGAAATAGTCGTTCTTGGGAAATTGTATAAAATTCCAAAACACATTACCGAACTTAAACTCTAAATTCAAATCTGTCGTAAAACAGACACTTATTTCAAAAGCATATTATAAGATAAACTATTACATCATGGATAGGGATATTTGGCAGCGATAAAATCCTGCATCTATCGCAAAATAAATAGGATTTCTACTGTAGCAATGTAATTTTAAAATTTTATAAAACTCTGATACTGAAATGATATATTGTATACTGTTTTGAAAAAATTACACCTCGCCGAGTTTTTTACGCCGGTTCTTCTCGAGGCAGAGATTTTCTTTCCGAACCGGTGGTAGTTTATCGACATTCATAGGTGCATGTAATATGCCCAAATTGAAGAATAAATCACTTTGACTTTGACTTTGAATGCTAAAAATAGGCTTGTGACCTCGTGTTAAAATTGATAACGTAGTGTTGGTAAATGGGTAGTAAGTAACCCACTTTCGAATTAATTACATTATAGCAATAAAGTTAAAAGTATATATTAAGAACTTTGAATATAAAATCAGTTTTAGCGATTAACGTTAGGTTAGGTTAGATATATACACGCTGTTTGTATTAAACCACGTGTAATTAAATTAAGATGCTTTGAATCATTTAGTAATTGATATATTTTGACATTTAATATTTTTTAATATTATTAATAAATGATATACACATATAAATGATATATACTCATAGTATTAAAGCTAGAAAAATTTCTCCGATTTGTAGTATTTCTGATTACCAGAACCTTGTTATCTAGTTAGTTACATACTGTTTACGTTACTTAAGGCGACTGTACAAAATGTTGTCTCGCTCTTTCGCTAATGTTAAATTGACATACCGTGCTCTTCACGTCACGTCACGTTCGTGCACGTCATCAAACTGTCAGATTTAAGATAAATCAATGAAGAATCTTTTTTTGACAGTATCATGCAAATACTACTGAAGCATTAGCTAATTTCAAGTTGAAAACAGCCTTATTGCAGGTTCTTTTTTATATACATAGTATATATTTTCGTATAATATTCTACAAGAAATCCGAACGTTTATATTATCTATGAGATATCAAAAATATTTTTTTTCGCATTCATTCATCAGCTCGTTATTTAAGTGTGTTTCAAAAACGATCATCTATTCTACCGAAACTACTCCGCTTATGAAAAAACCGGAACTTCCCCGTATTTTGTTTTCAAACAACTCCGTACTTTAGGTATTTCCATCTGACCAGGCGAGCATAACATAAGCTACAGTTGATTGTAGCACTCACTGGGGATGAACATACATTAAAACTTCGACGGTACAGTGCATCCAACTTCGCTATTAGATTCGCATTGCTGTATCGCGTTGCCTCATGCTTAGGGGTGGTATATACAACGCTGTTCAACTAACCAGACCCCCCGGATGAACCAGACTAAGTATGACCTTCGTTTACACAAAGTTGACACGGATCTCGAGTTCAAGCCATACAAGCTAAACTGTGAGATGAGGCGAAAAGTTGCGATTCCCATCACATAGCACTTGATTATGATTTATGTATCTTTGATTGGTAACGTTTGTTTTGCGTCAGCTCTGGCTACTAATGAAAGCTGGATTTGGGACGATTCAGAAAGTTTCAGAATAAATGTGAATTAAATAAAACGGATCCGGTGCTATGTTATGTAAAATATATTTACGTCACCCTAGGCCGTAAGTGGGATTTTCTGCCCGCTACGCAAGGAGAAAATCTTACTTCCTGGCCAAGGCCAGACGTAAAACATTAGACAAACCACGGGCGGTAATTCGTAAAGCCCCATACATACAAAGCCACAAACACCTTCTATCTGGGGCATTCACGAATTCACCGCCCTAGGTATGTAATATCAGTTCATAAACATGATGTTCTAACATAGCAAGTAAGGCTTAGTGTATTTTTACTAACTATTTTATGGACCTGGTCCTAGATAAATTGAAGTGAATAAACAAATGAAAACGTCACATAAGTTCCTAACATTTTCTCAATCCTCCTACGAAGTTAAAAGCAACTCAAAGCTTTGAACGAGCAACAAGTTAAAAAAGTCAAGCTCAAAGGACATGGTGCATTCAATTATCAATATCAGGCAAACAGAAATGTTAAGAAGAGCACTTGCCTCATTTTCACTTTATCTGTGCCTAAAGGATAGTTACGCAACTTTTTGAACGGCCGTTCACCGTCACAATCAACTGTCATTTTCGCTAACAAAAGATGCCATTTAGATCTACTTAATGTACGTACAAAGCGTTACGCAATCGAACAGCTGTTAATTTTATCGGCTTCAATTCTAATTTAGGTATTTTTTCGATACAATACAACATATGTAGGCTAGATGCATGTTGCATATTGCAAATATCTCAGCATATGCCGGAAGTCGTAACCCTAGAGGTATTTTGTAAATAGGGACGTAAAAAGTTTACACCTCTAGTGACGTGCTGGCTTTGTCGATGAAAGACGTTCACGCGTCGATTATTTTTATCTATAAAAATACGTAGCTCCAATGAAAACAAATACTTAAAAACACCGGAAACATAACAACAAAACCTCAAAACCTGAAAGAAAAACTACGCCAGTCGGTATATAAGAAGAACGGCGGAGTTACTTTTGAGGAGCTAAACAGAATCAATGAAATAGGTACGGCCAGTATTCGTGATTACTTTAGTATTGATGTAAGAAAGTTATAGTATATTAGGTATATCTGTGTATTTTTAACAGACTTCAAAAAAAGGAGGAAGTTATAATGCTCCACTGTATTTTTTTTAATGTATGTTCGCTGATTTTAAAAATACTAGATCGATTTTAAAAATTATTTTTTTATTCGAAAATGTATACTCCTGGAGCCGTAGCATGGTTGGCCTTATTACGCGACAAGTGACAAGATAACAGCGTCGTCTCGTTCTATCGAACGGTGTCAGCCAGTGACGCACGCTCTATCCTATCACCTATCGCGTGACAAGGCCAACCATGCTACGGGGCCTGAAATGGTCCCATTGTCACCAACCAAGCAATTTTGGTGAAATGGAACTGATGATGAAGACCACGGATGACTTATGGAACTGCTCAAGGATGTAAAGAACGTCAAAGATTCTGACATGATTCTGTTGAAGTAGCAACTATTTAATGACGTGTCAATTCTGAGATCCTTGAGGAATCGACGGAACTCCTCAAATATTATAAGCCACGTTTTCTATAATAATCAACGCATTTGCTCTCGGAAAGCAGTTCATGTGGTAAATTGGAAAGGACATGTAGAAATTTTCATGTATCTGTGTTGCTTGGCAAAATACGGAATTGAAGTCGGTTTAAACTTTGTTTTTAAAGTAAATTATTGTGTGCTATAATTACATCAGAAATTATTTAAATGGCCTCGAGCTCTTGGTTTATTTCTTGTGAGATGTTAATCAAGGAGAATTTAATTAAATAGCAATTACTGTCCGTGGCGATCTTAAACGGTCAAGGAAAAAATAGACTAATGGCGATGATAGAGAAAATCTTAGGTTGCCTAATTCCTGCTACATTAGGATGTGCCCAAGTACTTTAATTAAGTAAGTAAACCAATTACGTAGCAGAAGCAGCATAATTCATACAATTTGATGCAGCTTTAACCTGATATTCAGCTAAAATGCCGTTTTTCCTCACCCAGCTACCAACAGTTTGCGGAACTCGTTATTTATACATTATAACTGCGAGAACAGCCATCCGCGTTTTAAAAACAAATTATGAAATCAAAAATTCATTTCCACAGTTCAAACCTCCATTCTCCATCACATTTTCATGCGACAAGTACTAGGCGTGCATACTAACGAAGAGCGATCCCGTCCCTAGCCGGTATCGGATTTGCATAACGTTCGCGATTGTGTCTTGTCGTGGCAAGCCGTTTTACAGCACGGCTAATATAGCACGGACAGGGACGTAAAGCACTGGCTTTATTACCTATTCGGAGTATTTGGCCATGTCTCACGTCGATATTGGCCTAGTATAGGCTTACATGGGCAGTGATATAAAGTTTTAATGAAACTGGGCCGAAAAAGGTTGGCGTGATGTTTAGTGAGTGAGAGTGTGAGAATACAATGCGGTGGTCGTGGGCTCGAAGGCCGACTAGTACCAATAAGTTTTTCGTAATTTGCACGGAATCTGCACTACTCGACGAAAGCCTAATATGCGGGCGAATACTTGCGCATGAAAACCAACTTCACCCAGAGAGTCGACCGGTTGGATTCAATTCAATTATGGTGGGACAACCAGGACTTTTCTCGGAAAGCCTGGAGAGGATTATTATTATGGGCAAAGTTATCGATGAAAGCCAGAAGTCTCGGGGCAGACCACCCGCTACATGAAGCACACAAATTACTGAATCCATGCAACTACATCTGCACGCGGCCATACTTATAGCAAGTAATAGGAGCCTGTGGAGGAGTCTGGTCAACAAGAATAGATCATGATTTCACAATCCTCAGCACTGGGGGACAAACTGTAAATGATGATGATGAGACAATTAACTCAAACGCTATCGACCGTCATAAAGGAAGAGTTGTGGCCTAACGGTGTCCTTTTCTGGCGGTAACGGGTCGATTATTTGACTCCTAGAAAATGAAGCGTGCGGCGACGTCTAACCTTTATTTATATTTAGACGGTGTATGTACATATGGACCTTGTTACTTGATGCAAATAAATAAATAAATAGAATTAAACTAATACAAATATCGGTTCACCACCCAACCATAGCTTAATTAAATTGAAATGCATGCAGAATTTACTGAATTTCAGCATTCAATAAAATTCCCATTAGGGTTACCACAAATAAATTTGGAAAATCCTGACACAAGTGCACCATTTCAAAAAATATGCATGACATGGTCTATGCTAATACGGCCACCCAAATCGTGCTGACATGCGGTAACCCTATTTTGGACTAGGATGGCGTCAAAAATACCGCACTCATTACGCACATTCAATTCATTTGGAACCTAATCGACTAACTGTATTGATTTGAAATTGATTTTGTGTGTTGGCTACCAGAAGACACGTTATAATAGTCAGCAATATTCTTGTTTAGTATAGGTAGTTCGTAGTCATATTACACATTTTAACTTGCGCACATATTTAATGTTGGATACTTAAATCCTTAATGTTAATCAATCTTAGTTAGACGTTAGACGGCATACGTAACTGGGATTCCAAGCGATAAAAAATATTCTCATTTCGTAGCTGGTTACAGAACTCAGTTACATAGCGGGACGAAAAGCACTTTAGAGCCTTTGATATTTCAAGTACCCACTATCCAAATCAAATATTGGTTAGATATAGATCTCAAATAGAGATAGATATTGATGTGCTAAAAATAACCCAAAAACAAGACACGCAAATTAGCCCGTTACTGCAGTGTAGCATGTTGATGGAGACGGCAACTGGAGATCGCAGGTATTTGCAGTGATTTGTCGATGGTACAGAGCGGGCGGTACTTTTTTTTTATAAAGGGGGGAGGGGGTAGCGGGCAGTATCTATTATTCCAACCATTGCGGTCTAGTCGGTGTAGCTTATGTACCGTACCTACTTACTTAATGCGCGTTCGCGCTTGAAAGCCACGGTGTACGACGAATATAAAACTGATTCCAATTCTATACGTGCTGTAAAATAGGCCCCCAGAAACAAATGACCGATCAAAGCCTGCTACAATTGCATTAGTTCATTAAGTTACTGAATCGCACATTCCACGAACATAATTACAATATTGTTGGTGTGCTAATATAATGGAGAGGATAAGTTTGTGAGTTCGCGGCTTGGTAAGTTTTCATGTAGTAGGTACCTACCTAATATCCGAAACTACTTATCCGATTGAAAGCCACAATATTTGAGTATTTGTATTTGTTGTTTGTATATACACAATATAAAAAAAATACTACTACATCATCTTTTGCAACGTACCCCTTGCTTTCAACTTCGACTGACGGCGTAACAGTAGCGCACGCGTTGCTTAGCCTCGAATGGGTTAACGCAGTATATATATATATATATATATATATATATAAGGCAAAATTACTTTGTACATTTTAATGGCGTAATAAACGTTTCTTTTTCCTCCGAGTTTTTTACGCCGGTTCTTCTCGAGGCAGAGGTTTTCTTTCCGAACCGGTGGTAGTTTATCGACATTCATAGGTGCATGTAATATGCCTAAATTGAAGAATAAATCACTTTGACTTTGACTTTGACTTTCTTATCATAGTCTGGTCAAAGTAGCCAAAGTTGAATCAATAAATTGCATGCAAGTCGGGAGCATAAATACGGCAAGTAATTGGGTAGCAGTAGTAACAATGGCGGCAAGTCGGCTAAATTAGCGTGGTTCGGCCGAGTCGATGCCAGTTCGGAAGTCTAGCGGCCGTGGAGGCACTCACTACTCCGTTGGATGGGCAATCTTGTCTAATAAGTACTAATATTCTAAAGAGGTAAAGTTTCTTAGTTGATGACTGGTTACCCTAATGGGCAGTGACGCTGCCTACGAAGCTGGAGGTCCTGGGTTCGAATCCCGGTAAAGGCAAATATTTGTGTGATGAGCATGAGCATTTGTTACTGAGTCTTGGATGTTTTCTATGTATTTAATTATCTGTATCTATTAAATATATATTACTATGGAACTAAGTCGATTTGTGTAAGATTTTCCTCTAATATTTTATTTATTTATTTTAATTTTATTTAGTTTGTAGTTTTGTAAGCTTACATGCATTGCACGTAGATTCAATGCAGAAAGGCTCTCGAGTGGTGACCACATGCCGGAAGGCGCAGCGTGGGTAGACCCCCACAAGGTGGACTGATGACCTGGTAAAGTTCGCGGGAGTCCGCTGGATGCGGGTGGCGCAGGACCGGACATTGTGACACTCTTTGGGGCAGGCCTATGTCTAGCAGTGGATGTCTGTCTGCTGATATGATGATGATTATAAAGCTTTTTCGTAGGGATAATCTCCGGAACTAATCATACGACAAAAAAAAACACCGATCATTTTTATGTAGCATGGACTTTTGTAATGTTTAGAAATTTAGAAATAAACTTTAAAAAAACGAAATTAATGTAATTCCGACCATACCAGAAAAGCCCTTTGAATCTTTGTTTAACATCGGAGAATGGACAAATAAAAGAAGTAGAACATTTTACCGTATTAGGCATTACAATAGACACGAATCTAAATTAGAAAATGCACATTACAAAAACAAAAATTACAAGATTTATATATGCACTTGGTATTTTAAAGGCAAATACTAATTATGAAACGGCACTATCGGCATACTATGCTTATACGTATGCCTGGCTCCGTTATGGAGTAATCTTGTGGGCCAGTACGGATGCTCAAGACCTATTCGTTCTACAGAAGAAGTGCCTGCGCATTATTATATTATTGTTATCAATATACGGGGTACAGAAACATGTAGACCACACTTTATAAGACGCGAATTACTTACTCTCCCTTGCATCTACATTCTGGAAGTATGTATGTTCGTAAGGGAGCGCATGTACTTTTTCAGCCAAATTAAAGATGCTCCAAATCGTAGGATGGTTACCCGCCATGAAAACAGACTTTGTTTGCCAAAATTAAACCTGGTGATGCACAGCAATAGCCCGTATGTTAGATTTATTAAAATCTATAATATACTCCCCAAAAATTTAAAAGCTGAGGAAAAAGACCATATATTTAAACTTAATTTAAAAAAGCTTCTTATAGGAAAATTCTTAAACGACAAAAATTTGACATGAAATATTTTTAATTAACAATTCTATTCTATTATATTGTACTTATGCTCTTTAATAATGTGTTTATAGTGAAACTTTTTCTGCTTATGTTTTTTTTTAATTATTTTAAATTATGTTAAAATATTTTATGACATTCTTTGACAAAAATCTAATTATGTGTTGTGACATTGCCATGCCCTACCGGGGCCCATATGAGACTCAATTTACCTAGTTATTAAGATCTGTACAAAACTATGGTTGCAATAAATGATAATGACTAATGACTAATGGACATAGGCTATATGGGCATTTATCTGTAATACGCGAGTGTAGCCGTCCAGGCAGCTAATGCTTGAGATATATAGATTAGACAGCTTTACCGTGGCACTCGTCGACCGAAGATAAGTTGGGATAATAAATAGGGCATATACACCATTATACCGCCTTGTCAGAGGTTAACACTTTTATGAATAGGGTTAGAGTTCTCCCAGCAAGTTCGCGGTGTGTCCCAGACAAACGCATCCCAATTGCGGCAGAACTACTCCAGTGATAAATTGTTCAGTTTTCTACAGACTCCGGATTAAGTACTGCGCGGGATGCGCTCAGAGTTCCTCCAACTATTAAGTTACTCGGGAAAGTTGGTAAGCGTTCACTCACCCTTGTAAGTACAGGTACATGTTTCTGATTACCTAGATACGGAGAAACTTTGATCCCATGAGATACGCTACATCGTATTGTGCTCATTAGCATGTTCACTGGAGATGTATACTATCGTAGCATTATTACTTAGTTGAAAAGCCGAACAGAGGGTAAGAATTAATAATAACTCCAAGGTAAACTTCAATATTACAAAACATTATACTGGTGCAAGGTTTCGTGTTGTTAAACTACTTATTAGTATCCTTTTTAGGATTCCGAAGTCAAAATGACAAAAACGAAACCCTTATAGTTTCGACATGTCGGTCTGTCCGTATTTCACAGGCATTTTACACGAAAACTATATATGGTGTATTTGAATAACATTTTGAGGATAAGTGTATTTTGTTAGCCGCTACATAGTTCTGTAATGGAAATACTAAATTTTTTTTTAAGGGGCACTCGATACATAAAACTGCAAGTTAAAAAAAAAATGTTCATTGTAAGTCCACGTATGGTACATCAATCGAGAGGCCTTTCAAAATAAATATAAGGTTTCTCAGCATTTTTTGATTAAGTAAATAGAGTCGGAGATAATTGCCCCGAAAGTCACTAAAATTGTGTGTGTCCCCTCTAATATTTGAACGGTGTATTTAAAAAATATGAAAAAAATCATGGACGTAGGACTTATTAATTCTTTCACCGAAAATTATTTTGAACAAGATCGGTTCAAAGATTTTCGAGATGTTGCTGAAAAACTGCCTTCCCTATAGAAAAGGACGTAAGTGCCGTAGGATTCATTTGACGATACGACCTTTTTAATAGGCACGGGACCCTTCATTTTGCGTGGTCCGACCCGCACTTGGCCGGTTTTTACGTTTTATTTAGTCCTTTTCATTGTAGCCCCTCATGATAACCCTATAACTTTGTCTATAGGAAAGTGTTTGAAATTAGTTTTATATTAAGTCTCATTTTTCTTGCACTTATCTTGCATAATATATCGACCTTTGTGCTGCCTGATTAGACATGTTGTAGCTATGTGAAACAACCACAGTACGAGTGATAAGAGATCATTTTACAAGTTTGGCATGACAGTTACTTGAAGTAGGGAGTCCACAGTTTATGATTCTAGTTTTAATTTTTAAATTAGCAATGGAATAAACACGACGAAATTTAACAATTATACTGGCAAAAATATGTTTGTGATGGATGAGCATTAATATTTGTTTCTGAGTCTTATATAGTTGATATTTTCTATAAACCTACATATTTAAGTATTTATACCTATTATATGTATAGTCGTCTAGTACCCCTAACACAAGCCTTATTGATCTTAATAATATATGGTGCTAGTTCGATTTGTATAAGATTGCCCTCTAATATTTATTTATTTACTAGCTTCCGCCCGCGACTTCGTCTGCATGGACCCGGGATAAAAAACAATCCTATATTTTAATCCAGGCTATAAACTATCTTCGTGCAAAATGTCATCCAAATCGGTTGAGCCGTTTAAGCGTGATTGAGTAACAAACATCCAAACATCTAAACATCCAAACTTTCGCATTTATTATGTTTCAGGTATCCTCCTGTATATAATAGTTATTTACGATACAAGTGCAGAAAATAGGAAACGTGTATCGTACAACGTTTTACAGTACATATGGCTCTTTAAAGTTTCGACATATGCACGGAAAGTGCTCATTTTCGCACTAGTGCGGGAAAGTAACACCATGTGTACTGTAATAATATTTAATAAAGTTCCTATTTTCTGCACTTGTATCGTATTTACGATACAAGTGCAGAAAATAACTATTAACTATTAACTATAATTAACTATTAATATTAATTATTATTAATTATATAACTATTGTGATTCACACAGTGGGTCACATTATTTGCAAATGACTCAACTTCCTCAATTTTCAACTTCTATCTAATTTATTGTAGAAGAAAATAGATCTGCGTATGAATGACGAATTTCAAGTCAACTTATTATTATATTATTTTTGGTAATAATTTTAACTTGACTAGACTTTTTTTGCACAGTCCACTCCTCGTTGAGAGGGTTTCGTTCAATGAGTTCAAACACGTTGGGTGTATGTTGTGAAGTTAAAGGGTTGATATGGCCACCTTGGCGACATGATCTTGCTCGGTGGTGCATAATATTGCGTATTTATTAGTATATATGCCATTTCAGCTCAATCGGTACCGGAAATTGGCTTGCATTTGATGTACAGTCGCCATCAGATATATCAGAGCGGCGAAAGCGCTCACAAATATCTGAACACGTCTCTAATGCCTCGACAATAGCGACGTGTTCAGATATTAGTGAGCGCTTTCGCCGCTCCGATATATCTGATGGCGACTGTACCTACAGCTTACAAAGTTACGTACATCTCTGGCTTCCCCTTCAAAAAAGCTTGTAAAAAAGGTAAAAAGTGACCTAAACGCCAAACCCTTTCTCTGCAAATGCCATATTTAAAAAAAATGTACCGTTTCAAGCAAGGAGCTACCAGGGGCTCAGCCTTAATGAGAGGCGACTCATAACAAGACAAGCTCTCGAGAAGCCCCTTGCAGCTCCCAGCGAGACGGCTTGAAAGGGAAACCTTGTCGAGATCCTGGAGGGAAGATTTAAATGCCGCTGTCATTTAACATAACATTTCTTTTTCAATTTAAAATGCAAGCAATACAATTAAAATGCAGTTGCTTTAAAAAACATGTTTTTGCTGCAGTTAACAGTTTCGCGAGCACGTCGTGTTACTTGTGAATATCATTCACAAATAACAACAGTTAATGCGCCAGTTAGGCAACGAGCTTCATTTAGCGACCGCCTATTTTGCGACATTAATTAACAAAAACCGGATAAATGCGAGTTCAACTCACGTGGTGAGGGTTCCGTAAAATATTGAGAATTTTCCCGTTACTTTGAATACTCAAATTTCTTATAGGTTTTCCTGTAATCTTTAGGCAAGGAATATTTTCCATATTTTTTTCAGAATTTTAAGCCCAGCAGTTTCGGAGATAAGGGGGGGGGAATGGTCAAAAATCTTTTTTCCTAAATTACTTCAAATCTGTTTTTGATAAAATTATAAAAAATATATATCTGAGATGCTTACAACAACCCCTTTCATTTGATATGTCACACAATACAGTTTGCGAAACTTTTTTTTTTTCCAGCTAACCCCCAAAAGTGGCCCACTTGTTCAGAATTCATTAATTTACGTCACTCATCATCTTTGGGTCACCAATTTACATATGCATACCAAATTTCAACTCAATCGGTCCAGTAGTGTCGGAGCAAATCGGCTGTGACAGACGGACAGACAGACGCCCGAGTGATCCTATAAGGGTTCAGTTTCTTTCCTTTTGAGGTACGGAACCCTAAAAATGTATTACTAAGTAAGCAAAACTTAAAACTAAGTGTCAAACAACCCACCCCGCGTCACTAGTGTTGGTCGATCACGTAACGCATTGTATGCGCATCGGGTAGATCTAAATGTCAATTTTTATATGGAAAAAAACCGGCCAAGTGCGTGTCGGACCACGCAAAACGAAGGGTTCCGTGCCTATTAAAAAGGTCGTATCGTCACAGAAATTTTACGGCACTTACGTCCTTTTCTTTGAGGAAGGCAGTTTTTCAGCAATATCTCGAAAACCTCTTAACCGATCTTGTCCAAAACAATTTTCGGTGAATGAAATTAATAAGCCCTATGTCCATGAATTTTTTCATATTTTTAAAATACACCGTTCAAAAATTAGAGGGGGGGGGACAGAAATTTAGTGACTTTCGGGGCGATTATCTCCGACCCTATTCACTTAATCAAAAAAAATGCCAAGAAACCTTATATTTATTTTGAAAGGCCTATCGATTGATGTGCCACACGGGGGGTCACAATGAAAAAAAATTTTTTGACTTTTAGTTTTATGTATGGAGTGCACCCCTAAAAAAAATTTTTTTTGTCATTTTAATTACAAAACTATGTAGCGGCTAACAAAATACACCTATCCTCAAAATTTTATTCAAATACACTTTATGGTTTTCGAGTAAAATGCCTGTGACATACGGACAGACGGACAGACGGACAGACGGACAGACGGACAGACGGACAGACGGACATGACGAAACTATAAGGGTTCCGTTTTTGCCATTTTGGCTACGGAACCCTAATTCCGTTTTTGCCATTTTGGCTACGGAACCCTAAAAATGACAGTTCGATCTACCTAACGCGCGGTCGGAACGTTACGTGACTACCCCCCAGGTGCAAAGGTGCCCATCACGCTAGCTGCATTGCCACGCTGAACATGGCTAACCTTTGCTCCAAAAAAAACCGGCCAAGTGCGAGTCGGACTCGCGCACGAAGGGTTATATGTGTATATGTATATACCATTATCTATAAAAACGGCAAAAAAATCATGTCTGTTGTATGGGAGCCCCAGTCCGACTCGCACTTGGCCGGTTTTTTAGTATTTGTTGTTATAGCGGCAACAGAAATACATAATTTGTGAAAATTTCAACTCTCTAGCTATCACGGTTCTTGAGATACAGCCTGGTGACAGACAGACGGACAGCGAAGTCTTAGTAATAGGGTCCCGTTTTTACCCGTTGGGTGCGGAAGCCTAAAAAAAGCTCTTTGTTTGTGTTTTTTGCTTAAGACATTCACTGCCAGGAATCGCTACGCTCGTATATAGTCAATCCCGTGGGTTTCCCGCTAAGTAGCAGAAACCAGCTACTGGCAGTGAAAGTGTTAACAAAGCCATGTTACGGCACTTGTCATCCGTCTTTTCGACATGACTAGGACCACATAATGGGCTCGGATATAATTTCGTTAAGGATCAATAGGTACGCGAAAGACACGACCGGAGCTCATTTCGGACGACGGCTTAAGGTGGGTACTGACCAACGTTACGAGGTGTAATGTAACATTCGCATCGAGCGTGTTACGCATCGAGCATGTTACGCTGTGTTCTAAAATCGGCGTAACATGCTCGTCAAAACTCTGTGCTCCGCTTTCGCCGCCAGTTCACTCAAGATGGCCGACAGCGAGGTCGCGTTGGTATCTTTGATTCTACTTAATTATTGTTTGATCCAAATTAAGCAGAAGACAAAACGTTTCTGGACATCAAACTTATTTAAAAACAGAGGCGTATGTGGTGGTTTGTCATTGATAGCAATTTTAAAAAACCAAATGATTACTGGACAGTATAAAAACTTTGTACGCAGGTACGATCGATTTTGAAGAACTCTTGAATTTACTTGGACCAAAAGTACATAAAAAAGATACAAATTATAGAAAAGCAATCAGTGTCACGGAACGATTAGCACTAACGCTTCGTTTTTATGCTACATACTTTTTACATATTTCTCTTTCGCTGTCGAGTAACGAAGCCAATTTATTCCAAGCGTCTTCTTTCTTGAGTTTGTTATAATGCTCTGGATGAGCTGGGTTCCACAACATTTCTTCTTCTCTGTATTTTTCTATAAAATACAGAGTTTTTTTCTTTGTTTCACTCCATGTTTCAAGAAATAAATACGAGAGGAACGACGTGTAATTACTCGCGACGTGCATGCGCTCGTGACGACTTGCCTGAGCGTACTGACTGAACCGCGTAACAGTCAAAGGATTCGCCAAAAAACCGACAGCCGGGTGGAGCACTCAAAGCGAGCAACGAGCGGCTCGTTGCTCGCTGGTTTCCCCGTAACACGACGTATTGACTGCACGAATGCTCGCTGTGTAACATGTTACATTACACATCGTAATGTTGGTCAGTACCCACCTTTAGAGACCAGGCGAGCAGACGCGCAAAGAGGCAATTAAGCGTGGCTGCTTATTGCCACTCAGTTTTATACTCGGCGGATTTAAGTCTAAGATTAGAGACCGGAATTTTCGTGGCATTTTTGAGCTGTCATAGTGACTTCTCATTTATCGACTTTTAATGTATAGGTATCGATACGTAATTTCAAAATAGATATTGAGCAACTTATTGTGCTATGTGTGCTATGCAGGCAATAAACATTCCATTACAAATAATCATTCATCATCATTTTATATAGAAAACTCCCGTGAGAATATTAATATTCATTATATTTTAATATTCATCATCAACCTAACGATTGCGTCCTGAAGGAGCCCGGGGTCCGCTTTGGTACGGTACCAATGGTACCCGGCGACCTAGCAATCTGAAGAAGTAGTATTTACTTAACACGTGAAAATTCGTAAAGGTATTAAGATTTTATTACGTTAATATCGATATTACGAAGTCGATGAATGAGAAATGTCAGCTCAAAAATGCCACGAAAATTCCGGTCTCAGACTGATAAACTTGCTACGGTGAACTAGGCTGAACAAGGTCTGGAGGTATATCTGACTCTACTTATCACATTATAATAATTGAACGAGCGAAAAAAGTGAACGAAGTTCTCCGCTTTAGCTTGGCCAAAAATTATTTCGTAGGTCCGGCGTCTGTCTGGCTATTCTCCTCTACATATCTCAACCGATTCTCGTTAAATTTTGTGAGCAGGTTCAATAATTTTATTATAGAATGTTGTGTTTGACGATTCAGTTATTCAAAATTACAAATAATAATAAGAAAGACAGACTTGCGAGTTCTTAACAGCTCCCAGAGCCACTGTTTGTCTGTTACATTTCACTTAAACCGCTACACCGATTTGGATGAAATTTGGTGGAGATAGTTTGAGACCAGCCCTTAATTAAAGAGGTGAAAAGGGAAGTGAAAGTTTCTATGAGAGTGCGCTACGCTTGTGGGATAACTGGGAAGTTGAATAGCATTTTTTTATTTTTTGTTTCCATTACAATATAATACTATATAAATACTCTTTATTGTACACCTCGATAAAAGAACGCACAAGCGGGACTTGTAGCATTTTGAATCTCGAATTAGGCCCCCAGGTCAGTTATCCATCCGCGTTATTTGACACTAGCTTCCGCCCCCGACTTCATGTGCGTGGACCCGGGATAAAAACTATCCTATATATTAAACTATCTTCGTGCAAAATGTCCTTCAAATCGGTTGAGCCGTTAGCATGATTGAGTAACAAACATCCAAACATTTTGCATTTATAATACACTAGCTTCCGCCCGCGATTTCGTCTGCGTGAACTCGGGATGAAAACTATCCTATATTTTAATCCAGGCTATAAACTATCTTCGTGCAAAATGTCCTTCAAATCGGTTGAGCCGTTTAAGCGTGATTGAGTAACAAACATCCAAACTTTCGCATTCATAATATTAGTAGGATAGTAGGATAAGTGGACATCATCACTTTGATGTCTCTGTCATTCTGATCATGACGTTCACTACAGTACAGATGTAGTTCATAATTGTTTTCCACCGTATTTTCACGGAAACGTACGAACGAATCTTGCTATTTCAGTCGGTCACAGTCACAGTACAAAAAGTACTTCTTCTTGTCGAGGTTCCTCAGATAAGAGATGCCCAGTGGGCAGCGGTGTGGGTGGACAGTTCTGGCAGTCGCGTCTCTCAGGTCGTGTTCCAAGCAAGAGTGTGGGCATGGGGGGGGACGCCATCAGGTGCGCCATAGTTTGCGGTACTGTGGCGCCAACACATTGGGTTGATTGGCCACGATGCAGTCCCCATCTGGCCATGTCTTCCTTGCAGCGGCCAACTTGCGATCTGAGCCTATTTAGCGCCCTCCAAATGGTCCATGGCTCTTTATAGCCGGGTGGCAGTTTCTCCGAAGCTGGCACTGGTCGGGCGGAGGGCGTCGAGCCACATCAGGCAACGAGCATCTGAGGGGACAAAAAATACTGAGGTTGACTGAAGTAGCATGACAAATACGAACATCATCATCATCATCATCATCATATCAGCCGAAAGACGTCCACTGCTGGACATAGGCCTCCCCCAGAGAGTTCCAAATTGACCGGTCCTGCGCCACCCGCATCCAGCGGACTCCCGCGACCTTTACCAGGTCATCAGTCCACCTTGTGGGGGGCCTACCAACGCCGCGCCTTCCGATACGTGGTCGCCACTCGAGAACCTTTCCGCCCCAACGGCCATCGGTTCTACGTGCAACTCCCATTACAATCGGACACTTTACGCTCGAAGTTGTAGACGATAGGTCCAACTTCGAGAAAGAGGTCAATCGTCGAATCCGACTCGGCTGGGCAGCGTTCGGGAAGCTCCGGCACATCTTTTCGTCCAATATCCCGCAGTGTCTCAAGACGAGAGTCTTTGACCAGTGTGTGTTGCCAGTGATGACATATGGCACTGAAACTTGGTCGCTTACTATGGGCCTCATAAGAAGGCTCAAAGTCACCCAAAGGGCAATGGAGAGGGCTATGTTAGGAGTTCCTCTGCGTGATCGCATCAGAAATGAGGTTATCCGCAGCAGAACCAAGGTAAACGATATAGCCCTCCGAATTGCTAAACTTAAGTGGCAGTGGGCGGGGCACATTGCCCGTAGAACCGATGGCCGTTGGGGCGGAAAGGTTCTCGAGTGGAGACCACGTACCGGAAGACAAATACGAACGTTTCCGAGAAAATACGATGGAAAACAATTATGCACGACATCTGTATTTACCTAACTACTAGCAGCCCGCGTGGCTCCGCCCGAGTATCACAGAGAACCCAGCGGCGCCACGAGATAAAATATAGCATGTATATATTCTGAAGATCAATTTTAAATACTGGTGAATTATTGAATTCGGAGGAGTAGTCTTGGAAATTTCCCCCAAACTTACAAAGCTACGAACTTAATCTCTTTATAATATTAGTAGGAATATATGTAATTGATAGCATACAAGGTCGTATAAGTTAATTTCAACACATACAGTAATGAAAAACGCACCAATCTAAGAGAAATTCAACTCTTTCTTACTACGTACCTACGTATTGTTTCTATTTAATCCTCGTATGAGTTAACACCTCACTTCGCCCACGTCGATCTAGTATGATTCAGTTCCGGTTATTAGTTAGTTTATATTACGAATACTGCATACATACGTACACTACTAAATAGGAAACGGGATTTTCCACACGCGTAGAAAACAATGGAAGTAAAAGATAACGTTTAACTTATATTATTGTGTGGAGGACGCTCTCGCTGTAGGTACCCTACAGTTGAACAAGCGAGTCGATCTACATATATTGACAGAAAAAACGGCGATTTTGATTTGCTACAAGTGCTACACAACAGTACAGCTTGAAAAAATTATACCAAGTCATCATAACTACACAAAGGGTAACAGTGTTTTATTTCAGGGAACAAATGCAGGCTGCACCGCGGGGTCGGTGCCTCCCGAACCCTCCTGAATTTTAAAAGCCACTTCAGTTCTCGCAAGCCCGCCAACGCGACCGGTCGCGTGCTCGCGTAGCTCCCACCTCGAAGTTTCATCCAAATACCAAATTAAGAAGTGCTTTAATCCATCGATGACGTAAGCAGGTAAGTCCAACCACCAGTTTCGTTTGTTAAAGAGCGGGCGCGGGGTCGGGGCGCTTGTTTTACGGGCAAACTTTCGTAGTTAATCTTTCAGAGTCCGTTGGGCTGGCTTATTAAAAAAGTTCAAGTTGGGGTAGACAATTAAAAAGGCATCGGAGTATTTAGACGTCTTTGGTTCTGCCGTTTTATGGGTGCTTCCTATTAAATACCCTCGTTTAGTATTGTTTTATAGGCCGGCGCGTCTCGACAGATAATATGTTTTTGATGAAGCGGTTTAAGTATCATTAAGATCTTTAAAAATCTGAATTATTACACTATAATGCCCTCCATTATCAGATCTCAAACGTTGCTTCTAATCGAAATATTGCAGTTTCTGAAGTGCTTTATTGAATAACTTCTTAAACACTTACTGTTACTGAATTAGGTTGTTCAGGACTTTGCTATAAAAATTTCAGCGATTCCATAATTAAGATCATGCTTAGAATAGGGATGGCGAAAGTTTGATATTTTCTGTATATAACGATCTATAGCTTCCCGCTCCCCTAATGAATGGATCGATTGTGGGAGTTTTATAAAAAAAAAAAAATTGGCGATAGCTTCATTCCTAGCGGTTTGTCAGGATTGCGTATTCCACACGTATTTATAGCATTACACTCGGCTAGATATCTAAAAATATTATAAAATCTAAAGTGTTTATAGAAGACCTTGTTATGGTTAAAGCACTTTGCAGCGGCATCGTACCCGCAGATTTCGATGCCCACTAGTTTGCACATTTTACAACAATGGCCTCTTTGTTTTCTACTCTTGAAAGAAAAGTAAACCAAATCAGCCGCGGCTTGCCTATGAATCAGTTTATCGCCACATACTGAACGTTGTGGCATTTTATAAAGATGTTTATTGGTACCTTATTTTTACACTTGACTGCAGGAAAGTAACTTCTTGTCAAATAACAAGAAAGACAAAGAACTCGAAGCTCGCTAAGGTTCATAGCCCACTTGTTACACAAGGAATGGCTGGATAAAAATGAAATTTACGACTATGACAGATATTATACCGATTTAGCGACCATTTGAACCCTCAATTTTTATAGGCGCCTTGCATACTCTGAATGAGGATAAATCTGGTTTGTTCGTTTCCTAATACTTCCGGCAGTAACAATTACCTATTCTGAACATGACTGTGCCCGGATTTTATCGCGTACACTCTTTATATCAGTTTTTCATAAACTGTTAGAATAAAATTCATATCTCTTGTCTTAGCAGTTTTTACTCTTTACAATTTAAGGTAAGTTACAGGACAACATCTGAGTTAGTTGTTCAACTACAAATTTGTGTCTTAACTTAGTTACTAGGTAACTTCATCTGAACTCAAAGATATCGACTTTTGTAAAGTAGACTTCAAATACTATATTTAGTATTCTAGAAAAAGGAACTTTAGTGCCGCACTAATGTCATTATTAACACTGTTGCTGCCAATTACCCGCTAGGCTAAGTTGGTTATCTGTTCGTAGCAAGTTTTAGGTATAAATATTCTCGAAATTAATGTTTTAAAGATGCTCTCAGCACGGTGACACACGGCGATTTTTTACAGAAATGCAGTAGTGATACAGTTTCGATGCTTATCAATGATTAGTGTTACGATTTACGAACGTGCTTTTGTTATGCAAAAATACAAAGAGTAATTAATTAACGGATGGTAATAGCATGAGCGCCAAATGCACTCTTACCCTGAAAACATCCCTGTGGTTTTGCTAAAAAATAAAAATAATAATTACGATATACAGGGTGGCACACTATGATCTTTGCTGAAAGTACAGTGTTAACTAATTAATTTTCAATCAATTTATTATAATTTTTAAGCTAGGTTAAGTAAAACAAAAAGACATCAAAAATTAAACGTTTTATTATAGGTGACAACCCTGCCGCTATAAAGTTACTTTTTACATTTGCACATGAAACATGTCATTCACTATCAACTTGCTAGGGTTGAAACAGCAACAACACATTACACGGAATGAGCATTATTTCCAATCTTCAATATAGCAAATATGCATTATACTTAATGTATGTTATACTAAATATTATTAAATGAAATGGTCGTTACATAAAATGATAATTATACCGTATGAAAATTTAAGTGTTGTTATACAACTCGAGAATTATATCAGATTAGCGTTATTACAAGTAATATTATATCAAAAATATTTATAGCCATCGTTACGCACCCGGGCGGGGCACATATGCACCTAAGAACCGATGGCCGTTGGTAGCTTCTCAAGTGGCGACCACGTACCGGAAGGCGCGGCGTGACGATGTAAGATCAATGCAAATAACTAATATAATATGGCAACACTGAACTGATCTGATGATGGAGACAGAAGGTGGCATAGCAGTTCCTAAACGGCACAAGATAAATAAGAACGTCATGTTTGGGCTCATTGGCCCTCTCAATTTAACTGTTGTTGATTACTATGCAAAAAAAAATAAGTAGAGAAAAGAGCTTACGCCAAAAAAGGTTTTGTGACTGATACTTATTGAACGAGCGAGCGAAGCGAACAAAGTTCTCCGTTTCAGTTTTGGCCAAGATTCTTTCGTATGTCCGGATGTCCAGATGTCCGGCTGTTCTCGTCTATAGGTCGCATTTGTCAAACGATTCTCGTGAAATGTTGTGAGCAGGTTCAATAATTACACACATTTTTTTGTCGATTCAGTTTTAAGAAATTAAAAAAAGACAGGCTTGCAAGTTCTACAGTTCACAGAGGCACTCGTTTTATTCTTAGAAACTCATATACCCAGTTTAGCAGAGGCAACTTTAAGTGGTGAAAGCATCTCTTGCTACCCAAGGGTAGTAAACTAATATTATAATGTCCCGGTGGCACGCCTAGTTATTATGGTGGGAAACTGCGTTGTATTTTCAGCTTATATCTCAAGTAAGTTTACTTGACATAAATGATACACGAATATAGCTGGGTTGTGCTAGTGGGCGAGGACGCACCCTTCTCGTACTTACGAGTATGATATCCCGGTATTATTTTAAAATTAGCGTATTTGATATGCATTGTCTGAATGAATCATAATTCAGATAGGGTAAACAGGCTAAAATAATTTATTTAAAATAGCAATTAGAAATCAAGCACCCTATACTCTGCGTTATTGTAAGAGCATTTCTAGAAAACTTTACCAACTAAGTATTTCAATAAATTAAGGCATAATGTTACAAACTTTCCACAATGTGAGATTTACATACATAATTGTAACTAGAAATTATGCCTAATTTAAGATTGTAAATTAAAAATGAGATTTATACAGAAAATCTAATTATATTAAAATTGTTTTTTTTTATTTGTTAATGACGAATTAAAATTATATAATTACTATTATAATAGCCTACATGACTACATAAATGTTAGTTAGGTATACGTAATTTCTGTATGACATATAACATTTGTTAAGAATAAATATTTGTATTTGTATTTCTTTAGTAATTTTAATATACGTGGGCATTTTGAAAAAAAAGGGGAACCAAATAGCGTGAGTTGTTAAACAAAAATTAACTGAGTCTCAGTTTTTTGACGACAATTAAGTGTTCACTTTATATAAAAGTTAACTTTTTCATTCCTATTTATAAATTATATGCATATATACATACGTTGCACGTTATTTTTAAATGCGAAACAAGTTCATTTTCACATAATTCGTATGCATAATTTTCGTCGCAAAACTGATATTGAGTTAATTTCTATTATAGTATAACAGACCCCTAATTATCAGTATATGAACGAAGTATCATTTGATATTTAACAGTAGCTTTTCGGTGATGATAAATATCATGCAGAAACTGCTCTAATCTCAACAAGGTCTAGTTTTCCATCTCAGTTGCTTCCAACTCTGCTCAGACGGCAGTCGCTTTTGTAGAAATAGTGCCAACGCGAATTATTGGGATAAGTCGCCAAAGTGGACCTCGGACTCTTGTAGGGTACATACATAGGTAGGGTACATACAACCGGGAAACGCTAGGCTGATGATAATGATCAGAGCCCGGATTTTTCACGGCAAAACAAAACACGATCGTAATCTAGCCAGTGGTAGAAACATTATTTTATCGATATCGATAATTGTGTAGTAGAAGAAAAAACGTCACCAAATAAAATAAATATTTAATAAAAAAAATACGTGAAGTTTGTATGAAATTATATATTAGAAACAGATGCAATTTCTTCTTCGTAATCCACGTCAGAACACACAGCAGCACATGGCAATTTATTTGTATAATAGTGATAAGAGTCGATAATCATTAGTTTTTCAACATTCTCTGGGAGTAAACAGTTTCGTTTATCACTATAAAGCAATTTATGTATACTAAATGTACGTTCAACTTCACTTGACGTCAAGGGAGCAAATTAATAAAATTCATTTTCAGTTTGGGTAATATTTTCAGATATTTCTCGGCATGTTATTTTTATACCTATATACCTAATAATACTCGATATCGATAAAATAATGTTTCTATCACTGGTTAGATTACGATAGTGTTTTGTTTTGCCGTGTAAAATCCGGGCTCTGATAATGATAATGAAAGTCTCTCAAGCTCTTGTCTTCCCATTTTCAAGTGCCAGCATGAAACAAACAGCAAAACCAGAGAGCAGTAGGTACAATTTATTTATGCCCGGTCTTAAGTGCAACTGCGAGTATTGCCTACGTGCCGTAAAGTGCACCAGTGTATATTTGGACGTAGTTAGCAGATCGCTTCGCACTAGAGTTTATTGAGGTAATAAAAGGTCGCTTTCTTAACACATTCACTGCCAATAATTTCGTAGCGCTACGCTCGTAGCTGTGGTTTTCCTACTAAGTAGGGGAAAGCGCTTATAAACAGAGCCTCTCGGCGGGTTCCTGGTAGTGATGCCCCCTGACACGCCCAGGAAAACCTCCAAGCCAAGACCGGCCCACGTGACCCCAAAGCCGCTGATAGGCCAACGGAACACCAAGCCGGGACTGGAACCCGCCACAGCCTTATCCAAGGCCCCCGAAGACCGGCCCGTCATTACGTGCTGAGCAGAACGCAGCCACCAGAGGGCCAAAGCCCTGATATGGCATCCTCCACACCCAGTGGGGTGTGAGAGACGACTCGCATGGGGTTCCTGGCATTGCGAGTGCTAAGTGAAGGGGTAAGCTGAGCAATAGACGAAAGCAAAGGTGAGATATAAGCAACTATGAAATACTATAGACCGACCGTTTCATTCAGTCCTCGGCGTCCTCGCCTGCGCGGCGCGCGGGTGGTATACGCGCCGCGCAGGCGAGGATAGATTGAAACGGTCGGACTATAGCTTTTACTCGTCTTCTTCCGCGTATACTCGTTCATCGCCTTAAGGGATTAAAACTTCGAATGTACATAATCCAATAGCAAATATGTTATTACAATTCCCACAGATGCAGCATCAATTATAGCACTCCCATAGAAACTTCCACTCCCCTTTTCAGCCCCTTAAGGAATTATTTCCGGGATAAAAACTAGCCTCGGTCCATCGCAGGATCTCAAACAAAAACATCTGCGTACCAAATTTCATTTAAATTGTTTTAGACTGGCAGACATACTTATTTTCCCATTTATATATTGTAGTATTTATTTAATTTGTAGTATTTAAATAAGGTAGGGATGGAATGGATTAGTATGGATGCCAAGAACTGTGTGGACTGTGAGGTAATATTTAAATTGATAATTAAATTCGTTAAGAGTGATAAAGTCTGGTCAGGCTTAACTGTTCCATGGATGTTTGATCAATTGCACTGATTTAACTTATTTTCAGGAAAACAGGTTGCATATGACCATGTGTAGACTACATGTATAGTGACTGAAAATCTACTTTTAGGCATGTACCTACTAGTGCCTGTTACCATGTTAGTCTTAGGTTTGAACTGCTACAAAATGTGTAGTCCCTTACACCTAATCTTTGATTGTGAGTATGCACGTAGAATATGTAGGTAGAAAGTTTTAGTAACAAGTGGAGTAAATGTGTTAGCACAGTTTATACTGATACAATTATAATGTAGCTTTTGTTTTACTCATACAATTATAGCTATCATTAGACTGCCTACAAAAATGAATTCCTTTTTTCTCGCTCCATTGTTTTGCCACTTTCACCCAATACGGTTCCCGTTGTGTATCGCATCGCAGTCGTTCCAGGGGCCGCTCCATTTTTCTCCGTGTTCCGTCGACTTTAATGAGCTATTTACGCCTAGGATAAAAGAAATCACTGACATCAAAGATAAGTGCGGATCCTTAGACCCTATCTCGTAACTATCGCCCGTGTGTCATTAGTTATAAAGGTGATAATGGCGTGTCGGATAAATAACAACCGGCGTTGATCGCCCGCCGGCCGGCCGCTCGTTATCTCATTGCCAGAGGTCGTTTGTTCATTACGCCACGCAGTTTGACCTCTCCATTTGCACATTATATTTTTATACACTTTTCGTCCACTGGGAAGTGAATTCCTGATGAAAACTCCCCGTTTTTTTTCACATCTGACATTTGTGGACGGCCGTAAATTAAAAAGTCAAAATAAACAAATGATATCTCTAATTGTGTAGGAATGGAGGTTAAGAATCATGGAAATGAATCATTTGAATTTGGGTTCGATTTAATCGGACACACACACATCACAGAATAATAATCAGAAAATAATAATAGTCTAATAAATCAACTAACTATTTGTTTATTTTAACTTTATTGCAGAATACAAGACAAAGACAAATAGCGGACTTAATGCTATAAGGCGTTCTCTACCAGCCAACCATTGGGCAAAACAGAAAAAATTGGTGCAGGCAATTAAATTTGAAACAAAACTCAATCCCAGATAAACGTTTATCAAATACATACACATAAACAAGATAATATACACTAATATCTACTATATACATATTACCTACGTTTTGTACCTACTGAAAAATATTATGGTGACAACTATTCTACGCGCTTATCAGAAAGATACTTGCGTAACTTGCGCTGGAAGTCAATTTACTTTGTGCTTGATGGATAGTTAGCGGAAGATTTCTTGTTGTAATTCTGTTCAGTTACCGAGACAAAATGACAGAGAATCTTAGAAAAATAGTTAAGACATAGACTTCTGATATGCTTAGAAAATGGAGTTAAAACTGTCAAGGAAACCCAACATTAAGTAGATTTAAACCCATAAAAACCAGTTTTAAAAAGTGACCCAAGCGAAGTAACCATAACAAAAAAGTTGATTGACCAAAATAACATTAAAAAATGCTGTTGAGTTAGTTTGTTTAACTAGTACTACATACCAGCGTGCAGCGAATTTTTTCAGAAAGTTGCTCTCGGCTGGAATTGAAATTAAAGCTGCTGCACTTTAGCCATAGGTACTAAAACTAGCATGACGACGTTATTTATCGTATGGCTAATTATGTTTTTCTACTTCAAAGATTTACAGTTTTCAAGTACGCTTCGGCGTATTAAATCCACAAATCACAAGCCTTCAAAAAAACATTTGTATTTGCTATCAACTAATCAAAAAACAGCTTAGTTATATTACCTAATATCGACCAATCAGGAAAAAGAATTCATTTCAAACATCAGGTGTTTTTATTCCCTAATTCACAATCATTAATAGTACATTATTTAACGAGGGGCGTAAGTGGAATATTGCCAACAAGAGTCTATCAGAAGCCCGACGTCGAAGGCAGAGGGCTTTTGATGACTCGATTTTGCAATATTCTTACGCCCCTTTGTGAATTAGGGAATAAAAACACCTGATGATGTTTGAAATGAATTATGTTTCCTGATTGGTCGATATTAGGTTATATAGCTAGCTGTTTTCTGATTAGTTGATAGCATATACAATTTGTATAACAATGTTTTTCATCACATTTGCGAGGAAATAAATAACTACAAAAGACAGAAAAATCTATGTTTCATACAACCGCACCAATCAAAAATTGACGAAATTGGCAACTTTACTTCCAGATCAGTGCGAGTGGAGCGCCCAGCTTTAATATTTCAACCAATCACAGAGCAGTACATTAGTATTCTTGAGGCGCGTAGCCAACTAGATTTGTTTCAACCAATCATAGAGCAGAATTCTTGTGGCGCGCGGCCAACTAGATATGCTTAAAACCAATCAGATCACACACAAACTCATAACACCCGTGGGCGTAATATAGGCCATTGTAGCTCTGTATGCCTGCGCGTTATGAAGCAAGCGAGCAAGTGTGAAGAAATAGTACATTACATACCTAGGGCGGTGAATTCATGAATGCCCCAGATCGCAGGTGTTTGTGGCCCGAACCGAACATGAGGGCCATAAATATGCGATCTGGGGCTTTACGAATTACCGCCCGTGGTTTGTCTGTCTTACGTCTTGCCTTGGCCAGGAAGTGAGATTTTCTCCTCGCGTAGCAGGCAGAAAATTCCACTTACGGCCTAGGGTGATGTAAAAAAATAAACGCATATGACTCGTGATGTCAATATTTTGTGTCAAAGCAGTTTAAAATAACATGCACCCAAATTGAACAATCTTTATGCCTAGGAATCTATTATTGATTGCAGATGGATAATCTTTGTTTTTACTATTTTCTCGCAGTCGAAGTGAAAAGTAGAGTGTATACTCTGGTCTAAAACTCATATTATCACTTTTCTTTTGATTGTAGCTCTGTATGCCTGCGCGTTATGAAGTACTTTACGAGTAAGTGTGATGAAAAATAAATTACTTTTAGGAGGGATTAGGTTCACGATTGTAAATATCATAATTTCACTTCGATATTCTCCGCTTCGAACCAATTGTCAATTTTTTGTACGTTTTCGATGGTATATTTGTAAAAATGATAATCCAAATGAAACCGTCGGCGCTCATTTTCCTACGAGGATTTCCTTGAATAAAATGTTTATATCTGGAAAAGCCTACTGAAACACAAAGTAAGCACCTTGTTATTACTTAAGTAAGTGGATTGGTATAAAGTAAACACTGTTATACTTATACTAATATCATAAAGAGGAAAAGTCAGTGAGATAGCTATGTAAGTTTATAAGTTTGTATGTTTATAAGTTTGTAAGTTCATAAGTTTGTATGTAATGGGTAATATCCGGAACCGCTAATCTGATTTCTAAAATTCTTTCACCTGCGTGTAGAATGGACTTTCTGGGTTATAGGCCATATTTGCACGTAGAACCGATGGCCGCTGGGGCGGAAAGGTTCTCGAGTGGCGACCACGTACCGGGAGGCACAGCGTGGGTAGGCCCCCCCCACAAGGTGGACTGATGACCTGGTAAAGGTCGCGGGAGTCCGCTGGATGCGGGTGGCGCAGGACCGGTCATTGTGGCACTCTTTGGGGGAGGCTTATGTCCAGCATGATGATAGACTAAATTTTATCCCACGTAGTTACCTGCGTTCTTTGCGATACGCGTGCGAAGCCGCGCGGGTAGCTAGTACTTAGATAGAATAGAATAGAATAGAATAGACGTTTATTGCAAAGAGGGCTGAGTAAAATTATAGGCCTGCTGAAATAGTAGATTGTACAACAAGTGCAAAGAACGTATCATTTTACGCGAGACGTTAAAAAAATCTTGCTATGGAGAAAAGCAAAACCTTAAAAGTTTCAAAATTTGGTAGCAACCCCTAAATCTTATCCAAAAATGAAAATAAAAAACAGACGTTATTTTTTCACGTATTAGATCAATATAATAGGGTGTCTCACTGAAATTTCAAATTTTTCGGTTTCTAAGTAACACCCTAAGTACAAAGAGTAGTGAGTACATGTTACTTCACATGTATGTCAGTGTCATTATCAACGTAACCAAACCAACGTCCCATTGTGTATTCAAACAACCATAAACAGAGAAGCTGTGGCCGTTTATCGTTTTCATCGTGGGTTTACAAACCTCGTAATAAATAAGAGAAATTAGGTACGCGCGATTCGTCGCGTTCAAGTCGCACATGTGCATGCTCGCTCGCGCGGCGCCAGCCCTCGACTGACTGGCGGCCTCAGGCCGTGCGAGCGATAGGTGTCTAACGCGACGCGCCCCGCCCACAGCAAGCCCCCTGGTAGTAGTAGCAGTAGTAGATAGTGTTGTACAGAGGAACTGTTTTTACACGACTGACTTGTATGGTCCTTGTAATAATTACTCAAAGAGTACACCCGAATGTCTGTCAATTTAGACCAGCTTAACAGTAGGTAAGGTAGAAGTACTAGTGCCCGACATGTCAACAGAAAATACTTATTTGAATCACGATATTATGCTCATTTAAGATGTATTAAACAGTTTCATACGGTTTGGGAGACGAGGTATTTACTTAAGTTACCTACTGATATGGAATTCGTTTCATATGGTGATCTTATAAAAAATCCTGATAATATAAGAATTAGGTAATCAATCCGAATGTACGAGTAAATGGCAGGCGGTTATGCTGGCAGTCCCAATAGATGTCATTTCAGTACAAATATCATGAATGACAGACTGACATTTATTGGAACTTGAAGGTTTAACTCATTGTCCCAATTGATGGCAGCTGGTTTTAACAAGTTCATAACTTATAAATAAGTTATTTGTCTTGAAATTGTGATAAGAAATATTGAAGTCACTAACATTTAGTAACTTAAAAATGATGTCGTGATCAATCTTAGTTTATTATTCGCTAGTTAAATTATATTCGTCGAGTACTAGTACCGCGTCGGGCACTAGTACTTCTACCTTACTAGGACAAAGGACACTACACACTACAGTAGGACAAAGGAGTAAAAATGAAACTTTTCGAACGAGCGTTAGGACAGTTCCACTGTCATTTTCACCCGGGTATGTGACATTATAATATGCAAACGTAGTTTTTTTTTTATGAATGTAAATTCATATCTCTGTAACTTTTAACAATAACGTCTAGCATAGTTTTGTGAAATAATAGTTTAAAAGGTGGCTGAAAAAAAAGGTAACCAAATTGTAGCTATTTATTTAAAACAAAAACATCTTTTAACGCGTCTTCCAATCAACTCTTCCAATTTGAATCGTTTGCATTTCTTTTGTTTTTAAGTTGAGTTTCCTTTGTTATTCTTAAAATAAGCGTTACGGTTATTGTCATTCCTTTTGCGGATTGTGAAAATGGACAAGAGTAATTTGGGTTCGGGCAGGCCGGTCTTGAAATAATGATTATCTCGGTTCCAGCAATGAAAGTCAGCTAAATTGCGAGATGACAATGACGTCTGCCTCTAGGGATGAAGGCTTAGTCACTCAGCATAATATTCGTCTTCGTTTCGTGAGTTGAATCGATTCTTTATCTATGAATTAATTCTTACATCCGTTTCGGAATTCTTATGGTTTTAATCCTACTAGGTATTTTATTAGGCTGTGGTTTGCACACAAATACCACTAATCAAAAGGAGCATTTCTAGAAAAGTTTGTTTCAATTAATTACTTTAATTAAGGCATACTTTTAAATTTCCTCTTTCGTTACCTTTTCTTTTAATTATTAATACAATCTTTAATGATGCTTTCGAATTGATGAAGTAGGTATAATGATTACAGAACCTTAATTATCAAAAATAGTAATTACGTTCATATAAAATTAAAATGTATCTCATTAAGGCTTGATTGAAGTACCTACTTAATAGGAACAAACTATGCTAGGAATGCTGGGATAAACTATTTCTAAATGACTTTTTGGGGTATGTATTTTAAAAAACCGTCTCTTCTAGACGGATTCAAGCCAGCAACCTTTCATCGGACGGCGATCGGTCGTGATCAAGTGAGATACTCTATTCGAAGCTATTATTAAAACAGTGAGAACAAAATCGGGTTCACAGGGTTTAATATATACATATAAGTAAGCTACAGCCAGAGATAAGTTAATTATTTTTACGTCACCCTAGGCCGCAAGTGGAATTTTCTGCCCGCTACGCGAGGAGAAAATCTCACTTCCTGGCCAAGGCAAGACGTAAAGGCCCAGACCGCAGGTGTTTGTGGCCCGAACCGAAGGTGAGAAGGGCCATAAATATGCGATCTGGGGCTAGGTATGTAATGTAATCTTATCGATATAATGCTGGTCAATACTGCCAGTTTCTGAACGCATTTTAGCGGGTTTATGCTATATGTGTAAATAAATATATACTTATACACGTTTCCAGTCCCCATTTGGAAAAATAATGTGTGAAAATCGTAAAGTGTAAATAAGTTCTTGAGTATAGTTTTTTGTAATATAATAAAGTTGGTTTCCGAAAATTGTTGGTAAAACCTTGTTTACGTCCTATATTTTTGGTAACGGGTGCTTTTTATCGAGTCTAAGTGACTGGGAAAAATAAGAAAATCAATACGGGAAAGTTATAACGTGTAAAATTACTATAACATACTTACCAGAAAGGCATATATTCATAATAGCTGGAAAACTTTCACCTTACAAAAGACCACAGCCGTAATAATAACACCACTAGATACAGTTGCCATCAGATATATCGGAGCGGCCAAAGTGCTCACAAATATCTGAACACCTCTCTATTGGCGAGGCATTAGAGACGTGTTCAGATTTTTGTGAGCACTGATGGCGACTGTACTTACTCTTTGGGTATATGCTATTGTAATTTTGGTGGTGACTAGGTCGCCAGACCTCTCGAGGTTACTCTGTGTGTAGAGAAATACCTGCATTTGTGTAGTTTATCAGTTTTATCACACAAAATAATATATTGAAAATATGTATTGCAAAACGGGAAGTTTAACGTTTCTCATAAACATGGCAGTCTAAACCAAGAGTTTTTCGCTTTCTTTTGCACGTACAGGCCATTATAAAGGGCGGCATAGACGACATGTCAACTTTTCCGACGTAGGCATTTCACATAAAATAAATTATCTATATATACATATAATAAAGCTGAAGAGGGTATAAAGTCACATGGAAGATATTCGAAAAAAAGTTGGCTGGCGGAATACTTAGAATCGATAACAGAACACGTTGCAACAGTTTTTTATTTATTTATCTGTTTGTCTGTTTATTTGATCCCGCATCACGTGAAAACGGCTGAACGGATTTTGATGCAAACTTTACTAATCTGTCGAGAAAATGCTCGACCAGGTTATAGGCTATAAAAATTCAACCCCTAAGATTTTTATACCATTACTTTGTCAACATAATCAGTACAGCGTGTGGACATTAAAAATATATCAATGGCTTTCAGCAAAAGCAATTCTATTATTATTATTTTTTTTTTTCATGTTGAAATAGCTGATGCTGATGGCGCCATGGCCACTGCGATACTGTTGTTTTCACGACACTAATAGGATAATGTTCATTTATTAATAATAATTAGTATAAAATACAATTTTAAAAGAAGCAATTTAGTTTTTTTTTGCTAAATATTGCGGAAATGAAAAAGCATTCTTTTCAAAGCTTGCCACCTGCTCCTAAATGTTGGATATTGTCGATCACTCTTCTATGGCGTACTTACTTAGTAAGTATACAAAGGCGTTAAAATATATTAGGTTTACAGTAGGATCCAGATAATCAATTAATGTTAAGAGTCATAGTTGCTGGATTAGCCTAGATCTTTTCGGAAATATGTTGATTTATTAAGATCCCAAAACATATTTTTTCTCAAACATGTAGGTAATGAAATATGAACGTTATGTTCTTTATAAATAGGCTGCGACGTATCACGTTTCAGGTGCGGCGAGACGAGAGGTCCATAATGGAATTGCATACAAAATTGAAGCCTACAAAGTGACCTTCTTTTGTTCAATATAATACTTTGTGAGTCAAATTCATGGCATATTTAAAAAAGGCTAGTATTTAAAGGCATATCACAAATAACCTAACAACCTAAAAATACTGATTTGCACAGGTAAAATACTAATCAATAATCCAAATTCGGTTTAGATGCGCACAGTATTTTTTTGGGATGCACACAGTATTTTTGAATACTACAAAAGCATTTTCCGATTAAATAAAAACTGGGAGTGTTTTTTTACAAGATTTATATGACTTGACCTGTTCGTATGTACTTATATAAGTATGTAAGAAGTAGTTATCTGTCAGAATTTGCAATCCATTTTTCAGTCACTTGCCGTTATCCGATTGAGCTGAAATTTTGGATATTAGTAAGATAGTAAAGTTTGGATGACAATTCAATATTATGGTACCATCTAGCTGAGCTGGTGATGGAGACAGAAAGTGGCCATGAGAATTCAGCATTTAACCGACGAAACCCCGTTGAGTTTGGGCTCGTTAGAATTGTCTCAATGAGTAGATGATGATGGTATACAGAAAAATGAAATTTTTGACAGAAACTTATTTATTTCATTGCACGTTTGAGAAAACCATATACCAAGACCACATACCGTACCGTAGGCGTGAAAAGGTATTACCAGCCTCATATCCTACTTGGCCTGCAATCCCTATTTTCCCGGCCTCCGCATTAATTTACTATTATTTATTTAAGATGGATCTGAACAACTAATTCAAGCTGCCATGAATACACAGCGCATAGCCGGCCCCGACAGCAAGAACCTTTCACGTTCGCAGCCACGGCTTTATCTGTATTGTTCGCCGGAGCAAAAAGCAAGCGTAAAATATAGCGCCCCCTTTATTCCTACTCGTTTACATGAAAAATAACTCTTCGGAAGTATGCTCGCCTAGTACAATGTGCGAGGATTTTATCCCTTATGCGATTCAGAAAACAAATCCAGAATTGCGCTTTTTACCAACTCCATCCATTTTTCTGCACTAACACTGCCAATATTGAAGGGAATATTTTGAATTTGACACGGTTCTGTATTTGACTTGCACGTTTGTTCTGGTGTGTTAGTTGCATGTGAGAAGGTGAGAAGAATACATGCATAATAGTGTTAAGTTTACCTTGAGAAGATATTAATATTATATTTGTGGGTGAGTGAGGTGATGATTAAAAAATTATAGAATAGCGTGGATTGACTCTGACAAAGAATTAGAACGACTCCCACATCATGGCTTTAACGAGCAAAAATTAGAGATTTCTAGTAACTCACTGAGCTGAGCCGCATACAAACGGACAAATGGACATATTCCTTTTTGATTACGTTCCTTGCTGATTACGAAACCATAAAAACCATTTTATTTTGCCGCGACTACCGTGACTACGTTAGATATTTAAACAGTTGCGCATTGGAATTCTAACATGACAGAGGTACACAGTGGCATGCAACGGGTCCACTGAACATAAATGAATACCTCTTTTATTTATTTCTAAATGTAATCAAGTGGCAGAGCCATTAAACGAATAGCAGCAGTGTCGTTAAGCGAGTGGGCACTAGTACAGTATATTTTCTGAGGTGGCAAGTGAGTAATTATCAGTTAATCATTTCCGCAATATTGAGCGAACAAAATCAATTGTTGGTTTTTTCTTCTTTATTTCCGAAAAGACCTAGGGTTAATTCAGCAACTATGACACTTACTTGACATTGATTGATTATCTGTAAACCATCTATCTAACTGTAAACCTTATAATATATATTTTTCAAGCCTTTGTGTAGTTCATAAGTGAGTACGCCCCAGACAGTTGATCGAAATTATCCAACAGTCAAACTTAATCAAGTACCAAAAAAAGTTGTCTGTTCAGGCTCTGACGGCTTGTGTTCAGGCCACGGACCATCATCGCCCTTGCAATACCTGCCTTCAAGATCTGAGACATTCGTTGTTTTACGCCCTTTACCATTATCTTCTCGCTGATCAGCGAATGCTTGGTCTCCCATTACCAACCAAGTGTCTAGTCGTATCTGCGGAGTTGGTTTTAAGTGCAACGAGTCAATCTGATACTTAGGTGCATCCCAATTTGATATCAATATTTTGCGCGCACTCTTCCTAACGCGCTAGTTCGAGCGCGCGAATCAAACGTAAATAAAGTCACACCTGTATTCCCAAAAGAGGTAGGCAGGACATGGAATTTAATTAGAGACCCATATTTTAGCTTTAAAAATTGAAAAAAAATGATATTGCAAAACTGATACTTTCTAGCCCATCACCCACAACACACTTCAACCATATTCACAACACCTACGGGAAGAAATATAAAGATAACAAATTTTAATGCGAAATGTAACTGTAAAGTTAACCTTCTGTGCAGTTTCACACGAGTTTAAAAACCGCTATTCTGCGTACTATTCAGCGGAATATTATAATAAATAGAATGTATGGCACAGAGCCACGCCTTGGGTATTGTGTTTAATGCCTGCGCAAGGCATGGCTTGAATTTACACATTCGTGGTTATAGTGGTTTTACATAACTCACACTATGATACGCGCAAAATATCTTTAAATTGTAGTGTGGGTTTACGCATATGCGAACACCTTATTATATTGTATAGCTGTTTACAATAATGTTTTTTGACACCTTTAACCTGGTAGAACGTATTATTTAATTTGTGTTTAATTTTAAGGGTTTCGTACCCAACACGAGACCCTATTACTAAGACCCCGCTGTCTGTCCGTCTGTCACCAGGCTGTATTTCATGAACCATGATAGTTAGACAGTTGAAATTTTCACAGATGATGTATTTCTGTCGCCGCTATAACAGCAAATACTAAAAAACTGAATAAAATAAATATTTAAGGGGGCTCCGATTTAACAAACGTGATTTTTTGCCGTTTTTATAAATAATGGTACGGAACCTTTCGTGCACAAGTACGACTCGCACTTGGCCGGTTTTTAAAATACGATTTCTGTCACTAACATTAGATCTGTCAAAATTAAGTACATTTTAGAAAATTATAAACGAGGTTGTGTTTGACCTTAGTCTAACCTGATGGAAAAATAAAAGATAATCTAAGGATGAATCACGCTTTCCACAAGAATATTACTGTACACTCCTACCTTAAGGACATCAAGGTTGTAGGTTTCCATAAATACTGTCATCTGAGTATCCAAAAATACCAGGGCATAAAAGGTCGTTTATGTGCAGCAGAAAAAGTGTAGCGGACTGACCAGACCCCTGAGGTACACCGGCATTGATAGCTAATTAATAGATCGAAAGAGCATCCATCAATTACTAGGTACTCTATCGATCGTTCTCTCAGGAAGTCAGAAATCCAGGCGCACAGGAAAACCCTAACGAAGGAAGTTGCTAATTAGAACATCTTCTCTTACCTGTCAAATGCCTTCGAGATGTCAAGAGAGACTGCGATTGCTTCTCCTTGATTGTCTAAAGCTTCGTCAAAACAGAAGCTGAGGACTGATCAGACCCATCTTCATCGATTTGGCTCCTTAGGCCTCACTCTGGAACATAGCGAATTGCCATCTGGCGGCTTGGCTTTGCCTAAGTGGTGGTAAGCCACGGCAAAAAGCTGTGTTACTCGTTTGGCACCACCCAGAGATCACGTGGAAAATCTCAAAGGTACACCTGCGGCCGCAATTAACTGCTCCAATTGACAATTTAACAAATCAATCACAGTTAAAGGATAAAGTATACTTATCTTAAATATATTGTAGGATATTATATTAGATTTTTGTGTTATAATTCTAGCTGCATTTAATATTGCAGTAATATGGTTATAGAAAACGGTCCATTACTTCCTACCTTACTTATGTATCATTTATTTACAAAACCACATATTACTAAATCCATTTTGTTGGTATCCGCAACGCAGACTTCGTCCAAAGCAAATAAATAATAGATCAGCAATAAATATGCTAATAAATACCTTATTAGGAATATAACTATGATATGAGCACGATCTAGTTACATAATTATTCACATTATCTGATTAACTATCTTACTGTGACATATTTATAGTTAGTGACAGTAGTTAAATAGTGTTCAATTAAATTAAAAATAATTTCGTTATATGATGAGCCTAATGGTGCCAAAGCGGACCCCAGGCTCCTTCAGGGCTCAACCGGGAATAACGCTAGGAGATAACTTAGGTAACTATACCAAACCCAGTGTCAGCTATTTATATTTTACTTCAATCATATTTTCTTTCTATGGAAAAGTGTACAAGACGGTAAATTAACAAAAGTTTTAATTGACTTTGGCAGTTGTACCGAGTTGTTTTGGTTAATAATTAGTTGCTTAGACTGATGACCAAAAAGTTATTATAATTATGTATAACATACATAATTAACCTTAATTATAGCCAACTTTTTTGTCATCCGAGTCAACAACTAGCCAATTTCATACTTCAAGAGAGATTAGGCAATTATTACAAAAAACGAACGTAAAAGAACTACAACATGCATATCTAGTAATATAATTTTATTTCGTTAATCTATTAGAACTAAGGCTTCTCTCTCCCATCTAAACCCGACTTGGTTTAAAAATGCGGAATCATCAGGATTTGCACGAAGTATTAATTAAAGTTTCGAAGTGTCCATCCACCGAGCTAAATAAATTGAAGCAGAGGAATGGCCAAGGAAAATACCTATTCCTAAAGGCAACATTAATAAATGAGTTTCATACATTCTTATTACCTTTTTTCTTTTGGTCGAATAGTTCCTAATTCAACTTATACAAAGTCATCTTCGCATCACTATCTTCTGGGAAATTGAACTTTAACTACTAAGTCTAAAGGCCTCATTTGCAACTGCATTATACTGTGCTTAATGGACCGCAATTTGGCTTATGCAGAGTCTTATCAGGCTTTCCAGAGTGCTTGAACTTCGAATCTTAAGTACACGCAATAAAGTAGTTTTTCCGACGTTTACTTTAATTAGTTAAGATGTTGGGAAGATTAGTTATCAAGCTGCAGATGGGCAATATCTTCCTCAATCTTACGTTCGATTTTTTCAATTTTGGACCTTAAGAGCTTGGGATAGGCTACTTTTTGCATCGTTATCGTAGTTTCAAGAAGAGGTTTTGACGGTTACTGTGTTTCAGATGGAGTTTTAATTAAGAGAGTTTAATTACAGTGCGGTGGCATAAGAAGCGATGCCCCGACAGATCATTTCCATTCGGTTTGTATTCTGTTTGAGGCTTTTCACTTTATTTTATTTAGTGCAAGTTAATTATATCGCAACGGAGTCTGGGCGTTTAGTTGTCTGGCGAAGACGCTACGTGGTTTTTAAAAAGTAAATAAATAATGCGACCCAAAAAATATTCCTGGTACATAGTCTGCGTGTGCCCAACACATAAATATAAATATACAAATCATCTGACGCCAATAAAAGAACAAGTAGCATAACATGAGATTTCGTCGTGATGTCAAGATTACCTAGGGATCATAACTTGAAATTAAATACCAATTTCTCCGAATGTACCTATTTCGAAATACTGACCGTTACAGGATAGCTGCGTACACTCTGCTGATAGTACACTTTAAATTTTTTGCTTCTCTTACGGGAAACAACGCGTATATCACCTCCAACGCGTGCGTATGCATATTCACCAAAAACTCGAATGCAATATTTCACGCTTTGAAACTCTTTTACGAGTACGTTACTTACTGAGTTCGCATAGTGGCATGGCAAAGTTAATGAATACGAAGAAGACAAAGTAAAACAAAGAAAACAGTACATTGACTCAATAACGGAAAGTAATAATGAAGTAGTTAGTAGTATAGACATAGCACGTTATTTCTCTAAGAAGGTACGGAGTGGTCACCGCCTGGCCCCGAGCCAGTGTCTCGAGCCTTCTGTCTGGCGTATTCGTTATTGCGATGCATTTAACATTAGCAAGTGCTTTATGACTTCTTTTATTTCCGTTTCAGGCTTTCGCAGGCTGTTGTTTATGGAGTTATGGAGGCAGCGCTGATTGGTTCAGCTGCTTTGGTTCAATCTGTGATTTGATATATTTAACTATTATGTACCTATGTAGGTACCTCCAATTCTATACGGAAATTCTGTTTTTCGAGAACTATTGCATGAGTTACTTTATAAAAACTCGAATTGTTAATTAAATTCCTCCATCGCAAAAATATCTTCTTTCAATTTTGTTTTGAGTATGTCCTTACTTAAATATTTTTTAAACGAATAAATTTTTGGGTTCCCTTCGTTAGCCTAGTTAGAATGTTAATTCCTAATTTCACTAGCCCTAATGTTGTAAACCCTAAAATCACAAACCCGAATTTTCATTTTTCCCTAACGTAACACGAACTTTCATCATGTCTAGTTTCTCATGTCCGAATTCTCACTTAAACTAATTTTATTTAACTGATTTTTTCTTAGGCCTAATATTCCTTTGTCTAATAATGACTACACCTTATTATCAATGTCTCTAAAATCACAAACCCGAATCTTCATTTTACCTAACTATTTCAGCCCTAATGTCAGCATCCCGAATTATCATAATGTCTTATGTCTCATGACCGAATTCTCAGTAATACTATTTTTTCGTATAAAGTCGTTTCTGGCGCTGCTATTTCTATACCAACCTTAGGACTCTGACTCCGCAACGGCTCAGGCGCTACGGGAAAAGCAGCCCCTTCGCCCTTGCGTAGCAAAGCACAGGCACCAATGTAAATAAATCAAATCAAATCAAATGCTCACCTTCGCAGCTTCGGCTTGTTGGTCGCCTTCGGCCACCAGCCTCAGCCGCTAAGGCGAGGTTGAGTTTCAGCCAAACCCTTTCACTCTCTGAAGCTAATTCGTTCACCATCTTGTTTACATCTTGTGGCGTTTTTGCAAACAACACATTGTCGTCAACATAAAGTAAGTGAGTTAGCGTGCGACCATTTATGTTTAGTCCTAGATTGAATTTAAATTAAAATAGAGTAACAACATACAAACATATTTAGATACTCTTCAGGCTTACCGTCCTTGTTATTACAGCATGAAGGCGTTTATTTCATCGTATAAAGAAGACCGAGGCAAACGCCGCCTTTCCCTTTAATTAAATTACTTTAAATAAAACCGCACGAAATGTTCCACTGCTATCCTTTCAGGTTACCCTTTAAGCGGTTATGCTGGTACCCTGGTACGCACATTTATAAAGTAGGTTATGTAGAGAAATTATTACAGTGTAATAAAAATCAAACAAGAGATGCTTTATAAATTAAAATTGAACGGTTTTTAGCTCTTACTGATTTATTTACATCTTATTTACTATTCATAATCATAACACAATGTGTATATCGAATCTTAATTTTTTTTATCAATTATCATCATCATTATGCTCCTTCCATGAATCAGAGAGAAGGAAACAGGGGACCGGGAACGCCATAAGCGGATTGGGTACTTTAAATTATAGGAGTGAGATTACACATTGCATATTAATAAATAATCATGCGATAGATATTAAACCAGGTCATCAGTCGACCAAGTGGGGGGCCTACCCACGCCGCGCCTTCCGGTGCGTTGTTGCCACTCGAGAACCTTTCCGCCCCAACGGCCATCGGTCGCGGGAGTCCGCTGGATGCGAGTGGCGCAGGACCGGTCACTTTGGCACTCTTAGGGGGAGGCCTATGTCCAGCAGTGGACGACTTTCGGCTGATATGATGATGATGATGTTGAGACATTAAACATGAAAAATTGACAATGAAATCTGAATCAACTGTAATAGGGAACAGAGTAGAGTTTGTTTTGATTCAAAATCTAACGAAAGAAAACAAAGGCATCTCTAGTCCAATTTAAAATGGTCTAAATTCCATTGAAGAAGGACGGTGTTTTATTTGGTGGCTAGATGCTAAACCAATAAGGCAATAAAGGTTCTAGTCCTCGACATTGCACTAGTGTATGACATGGGCACTTTATCTCAAAGCCATGGATGAAATTCGAAGGAAGAAAAATCCTCTTAGTTCGAATTTAACCCATATTGCCTTGACATGAAGTGCCCGTGTTATACACTATGCAACGTCGAAGACTAGGATGTTCTGTTCACCTTAATCAGACTTAAGGATTTTTGCGGAAATTTAAGACAGTCCCTCCTTCCTATAAGAGATTTCGAAGTTCGTAACGGCTAGCGGCTCAGCCGGCGCAACTCTAAGACGTCGGGAATTGGGATATAGTTATATGATAACATATAATTTTTTTGTATATAAAAATCGAAGGACCACCACATATTATTTTATTATATTCCGATCTACTAAACTTGCTAAACTTAAGTGGCAGTGGGCGGGGCACATTGCACGTAGAACCGATGGCCGTTGAGGCGGAAAGGTTCTCGAGTGGCGACCACGTACCGGAAGGCGCGGCGTGGGTAGGCCCCCCCACAAGGTGGACTGATGACCTGGTAAAGGTCGCGGGAGTCCGCTGGATGCGGGTGGCGCAGGACCGGTCAATTTGGCACTCTCTGGGGGAGGCCTATGTCCAGCAGTGGACGTCTTTCGGCTGGTATGATGATGATGGTGATGAAATAAAAATCGAGGCGCTAACTGTACACGTCAAATATTCTAGGTTATATCGTCTTAGTCTGAATTTGTATTCAGGTACTAAGCTGGCAAGTTCCACGTGCGTGGGTGTTCCACTCCGCGGTAACCTCGCGCTCGTATTACATATTCAAACGTCACGCCTCAAATAACCCTTGATAGGATTGTTGAAAATTGGTGCCATTGTCGCTATATATTCTGAAGATAACCTAAAATCTGATACAGGATTATTTATAAATGGGAGCTGAGGCCGTGTTTGACTTATGACCTGGTAAAAGTCCACTGGATCCGGGTGGCGCAGGACCGGTCATTGTGGCACTCTTTGGGGGAGCCCTATGTCCAGCAGTGGACATCTGTCTTTCTGTTTATGGACAAGCAGTGCGATCAGCGACGTGGGGCCCGCGTAAACACTAAGATATAATGTACTAGCTGCCCGTTCGGCATCGCCCGCGTATTGCAAAGAACACAGGCGAACCCACGGGATAAAATTTAGCCTATGTCCATTCGGAAATTCAATTCACAGGTAAAATCATTTTTGAAATCGGATAAGTGGTTCTGGAGATTACCCCCTACATACAAACTCTCAAACTTACGCGACAATCTCACACTAGGCTTTTGTAGTTTATAATATTAGTACTACATAGACAGACTACTACATAAAATGTTATCAAATAAAATGTTATGTAAGTACATAAGTACCTAGACTTTGTATTATTTTTCTCACTTTGTTTAATTGTATACTTTTGTTTGATTGTTGTATTTGTTAATGTGTTTCCTGAATAAATGTGTTTTTATTCTATTCTATAAGTATGTATTTTATTCAGATATAGATGACGACTAGTGATGGCAATTTCTGAAACATTTCATACTTTTCCTGAACAGAAACATTCCCGATATAGAAACTTATTATCATCTGTTAGCAACACCGACAATCTTTGTCTTTATGTCAAAAAATGTACACTAGATAAAGCTTCGTAGAGTCTGGGTAATTTACTTTTGAATCACGAATATTGCGAAAACAGTGAAAAAATCTAAATTAATTTACATTCTATTCATTGCGACAAAACGAGAATTTTCATTAAATAAATTTAAGAAAACTGGGCTCTTGAGAGCAGGCCCTGTGATCCTTGGAAAACGCAAAAAATTAGTAATGAAAGTATCTGCCTGATATTTGGCGTGAACGCCCAAGATTCTAACACTGTGTGTTACACTGTATCCGTTCGGGGTCAGCAGGAAAACAGGGCAGCTCAGACAAATTGTCTGAGACTCCAATAAACTTCGGGGCTCTTTGAGATGGTGTTGGTAATAAGCTGTGTCAGACACTTAGCCTGGAGATCCCTTAGCCGAAAATCAATTAATGCCGGGGTAAATTGTAAAGTAACTGATGTTAAATTACTTTTGAAATTTCGTTTAATCTTTTCTCGTGTAAGTACTGCCACGTGTATGATCTATCTATACTAATATTATAAAGAGAAAGGCCTGTGAAATTGTTGCTTTGTAAGTTTATGGGTAATAACGGAAATCAGTAATCCGTTTTCAAAAAATATTTCACTTTCCAAATCATGCAATCACGCAAGGTAAGCAGCCTAGGTGAAGAAATAATTCCGAAAACTGTAAATTTAATTTTCTCAAACATGCAATGAAATGTCGTCCTTACGTGCGTTATTACGGCTTCAAAGTATCACGTTTCGGGCGGAACAACTCGAGAGAACTGTAAAGGAATTTCATACAAAATTGAAGGCCTAGGCCGGGAAGTAATTTTTTTAAAAATTTTAATGTTAACATGGCGTCTGTGTTCATCAACAGGCTAAACAGCTGAATTCTATTTTTTTTATTTTTTCTAGTGGCTGACTAGTTATTGGACCAAAAATATCCGCGTTAGTGCCTATTACACACGAACCTTTATTAAGAATACAAATCTGTATGATTCAGTGTGTTGATGAATAAATTAAAAATATTATCTATACGTAAGTCACCAGAGGCCATAGACTATATTTAAAATCCTCTGCATTTATTTTATTCATTATAGAAATTAAGATTCTTATTACCAGATCATGCATAATGGCCCTAATAGGGTCTATTCGAACGCTACACACGCGAAATTCAGACGACTTTCGTAAAAAAAAAACATTAAGTATGGAGGTATTGGAGGGAAAATTAATGTACTATTTTGAGTGGTGTATTGTTTTATTTCATTGCATATGTTTGAGAAAAGCACTATACTTGCCTCGCCGTGAAAAGGGCTTGCCGGCTTCGTGTCACTATCCGGCCTCCCTACGGTCGGCCGTCTATACCTACTTACCCGGCAAGCCCTTCTTTCCCGGCGTCTGCAGTAATGTACTATTATACGAATGCCACCAAAAACTCACAGAGGTGTGCGCAGATAGAAACAAAGTTACTATACAATGGATCAAGGGGCACAGTGGCTCAAGAGGAAACGATGCAGCGGATGAACTGGCCAGGAAAGGCTCAGAAACAACGGCATACGGACCGGAGCCAATCTTACCCCTGCCACAAAGCTACATATATAACAAACTAGACCAATACACCAAAGACCTACACCAAAGATACTGGGAGGAAATAGACACATGCAGACAGACCAAAGAGATTCTGTCGAAGCGGGACCACAAACTCACAACCACACTAATGAAGACACACAGAAACCAACTACGCAAGATAGTAGGGATGATAACCGGACACAACACCTTGAACAGACACCTCTATAATTTAGGTATCACAGACAGCCCCATGTGCAGAGCGTGCATGGAGGCAGAAGAAACGACTAAACATATTCTACTGGATTGTAAGCAGGTAGAAGTATACAGGAAAAAGCACCTAGGGTCTCCGGACACACTAAAGAACGCAGTCAGTAATACCAAGGCACTCTTAAACTTTTTGGAGGAGCTGGGGTGGTTAGAGTAGCGCCACCCTGCCGTTTCACGCAAAATAGGCACACTGGATGTCGACTTGCGGAAAATGCCCAGTAAAACTAACTAACTAACTAACTAATGTACTATTATAAAACATGTACCGCTGTAGATAACACCATTCTCCACGTTCTAATAGCATGTACCCACACGAGTGATGTATTATGCCCACAGAACACTATATACTATAGAAAAGCGATGTGGGCGTGGCACGCGCTTCATTACTTTGAGCGTGCGCTCAAAGTAATCACGCCAACATCACCTGATCGCCCTGCAGTCGCTCACAAAGTTGTAGGTGACGTGGAGGGGATGAGGTGGCGACACCGGTCCCGATAGAAACCGCGCTTGATACCCCTTCTATAGTATTTAGTGTTCTGTGTTTATCCCCATCCATAAACTATAAAATGGTGACGTGACAATGCATTTTTGGTTTTACCCTTCATCGATTAAAAAGGTGGTGGATGCTTCATAATAATTTTCATTGATCACACTATAACAGTAACTATACTCCTTGGCCCTCCCCTGGCTAACTTAACATACAAAAACATTTTCCAAAGCTGTACCTTATATATAGCACTTCATATAACGCTACAATATACGTGTCAGAAAATAACACCCCGATTGGATATTATGTAGGTAGTGCATAAATAATGTCCACACGAACCCCTCGGCTGTGTTGCTCATCTGGTCTCATATTTTGACGTCGACTTACCGACCGTTATTCCTAGGCCTCTGATGTAACTAACTCTTGACAATACCTTGGACTCCTTGGAAGCCTGACAGGGACCAAGTCATATTGGGTACTTTTCTTATGACAATTCCCTCGGCAGAGGACGAGGAATCTTAGTAATTGAATATTAAATTACGTTTCGTCGTGGAAACGCAACGCATAACTTGGACAGATAACATACCAACGCATCGTTTGGTTTGATTTCAGATTTTTACGCGCAAAAATGTGCATCGCCATAAAACTCACATTCTACTAATACAGCGAGTTATCGAGAATCTCCAATATATTGTCACAATATTGACTTAGAAGTAGGCATAAGGTATCGCGCATCGAAGTGGCATGAATACGTCGCATCACTTCAAACGAACTTTGTCTTAATAGGCTGGATTTTTGCGAACATTTTCCTTTGAACGTGCTTCTCACGTTTTCACAAAGGGAGGGTAGGGTAAAATATAACGTGCCATAAATATCACAGGTAAGGTACAGTGATTAAGTTCATATTTCAGGCTTTTAGGGTATCTTTTTAGAAAGTTACATTCAGTGTTAGGTACTTTCAAGAAACTATATTTTTGACTAATTTCAGAAGTTTCAATTCAACAGTAGGTAAGTAGGTAACTGGGAATTATGAATTCTTTAGTTCCGGTGTGTTTAAATAATATGTAGGTATGCTGCTGAAACATGCAGCTTGGTTAACAATCTACTATTGTTTCTGAGTGTTGGATGTTTTCTATGTAGTTAAATATTTATATCTATAAAATATATTTCGTCGTCTTGTACCCATAACAGAAGCCTTATCACATAATCATTTAGTACATCAAACCGCGTTCCAGAATTTTAAAGGCCACATCGCCTGTCAATACGATTCAGCAATGAAATAAAACAAAAATTGGCGTCAAATTGCCCCGTTTAAAGTCGCAACAATAGTCGTCATAAATCGGCCGCGCGTGCCGCGACTTGGGATCAGCTCGCGTTCAAAGAAGACTGTTTAATGATTTATTCGTTTTATTACTATTGATACAAAGGTCTAAACTAAATATGACAATCTTTCTCACACGGCTCAGTGCTTCGTTATTTAGCCACCTACCTATAGCTAGATTGCAATCGCGTGGCATTTGCGGCTTGACTATTCGAATCTTCGAATTCTATTGAGCATCTTGCTTTTAACGGCTTGTGAAGAAAAAGTGATCCAAACTCTGCGACTTGCCTACTTTTATCGTCGTGACATGGAACCAGCTTTGCATGTTTTATGTATACAAAGGGGAATGGATGAAAATTTTAGAAATGCCTGATTATTTTTTTCGTGATAGGAATAACCTTCCTTAGCACCAGAAAAAAGTTTCAGATTTTTCAGCTGCGACAATTATTTTTGAAAAATATAAACAGTTTCCTCATTTACGTTTTGGGTCAAGAACGGTAAATAGACAATTTCCTTGATCTGTCTCATATTACAAAAAACTATCTTAAATATCTGTGGTAAACTGACACTGGTAATGACCAATATAGCTGCTGCAAGTGTCAATATCATTGCCAGTGTCAGTTTACTACACATATTTAATATATTTTTTTTGTAATATGAGACCGATCGAGGAAGGTGCCGTAACTGACCCAAAACGTAAGTGAGGAAACTGATTATATTTTTAAAAAAAAATTGACGCAGCTAAAAAATGTGAAACTTTTTTTCTGGTGCTAAGGAAGGTTATTCCTATCATCAAAAAAATAATCAGGCATTTCTAAAATTTTCATCCATTCCCAATTATTGCTAAAATGCCGTTAATATTCCTTTGTATTTATCTGTCTTCTTGACATTGGTGTTCGTAAGAAAGGGGCAAAACAGATTGTGAAATTTTGAGAGCATTGTTCGATGATTATTTAGTTTGTCGTCGGTTCGGATTTTGGAATATTTTTCAATAAAAAAATGTAAAAAAACAGACTTGCAAGTTATATAGCTCATATAACCACTACGTATTCTAGCATAGTATTCAAACAACAATTTGCTACAGCTCTCGTTTACTAAATAATAAACGGAACTTTACAAGAAATAAAATAAAACGTGTAGCGTTAGTTCGTACAGTCGACGCCAAAAATACGTTTACACTTTTGCACCTTATTCCATTGCAATAAGGCGAATAGTGTAAACGTATTTTTGGCGTCGACCGTACCTGGTTTCTCACAGGAGGTGAACGTTCAAAAACTGTTTATGGCTCGTTCGTCGCTGCGGATATCACGCTAGCGGGTCCCGTTTGGAAAGCACTTGTGCTTTCCTGCTACAGTAGACAAGGAAGACCGTAGACCCGACCCGAATCCAAATAGATTTTCAGTTATCTTAATTTTTTTGACTTGAACCTTGTTAAGCGTAGACATTAATTACGACTATTGGAAAAATGATATGTGTTTTGTACTGTATCGTAAAGGCTTGTAATTTTTTTTCGCCGTGTAATTCGGACCATACTAAAAACCTCTACATTTCTGGAGCTCTTTGGCATACAGGTTATATTCCAAGACTCTTAACTTCGTTATGCTCTGTTTAGCTTAGGATTTTGAATGTATATATCTAGATGTTAAAACTCTTTAGAGTTTTGATTGATGCTTTAAGTGGAGTAGAAGGTATGATATATGTTGGTTTTTGAAGCGATGAGGCTCTTCATTGAGGCAGTGAAAAAACGGGGAAAAACCTATTTTGCAGGTTTAAGGTAAATGACTTTTAGGAGGCATTTCTTTTTAAAATAAACGCTAGTTAATAAATTATCTCTCATGATCAGACATCGTAAATTTTTCAACATTTTCATTGCAGCTGAATAGTGTGACCAGATTTTGTATAGGCAGATCAATTACGGTGTTCAAAAAAAAATGCTCAAGAAACATTCATTGTTCTATCAAAAAGTTCTTAGAAACCATAATAAAACTTCGTTATATCCCTCTAGGGTAATTACCCCCAGACTCGGAACCACTGAGAAAATGCTACAAACAGTACGATGTCTGCTCATGAGAAACATTTGTACCAGGACAACATAGCTAGCCTACTGTGCCGGGCACCACTGAGCGTTCAGCTTCTCCGGTATTGTTCAGGCAGCTGCGCCGAAGCACTCGGAGCCGTTTCCGGCATGGGCGGGGGATATCCGCGCGCAACTCCTTCTTGCTGAGAACAGTGCCGTGTTTATGATAGCCTGGTGGTGCCAGATCCGTTGAAGAGGTATATGGCCTCATTTATAATATTTTAAAGGGGAAAAGTCTGTGAGGTTATGTTGCTTTGTAAAATGTAAGTTTGTATGTAATGGGTAATCTTCGGAAACGCTCATCTAAAAAAAGTATCCAAATGTTTGGACTAAAGGTAAACTCATTGGTAATTAGTATACTATCTGACTTAGCCGATTTAGATACAAGACAGTGTGATTAAAGACAACATTCCTTTTGATAGCACATAGGTTTCTTTTTACCGCCATGTGGCCCAATTTGTTAATAATTTAAGCTGATAAAACTATGAACTTTTTGTGTTAATTTTGGAAATATAATTTCCACATGCGGCCATTCGGATCGGATTTATGGTAATAAAAGGCTAGGGCATAAAACCCGTCACTAAACTATTGTGTTTACTTATAATCAGGAATCCCATTGTTGCCGTGAACGAAGATTCATTAACATTACAATGGTGTTTGTCAGCAATAAGGTTACAATAATATGTTTTGTACATGCATTAGTCCGCAGAGCCGTTCCATCCATCAACTATGCTACTTACAATCGGATTCAACTGACCTCAAAACTCGTATCTAGCATAATCTGACCCCGGGATTCATACGAAATTGGATGTCAGGCGTATACTGGTTCTCCTGAGCCGAACAATCGTTAAATGTAGTGGATGCTAGCCTGTGATGCAGTCATTTGTCTTGGCTAATGCTTCACGGACCATTTGAGCGCTGCGTGCTGATTTTATTACGAGTAAAGCATTAATAATACTGACTATCACCCATTGACAATACATATGGAAATGTTTCAAGTGAAATACTAGAATCAGAGTAAATTAAGTTCTAGTATGCAATTCTTCGTAAGTTAACATTTTTTTAAACCAACATCAATAAAAAATAATTACGGTGAAGGAAAAACATTGTACGGAAACCTGCATACATCTGCGAAGAAATGGAAAGGTGCATGTGAAGTCCCAGACACGCACTGAGCCAGCGTCGGGAATGCTGCCCAACCCCTCTCATCCATGGGAGGAGGTCTGTGCCCTGCCCACAGTGCGATGTATATAGGCTAATTTATTATTACCTATTATTATTGTCATAAAAAGTTCAACTGTTACTACGCAGCCGTATTGCACATGACTTCATTTTTAAAAGTACCTTTTTCATAAGTTAATTTAGTCGACTTATTTAATTAATACTTCAAATGTCCCCCTTAATAACAAACACCAAATTCTACTATCCGCTCATTAAACAACTTAACTCATTCCAAATTTCCCTCAGCACTTAAACCTCTCTGTTTGATCAATGAACGTTTTTGTCCGTTCCTAAATATTTATGTCATTAAAACAGTCTTGGTGCTGATTCATCCGCTAATTATGAGCAACCACTCTAGCGGGCCGGTGTGGACTTTACGGGCTCGTTGTTAAGGTAGAGGGTTGGTTGTGCGGGTGGTGGACTCAATTATGCAACAGCGGTCCACGGGCAGCGCTGGCTAATCTCATGAATACGACGCGTGGAGAGGACGTAGAGCGCATAGATGAAACAACCGCTTGTGGATGACTTGTTTACGCCGAATTCGAGCAGGCAGGAAAAATCTGTGGTTAAATGTCAAGATTATAACATTTATTACGGTTTTAAACGGCATTTTTGTTTATAATTAGTCTGATCCAAAGTATATATTCAGTTTTATGCCACATTAAAGTTTTGCTCAAAAAGTCGCATACTACAATTTATACGATATATTAAAGATCTTGATTTAGATAACGGTATTTTATCTAATTCCTATCTTTTGGTAATAATGGTAATATCTAATGAGCGTATATTTTTAATAAGTAAAAATGTCGGCAAAGTAGTTATCGTGTTCGCCGTTATTTATTTTGATAAGTATTCTTATAATTTTGACATTTGTATGCAAATTGAATAAGTACCTAATTTTAATTGTATTTAATCTAAATCTTAACAGCGTCCGGTCTATTTGCTTTATATCTGTCACATGCAGCCAACCTTAACCGTCGGCCGGACCTGGCTCTCCGAGGTATACTATTCTTCAATCAAGGCGCCATAACATGGCATTCCAGATTCAACTCACACGCCAGATGTAATTAGTAACTTCATACGTCATGTAAATAGGCTGTAGCTTTTGGCAGGGGGTGCTCTAACCTGCTATCTGTCCGGTAGTAGGTAAATGAGTGCACGGGTATGCGATCCCGCCTTCCCTGAGCTGCTATAGTCCACAATCCTCTTTCCCGTGGCTATAGGTATCCCGTCCCTCCTTCTCCAATATTCCATCATCATCCATCATACCTATCCCTACATGCGGTTCCCTCCCGCTTACCGCACAAAGTCTGTCCTGGCGAGGAAGGCAACACAACGCAGATATGCAACGTGACTTGGCGGACTCGGCGGGCAGCAAGGCAAGGTGTATGGCCTAGGGCGGCGGTGGAGGGCGTGTAGTCACTGTCGGCCAGACACAGCATCCGACCTCTCCTTCAGTCGTAGCGGTTTTCCGTTCCACTGATCCAGGGAGGGGGAAGGACGAGTGTGTGCGCCTGCGTTTGCGCGAACGCTTGCGCATCTGACCGCTCCCGTTAGATAGGAGTCGGAGTGGTCGCCATGGCCGAAAACGGTCGGACAGATCATCATCATCATCATCAAATAGGCTGTGATAGACAGGATCACAGGACAGGTGCCAGGATACGTGGGAGAGCGAGACCGCGCGCAGTGTAATAGTATCATACTTTTTTCTTTGCACCTTTTATAAGTCTCTGTTTAGCCCAATGGTTAGCTGGTAGAGAATGCCATGTGGCATTAAGCTCGTCATTTGTAAATTTTTGTATTTCGTGCAATAAAGTTTCAATAAATAAAATATTTATGGCGCTGCCGCTGCCGCTCCAACTCGTGGCTGAGCTCTTTGTAAGCCACCATTTAAGAACCATCGTACAGGATATATTTGAACGAACGAGCGAAGCGAAAGAAGTTCTCCGTTTCAGCTTGGGCTAAAGTGTTTTCATATGTCCGGCTGTTCTCGTCTACAGGTCGCATTTCTCAACCAATACTCGTGAAATTTTGTGAGTAGGTAGTATTCTATCATTAAAAAAACCAGACAAGTGCGAGTTCAACTCGTGTGGTGAGGGTTCCGTAAAATTCCTATTCTCTAAGCATTAGGCGCTCCATACAAAATACACAAAAATATTGAGAATTTTCCCGTTACTTTGAATACTCAAACTTCTTACAGGTTTTCCTGTAATCTTTAAGCAAGGAACTATTTTCCATATTTTTTTCGGAATTTTAAGCCTAGTATTTTCGGAGATAAGGGGGGGAATGGTCAATTTTCGTCTTATTTCCTAAATTACTTCAAATCTATTTTTGCTAAAATTAAAAAAAAAGTTATATCTGAGATGCTTACAACAACCCCTTTCATTTGATATGTCCCACAATACAGATTGCGATTTTTTTTTTAATTTTTCAGTTTACCCCCGAAAAGTGGCCCCCTTGTTCAGGATTCATTAATTTACTTTACGCGTCCATCTTTGGATCACTAATTTACATACGTGTACCAAATTTCCACTCAATCGGTCCAGTAGTTTTGGAGCAAATCGGCTGTGACAGACGGACAGACAGACGCACGAGTGATCCTATAAGGGTTCCGTTTTTTTCCTTTTGAGGTACGGAACCCTAAAAAAGACTAAGAGATTTTAGTGTTTTAGGGTTCCGAACCTCAAATAGAAAAAACGGAACCTTTATAGGATCACTTTGTTGTTCGTCGGTCTGTCTGTCAAGACCCTTTATCTCGGGAACGCGTGGAGGTAGGTATTGATTTGAAATTAATCATATGCTTAATTTTACAGTCCCTTGAAGCTGTGAAAAAATCAAACTTCTAAGTTAACGTAAAAAAAGACGTGTGGCACTCGGGGACTGCCGCGGTAAAGCTATTGCATAGCATTTTGTATCAACTTATGCAATTATAATTTTATTTATTTATTTTATTCATGCAGTATTTCTTTTTCTTTGATATTAATTCAAGTTACACTTTTTGAGCGTGGTGACCGATAATAAAACAAATTTTTCTATTATTAAATAAATAAACTCGATTCGTGCGAGTTTCGTAGAGTCGTACAATACGTCTAATCGCACACAACGCCGTGTCGAAGACTGCCGAACTGAAACGACGTTAGATGATGCACGGCCTTCAAGCCACACCTCCTTGCCCGTCGGAGTGGGGAGCGTGAGGTTTTTTCGTTACGGAATTTCTGGATTCGGTCCCCGCGCTCAAGGCCCGCGATAGAAGCTATGCAATAGCTTAAAAAAGATACAGCCTATGAATTATGATGTAAAAACGTACGTTTCGACACTCTCAAGGGAATCAAAATGTATAACACATTCCGTTGACCTAGAACTATGAAATTTGGCAAGTAATCTCGTCTTACAGTACTACAAGTACAGGGAAAAATGGAAAAATATCGGAAAACTATAAATTGGTATTTTTGTACGGAACTCTCCGTTGGCGAGTGCGACTCGCACTTGTCCTGTTTTTTTTTAAGACAGACTTGCCCGTTCTGCTGCTCACTGAGGCACGAGTTTATAATATATTGTTCTATGTACATTACTTACATAAAAATAAACTAGCATGATTCAAGACTAAATTGAATGAATGGAATAAAATTGCTATGTCCACTCTATATAGATATTGATGATATTGGAGTACAAGTCTAGATTAGGTAGGTACCTACCTGATCACCTTACAGTCACGTTCTTTGAGAATATCCATTAAAACAAGTGTTCAAACCGCGTTTGTCCACATTACAGCTATCAACACAACGAAACCTCTTTTTTTTTAACCCACACAGTATCGTAGTTTTATTATGCACCTGATGAGTTATGTATTCATTAATATTCTAAGTTATAAATTACTCAGCCCAGATTAAATTAATGAAAACTTATGAAAACGAAACAGGTGAACAAGACATGTCCTAGATGCAAACCTTAGAACTGGTCAACCACGAGGGACCAGAGCCTAACTTCTACTAACTCCATAAAAGTTACAATTGGTCTGGGCGACATGACATGTAAGGACCACTAAAGACGACGGGTCGCCAGCGAATGTGCAGCCAACTTTGTCGAATTAGAGCTAAACTCGTGGTAAAAACTTCCAGACACCTAGCAGTGTGGATCTTGCGATGTCTTCATATAACTAAATTATCCACTCGGTTTCACTGTGCTAAAGGAAATACTAGCTTTCACTCGCGATTTTGTCTGTGTTTAAAAAAATATACACACAAAAAGACCTTTAGAAAGACGGATAAAGACCAAGTGAAATCCCGTTTAAATGCTCGCGCGGTACAAAGTTACAAAAAACACATTTAAAAAATAAGGCCACAGCTACAATTCCAGCTACGGGCTTTGTCGGTAAATTCAGCCTCTAATTAAGCTGCGTCTCCACAGACACGCTGAATGGAATTCTGAATATAATTTTGTAAAGAATTCACAGCCCTAACTGGATTGAATTGGCATGAGACAAGAGCGCACGCCGTTTTTGATGTAGAAATTGATCTCATTGTTCATTATCTTGGATTTATGCTTTCCTGGTATTAAGTATTTGGATACTTTCACTTGTCAAACCAATTTATTTGAATAATCCATGCACGCGAGTTTTACACGAGTCTTATGTAACACAGCTTGTCTGTTTTATTTTTTTATGCTTTTCGTTAGTCTTGCACGTCATTCGATTCGTTTCATATACTACTTTGATTAGATTAGTGTTCTTCGTCCAAAAAATCGATATTTGACCCAAAAAAGTCTGGATGTTTACATGTTTAAACACAATCACGCCTAAACGACTCAACAGATTTGGACGAAGATAGTTTATAGCCTGGATTAAAATATAAGGTAATTTATATTCCGGATCCACGCAGACGAAGTTGCGGGCAGAAGCTAGTTATTAATTACCCGACTGCCGAAGGAAAGGAGGGTTATGTTTTTCGAGCGTATGTATGTATCTATGTGCGTATGTCCTATTCTTTGGCACGCCCTGCAGCCTAAACCATTTCACGGATTTCGACATATGAGGTGTCGTTGGATTCCTCTTAATCGTGGGAGTGACATAGCCAAAATCTTTTAATTCCACTTGTATATTGACTGTGGCTGCCTCGGTGCAGCAGTGCGTTCCGGGTAGATAAATAGCTAATCCGGTTGTCCGCGCCGAGGCAACCCCTGAGCCGCCCACACAAAACTATACCTCATTCTATATAACAGCAGAATTTTAACGGACTTTGTCTACGTTTCTTCGTTTATCTAGGAAACCTAAAGGATTGTTCTGTCTAACCTGTTCGGTACCTTAATTATTCTATCACTTGTTCACTTGCACACCAACTTATATCACAGACACTAAAAGTAGCAAAATGCGAGAGATTAAGTCTAGAATTACAGTAAACGCAAGTCATGGGCGACAAATAGTAACAACACACCAAATACCAATAATTCGTTCAAGTATAGAGCGGTCGAAGTTTTTACGCAAACTGACAACTTACAAATAACACAACTTGGACATATTTTACAGCTATTTTCTGTTTGTGTGTAATGTGACTGCTGAGCAACTATTTATGATAACCACTTCTTATGCTTGTAATTAAAAAAAGGGCTAAAAATAATTGAAACCTGATGGCAGAAACAGTAGTAAAAGTAACAAAGATACATCATCAGAGGCTTTCGTGTTAATAGTATTAGTATCATGTTAATGGCCTTGTTCGTCAGTATCAATCACTCTCCCAGGACCCAGGAGCATTATAATATTCATAATAAGTCGTTGTTTCCCGTACAGCCGATCCACTTTGTTTATGCAAACTGGCAGTGCAAACATAGTGAACCTGATACGCATACCCATGAGACTTACCAGGGGCACAGAATCTGTAGAGAGAATCCTGCTGTCTATTCTACGTAGTGCTACAGCTTTCGAAAATCCATTGTCTAAAACCACTTGAGAATCTTGTACAGTTCGTTTAGCGAGCATACTGTCGCTATGTAAATGTTTACTCCTTGTCTTTCGTGTTTGCTTGGTAGGAATTTGTTTACCTCTGTTGCATTCTGTGTTGAATTTTATATGATTTTGTGTCATTTGCTTATTTCAAGTTGTAAATAAGCATTTCTAGAAAATGTAGTATCAATTAAGTACGTCAGTTAAAACATACATTCACTAACTTTCCTTTTTCGTTATTATGCTTTGTAGTAATATCTAATATAGTGTTTTGAGATTCTTTTAACTTATAAGTAGTAATAAAGTGCATATAAAATTGCTAGAATAAATTGTAACAAAGAAGAAAATTTTTAATTATATTTTGTCGCTTCATTCTTATCTCGACAAAAAAATGCCGGATGACGAACTAAAACCAATTTCCATATTCTCCTAATCTCACTCTAGAGATATGTCTATTCCTACCTAGCGATCGCGATGCAACGATTGGACTTAATTGATACTAATTTTGGCTTTCGCAAATTACTCTGTCCATAGCCTTTTCTGAATTTGAAGTAATTAGAACGCTAAGCTAACTGAGCTAATAAATGCTCACGTTGTTACTTTTTGTATGTGATATTTCTATGTGTCATTTTCATGCCAAAGTAACCCTCTATTGGGCTTAAGTAACCCGAGTTGATTCAAGAAATTATAGCAATATTAACGTTAAATAAACGCTAATTGATAACAACAGCAAAGAACGTAAACAACTTAATTAAATCGTCGTCATCATCACTGAAAAAACTATTAACTCACGACAGCCCCAATGTATCTGAAACAATTGCAAAATTCATAACGCTATTTCGCTTCCCACTACGTGTTAGTCGCCCTATGAATGCATAAGTTGCTGGCGGGAAGCCAAGCGTATCTCTGATTCGTTAATAGATAAATCGGATACGCGGGACGGCGGAGGCTGTCGGTGCAATGCCTCGGAGGCCGCTGATGTTGCTGTTTTATGAATCTCTTACGTGCCCTGAGAGCCTGGTACGAGTTTTGAACATGTTTTACATATGCCACGTGTTTTTCGTCAGAATTGGTTGTAAAGTGGGTGGGTAGGTAGGTAGAGTAGGAAGAGTTCCATTATTTACGCTAAAATGTAAAACAAAAATAGAGTATATATACATGTAACGTGAAATAGAAAAATAGAGTATATAATACACTACCTAAGGCCACTTCTGGGTTTAGCGGGTTGGAATCCGTATGGGGTATTTTATAATTTACCGAAAGCTTACGTATGTCACCCAGAATCCCTTACATGTCGGTATACTGTCGGAATTAGGGGTAAATCAGCTGGTCGATCACGTAACACTACGTACTAAAGAAAGGCGATGTGGGCCTGGCACGCGCTACACTACTTTGAGCATGCGCTCAAAACTTTCGCGCCAACGTCACCTGATCGCCGCGCAGTCGCTCACAAAGTTGTAGGCGACGTGGAGCGGACGAGGTGGGGTGGCGACACCGGTCCCGATAGAAACCGCACTTGATACCCCTTCTATAGTATTTAGTGTTCTGTGGTACGTACACGTACGTCAGGTAGATCTAAGTGTCACTTTTTGAGATCCCTTTAAGGGATAAGTTCGCCTTTGTAAAAATGTATTTATTTGTATGTTCTGCTAATGGACTCGTGTGTTGTGCAATAAAGTGTTAAATACTACTACTACTACTTTTTGTATACGAAAGTGACAGTTGAGTTGTACTAACGTACGTTCGAAATGTTACATAATCACCCCTCTCGAAGCACACATAATTAAAACGTTGTCACATATAGCTGTCACTCTGTAGAATATCTATCATAATTATTAATAACAAAATGTATTATTAGTAAAACTTAATATTAAAATGATTTATCCTAAATCTTAAAAATAAACGTATGATTAAAACTAAACCTTAGTTATAAAATAAAAATAAAAAAACCTTTTACATACAATATTGGTACCTATCATAAATATATAAAAATAATGTTTTACACACACGCAAACTATTTTATTAGTAGTGAATTGAGTGAACTGCGCGAGCGCTTGGTGACCGGTTATGAGTGACCCGCTCGGTGACGTCACTACTCATTTCGCCGCGCCGATGCAGGTGTGCACGGCCGCTGCTGTTTGCGAATTCTTATTAAATTATTACGCTGGTTCTAAACACCGTATATACTTTACTTGTAAAAGGACACCGTGCTTTTGTGTGATACTTGTGAATTGGTGATATTCCTCGTTCCCGTAATCGGGAACTACCACGGGAGTTGACGCTGCCTAACAACAGGCGGCACAAAGAAGGCCTTCAGGCGGCATACGCATTCCGCGGCCCATTTGTTGTAATCAACCACATAGCAGATAAGTCTTACCTATAGTTAGTTTAAGCACCTCAACGATAAGCAGATCTATGGCCGGCAACGGATCAACACCCTAATTTTAATAAATTGCCTTGTTATTTATTTGGAGCGTTTTATTTCTACAAAAAAAAACGTGACAATGGCGCCCATAAACGTGGTTTATTTATAAGGTCATTTAAGGATCTGCTTTGGTATTTAACAATTATTGTAATCCTAAAACTAAATCAGGTTTATTTCTTCAATTATAGCAGTGTAGCTGTCTCTGCGCGCTTATGACAACACTTTGCCTTGTTGCTAAATTAACGGTTCTTTTTAGCGCTAGACTAAGTCGCGCGGCTTTACTCGCGCAATTGTTTTACCACGATAAGTTATTGTTTCTTAAAAAAAAAGGAGCTTATAAATTGCTATTCCGTAAACTAGTACTGATTCCTGGCTTTGCTTGCAATTAAAGAAAAAGTGTGTTTGTTATTAATTTAAATAAGTGTATTTTTGATATAAGTCTTTCCCTTGTTACTTAATATTGGCTCTGTTACCACTGTCGTTTTTGTTCTTGTTTATATTTAAATTAGTGTGTATAGATATTTTGCACAACATACTCTGTTATTGATTTTGGAACGCAATGGATCGTTCTATAAAGTACTTGCTTTTGCAAAAACAAGAATTAGTTTATGAAGTGAATATCAGGGGAGGGGTCCCTGCAGAAAATGTTCTTGAATTAAGGCGACAGGTTACGAAACTTACTCAAAAATTTGCTGCGAGTGACATTCTTGAATCTTGCCTAGATTTTGATGATGAATCGCGTGAAATTAGTGATACAATTTCAAAAGTTAAAACAAATTTAAATCTTTTGAAGACAGATTATCAAAGTTCACTATATTCAAGAACACTTACTTTATTGAATCATGTTTACTTCCGGGTTCATAGAGCTGTGCCAGAATCTTCTGATGACGTGGCGACGCAAGACAAGTTTAAAAAAATATTAGAAGGCCTGGAAATTCAGTTCCAAGACCTATCCAAAGCAGCCACTGCCGTAGACTGTGAAACTTACTCTGAGGCTGATCCCAAGCCTGTTCTCACGGAAAGACCGACTCACATTTCAGTGACCTGTGATCGCGGCGTAACATCTGAATTAGCAAAATTAAAGTATGATGGGAAAACGTGTGTTCGTTCATTTATACAACGAATTGAAGAGTTTCGCGTAGCAAAGGACATTGCCGATGGGAAAATGTTAGCGAGCGCAACTGAGATTTTTACGGGTGATGCGCTACATTGGTTCCGTAGTGTTAAAGAACGAGCTAGTTCTTGGAAGATGTTGCTTTCGGTCTTAAAAGAAGACTTCGATGTTATTGACTATGATTACAAAATGCTAGCGGAAATACGAAATCGGACACAAGGTGATTCAGAAAGCATGGCTATCTATTTAGCCATAATGGATGGTATGTTTAGGCGTCTTAGTAAGCACATGAATGAATCTGAAAGACTAGAGATCATATTACACAATATAAGGCCTTGTTATGCTAATATCCTCGCTACCTGCCCCGATATTGACTCTATTGAGAGTTTACGTATACTGTGTAAAAATTATGAGCACGTTAAAAGTCGATGCGATAATTTTAAAGAGCCACCAAATGCAAACGCGATGACTTTGGCTCCCGAATTTGCGTATAAAAGTGGAAAAGAGCAAAATAGAAACTTGATTCGGTCTAGTTATGCCTATTCTTCTAAGCCTGCTCAAAGGACAAACAATTTTGCAACTTCAAACAGGCAGTATTACGAAGGCAATACAGTGGAAATGGATAACAAAACTTACGCTATCGCTAATAGCAAAAAGTACTGTTTCCGGTGTCGTGTCGACACTCACTCAATGCCAGAATGCAATGCGGATAGAAATGATATTTTTTGTTTCAAATGCGGAATGAAAAATGTAAAGTTGCCAGACTGTCCCAATTGCAACCCTAAACCATCTACATCTGCAAATTCAAAAAACGAATAAGTGTTGAAAATTGCCACGATGCTAATAGGTCCAATAACTTTGACCCAAGTGATTGGAGTAAGTGGCTTGTCACTGTAACGAATTTTTTTAAATCCTATAAACTAGCAGCAATTTTCAACAAACCAAATGATAACCCTCGACCCTATGCAAAGGTTATAATTAAGAACCATATAGACCTTGAAATATATGGTTTACTCGATTCAGGCTCTGTTGTTTCGATAATCGGTAATAATGCACACTTGCAGCTTTTGCGTCATGGATTCTTGTTGAACGATGACGAAAAAATTACCGTGACCACTGCAGGGGGCCAGCAGATAATGTCCTTAGGATATTTCAATGTTCCTGTTACATTTGAGAACGTAACAAAAGTTCTTAAAACCCATATTGTCCCAGAAATTAAAGCTACACTCATCCTCGGAATAGATTTCTGGTCAAATTTTAACTTATGTCCCAAATATCTGAATAAGGTCGATTATCTTTTCAGTGATCCTGGCGTCTCTGAAATAACTGTTAATTCAACGAAACTATACAGTTACGATTATTTAAATGCTCAACAGAGATGTGAAGCTGATAAAATAATTCATAAGTTCAGAGATATTTCTTATGAGTGCAAAGGCCTTGGCAGGACCACTCTCATATCTCATGCCATCGATACTAGTGATGCTGCCCCTATCAGGCAGCGATACTATCGCATGTCACCCGAAAAACAGAGAATAATCACAGAACAAGTAGACGAAATGTTGTCCTTACAGGTAATAGAACCATGCGAGAGTCCATGGTCCTCGCCAGTACTGGTGGTACGTAAAAAAGATGGCAAACCTAGACTTTGCTTAGACAGCAGAAAGCTGAATTCCGTTACAAAGAAGGATGCCTATAGTTTACCTTATGTATCAGAGATCCTCGATAACTTAAAAGATGCCAGATTCCTTTCCAGTATTGATCTCTCTAAGGCCTTTTGGCAGATACCAATAAAAGAGTCAGATAGGGAAAAAACTTCTTTTTTTGTACCCTCAAGGGGTACATTTCAGTTCTGCGTGACAGCGTTCGGACTAACCAATGCGCCAGCTACGCAGCAAAGGCTGGTAGATACCCTTTTTGGTGTTGACTTCGAATTAAAGGTTTTTGCGTATTTGGACGATATTATCATTGTTAGTAAAACCTTTGATGAACATGTGACGTTACTAAAGAGGGTACTTGAAAAATTAAATAAAGCTAATCTAACTGTTAACCTAGACAAGTGCAAATTCTTTCGTGACAGACTGAACTATTTAGGTTATGTCATTGATGCTAATGGCCTTCGTACAGATCCAGAAAAGGTTAAGGCCATCACACAATTTCCGACGCCTACTTCAAAAAAGGAAGTAAAGCGTTTCTTGGGAACTGCTTCTTGGTACAGAAGGTTTATCCCAAACTTCAGTACTATTGCGGGTCCGCTCAATTCCTTGACTTCGACTAAGAAAAGTGCTCCTCCGTTTAAGTGGACTGTGCAAGCGGAAGAATCATTTACCAAGCTCAAGTCTCTATTAGCAGAAGCTCCGGTATTAGCTTGTCCAGATTTTGGACTTCCCTTTGAAGTCCATACCGACGCAAGTAATTTCGGAGTTGGAGCGATGCTATCTCAAACTATAGATGGCGTAGAGCATCCAGTGGCCTACATGAGTCGTTCTCTGTCAGGTCCCCAAAAAAATTACAGCGTTACAGAGCGGGAAACTCTGGCGGTCTTAGCGGCTCTCGAACATTGGCGATGTTACCTTGAAAATGGCCAAATGTTCACTGTATATACAGATCACGCCGCCTTAAAATGGTTTCTATCTATATCGAATCCAACCGGTCGACTTGCTAGATGGGGAGTCCGACTTTCCTCCTTTCATTTTGAACTAAGACACAGAAAAGGCAAAGACAACATAGTTCCTGATGCACTCTCGAGATCGGTACCCCTAGCTGCAATCTCAGACATATCTATACCTATTCAGGATACTTGGTACCTAAACTTGATGAATGGATGCCAGAGGTCACCAACAAGCTTTCCAAATTACAGAGTAGAAAACAATGTTTTGTACAGGTATACTAAGTCAAAAAATTCCTTGACTGCAGAGTTTGACTGGAAGGAGGTCGTGCCAGACGAAAAACGTAAGGATGTGTTAAAAGTATGCCACGCTGAACCAATATCAGGTCATTTTGGCATATTTAAGACATATAAAAGAGTAGCGTTAAAATATTACTGGCCAGGCATGTACTCTGATACGGTTGATTTTGTGACTCGATGTGATACTTGCTTAGCTTATAAATTACCTACCCACGGCACGTTAGGGAAAATGGGAAGACCAAAAGAATGTAGTAGACCTTTTCAAGCAATATCTATCGACTTAGTCGGGCCTTTGCCAAACACTAGGAAACAAAATTGTTACATATTTGTGGTAGCATGCATTTTTTCAAAATATTGTCTTCTTTTTGCCCTTCGAAGAGCTACCGCTCAAAATATATGCAAATGTCTGGAAGATGGAGTATTTTTGCTCCATGGAATTCCGCAAACAGTTATCCTTGATAATGGTTGTCAATTTATTAGTCGGGATTTAAATAAATTATTGACGTCCTATAAAGTTCCAAGAGTACACTTTACACCAAAATATTGCCCACAAATTAACAGCGTTGAACGTTATAATAAGACAATTGTAACGGCTATTTCTACATTTGTTAACGATGATCACAGGTCCTGGGATGTTAACCTTGCTAAGATACAATTTGCAGTTAACAATTCTGTTAACGAAACGACTGGTTACACCCCTTCATTTCTAGTACATGGCAGGGAATTGGTTACTTGCGGGTCTCACTATATAGACAATACTGATGACCCAAATGATTTAATCCTTATTCCACGTGATGCGTACGCAGAGAACCTTGGCCATCTAGCACCCATATTTGACAATGTTCAAAAGGCTCTCTGGCAGTCTCACTTAAAGAACTCACAGCGATATGATCTAAGGAGAAAACACGTGGAATTTAACAAGGGTGACGTGGTATGGAAGCGATGTTACTTCCAAAGCGACAAGGATGCGCATTTCAGTAAAAAATTAGCCCCAAAGTTTCTGAAATGCAAAATAAAAGAAAAGCTTTCCCCCTTAGTGTATATTCTTGAAGATATGTCTGGTCACGATCTGGGATCATGGCATGTTAAAGATATTAAAATGATAACTAGTCTTAAAGCTAAATAATAAGAATTAAATGTAGTTACAGTAATAAAATAAAGGATTTTCCGTGAGGTAAAATCCTTCCGTAAGGAGAGGGATACTGTCACATATAGCTGTCACTCTGTAGAATATCTATCATAATTATTAATAACAAAATGTATTATTAGTAAAACTTAATATTAAAATGATTTATCCTAAATCTTAAAAATAAACGTATGATTAAAACTAAACCTTAGTTATAAAATAAAAATAAAAAAACCTTTTACATACAATATTGGTACCTATCATAAATATATAAAAATAATGTTTTACACACACGCAAACTATTTTATTAGTAGTGAATTGAGTGAACTGCGCGAGCGCTTGGTGACCGGTTATGAGTGACCCGCTCGGTGACGTCACTACTCATTTCGCCGCGCCGATGCAGGTGTGCACGGCCGCTGCTGTTTGCGAATTCTTATTAAATTATTACGCTGGTTCTAAACACCGTATATACTTTACTTGTAAAAGGACACCGTGCTTTTGTGTGATACTTGTGAATTGGTGATATTCCTCGTTCCCGTAATCGGGAACTACCACGGGAGTTGACGCTGCCTAACAACAGGCGGCACAAAGAAGGCCTTCAGGCGGCATACGCATTCCGCGGCCCATTTGTTGTAATCAACCACATAGCAGATAAGTCTTACCTATAGTTAGTTTAAGCACCTCAACGATAAGCAGATCTATGGCCGGCAACGGATCAACACCCTAATTTTAATAAATTGCCTTGTTATTTATTTGGAGCGTTTTATTTCTACAAAAAAAAACGTGACAACGTTTGTTGTTAAAAATCTGTAATGACTTCACTGATAGTTGAGTCTACTTAATACCTTACCGAGCCTGCACGAGCAAATGCGGAGGTTGCCTTAAGACAAGAAACTTCATGTAAATCGATGTACTCATACAAAGACATAACTAAAAATCAAAGAAAAAATTAGCATTGCCTCGACTAAAACAAAACAGAATAAGATTAAAAAAGTGTCCTCATGCGATTTCAAGAAAAACCATTTTGAAACGCAAGAACATTAGTATTGTTGTGATTGAAAGGTCCTTATGAATCGAGATATGTAAAATTAGTACAATATTATATTGATTTAAATTTTCACGATTCCCACAAATTATTTTGACTAAACGGGATTTAATCGCGTATCAAAATTAATCCATACTTACATACTTAATAGGTATTACAAATGTGAAACTGTGTCTGTATGTCTGTTACCACTTCACGCGTAATCCGCTGAACCGATTTAGATGAAATTTGCTATAGAGATAGATTGATCCCCGAGGAAAGACATAGGATAGTTTTTATCCCGGAGATCATCTCCTAAGGGTGGGAAATGGGGGATGAAAGTTTGTATGGAGCTGCGATATAAACTAGTTGCACGCGGACGGTGTCGCGGGAAGAAGCTAGTAGTACAATATTTCCCTTTGGTATACGATGAAACATAGACGAATTAGTCCGTTAAAATTATAATGTTGTATGGAAAGAGGTATAGATAGGTAGAAGTAATTTTGGAAGATATAAATAGTACTCCTTTTCTATATTAGTATTGTAAATTATTCATCCTTTCTCCAGTTTAACAAATTTAAGTCTGCGAAGTCACAGATCAAAGAATGTATTCTGTGAGGCGAAGTTTATTATATTTATCATATATTACTCTACTTATAAAAATATTATATGACTCTAAGATTTAATAAACTAGATCAAAGGGCGAGTAATACACATACAAGCGTCTGCCTCGTTTTAATAAAAATATTCACTAAGAAAATTTAAATAAAAAACCTTTTCCAAGTTTTTATTACGAACCATTTTGGCGTCGGCTATTTTATTTGAAGGCACAATTTTATGATAAAAACCTGTCCCGACTTTTGTCAATACCGAAGATGCTTCTCTGCTATGAAAGCGGCCTATAGACACATATTAAATTAGATACAGAAATAACTAGATACTGATAATGTTATTGTATTACGAACATCTGCTTTTTCTGACGATGTAAATATCGATATTCTAACATAGAACGTTCATAATTATAACAACTAATGTAATTATTAGTTAGTTTACAAGTATTGAAAATTTCACGTCATCATCATCATCATATCAGCCGAAGACGTCCACTGCTGGACATATTATTTCACGTGGTTAAACTTAATTTATAAAAAAATATTTGATTTAAAGCGTGAAACACAGGATTTTAATTAACAAATGCTTAAGTAGAAATATAAAACAAAACATCATACCAGGTAATGGGGTATTTTCTTAAGAAACTGCAAATATTCTCGGACTTTACAAATATATTTTTGCTAAAGATGTAGTTTTACTTTACAACGGCCAGAGTTTAATAAAGATTTTCTTTCTAAAAGTCGCGCCCAAAATTTTCTGCCTTTCATGCGGAAAAATAATTGGATCTACGATTTGCATTGAATGTATTTTTCTAACCAGATTATGTTTCTTATCATGAAACGTGAATAGACAGACCTACACATAGATACAGATACAGAAATACCAATTCTATATACATTAACCCACATAAACAACTGCTTATCTCCACCGAGACTACGGCAATTTAACGAGTTGCGACTATCTGCGGCAAACTCGTACCTCGCTCAATTCTCATGCAATTTCAACCTTACCAGATGGTAATTAAGGTTGTGTTTTCGCCGAGACTATTTAGTGAGATACGATCTTGTGAGAGATATCATGGTTTGTAGCATGTAAGGAACGAGCAGTTAGATATAGCAAACGGCGGTAATTCCACCACTCGGCGCCTGCATTAGCGGTAACAATGCCTTGGAGATGCATCCTCATATAGTCCCTGCGTTGCAGGTTGTAATGGCCTCTTAAGCTGGTTTTTAGGGTTCCGTAGCCAAAATGGCAAAAACGGAACCCTTATAGTTTCGTCATGTCCGTCTGTCCGTCTGTCCGTCTGTCCGTCTGTCCGTCTGTCCGTATGTCACAGGCATTTTACTCGAAAACTATAAGGTGTATTTGAATAAAATTTTGAGGATAGGTGTATTTTGTTAGCCGCTACATAGTTTTGTAATTAAAATGACAAAAAAAAATTTTTTTAGGGGTGCACTCCATACATAAAACTAAAAGTCAAAAAAAAAATTTTCATTGTGACCCCCCGTGTGGCACATCAATCGATAGGCCTTTCAAAATAAATATAAGGTTTTTTAGCATTTTTTTTGATTACGTGAATAGGGTCGGAGATAATCGCCCCGAAAGTCACTAAAATTCTGTCCCCCCCCCTCTAATTTTTGAACGGTGTATTTTAAAAATATGGCAAAATTCATGCATATAGGGCTTATTAATTTCATTCACCGAAAATTGTTTTGAACAAGATCGGTTCAGAGGTTTTCGAGATATTGCTGAAAAACTGCCTTCCTCAAAGAAAAGGACGTAAGTGCCGTAAAATTTCTGTGACGATACGACCTTTTTAATAGGCACGGAACCCTTCGTTTTGCGTGGTCCGACACGCACTTGGCCGGTTTTTTACAGTGTAGGTACCTAAAATGTCTACTAACAAAACGTGCATAAATATCTGACACGACTCTCTTTATCCAACGTTGACTTTTAGGACACCATGGTCTTGTGTGTGTGTGTGTGTGTGTATGACTGGTAAGGACGTGTCAGACGCAGATATTGATGCTGGTGACTTGTCCGTGGGGTGTTCGTCCACAGATTATTCGTGTCGAATTTATTTCTAAAGATGTAAAGAACTAGCGATTGAAAGCAGTAGGTAGACATCGTTCTATTAAATGGCTGCGTACCTGTTAATTATTCTATAGTTAATTTTGAAAATGGTGATTTTTTTCGGCACTTTCGTCATCAAATATAGCTTTCCGTAGCGCTTGCAGAGTTTTATAATAGGGCCTGATTAGGCCGTGTAAATAGGCAATTTATACTATGCGGATGAGCGGTGCGGAGGGAATGGCAAGGTTACGCCGTAGAATTAATTTAAAGGAAAAACCAGATATGTTAATTTTGAAGAGCTGAAGCTGCTTACCTTTAGGTTTTCGGCGTGCAGCTTGGAGCGGGTGGGCGAGGAGATGATGCAGGCGTCAGAATAAAGCACGAACACTATTTTGTTCGCAATGTATCGATTTACTCGTACAGCGGAGAAAAATATTTCGCGGTTGACAAGACGTATGCAAATTATTGACAGACAGAACTATTTTTTCTTCTGACGTATGTCTTAGGCGGTGTAAGCAGTCTCAGCAGCTTTTAAGAAAGGAGGCTAAAAGGGATTTTGCTTTGACGGCGTAACCAGAGCCTATACTTGCAGAATGAATACCTGAATTTTGAATATTGCTTATTGCTTTACTATGCGATTAAAATACCATTTATTTTCACACCAGCTATTCAGAAATAAGTCATTTTTGTAGTAGGTGTGAAAAGCAGTACTACCTATGTGTGTTAGCAAGATTATTTCCGTCTTGGGCGTAAATACTTGAATCCCTTGTTACGCTCAAGAATCTACTTTAGAATCCCTCGCTACGCTCAGATACAATATACCGCCCTCACCGTAAATATTTAATTTTGTTCCCTTGAGACATAATCAACTACTTATAGTAAAGTCAAAACGCCACCTTATATTGCATTTCTCGCCAACTTCACACCTAATGTTGCTATTTTCTACCACATCTCTGTATTTTCCACCGTTACACGTATTGAAAAAATTGTTTTAAACGAAATATTAAACACAAACGAAATATATCACTGCGAAATCGCTGAGCAAAGTATATTTCGTAGATTTTGAAAGCAATCGTAAGAAAATTACACATCAGTAGCAGACGATTCTAAAACTGCCAGGTAGCAAGTGAAGTTGTCTGCAAATTCAATCCTAATGTTGTTTAAATCGCATAGTAAACTTCGTGACTAGATTCAGTCTATTTACAGCTCTGTAGGCATTCAACTGACCTAATTAATTCTGACACGGTCATCACCGTTACAAGTTACAAGGCAGACGAGTGAGTGGGCGAATTGCACTCCATTGCACTAAATTACATTCGTATAGAAACTTGGCTGTTGAAACATATTATATATTCGAAAAAAGCTGTTGGGTTTTGTCATAATAAGGAGTGCGTGAATTACACTGAATTGAAACTAATCTCCCACGCGTTCTGAATTCCTGTAACTTGTTTTTAGATTAATAAAGTTACTTAAGTACTATATTAGAGTATATATATACACTTACTGTAGCACAGCCGGGCGCTACCTGGAGGCTATTGTGGCCCCATCCACCATATTACCCTACTAATATTATAAATGCGAAGTATGGATGTATGGATGTTTGGATGTTTAGATGTTCAGATGTTTGGATGTTTAGATGTTTGTTACTCAATCACGCTTAAACGGTTCACCTGATTTGGATGAAATTTTGCACGAAGATAGTGTATAGCCTAGATCAAAATATAGGATAGTTTTTATCTCGACTCCACGCAAACGAAGTCGCGGGCGGAAGCTAGTGTACAATATAATTTTAGTTTTTGTTTAGAACTGACTTAACACTATTTGTAATTCCATTAGTTACTCAAACTCTAATGTTTTAATAAAATTTAATCTCTATGTCATGTTTGGTATGTTACTGTTAATGACATTATGTTGATTCATTAATTAATAGAATAGAATAGAATAGAATAAACTTTATTTGCATTAAACATTACCAGATACAAGGTGTTATTACAATAATAGGTAGGTTTATATGTTTAACCATAATTGGTATGCAAAATTGTTGTTATAGTAACTAATATGTGATAGTTATAATTACTACTTAAAGAGATCATTAAATTCAAGTTCAACATTACAATTTACGAACTATGACATCATAACACAATACTATAAATTACCAGCTATACATAAATTATCACAATTCTGCCAGTAATTACGTGTCAAAGAATTCATGTAAACTGTAGAAGTTTTGATTATTGAGCCATCGGTGTAGTTGCTTTTTAAATGACATAATATTCAATGACCGTAGTTGCGCAGGTATATTATTATATACTTTGACACACATAACTAAACAGCTTTTTTTATGTTTCGCTAAGCGTGAATGGTCATCAGGCAATAGTCTGTCCGGATCTCGACAGGCACGAGGATGAGTGTCACATGCTTTTTTAAACATAGATTTATGCTTGTGGACAAACATACATACTTCATATATATATAGCGCAGGGAACGGTAGCAAACCGAGTTTTTTAAATAGTGGCCTGCAGGACTCGTCTGGCCGCATTCTATGTATTGCTCTTATACACTTTTTTTGTGCGATAAATGCTCGATTGCTGTCAGTGCTATAGCCCCATAGTATTAGTCCGTAACGTAAAACTGACTCCACATATGCGTGATAACAGGAAATCGCGGTTGCTATGTTGGTTACTCTACTGACTTGCCTAAGGGCATATACATATTTATTAATACGGTTGGTTATATCATCCAAGTGCGACTTCCAGTCAAGTTTTTCATCTAAAATTACTCCTAAAAATTTTGCTTGTGACACATTTTCAATACTAGGGATATTGAGATTATAGCTAGAATGATGACTAATAGATTTATTAAACTGTATATATCTAGATTTTTGCAGGTTAATTATTAAGTTATTAGAGTAGAGCCAATCCTTTACAATTTCAATAGTGTTGTTAATATCTTGTTCATGGTCTTTAACTGTATTCGTATCTTTATTGGATGTCACTATTATGGAGATATCATCAGCATATAGAATGCAACGGTGGTTTGTTATATCAGTGATGTCATTTATATACAGTAGAAACAAGATCGGACCGAGAACACTTCCTTGTGGGACTCCATATTTATTGTGTCTGAATCCCGATGAGTAACTTAACATCCTATTATTGTCGTCGAGTTTACTTATACTGACGCATTGTTGCCGATTTTTTAAATACGAAGATATCCATTGCAGTGCCGGCCCTCTGATTCCTAGCGATTCAAGTTTGTTTAGTAGTAAGTCATGAGAAACGAAGTCGAAAGCCTTCGACAAATCAAAGAATAATCCTGTTGTCATGTAATTATTATTGAGATTAGATAGTATTAATTTAAGTAACGAGAAAACAGCCAAACATGTTGATTTGTTTTTCTGGAAGCCAAATTGCTCTTTTTTAAGTATGTGATATTTTGTGCAGAAATCGAGAAGTCTATTGAGCATGCACTTCTCAAAAATTTTTGAAAGGATGGGTATTAACGTAATCGGACGATAGTTGTTAACATCGTCTTTTTTACCCTTTTTGAAAAGTGGTTTCACTATTGATTTTTTTAGAGCTTCAGGAAAAGTCCCTAATATAAAAGAAAGATTGATTAAGTGTGTTATTATATAAATTGTCTCGTTTAAGCATAATTTTGTTATATTTGTATTAATCCCGTCAAACCCTTCGGAGTTTGTATTATTTAGTGATAAAATTTCGCTCTTTACTTCGTTTTCTGACATTGGCTTGAGAAACATAGAATTGACTCTTGGATTAATTGTGGTTACAATTTTGATATCTCCATTTGATGATTTGTGTGTCGAGTCTATATAATGGTCATTGAAAGTATTGGCGATTCCAACAGGATCGGTTATCTGGATGTTATCATGTGTTATGTGACCAATTACTTCTAGTGGTTTAACGTTAGATATTTGATTTTTTATTACTAACCAAGATGCTCTACATTTATTAGAGCTATTATTTATAAATTTTGTGTTGGCATTTTTCTTCGATAAGTATATACATTGCTTTAATACATTTGAATACTGAGTGTACTTAGTTTTGTAATTTATATTTTTTTCCTTGTAGTATTTAAATCTTATGCTACGCTTAGTTTTACAGCTAACTTTTAATCCTTTGCTCATCCAATTTTGTTTATTATTATTTTTATTATTTACTTTTACTCGTATTTTAGGGAAACAAAGGTTATAAAAAAGACATAACAATTCATGAAACTTATTGAATGCCAGATCTAGATCACGTTCCTCATAAATGTCTGACCAAGATAAGTTTCGCAAACAATCCTTGAATTTCTCTATGTTTTCTATACTGTAGTCTCTTTTGTAAATAAAATACGTAGTAGGTTTCTCTATGGCTTTGTTGGTCGGAAAACTCAGTAATTGCGCTGTATCGTGATCCGAGAGATGAAGTGGAAGTACAGTTGCCTTTGCGTTTGGAATATTGCTGAGTATGTGATCTATGCACGATGATTTTCGCGTGGGTACATCGATATGTATGGTCAGATTATAATTTTTTGCTAGGTCCTTTAATTCGGTTGCTGCAGTGTTTTTTTCCAGAGTATTTATATTAATGTCACCGGCTATAACTATGCGAAATTTTGACTTATATCTCTCTAATAAATTGTGGAGTAAAGAGTCTATTTTATTTAAGAATAGGCGAGTATTTGATGACGGAGTTCTATACAGGCAGATTACAATAAGTTTATGATGAGGGAATTCTACGCCGCAAACTTCAAATACGTGTTGTGTTGACAAAGACCACTGACCCAACTGAGGCTTAGGAATTTATTTATTTAATCCTAAATACGCCAATTAAGAACTTATTAAAGTACAAAAGGCGGATTTAATGCGATAAAGTTCCACCCCACCGTCTACAATTTAATGGTTAAACATAAGATTATGCCACAAAGCATCAGCAATTCAGCAGTCATCTTGAAGGCACAGCAGATAAATTGTTGGCGGTGCGTGTATTTAGACAAAAATTACTTTAGTAGGTCTAATGACAGGAAAGACAGGTGAAATAGGTATAACACAACATGATATACGGGGTGGGCCCTGTAACAGGAGCAAATATTTAAAAAGAGGCTTCCTTAGAGCATCTGTAGTACATAACCCCTTTTGTCCATTTTTTTAATTTTTTTTTAATTCGGAGAAAAATTGATCTAAAGTTATGACCTCCGAGTAATGTACCTTGGCACCACGAGATCATAGCACAGTAGTCAATGCAGATTTTGAGGTAACATCAAGTAGTGAATCAAAATAGGTTTTGCATTTTTGTTTTCAAAAGATGTTTTTGTGATTTTTTCAATTTTTTTAACTGTTTTTAAAATAAAAAGTTACTTATATCAATCCACAAGAGTAAAAAAGTACACGAAAACTTAGTTGAAGAAAAAAAACAAAAAAAAAATTTAAAACCACTTAAAAACAATTACTCACAAGCGTAATAATCTACCGTTTAATTTTTTGCTCCTGTTACAGGGCTCATCCTGTAGTATAATATCCCATCAAAAACATAAATGTGAAAGGCTGCCAAGTTCGATACTATGGGAATGCTTCGCCTATAAAAGAAGTGAGATCTGAATAAGTACCAAGTTCCTTAAAAATACCTCAAATCATAAATAGTTATAGGAATGCACACTTGATTTCCAGCAGTTTTAAGGTACATTTTGAATAAGTATCACGTTACATAGAAATACCTAAAATTATAATAGTCAGAGAAACGCACACCGTTTTTTTTTGCAGTTTCCTGATAACATTTATTATTTTCAGTACTTTTTCACAAGTTTTCACACACCACACACCTTTTCAATGCAATGTGTCAAGTATATAATTTTCTATTAAAACTTGCCAAGTTACATCATTAAAAAGTACTGTATGTATTAAAATAAAATAATTATATGAGACGGTACATCCGAAGAGATTTATCACCCTCCCAAACCCATGCATTATGTGTAAGTTAACCCTATATAAGGTAGGAAATAGGTGTCTTGCTCTAAAAATAATGACGATGACAGGGCGATGAGCGAGAACGCGGTATGAGTGGTTGGAGGGAGGTATCAGTTAAGACACTCTTTATTTTCTATTTATTTATTTATTTAGTTATAAACATATTGTGCGATGCCTAGTACATTGAAAAATGAGTACTACATAGTAAACGTAAATCTATAAATCTCTTCGGATGTACCGTCTCATATAATTATGGCCAAACTTCACTTCAGGTAAGTTCGTTTAACCATTAATTATAAGTAATGGGTAGTTTGCAAATGTTATTAAAAAAATGTCGGAATCTATTGAGACATTTGATAAGCTTAGTCATAGTAACGGTCGCGCTGGTCGTGCCTGGAAGTGTGTCGAAGCTGTTGGTATAATAACATCTGAGAAAGATAATTATACTTAAATTAAAAATAAATTGTAACTAAGGAACTGAAATATGGATAAAGAAAATGTAAAAAGGATTTCAAGACTATCTACCAGTACCGCAGGCCCCCTTGCCAGCTCTTCCACATCACTACTGAACAAATTACGTAACCGACCTCCGCTGAATACTTTAGCCGGCCCAAACGGACTCAATGTCAAAGTCCCTGGCCAAACTTCACTTCAGGTAAGTTCGTTTAACCATTAATTATAAGTAATGGGTAGTTTGCAAATTTTATTAAAAAAATGTCGGTATCTATTGAGACATTTGATAAGCTTAGTCATAGTAACGGTCGCGCTGGTCGTGCCTGGAAGTGTGTCGAAGCTGTTGGTATAATAACATCTGAGAAAGATAATTATACTTAAATTAAAAATAAATTGTAACTAAGGAACTGAAATATGGATAAAGAAAATGTTAAAAGGATTTCAAGACTATCTACCAGTACCGCAGGCCCCCTTGCCAGCTCTTCCACATCACTACTGAACAAATTACGTAACCGACCTCCGCTGAATACTTTAGCCGGCCCAAACGGACTCAATGTCAAAGTGCCTGGCCAAACTTCACTTCAGGTAAGTTCGTTTAACCATTAATTATAAGTAATGGGTAGTTTGCAAATTTTATTAAAAAATGTCGTTATCTATTGAGACATTTGATTAGCTTAGTCATAGTAACGGTCGCGCTGGTCGTGCCTGGAAGTGTGTCGAAGCTGTTGGTATAATAACATCTGAGAAAGATAATTATACTTAAATTAAAAATAAATTGTAACTAAGGAACTGAAATATGGATAAAGAAAATGTAAAAAGGATTTCAAGACTATCTACCAGTACCGCAGGCCCCCTTGCCAGCTCTTCCACATCACTACTGAACAAATTACGTAACCGACCTCCGCTGAATACTTTAGCCGGCCCAAACGGACTCAATGTCAAAGTGCCTGGCCAAACTTCACTTCAGGTAAGTTCGTTTAACTATTAATTATAAGTAATGGGTAGTTAGCAAATTTTATTAAAAAATGTTATCAATTGAGACATTTGATTAGCTTAGTCATAGTAACGGTCGCGCTGGTCGTGCCTGGAATTGTGTCGAAGCTGTTGGTATAATAATATCTGAGAAAGATAATTATACTTAAATTAAAAATAAATTGTAACTAAGGAACTGAAATATGGATAAAGAAAATGTAAAAAGGATTTCAAGACTATCTACCAGTACCGCAGGCCCCCTTGCCAGCTCTTCCACATCACTACTGAACAAATTACGTAACCGACCTCCGCTGAATACTTTAGCCGGCCCAAACGGACTCAATGTCAAAGTGCCTGGCCAAACTTCACTTCAGGTAAGTTCGTTTAACCATTAATTATAAGTAATGGGTAGTTTGCAAATTTTATTAAAAAATGTCGTTATCTATTGAGACTTTTGATTAGCTTAGTCATAGTAACGGTCGCGCTGGTCGTGCCTGGAAGTGTGTCGAAGCTGTTGGTATAATAACATCTGAGAAAGATAATTATACTTAAATTAAAAATAAATTGTAACTAAGGAACTGAAATATGGATAAAGAAAATGTAAAAAGGATTTCAAGACTATCTACCAGTACCGCAGGCCCCCTTGCCAGCTCTTCCACATCACTACTGAACAAATTACGTAACCGACCTCCGCTGAATACTTTAGCCGGCCCAAACGGACTCAATGTCAAAGTGCCTGGCCAAACTTCACTTCAGGTAAGTTCGTTTAACTATTAATTATAAGTAATATGTAGTTTGCAAATTTTATTAAAAAAATTTATCAATTGAGACATTTGATTAGCTTAGTCATAGTAACGGTCGCGCTGGTCGTGCCTGGAATTGTGTCGAAGCTGTTGGTATAATAATATCTGAGAAAGATAATTATACTTAAATTAAAAATAAATTGTAACTAAGGAACTGAAATATGGATAAAGAAAATGTAAAAAGGAGTTCAAGACTATCTACCAGTACCGCAGGCCCCCTTGCCAGCTCTTCCACATCACTACTGAACAAATTACGTAACCGACCTCCGCTGAATACTTTAGCCGGCCCAAACGGACTCAATGTCAAAGTGCCTGGCCAAACTTCACTTCAGGTAAGTTCGTTTAACTATTAATTATAAGTAATGGGTAGTTAGCAAATTTTATTAAAAAATGTTATCAATTGAGACATTTGATTAGCTTAGTCATAGTAACGGTCGCGCTGGTCGTGCCTGGAATTGTGTCGAAGCTATTGGTATAATAATATCTGAGAAAGATAATTATACTTAAATTAAAAATAAATTGTAACTAAGGAACTGAAATATGGATAAAGAAAATGTAAAAAGGATTTCAAGACTATCTACCAGTACCGCAGGCCCCCTTGCCAGCTTTTCCACATCACTACTGAACAAATTACGTAACCGACCTCCGCTGAATACTTTAGCCGGCCCAAACGGACTCAATGTCAAAGTGCCTGGCCAAACTTCACTTCAGGTAAGTTCGTTTAACCATTAATTATAAGTAATGGGTAGTTTGCAAATTTTATTAAAAAATGTCGTTATCTATTGAGACTTTTGATTAGCTTAGTCATAGTAACGGTCGCGCTGGTCGTGCCTGGAAGTGTGTCGAAGCTGTTGGTATAATAACATCTGAGAAAGATAATTATACTTAAATTAAAAATAAATTGTAACTAAGGAACTGAAATATGGATAAAGAAAATGTAAAAAGGATTTCAAGACTATCTACCAGTACCGCAGGCCCCCTTGCCAGCTCTTCCACATCACTACTGAACAAATTACGTAACCGACCTCCGCTGAATACTTTAGCCGGCCCAAACGGACTCAATGTCAAAGTGCCTGGCCAAACTTCACTTCAGGTAAGTTCGTTTAACCATTAATTATAAGTAATGGGTAGTTTGCAAATTTTATTAAAAAATGTCGTTATCTATTGAGACTTTTGATTAGCTTAGTCATAGTAACGGTCGCGCTGGTCGTGCCTGGAAGTGTGTCGAAGCTGTTGGTATAATAACATCTGAGAAAGATAATTATACTTAAATTAAAAATAAATTGTAACTAAGGAACTGAAATATGGATACAGAAAATGTAAAAAGGATTTCAAGACTATCTACCAGTACCGCAGGCCCCCTTGCCAGCTCTTCCACATCACTACTGAACAAATTACGTAACCGACCTCCGCTGAATACTTTAGCCGGCCCAAACGGACTCAATGTCAAAGTCCCTGGCCAAACTTCACTTCAGGTAAGTTCGTTTAACCATTAATTATAAGTAATGGGTAGTTTGCAAATTTTATTAAAAAAATGTCGTTATCTATTGAGACATTTGATTAGCTTAGTCATAGTAACGGTCGCGCTGGTCGTGCCTGGAAGTGTGTCGAAGCTGTTGGTATAATAACATCTGAGAAAGATAATTATACTTAAATTAAAAATAAATTGTAACTAAGGAACTGAAATATGGATAAAGAAAATGTTAAAAGGATTTCAAGACTATCTACCAGTACCGCAGGCCCCCTTGCCAGCTCTTCCACATCACTACTGAACAAATTACGTAACCGACCTCCGCTGAATACTTTAGCCGGCCCAAACGGACTCAATGTCAAAGTCCCTGGCCAAACTTCACTTCAGGTAAGTTCGTTTAACCATTAATTATAAGTAATGGGTAGTTTGCAAATTTTATTAAAAAAATGTCGTTATCTATTGAGACATTTGATTAGCTTAGTCATAGTAACGGTCGCGCTGGTCGTGCCTGGAAGTGTGTCGAAGCTGTTGGTATAATAACATCTGAGAAAGATAATTATACTTAAATTAAAAATAAATTGTAACTAAGGAACTGAAATATGGATAAAGAAAATGTAAAAAGGATTTCAAGACTATCTACCAGTACCGCAGGCCCCCTTGCCAGCTCTTCCACATCACTACTGAACAAATTACGTAACCGACCTCCGCTGAATACTTTAGCCGGCCCAAACGGACTCAATGTCAAAGTGCCTGGCCAAACTTCACTTCAGGTAAGTTCGTTTAACCATTAATTATAAGTAATGGGTAGTTTGCAAATTTTATTAAAAAATGTCGTTATCTATTGAGACTTTTGATTAGCTTAGTCATAGTAACGGTCGCGCTGGTCGTGCCTGGAAGTGTGTCGAAGCTGTTGGTATAATAACATCTGAGAAAGATAATTATACTTAAATTAAAAATAAATTGTAACTAAGGAACTGAAATATGGATAAAGAAAATGTAAAAAGGATTTCAAGACTATCTACCAGTACCGCAGGCCCCCTTGCCAGCTCTTCCACATCACTACTGAACAAATTACGTAACCGACCTCCGCTGAATACTTTAGCCGGCCCAAACGGACTCAATGTCAAAGTCCCTGGCCAAACTTCACTTCAGGTAAGTTCGTTTAACCATTAATTATAAGTAATGGGTAGTTTGCAAATTTTATTAAAAAAATGTCGTTATCTATTGAGACATTTGATTAGCTTAGTCATAGTAACGGTCGCGCTGGTCGTGCCTGGAAGTGTGTCGAAGCTGTTGGTATAATAACATCTGAGAAAGATTATTATACTTAAATTAAAAATAAATTGTAACTAAGGAACTGAAATATGGATAAAGAAAATGTTAAAAGGATTTCAAGACTATCTACCAGTACCGCAGGCCCCCTTGCCAGCTCTTCCACATCACTACTGAACAAATTACGTAACCGACCTCCGCTGAATACTTTAGCCGGCCCAAACGGACTCAATGTCAAAGTCCCTGGCCAAACTTCACTTCAGGTAAGTTCGTTTAACCATTAATTATAAGTAATGGGTAGTTTGCAAATTTTATTAAAAAAATGTCGTTATCTATTGAGACATTTGATTAGCTTAGTCATAGTAACGGTCGCGCTGGTCGTGCCTGGAAGTGTGTCGAAGCTGTTGGTATAATAACATCTGAGAAAGATAATTATACTTAAATTAAAAATAAATTGTAACTAAGGAACTGAAATATGGATAAAGAAAATGTAAAAAGGATTTCAAGACTATCTACCAGTACCGCAGGCCCCCTTGCCAGCTCTTCCACATCACTACTGAACAAATTACGTAACCGACCTCCGCTGAATACTTTAGCCGGCCCAAACGGACTCAATGTCAAAGTGCCTGGCCAAACTTCACTTCAGGTAAGTTCGTTTAACCATTAATTATAAGTAATGGGTAGTTTGCAAATTTTATTAAAAAATGTCGTTATCTATTGAGACTTTTGATTAACTTAGTCATAGTAACGGTCGCGCTGGTCGTGCCTGGAAGTGTGTCGAAGCTGTTAGTATAATAACATCTGAGAAAGATAATTATACTTAAATTAAAAATAAATTGTAACTAAGGAACTGAAATATGGATAAAGAAAATGTAAAAAAGATTTCAAGACTATCTACCAGTACCGCAGGCCCCCATGCCAGCTCTTCCACATCACTACTGAACAAATTACGTAACCGACCTCCGCTGAATACTTTAGCCGGCCCAAACGGACTCAATGTCAAAGTGCCTGGCCAAACTTCACTTCAGGTAAGTTCGTTTAACCATTAATTATAAGTAATGGGTAGTTTGCAAATTTTAATAAAAAATGTCGTTATCTATTGAGACTTTTGATTAGCTTAGTCATAGTAACGGTCGCGCTGGTCGTGCCTGGAAGTGTGTCGAAGCTGTTAGTATAATAACATCTGAGAAAGATAATTATACTTAAATTAAAAATAAATTGTAACTAAGGAACTGAAATATGGATAAAGAAAATGTAAAAAAGATTTCAAGACTATCTACCAGTACCGCAGGCCCCCTTGCCAGCTCTTCCACATCACTACTGAACAAATTACGTAACCGACCTCCGCTGAATACTTTAGCCGGCCCAAACGGACTCAATGTCAAAGTCCCTGGCCAAACTTCACTTCAGGTAAGTTCGTTTAACCATTAATTATAAGTAATGGGTAGTTTGCAAATTTTATAAAAAAAATGTCGTTATCTATTGAGACATTTGATTAGCTTAGTCATAGAAACGGTCGCGCTGGTCGTGCCTGGAATTGTGTCGAAGCTGTTGGTATAATAATATCTGAGAAAGATAATTATACTTAAATTAAAAATAAATTGTAACTAAGGAACTGAAATATGGATAAAGAAAATGTAAAAAGGATTTCAAGACTATCTACCAGTACCGCAGGCCCCCTTGCCAGCTCTTCCACATCACTACTGAACAAATTACGTAACCGACCTCCGCTGAATACTTTAGCCGGCCCAAACGGACTCAATGTCAAAGTGCCTGGCCAAACTTCACTTCAGGTAAGTTCGTTTAACTATTAATTATAAGTAATGGGTAGTTAGCAAATTTTATTAAAAAATGTTATCAATTGAGACATTTGATTAGCTTAGTCATAGTAACGGTCGCGCTGGTCGTGCCTGGAATTGTGTCGAAGCTGTTGGTATAATAATATCTGAGAAAGATAATTATACTTAAATTAAAAATAAATTGTAACTAAGGAACTGAAATATGGATAAAGAAAATGTAAAAAGGATTTCAAGACTATCTACCAGTACCGCAGGCCCCCTTGCCAGCTCTTCCACATCACTACTGAACAAATTACGTAACCGACCTCCGCTGAATACTTTAGCCGGCCCAAACGGACTCAATGTCAAAGTGCCTGGCCAAACTTCACTTCAGGTAAGTTCGTTTAACCATTAATTATAAGTAATGGGTAGTTTGCAAATTTTATTAAAAAATGTCGTTATCTATTGAGACTTTTGATTAGCTTAGTCATAGTAACGGTCGCGCTGGTCGTGCCTGGAAGTGTGTCGAAGCTGTTGGTATAATAACATCTGAGAAAGATAATTATACTTAAATTAAAAATAAATTGTAACTAAGGAACTGAAATATGGATAAAGAAAATGTAAAAAGGATTTCAAGACTATCTACCAGTACCGCAGGCCCCCTTGCCAGCTCTTCCACATCACTACTGAACAAATTACGTAACCGACCTCCGCTGAATACTTTAGCCGGCCCAAACGGACTCAATGTCAAAGTCCCTGGCCAAACTTCACTTCAGGTAAGTTCGTTTAACCATTAATTATAAGTAATAGGTAGTTTGCAAATTTTATTAAAAAAATGTCGTTATCTATTGAGACATTTGATTAGCTTAGTCATAGTAACGGTCGCGCTGGTCGTGCCTGGAAGTGTGTCGAAGCTGTTGGTATAATAACATCTGAGAAAGATAATTATACTTAAATTAAAAATAAATTGTAACTAAGGAACTGAAATATGGATAAAGAAAATGTAAAAATGATTTCAAGACTATCTCCCAGTACCGCAGGCCCCCTTGCTAGCTCTTCCACATCACTTACTGAACAAATTACGTAACCGACCTCCGCTGAATACTTTATCCGGCCCAAACGGACTCAATGTCAAAGTGCCTACCGGACTTGCCTCAAATACTCAAAGCTTTGCTGGTGCAAGCAATTCAAGACGCCAATGCCTTATCGCCAGTCCTATTATAATCGATACCAAGTTAGTGACAACGCGACGCGGCGGGTGTGGGTACTTTGTGCCTTTCGAAGACAAAAAAAGAAAGAGTTCGCAACCAAGCATTATTTGCATCAGCAGTGATGAAGAACATGATTCGAACACGGATAACTATGGTAAAAGGCGGATATCACCAAGTCGCTCGTTACAGTCAGCTGAGGTGAAAAATATTGAACGAAGCTTGAAGAGACCTCATAGCAGGGAGCTGCAAGGAACCACACCTTTGGGAAATCTGGAAAAAAGCGATGACAGTGCAAATCGGCGGCTGTCTTTCAACGAAATCGTTCAAGAACAAATGCAGTCGGCTAACTTTTGTAGCTATGTCCACTAATATAAACTCTGAATTAAAAAAAAGAATCAGCCAGTATCATTCCAGACGTTACTTTGTGACGAATGATCTCAACTTCCAATGAACGGAAAAATATGTAACATTTTTTTATAGGTAGGTAAATTATTATTCTGGCTTCCGCTTAAGATAGTTTTTATCCGCCTGCGAAAATTAATTAACTTTCCGAAATATATGACCTCTTTAAATTTTTCATTTCTTTTTCTTATAGGTATATAGGTATCGCCGCCATTTCTGTAAGCTGTCAGTAACGTCAAAATGGCGGAATTGCTTTTTCTTTTACTGATCGATTCTCATATGAGTTGTGAACTTATGTGCGCAAATTTCGTATTCAGGCGTAATTTCAATAAATTTATCAACAAATTCGAACAATAGGTATAAGTAACACGAATTTGTTTTCAGGGTTCCGTACCTCAAAAGGAACAAAACGGAACCCTTATAGGATCGCTTTGTTGTCCGTCTGTCTGTCTGTCTGTCTGTCCGTCTGTCTGTCTGTCTGTCTGTCTGACTGACTGTCTGTCTGTCTGTCTGTCTGTTTGTCAAGACCCTTTAGGAAGGGCGGCAACATTTTAATGACTTACATACAGTACTTTAATGACTTACATCATTAACTCGAACTTGGCGGACACACTGCCGTAGATACAATAAAAATACACTCATTCATATACATCTATATCTATATGAATATAGATTAAACTTGCAAAACAGATTACATTTTTTTGTTTATGTATCCATTTTGCTGATTCCATTTCAGTAAAATGGTATTTTTTCCACATTATTCGCACAAAGCCGACAGGTTCCATAGATGCAGGTTTAATATCGGATGTAACACCGCAACCAATATGCTTGTGAAATGTGAAATTAAAATTCATATCCTGTAGCGGCAAAAAACAACGCAAATGGCTACTTTTTCGGGCGGAAAAAGCGTTACGAATTTAATTTGAGAATAATGAATAGCTTTTTACCTGCAATGTAATTACAAAACAAGTGTATTAAAGTTTATTGAACGAGCGAGCGAAGCGAACGAAGATCTTCGTTTCAGCTTGGGCAAAAATTCTTTCGCATGTCCGGCGTCTGTCCGGCTGTTCTCCTCTACAGGTCGCATTCCTCAATCGATTCTCGTGTGAGTAGGTTCAATAATCATATAGTTTTTTTTTCGAATTTGTTTGTCAAAAAAAAATTCTAAGACAAGTTAGCAAGTTCTACGCACAGAGCCACTCGTAGTAAACATTATACATTACTATAAATGCGAAAGTTTGAATGTATGGGTGTTTGGATGTTTGTTACTCAATCACGCTTAAGCAGCTCAACCGATTTGGATTAAATTTTGCAAGAAGATAGTTTATAGCCTGGATTAAAATATAGGATAGTTTTTATCCCGGGTCCACGCAGACGAAGTCGCGGGCGGAAGCTAGTACTTAATACATTACAATATTATACCCAAAAGGATTTTCCACAACAATACAAAATGACCTTTATTGTACACCGCAAAATCAATAAGAATACAATACACAAAGATTAGGTATAAGCAGAGGTAAAAACGAGAAGTGGAAAATATATAACTTGCTACCTTTAACTTAGCATGCCCTTTACCGACCACACCGGCGCCAAAAATAGAAAGCACGTCATTGTATGGCATATAAATCTCAATCAACATTTTTACGCGAGTCTCACCGCACTGTTAATATTCATTGCACCGTGTGATGTTATCAACTGCCAGCCGCCGAGTTAAATCATTCTTTTTAGGGTTCCGTAACCAACGGATAAAAACGGGACCCTATTACTAAGACTTCGCTGTCCGTCCGTCCGTCCGTCTGTCACCAGGCTGTATCTCAAGAACCGTGATAGCTAGAGAGTTGAAATTTTCACAGATTATGTATTTCTGTTGCCGCTATAACAACAAATACTAAAAAACCGGCCAAGTGCGAGTTGGACTGGGGCTCCCATACAACAGACATGATTTTTTTTGCCGTTCGTGCGCGAGGCCGACTCGCACTTGGCCGGTTTTTTTTTATTATGATGCCCGTTTTGTAGGTACTTGGTCATTTCTATTTAAACTTACAGGACTCCACAGCTTTTGTTTCACGATTTGAAAAAATCATGTTATTTGTACTCAAAATCACGAGCTCTTTCGACCCTGCTAGTAAAAAAGTGTCCCCCAGTTCCATTTGGTTACGTTTCAGAACAGCCTTCCATGGCTGTAACAAAATGGACATACGAGAATTCTATGAAAAATTGTAGAAAGAGTAGAAATTTAATAACATAAAATTTCCACAATCTAAAACACAAGTTGGGTACAAAAATCAAATAGTCATGCCAATTTACGACTTTCTTATGACATTTGGCAATATTACAAAATCGAAAGTAAAGCACTAAAGAACGGGTTGTATTATCATTACAGCAAGCTGGTATATGTATAATACAGGTATGTTCAGTTTAAGATGTTAAGTCACATCTAACCTGACAGTTTTGTGACGAAACGTTTGACATTATTCAGCCTATAAACAAGCATAAAAAGTTCAAAAAACTCTCTCCCGACTAACGGAAGAAAAACTGTTTTTTTTTTACCTATCGCTTGATGTGCCACACGTGGACTTATGTTTTTTTTGACTTGCAGTTTTACGAGTGCCCCCCAAAACACCCCTAAAAAAATGTTTTAGTCATTTCAGTACAGAATTATGGAGCGGCTAACAAAATACACATATCCTCAAAATTTTATTCAAATACATCATAGTTTTCGAGTAAGATGCCTGTGACATACGGTCCCGTTTTTGCCATTTTGGCTACGGAACCCTAAAAACCGGCCTTGTGGGTTCTTATGGATAAAAATGTTAATTAAGACACTTTATTTATATTTCATCTTATGTTACATTTTTTTTTATAATATGGCTATAAACAAGAATACAAACAATACAAAATTACATATTATAAAAGGGCGGAGCCTAAGCCACCGGTGGTCAGAGGGGTAATCACGTAACGTTTCGAACTTACGTTAGGACATTTCATCTGTTATTTTTCCATACTAAAAGTGACTTTTAGACCTGACGCGCTTACGTGATCGACCTGCAGGGCGACAGACAAAGGAAGCTCCAGGAGCCGTAGCATGGTTGGCCTTATCACGCGACAAGTGACAAGATAAGAGCGTCGTCTCGTTCTATCGAACGGTGTCAGCCAGTGACGCACGCTCTATCCTATCACCTATCGCGTGACAAGGCCAACCATGCTACGGCTCCTGACTATCCGCGCAGTGTCGGGCGTTCTGTGTCTGACCCTTGACCCAGCCAGTGTCTTCAGATGTTGGTCCAGGCTCTTTGCTATTAGACCGTTCCCCAAAACGACTATCGGGACTATATGGCTTACCCTGCAAGCGGACTCACTGTTGTGTATACACGCCATACGATAAATTAAATAAGTTAAGTTACAAATTCGTAAATAGACTCTCAAACCTGATATATTATAAATCTTATTAAGATTATTACGTCGAAATAATGTTCAGATGAATCCGGACTATTAATAATCTGAGCTAGTTCTTGCGAAGTCAATCCAAGTTTTCCAGAATTTGTGGAATTTTGTTGAAAGCGTCTCTATTTAAACTTCATAGACGCGGTTCTGCATTTAATGAATTCTTATCAGCTAGTTTAAAATTATTTAATGTACACCGTTCCATTTTTTAGGGTTCCGTAACCAAAATGGCAAAAACGGAACCCTTATAGTTTCGTCGTGTCCGTCTGTCCGTATGTCACAGACATTTCAATCGAAAACTATAAGGTGTATTTGAATAAAATTTTGAGGATAGGTGTATTTTGTTAGCCGTTACATAGTTCTTATTGGAATTACAAAAAAAAATTGTTTAGTTGTGCACTCCATATATAAAACTGCAAGTCAAAAAAAACGTGTGGCACGTCCACATCCACGTGTGGCACGTCAATCGATAAGCCTTTCAAAATAAATATAAGGTTTCTCAGCAATGTTATTGATTAAATGAATAGAGTCGGAGATAATCGCCCCGAAATCACAAAATTGTGTCCCCCTCCCTCTAACTTTTGAACGGTGTATTTAAAAAATATGAAAAAAATCATGGACATATAGGCATGAAACCCTTCATTGTGCGTGGCCCGACACGTACTTGGCCGGTTTGTTTTGTTCGTTGGTTAGGTTATAGGGCCGAACAAAAACTTGATAAGGTGGGTGCAATGAGAAAAAATATGATGAGCATAATCGCCTACCCACTGATATCAGCAGAATAAATATGTGTGTGTCTTAGATTGACCCACAGCTCGTCGGTGACATCAATACGCTTTAAAAGTCGCTGTTTTAAAATGAGAACCAAACTACGTTTTCGAGCTTAGTTTGTAGGCTAGCGTCATGGCAACCCTTAAAACAAGTCAAACTCTAAACTTCAGTGAATATTTACGCGACTTACATGCTGTGGTTTTCCCGCTAAGTAAGTAAAGTGCATGTGAACAGAGCGCCTGCTAGACGGGTTCCTCACGTTAATTTATATAGATTCAAAGTCTAGTTAGTATGCCAAGTGGGGTACCTATCATGTGAAAGGGCTTGAGTTTCATATTTTAAAACAGATTTTCTTTTTTTCTACAGTGGTAAACATAGCCAAATTTTTTAATTAAATATATATTATTAAGATTAACGTAAATATTACCAGAAAAGTATAATGAAACCTCTATCTAGCGTATTTTTTTTGTACTTCAAGAATCAATTGTAAACTAAATTTGTAATTTAATAGCAATCAATTTTTGGAGAGAAACAAATATGTGTATAGGAGCAACTACAATGAAAGAACATAAATACTCAAAAAATTGAGTTAAAGACGGATCTCAGGGGTGGCAGCCGAAACGTTTCATACTAATTGACATTGAAGTATGACATCACAGTTTGATATTTGTTCTAATCGTTGTATGAAAAATCAAGTAAATTGCTGTTTTGATCGCGTTTAAATCCATAGTTGTTATAAAATGTTGTGTCTATAATAGCGTGAAGATTATAGTGGTAGCTTTAAATTTACTTTAGAACAATAAAAAAATGCATATTTTTTCTAAACCAAGTATTTTTATGATTTTAATTGAAAACTTCCCATCGGCACATAAAACAAGGTTTTGCCTAGATGGGTATTGTACCTATATCAAGTATTTTCTTTTTGTCTTAATCAATAAATAAAATAATTTATACTTTATTACAATTATTTGATGGTTTACTATCCAGTTAGTAACAGTACGAGTACGTTATCAATTGGAACTACCCTATCGCAAGGATTTCATATTTAGCAAGCAAAATTACATTTAATAACCGCGCTATCTAACCGTCGCGTCACGTTATCTTTCAAATTTTTGTTTATGTGTGGGTGATGTGTGGTTTCTTGACGTGTATATCGTGTAATGTCATTCTAATATTAGAATATATGACACTAACTTTTCATTAACTCTTAATAAGTAATAACCTTGTAAAATAACCGTCAATGCATATAGCATCTATCTCTAAGTCTAAATAAGTATGTTTATCGTCGTCTAGTACAATAGCACGCATAGTACAAGCTTTGCTTAGTTTGGGACTAGGTCGATTTGTGTAAGATTGTCCGCAAATATTTATTATTAAATAAATAAATAAAATACTAATTAAGCTACTTTGTTTTGTGAATGTACTCTGCTATATGCCGAAGTTAAAGTAAATTCCTGGGAAGACCCTGTATTGGCACGAAAAGTAAGGAGTATCTTTACTTTCCCGTCATAACTAGGTTATGTACAGTCAAGAGCAAAAGTAAGTTATCACTTTTGTACCTTATTCCATTGCGATAAGGTGAAAAAATGATAACCTACCTTTGCTGTTGACTATACCGAGACCGAGTGACCATTAAGGTTAATACTAACATCACCCCACCATGCTCGCCTGTTAGTTCACGCGACGGTAATTTGGTTAAAAGCTGTCCCCCTGGGATGATCGCTTAATAACCTGCCATCAAATTACCGCTAGACGCTATTTTTTTTTGATGTGCTATGGTTTTATGCTAGCCTGATATAATATATGAGTGTGTTTATTGGTTTTCCCCTGTCCCGTATTCACTTGGACAAAACTTGGGATAGTTTATGTGGCAGTCCAACTAAAGTCTTGTAGCGAGGGTGCGTGCGGGGTGAAGGGAAAGGCGTGTATTAAATTTGCACGAAAAATACAGCGTAGATGGTATAAGAGAGATCAAGCGTCGTGTTCCACAGCCAGTAAGGAGTAAAGGTACTGGCGCGGATGCACGATAGAGGACTATAGATAGGCACGTAGTTCCAGCAAGGGAAACAGGGGGCTATACCTAGAAATAATCGGTTCCTTCATATCAAATTACAGTCAGCGAACCTAACCAAATCAGGAAAAATCTTAACAGCGCGTTGCAGCGTTGGTGACAGCGACATCTTCTGGCGGATTCGGTACTATTTTAGTACAGGCGCTCGTCGAGGGAGGTCGCTAGGTGTATCGATTTCCCATGTGGTTAGTGCATCTATTCACTACTGGATGGTGGCAGCAGTACTGTTATTCCCATTGGTTTAATTCATCTATTTGTCACTGGCTGGCGTTAGCAGTACTGCATTTCCAGGTCTCGAAGGTGGGATTGCTGACATATTGTTACAGTCTTCAATTTAGGCATAATTTTTATAGTATTTGGGGGATTTCTCTACGTACAATATTAAAATAAAAATAATTATCCATGTACCCATATATTTCGCGCCTATATTGTAGTAACTTCGACATATCTTCAATCGCGCATTCGAATATGAAGGGATTATAAAAACGATGCCATGTAAAAAATATCTCTTTTATAATGCATATTATTGTATATAAACAATCATAAACATTTTTGTATATATTAAACATTACATGGGCATTGTATTGAATTGTAATGATGTATTTTCTTTTTGGTTTAATCAATAAATTATAAAAAAAACTAGACGAACACGAAACGATTCCATCCTATCATAATAAAATAATGAAAAATTTACATAATTCATTACAACTTGTTATTCAGCATTACCATGATTTTTAAAATGGGAGTCATATATGACTAACTATTTCGGCTCAGCGATCCAAAAAATGTCTTGGCCTTCAGAATCACAGCATCCCACTTAACCCGATCCTCCTCCTCTTCCTGCCAGTACCGAGTCATGTATAAGTACTAACACTTTCAGTACAAGGACCGTCTAAACGCTTTCCTCTACAAATGGTTTTTCGGATGTTATCGGCAACGAACGAAGCGTTAAATAAAGTTGTTGAAAAATTACTAAAACCCACAGTTATTTACTTATTATGCCCTATTATAAATCTTATCAGCACCGCAATTCTTCGAGCGTCTACAAAAGATCCGAAAGTACCTGTGATATTAATTTTAAAAGCATTTACGAGAAAGAATGTGGCATTTTGTAGAAAATTAAAATTGCGTATTACGGGCAATTTCCGTATTAGAAATTTTACCTCTAAAAGGAATGTATAAATTTACGACGCCGTCCCATCGTTTAGTGTTACTTCCGGCATTTTAGTGGTTGCTTTAATAATTAAACGGTAAGCCTTTACAGGAAATTGCCGTTAAGTCTCTTAGATTACTTGTTAAGTGGTCTCTTTAAGTCCAAAAGCTAAAACATTCTTGGTCACATTAATTAACTTTGATACTTCATTTACGATTATTTTCGTTCCTGTATCAAAAAAAATATTACTGGAATACTTTTGTCAGTAAAAATGTGAACGTAACGATAATAAAACGCCCTAAGCTCAGGTAGTTTCCGAACGTCGTACATCTTCCTTGGTGTTGCTAGCGTATGAACGATGATAGATGTTGCCAGGCGTGGGTAAATTACCTACGTGGAAAATGCACTTTCAAGATGGCGACTATGAAGATTTATGTTCACACATGGAAAAATGTATCTTGACGGGTTACACTTATTTATTTTTACTCCCCTTCTCAGCTTGTTCTTAGTCGTAAACATTTTGAGGTGATATGAGTGTGCGGACCCATTTTATGAAACCACGAAAGCATCATACGAGACTAAATTGGTACTAGGAGCGCATACAGCTCAAGAGATATTACAGCCAACTTCTTGCGCTTGAAGACGGTCTCGTAATACGAACGATGCATTTTAACATGGCCGATTATTAAACGCGTGCATTATAGCCGTCACACTGTCCTCGAGGCGCTTTTAGTTCATCTACTATGCATGTTGCTATTACGAACGCAGACTGCTGCAGTAAATATGACGTCCTGGTACTTGTATTTGCTGAAACCGTGGAATATATAGTAGGTTTGCGAGGGTGCATTTCGCAATAAATACATTTTAAATAGTATTTAAATTCTATGTGTAAATAATTTACACGGGTATTATCGGTTGTTTATTCGTATACCACTGCAATTAATGATCTTAATGGAATGCAAACTACTGAATATAGTTCAATAACGAAACAATTAGGTAAATTAAAGGGGGTTATATTTGACGAACGAATTCGTACACATAAGGATATCAAACATTTCGCATTCATACGGAATAAACACAGCACGGCTAGCACTAGACAAAAATAAACTAAACACTCAATTAGAAAGAGATGAACCATCAAATATGCAAGTACCATACCATAATACTCTGTTGACGTAAATGATATGTTTATAATTTTAAATAAACCGTACCTTGTATATAATATATATTTACGTGACCAGCCTGGTCAATTGCATAACGCTTCGTACGTACGAGATCTAAATGACATTTTTGTATGGGAAAATGACCGATGATTTGTTCTAACGCTCGTTCAAAAAGTTACGTCACTTTTCCCCTGGATGGAAATGTATACCTACATCCATTGTAATACGCAGGCATTGAACAATGCATTCAACATAACGGTATTTCTGCCTGTCCGTCTGAATGAATACAATTGAGTTTTTCACTGGCACATGACATGACAACTGGTCGGCCATATTTGCCTACCGTCTGGCCCTCTAGCCCGCAAAGAGGAAAGCGTTTGTAAAACGAGACCTAAATGTTCTTTACGTCATTTTAGAACCAGAGTGTTGCTCAGTACTAGTACGGTCGGCATGTTAATACCTAATGGAATTACTTTTATGACGGAAATGGGACATTTGCGTAGTTGAGTAAATAAGGGAATTGCACGTGGGCGCCATTTGGTATGATAATTAGTGTGATGATTGGGTTCACCTGCCATTTAAGGCCGTGTAATATGCAATGTGGAATAGCTACAATACGTTATCATAGCGTTCGATACACATGTATGCTCTTACGTATATCAGAGAAAAAGTGTTATGTACAGTCGACGCCAAAAATACGTTTTCACTTTTGCACCTTATTCCATTGCAATAAGGCGAATAGCCGTTGACCTAAAGATTACAGGAAAACCTATAAGAAGTTTGAGTATTCAAAGTAACGGGAAAATTCTCAATATTTTTGTGTATTTTGTATGGAGTGCCTAATGCTTAGTTAGAGCATAGCAATTTTATGGAACCCTCATCACGCGAGTTAACATTTGTCCGGTTTTTTTCTATATTGTTACTTTCTGCTACTTACTGCAATTGTCGCTACGTCTGTATTTCGAACATAGTTCTGTTGACAAGATTATAGGTTCCTGTTACCCTACATGAACACAACATCATGCCCGAGTACATAAGTCAGACATAACGACAAGAGTTCTCTGATTTACACTTTACATTGTAAAGTGTATCTGCAATATCCCCGATATACGAGTGAGAGATGAAGTGACTTCTCTATACTCTCATTCTAATCACGATACTGATTCTAGTCTTGTTCTATTCTGGTTTCTTTCTACTCTTACGTATTGGCAGGAATTCTTTTCCCGCCACGGGCCTCCACCACCCCTTTAGCCCGTCCCTGACCACACACAGCCATATTGGTTTATTCTTGGCTACTTCTATTCTGTATATTCCACTCACTGGAATATCCCTTCATCTCTCATCTCATCTTTCTAATTATACATATAAGACACTCACCGGGATCCCCAGCTGTCTTCTCCTTGGTTCTATTCTCGTACTTACTCCGTCCTTGCAGTTTCTTTTTCTCCTTCCTTTTTTCGCCTCACTCTACCTGCAACACACCAACCGCCCCTCCCTCATGACAGTAGTCAATGTTGCCAGCTGAGTGAATCCAGTCTGTTCGAGTCAAGCATTTACCTGTTTTGTGTGAGGATCGCGTTCGTCGCGACACTCCCGACGGCGAAGAAATTCTTAAAGGACCGCTGCCAGCTGGCTGGTCCATAAGGCAATCTTCTCCCTTGCCCTAAGAGCCGCCGTTCTTCTGATTCTTCCTTCCTTCGTATTTTCACTACCCCCCCTTTCTTCTATAACCTGTTCAACCCCCCCATTTATGTCATCGACTCCAGTATCCATTTTCTCTATGGGATCGGGGCTATGTGAACCCATAAAATGATTTTCTAGCGATGCATCTACTTCTTCAGTTACCACGCTTTCTTCCACTCGTTCTATGGGTTCTTCAACCGGACACACTGGATTCTCTTTGAGATCTATAGTCCCTCTGTGTAGGGGCGATTTTTCTTGTCTCTGTACTCCTCCATGGTGATAGTCCTCATCCTCTACTTCTAAGGGATATAAATGCGCTACGGAGCGGATGAACTCTTTCCCTTTTACACATATTTTCGCGACTCTGCATTCCCCATCACGTCCCCGTTCCAAGCTGATGATTTTTCCTACTTTCCAGTTCTCTCGGTTCTTAGATTCTCCTTTGATCTGGACTATGTCTCCTACACTCGGACTCCGGTTCGCCCGGACTCGGGGTTCTCTATGTGAATGCTGGTACCTTTCTCTTAGGCTGCAAAGGTACTGACTCATGAACATTCTTTTAAATTCGTCAAGTATCAATTGGCCTTTTTTCCATCCTTCTATCAGACTTTTCTTCGTCACCGAACCTCCTGGACCTTTATCTTGTATGGACGGCTCGATAGAGATGCATTTGCCATATGTCAGAAAATCTGATGGTTTCAAAACATATTCTATATCCGAACCCACACAGGTCAGCGGACGCGAATTAGCCACGGCTTCGAGTTCCTTGACGACCGTACATAACTGTGTATCGGTTAAGAGTTGCTTTTCTAGGGTTCTTTTCATGCAGTTTTTCACCAAACCGACCAACCGCTCGTAGAACCCTCCGTGCCATGGACTAAGCTGTGGGATGAATTTCCACCGTATCTTATTGCCCTCAAAGTACGTGTCCGACAACAACTCTGCCATTAGTTTAAATTGCAAGGCGTTATCAGAGACGATGAGTTCAGGCCTCCCTCGCGCTGACATGAATCTTCTCATAGCGAGTAATCCTTCTTCTGCCGTGAGGTCCCTCACTACTTCCATGTGTACAGCTCGTACAGCCAGGCAAGTATACAGGCTTATCCATCTCTTCTTCGTTTCTCCGTTGTCCGTTATAAAAATCGGTCCAAAATAATCCATTCCGGTATATGTGAAGGGAGCGCTATAGTTGGCGCGTTCTGTAGGTAGCGCCGGTGTGGGAGGAAGCTTATAAGGTCCTCCGCCATGTTTAACACATTGTGGACATTTCTTCAGTATTCTCTGCACCTTTGATTTTCCCTGGGGTATCCAGTAATTCTGGCGAATAATACTTAGGGTGTGTGATGGTCCTGCATGGTAGTATTTTTCATGTGTTTCTTGGATAAGTTTATCTGTAAACTTTGAATCCTTCGGTATAAGAATTGGGTACTTAGTGTCATATGAACACAATGTGTTCAATAACCGGCCTTTGCATCGTAAGATTCCATCCATGTCCATGAAGAGACACAAGTTCCTGGATAGATTGGTTTCCTTGCCTAATACCTCCTGTGTGAAGTATGTTTTTTGTAATTTCTTCAATTCAGTGATGTTCTTATCCTCGCTGATGATCAAATCAAATGATTCTCTATCATCTATTTCCATTGTAGCTTCTTGCGTATCTACCTTTTCCGTTTGCGTAATAGGTAACTCCTCTGTTGACCTGTCCTTTTCTACATCAAGCAGTTCTAGGCCTATGCCTGTTAATAGCGCTGACTGGCCATGCTCTTGTAGCCTTGGCCAGCCCTCCTCACCAATCAAAAGGAATTGCGGTCCATTGAACCACAGTTCCTTTTTCAAGTGCCAAAGCTCAGGTCGTGTTGCCAGATCAGCCGGATTCATTTCTGTGTGGACATATCTAGCTTCTATTTCTTTGTTTTGTTTGATTTCACTTATCCGCTTGCACACAAATGGAGGCAGCAGTTTTTCTGACTTCATCCAATATAGAACCACTTCACTGTCAGACCAGAGACATAGCCGTTTTACTTCCAGTCCTAGGCTGTCTCTTACATAGATTAAGAGACGTTTACCGATAACAAATCCAAGAAGTTCTAATTTGGGTATCTTGAGATCTTCTTTATGGGCGATCGGGGTCACACGTGACTTGGCCATAATGAACACTATTTTAGTGCTATTGTCATTCTTATTTCGTATCCGTAGGTACACTACTGCTGAGAATGCTCGCTGTGAGGCGTCTGTAAAACAATGAAGTTCACATTCCGTTTCATTCTTTGATGTTTGGCCAACATATCGAGGCACTTCTATCTCTCTTGCAATTTTCAGCGCTGCCAAGGCCTCTTGCCATTCTTTATCTAGGTCTTCTGGCAGAGGAGTGTCCCACTTTAGCTTTCTTTTCCACATCTCTTGTAAAAGGAGTTTTGCAGGCAGAACCAGCGGTGCTGCAAACCCACACGGGTCATATAATGACGCCAGTGTTCTTAAGATCCCTCGCTTCGATGGGGTTATCTCGTCCTGATTTTTGCTCAATAGAGTGTTATTGAGTCGGAGTTTTAGGGTATCACGTTCCAGATACCATGTCAGCCCTAGCACCTTGGCAGATTCTGTGTCCTTGGCTCGAAACTGTTTTGGAATATTCTTCATTACTTGTTTGTTGTTGGACGTCCATTCTCTTATGTTCATAGAGATTTCTGTAAAGACAGATCTGGTCCGATTTACAAGCTCTCTCGCTTCATTTACCGTGTCGGATCCCGTGATCAAATTGTCCACATATGTTCGCTCTGCAATTTCTTTCATAAGGTTATGATCACCTTTTGACAAATGATGTCGAATCGTTGCTGTCAAGAGGAAGGGTGACGATATTATACCAAAACCCACACGGCAAAATCGGAAATGAATGATGTTCTCTTCGGTCATTCCTAGTTTCGTGTCCTTCAGCCACAGGAACCTCGTCACATCTCTGTCCTCCCGTTGTAGTCCCACCTGGAGAAAAGCCTTCTCGACGTCAGCTGTAATTCCTATTTTATGGAGTCTGAATTTTATGAGGAGTGCAGTCAAGTCTTCGAGCATCAACGGTCCTCTGTACATGCACTCGTTGAGGCTCTTATTGTCCTTGACCTTGGCCGAGGCATCGAACACAATACGCCCTCTTTTTCCTGGTTGGATGATAATGTGATGCGCCAGGTAATGGATTGGCTGAGCACACTGATTCACTTCTGCGGAATCAACTATCTCTATGATACCTGCCGCCAGTTGTTCTTTCAGTATATTGTCATACTCCTTCATGGTGTCTTCTGGGAGTCTTTGGACTAGGCTTGATAGTCTGCCATAGGCGAGGCCGTAGTTAGAGGGCAGATCGGGAGGGTATGTTATCCACGGCCACTTCACTAGGTATCTGTTGTCTTCATACTTGACTGTTTCATTGAAATGCTTGACAGCTTCTTCTTCCCTAGTGAGTTTCGGAGAGTCTGTTATCCCAATGCCTTCTAGAGCCCATAGAAATTTAATATCTGGCTCTCGAAGAGGCAGATCCGGTGTTGCAAAGTATGGAGCATCAGAATTCGGACACTGACAATATGTAATCACTGATAAACTGTTCTCCTTTTCTTCCTCCTTCAAGATCTTCCCGGTGATCATCCATCCAAATTCTGTATTAATTAAAAATAAATTTTCTTCTAATAATCTTACATCATTTTTGAGAAATGAAAAATAATAATCACTTCCTATCAACATATGTATTTGATCCCCTGCCGAGCCATCATCAGCCACGACGTCTACACCATTTATCTTCATGGGAGGAGGTATTCTATTAGTGATATGGGGTACAATATTTGCTCGAATACTTCTTTTAATACCTCTTCTCGTGATGATCTCTACGTCAGTAGCGGGACTTGCGATTTCGATTGGTTGATCAGCGCCAAATACAAATATCATTAAAATATCTTCTTGATCCGAGGCTAGCTGCAGTTCTCTAGCGAGACCCTGCGTGATGTAGCTACGCTGAGAACCCGAATCGAGAAGAATCCTGCACGTTCTACTTCTTTTCGTGTTCAATTGCCCCGCCTCCGCAACTGCCGTCTGCAGATAAGAGCGAGAATTAGTTTCTGTGCTACTGTCAATATTTCTAGGAGGTGAATTTGATGTCATAGCTAAATTACCTGGTTTATTCTGCGGACACAGAGCTTGGTTATGTCCCCCTTTGCAGAAGTAGCACGACTTCTTCTTTGTGCATGTATTTGCCCGGTGTCCTTCTTTGAAACAGGCATAGCATTTTCTGCCTAACTTCCTTCTCCGCTCGTCCACAGTTTTGACCACCGTGCAGTCTGCGTTATAGTGGGTTCCCTGGCAGAATATACAGGACATCTTGGGTTTTTTACCTCCTTTCGGCATTCTCTCCTTTTCTAAGAGTTTTCTTTTGGGTACTCGGGTTCCTATCCCGTCTGTGGGATACTGGCTTTGCTTGGCCTTACCTCGTTCAATTTTGTGCCGATTGGCTCTGGGTGGCTGCTGGTTAACCTGCAGTACTCCTGTGGTAATTTCCTTTGATGACGTGGCAGGTGTTGTGTCTGGGCATCCCTTTGCCATCTCCATTGCCGAGATAAGTTTCTTGAGTCCTCCTCTTATAGCGTCAATGTCACTAACACTTGACAACAAATGGAGTTCATATACTACTTTCTCCGGAAATTTTGCTAAGATAGTAGACCGCAGATGATTTCCATTGATTGTCTCTCCCATCGATTGCAATACTCGAAGGTGTTTCTCTAGATTATTGAGCGTCGCTCTACACTCTGCAGCATTGTTTCCAGCTCGCAGCATGTTATTTATTGCTTCATAATGTGCATCAACTACCTTGTGTTCATTTCCATATCTTTCTTTCAATATATCCACAGCTACTTGATAATTTAAATTTGTAATACTTAAACCCTCCACCGCTTGGAGTGCTTCTTCTTCTAGGCAGCCTACTAAATATGCCATCTTATCCGCCTCAGATATAAGCTTCTGATCCACATTAGTCTTGAACCGGTCCCAAAACTCCGACCAGCGCAACACATCACCCTTAAATTTCGGCAGGCAGAGCTTTGGCAGTTTGGACGTGCTGCACCCGACGTCAGGAGGCTGTCGCGGTGTTTCATCTTTCAGCAACGCCTTCATGTCAATCAACCACTCTTCTGCCTTAAATTGTGTTTCGGTGAATGATTGCAGTTTTTCATGCGAGATTTGATTCGCCTTTTCCATATAAAAATGTATTTCCTTGGTCATTCTAGCCCCGCATTCTTCTATTAATTGCACTTGCTTTCTTAAATCTTCTTCTTTAATTGTTGTCATCGCAGTTGTACGCTCTAGAAGATTGAGGAGCCGCTGTTGGATTTGGTTCAATCGAAACACTATTGCCTCATCCATTTTGAAATTGAAAGCAATTGATTCTTTCTCTATATTTATTTATCACTAAATTAAACTTTCACTGATGGCTATTATTATAGTATTTAATAATTTAAACGTTAAATCCAAAAAATCAAGCACTAGAACACTCCGAAAATAAAACAACTTCATGTCATAATGTTCCCACTGCTCACACATTGTTAGATTCTGTCCTTTCAACCAATAAGAAAATACCCCCTCAGTAAACTGACCAATGACACACAACCCTGTTCGCGCCATGAAAATTTTTCGTAACGAGAACAGACTTACCAGAGATAATGCACTGCTGCCACCCTACCCAATTTGAGGCGTTTTTCTATCCGCAAACTCTGTCAGCCTTTAAAACCCCCTACACACTGTCTGACTGCCGCGACACTAGCGCCATCACCGTGTGACAGCATCAACATTATACTGAAGGGGATGTGATTATGTTAAAATGTTACCGCTTTATTTACGGCCCTAGAACTATTATTATATAATGCGAATACTTATCGACTTCTTAATTAGTAATACGCAGATTTCCTGAGACGTTCAAATTTCATTTTCTATCGAGCTAAATCATATAATGGCCCTCTTAAGAAAATAAAATTTCAATTCTAGTAATATCTTACGAGTTTCTAGGTCTCCACCGTACTGTGAGTTTCTAGGTCTCCACCGTACTGTGAGTTTCTAGGTCTCCACCGTACTGTGAGTTGCTAGGTCTCCACCGAACTGTGAGTTTCTAGGTTTCCACCTTACTGTGAGTTTCTAGGTCTCCACCGTCCTATGAATTTCTAGGTCTCCACCGAACTGTGAGTTTCTAGGTCTCCACCTTACTGTGAGTTTCTAGGTCTCCACCGAACTGTGAGTTTCTAGGTCTCCACCGAACTGTGAGTTTCTAGGTCTCCACCGAACTGTGAGTTTCTAGGTCTCCACCATACTTACTTCTATGTGACCCGTTGGGAGCCTCCCAAGCCAAACGATGAACATTCTTATCTGTCACTTTGTGCTTCGCTTATTCTATTATTCTATACACTTTGCTCAGCTCCTCCACCATTTTGTCGCTACGTCTGTATTTCGAACATAGTTCTGTTGACAAGATTATAGGTTCCTGTTACCCTACATGAACACAACATCATGCCCGAGTACATAAGTCAGACATAACGACAAGAGTTCTCTGATTTACACTTTACATTGTAAAGTGTATCTGCAATATCCCCGATATACGAGTGAGAGATGAAGTGACTTCTCTATACTCTCATTCTAATCACGATACTGATTCTAGTCTTGTTCTATTCTGGTTTCTTTCTACTCTTACGTATTGGCAGGAATTCTTTTCCCGCCACGGGCCTCCACCACCCCTTTAGCCCGTCCCTGACCACACACAGCCATATTGGTTTATTCTTGGCTACTTCTATTCTGTATATTCCACTCACTGGAATATCCCTTCATCTCTCATCTCATCTTTCTAATTATACATATAAGACACTCACCGGGATCCCCAGCTGTCTTCTCCTTGGTTCTATTCTCGTACTTACTCCGTCCTTGCAGTTTCTTTTTCTCCTTCCTTTTTTCGCCTCACTCTACCTGCAACACACCAACCGCCCCTCCCTCATGACAGTAGTCAATGTTGCCAGCTGAGTGAATCCAGTCTGTTCGAGTCAAGCATTTACCTGTTTTGTGTGAGGATCGCGTTCGTCGCGACAGCAATCGTTTTTATTTATATTGGAATTGTCATTTGTATTATTTTGACATTATTATTTCATATGCAATATATATTGTTTACTGAATAATTAACTATGAACATCAGTAAGCTCTCGTCAATGCACAAAATACCGTATATTGATCCCGCCCCACCAAGTCACACGCCTAAAGAAAACAATCTGTTTCATCTAGGTACCTTGGCTAGTAAGTTGGAGCCTATTTGTATGCATTGCTCGTCGACAATCCCAATAAACGGTAAGTATAGGTAGAAACTATGTTCATAACCAATAGAATCAAGTTTCACCCTCAATAACGAAACAGAACAGTTATACCAAAAGTAGGAAATCGATGGCGCTTAATAATGCAATGAGCTAGCTGCATTGTGTGGTAACAGAGTTAGAAGGAATAAAACTAGCCTTCTTTTTTTTGAGTTGCAGTGCTTTTTAGCGGAACAAAGATTTTTATTTGCAATGTCTGAAAACGTTTTTTCTCACGACATTTTGCACTCGACAATATTGAAGGCATTTGTAATTTACCTATAGCCGCCCACTATACAAAAAAAAATGTGATTGTTGGTTTTAGGGTTCCGTTCGTCAAAAGGAAAAAAACGGAACCCTTATAGGATCGATCACTCGTGCGTCTGTCTGTCCGTCTGTCACAGCCGATTTGCTCCGAAACTACTGGACCGATTGACTTGAAATTTGGTACACATATGTAAATTGGTAACCCAAAGGTGAACGCGTAAAGTAAATTAATGAATTCTCAACAAGGGACGCAGTTTTGGGGGGTAAACTGGAAAAAAAAAACGCAAACTGTATAGTGTGATATATCAAATGAAAGAGGTTGTTGTAAGCATCTCAGATATTTTTTTTACAATTTAAAAAGACGAAAATTGACCATTCTCCCCGTTATCTCCGAAACTACTAGGCTTAAAATTCTGAAAAAAATACGGAAAATCGTTCCTTTCCTACAGATTACAGGAAAACCTATAAGAAGTTTGAGTATTCAAAGTAACGGGAAATATATACGGAACCCTCACCACGCGAGTTGAACTCGTTTATTTGACCTTCCCCTCACGATTTCATCCTTTTGGGGAAATTATTTTGAGGATCTATCGGTACCGGTACCTCCGCTTTTAATCGAAATCTGTTGAGCGGTTTTTCCGCTTTTGAACGTCAGACATACATATAATATAACATATATTATAAACTTTTGTAAGGGTGACTACCTTCTTCTTAAGAAAACGACGTCAAATCGATAAAGGTAAATTGTATTCAGAACTCATACAAAGTAGTAACTTTACTTTAACTAGAGCTGTCCCACAATAGGCGTTCCAGGTGGTTCCTATAGCAAGGATTTGCATTGGAAGGTGTTCAATAGCTTGATTGCAGCCAACCAGGTACAAACTTGCGTCTAATAGAAGACACCGAATGATATTTTACACAACGGTACTAAGGATTCTACGTCGACACTTCGTTAGCGCGTTCTATTTCGACGCCAGCGCCATCTGTCGGCGCCTCGGTGCACTACACTTTCGCATTAATTCGTAGAACGGCCATGAAGATTTCTGGAAACGCGTGCCAAACCAAACCTTTTACACTCGTCAAATCGAATAGTGCCCTTGAAACAAACAAACTGTACAATATACATCTAAAAGGCTTTACACACGCGTCAGCGCGTCACCGTGTCAATTGAGGCTTAACACGTGCCTTACCTATTCAGCAAAATGTGAAACAACTATTTAAAAAATTGAAGCATGTCATGTCGAATAAAGTTGTGTGAAATGTAGTTAAACTCGAGTTTTCGCGATATTTTATATAGTGATGGTCCATTTGTGGATTGTTTGATCGCTTCATACCAGCACCAGCTGGTCAATCACGTAACGCATTGTACGTACGTTAGGTAGATGTAAATGTCAATTTTTATATGGAAAAATGACAGTTGGATCTACCTAACGCGCGTTCGGAACGTAACGTGATCAACCCCCGGGAATACAATGGGCAGTAGGAGTAGTAGGTCAATAGTGAATCATTATGTCAATAACGTTGGGTCTACCGTTGAGTTTTTATTGGATAGAAATTCCACACACCTTCACTTATTTTATCTGAGTGAGAGTCCTTTCAGATGCACTCCGACCCAGTGGGATCTTTTGTGCATTTACCTCCTTCTTTATGCCTACTTCAAATCTCACTCCATTTTTTCCACAAACCGAATGACAGAGCTCAGCGGGAGTACCTTAAATTCCTTAGGTTGGAACTATGATACCAGTTTTAAAGTAATCTCACCCGTTTTTAAAAACCTCCTAAAGAAAATAACCCTCAAGCACCAGGGTAACAGGACCGCTAAGTATAGTGCATCCAGAATAAGTTCACGTGATTACACTTGAGACCGTCATTAGCAACAACATTAGGCTTAAGTCGCCACGAGTGCATTTTTTGTAAACACTTGCTAAACAGGTGCGGCCGGTGGATTTTTTGTTCCAACTTTATAATAAATGTCGAAAGTGAATTTGACACTGAAAGAAACAGAATAAATGTCATTATAACTGAAAAATCATGTATTTAAATTTCTTAATTTATAAAAAAATAATGTATGTAACTTGTTATTGTATTTTATTTAACATAACACAACATTCACAACAGCGATGGGACATAATTATGAGTAAGTTGTATCCCACCGCTGTCACCATGTTGTGAATGAAAGGCGCGCTAGGTTGGGACTGATTTTATTATTCCAATCTACCCACCTAAACTCATAGTACATATCGACAGTATCCATAACAACCTGAACGTAGCTGTTTTTCAATTATTATATTGAAAATTTTTAAAAGTATTTGTAGGTCTAAACCAAAACAGGTACAGCCGAACCAGCTCCTTTATGGCCTCTACGATCGTTTGGTTTATTGCCTGTATTTTAGCGTTCAAGTGGAATCACGCCAACTTATTATGGATGCACTATATCCATAGTCTACTAATTTCCTTTCACTCGTCGGGATCAGGTACTCCGACTCAATGTTTAATTCATGATGCAAAAATGTCCTGCTTTAAAATTCAAGCGGCTATTTCCCCCGCTGTCTAAATAGTCTTCAGTAAATAATATTTATATGTTCGCGGCGGAATTGAATTACTTAATTGGAGTTTCAAACAAGGTTTTATTTTACTTCAACAGTTCGTACATGAATAATATTATTTGGAATTGATTTGAAGGATGTTGGTTAGAGATAGGTACTTTATACACATTGCGTAAAAATGCGCTCTAATTTTGTAAGCGTGTCTCGTCAAAATGAATTCTTTTAGCATTACCTAAAGCCGCGGCGCATCAAAACGGAGACACATTTCCCGTCGCTTGAACAAATAACCCATTATCTTGAACTAATACAGAAAAAGCGCGCCGCCCTTGCGAAGAAATCATTGTTCATATATTAAAAAAACCGAACAAGTGCGAGTTCAACTCGCGTGGTGAAGATTCCGTAAAATATTGGGAATTTTGGAATTTTCCCGTTACTTTGAATACTCAAACTTCTTATAGGTTTTCCTGTAATCTTTAGGCAAGGAACTATTTTCCATATTTTTTTCAGAATTTTAAGTAGATTCGGAGATAATAATGGTCAATTTTCGTCTTTTTTCCTAAATTACGTCAAAACTGTTTTTGCTAAAATTATAAAAAAAATATCTGAGATGCTTACAACAAGCCCTTTCATTTGATATGTCACACAATACAGTTTGCGAAACTTTTTTTTAAATATTCCAGTTTACCCCCCATAAGTGGTCCCCTTGTTCAGTTCATTAATTTTCTTTACGCGTCCATCTTTGGGTCACTATTTAAATATGTTTACCAAATTTCAACTCAATCGGTTCAGTAGTTTCGGAGCAAATCGGCTGTGACAGACGGACAGACAGACGCACGAGTGATCTTATAAGGGTTCCGTTTTCTTCCTTTTGAGGTACGGAATCCTAAAAATACCCATCAAACTTTGCTCCACCTCGCTATTAGTACGCTAGCCCGGTGGCGTAAAAATAAGGCAGGTCTCTGGGGAAGGATTCTAACATGGATCCATACTAGACCTGGTATTCACAAAACTTACCCACAACTGATCACATGTACCTAGTATACACAACTTTGAACTACAATTACGCACAGTTGATACGAATCTCGAGGTCAAGTTATACTACAAACGAGTTGTGAGATGAATATTTAATCAGTTTGTGAATCCTTGCCGCCACGGCAATCGCTAATCCACGACTCCCGGAATCTATATTTGTGCTCAGAATACATATTGTTAAGGACATCTCTGTTAAATAACCTGTCTCTTGCTGTCGACACAAAAAATCCTCACATGAATGAAAGGGCGGCAACGGCAACGCGCTTGCGACTTTTCTGAAATAGGCTTGTGACCATGTTAAAATTGATAACGTAGCGTTGCTAATTTAATAGTAAACCATCAAATTATTGTAATAAAGTATAAAGTACAAAAAATAATTAAAAAAAATAAAGACCTTAAAATTATAGAAAAAATATGCAATTTTTTTATTGTCCAAGAGTAAATTTAAAGCTAGCTAGAAAGAGAATCCTTACGCTTTTATAGAAACAAAATTGTACTACAACTATAGACGTAAATGCAGTATTTCGCGACCGAAACAGGCGGAGGTTCTGAATTCGACTGTATATTTGTTTTTGTGTGTTTGTTACGCGATAACTCGGTAATTTGTGAACTGATATGAAAAATTATTTCATTGTTTGAAAGCATATATACTTCCAGATTGGTCCCGTTGTCACCAAAATCCAGTTCTGATGATTTGATCCTAGAGAAATCGAGGGAACTCTTCAAATTTTATAGGCAAACTTGAAACAATTTGGCTACTGAATTGAAGTCAGTTAAAATTTTGTTTTTAAAGTAAATTATCCATACAACGATTAGTTCAAATAGCAAAGTGTGACTGTATGAAGCGTTTCGGCTGCCGCCAGTGAGATCCGTTTTTGACTCAATTTTACGGGTATTTATGTTCTTTAATTGTAGTTGCTCCCATACAAACATTTTGTTCCTCTCCAAAGACTTGTTTGAATGGCATTGTAAATAAGATAAATCATCAGACAGTATTCGAAGATCAATCAGATAATTTCGCCAGTACCATGCTGAGATGGAGCCCTTTTGCGGCACTAGCTACCTAAAAACATATTAAGTATGCTAACTTGAATTGTGCTAGGCTTTACACAAAAACGGTTCTTTTCTATCGTAATTCTTAACAAACACAACTCTTCACAACAGCCATTCAGCATCTCATGAAGTTTGTTTAGGCCAAATCTTAAACGGTCTGACTATGGATAGAGGTGACCATAGTAACGCCTAAACAACACAACTATATAAACTCGTCGCGTTTGTGCTCATTAAAATCCCTTCAATGGGGCATGGCTGTACGAAAAGGTACCTACTTTTGTGTAAAGCCGAGTACAGGCAATAAAATACATTACCAAAAATGTTTTTTTCGGCAGAAACTAATTTCTAAGTACTTACCATTCACAAAGATAAGCACGAATAGGCACAAGTCTTCTGAAACGGCTTTGAATCAATTAATGTCACAAGCCAACCGTAGGCTGCGATAAGCACAATTTGCAGTGCCACATAACGTCAGAATGGTTCAATCCCTGCGAATGCGGCGCACTTTATGCGAATATCTGGTGAAATTCGTTGGATGTAGGTATACTGAACTACCAACGACTTTAATTTCGATATCAGTGCGTCGCTGTCGGCTTTTCACAAATTACGCGACCCAAAATTATTCGCATCATTAATATTTCAATACGTCAAAATGCGTTGCGAAATTAGGACTAATGCCAGCTACCACATACGCCAAACCAAACATCCATACGAATATTATAAATGCAAAACTAACTCTGTAGCCTAGTGTTTGTCTGTTACCTTTTGATGCTTGCCGCTAAACCGATTTGATTAAATGTAGTGTGGAGATTATACAGGGTGCCTATTTCATATTTGACCGTTAAAATTAAAAAAAAAATCACAGTGGATTGTTTTACGAAAAATTAAAAATACGTGTTTTTTTTTTCAGTATCTTTCAGTACTAAAATATTGAGACACAGCAGCTAAAAGATATTCTAAAAAACCGGCCAAGTGCGTGTCGGACCACGCAAAACGAAGGGTTCCGTGCCTATTAAAACAGTTGTATCGTCACAGAAATTTTACGGCACTTACATCCTTTTCTTTGAGGAAGGCAGTTTTTCAGCAATATCTCGAAAACCTCTGAACCGATCTTGTTCAAAACAATTTTTGGTGAATGAAATTAATAAGCCCTATGTCCATGAATTTTTCCATATTTTTAAAATAACCCGTTCAAAAATTAGAGGGGGGGGGACAGCATTTTAGTGACTTTCGGGGCGATTATCTCCGACTCTATTCACTTAATCAAAAAAAAATGCAAAGAAACCTTATATTTATTTTGAAAGGCCTATCGATTGATGTGCCACACGGGGGGTCACAATGTTTTTTTTTTTTTACTTTTAGTTTTATGTATGGAGTGCATCCCTAATTTTTTTTTTGTCATTTTAATTACAAAACTATGTAGCGGATAACAAAATACACCTATCCTCAAAATTTCATTCAAATACACCTTATAGTTTTCGAGTAAAATGCCTGTGACATACGGACAGACGGACATGACGAAACTATAAGGGTTCCGTTTTTGCCATTTTGGCTACGGAACCCTAAAAACCATGCGTTCATGGATACCGTGGTAGCGCGCTGTGCGGGAGGCGGCAATACCGCCCCTTCCCCGCACCGCTAACCCCGAGCGTTACTCAGCTCCCGATTTACACTTCAGAAATGACATATTTTATTGATACCTAATGCCTGGGAAAAATTTGAACAGTCAATATTATTTCACCCTGTATATATAAGACCCTGTAAAGTGCAGTTTTTATCCAGCAGGTCGATCACGTAATGCATTATACGTAATTCAGGTCCCGTAGCATGGTTGGCCTTGTCACGCGATAGGTGATAGGATAGAGCGTGCGTCACTGGCTGACACCGTTCGATAGAACGAGACGACGAACTTATCTTGTCACTTGTCGCGTGATAAGGCCAACCATGCTACGGCTCCTGGCCCCGTAGCATGGTTGGCCTTGTCACACGATAGGTGATAGGATAGAGCTTGCGTCACTGGCTGACACCGTTCGATAGAACAAGACGACGGTCTTATCTTGTCACTTGTCGCGTGATGAGCCCAACCATGCTACGGCTCCTGGTAGATCTAAATATCACAGTTTGTATCGGAAAATGACAGCTGAGTTGTCCTAACGCGTGTTCGAAAAGTAACGTAATCTTCATCATCATCATCATCATATCAGCCAAAAGACGTCCACTGCTGGACATAAGCCTCCCCCAAAGAGTGCCAAAGTGGCCAATTGCTGCGCCACCCGCATCCAACGGACTCCCGCGACCTTTACCAGGCCATCAGTCTCACGCCGCGCCTTCGGGTACGTGGTCGCCACTCGAGGTTCTGTCCGCCCCAACGGCCTTCGGTTCTGCGTGCAATGTGCCCAAGTCTATGTCGGTTACCTTTGGTTCTGCTGCGGTTAGCCTCATTTCTGATGCAATCACGCAGAACTCCCAATATAGCCCTCTCCATTGGCCTTTGTAAATTGTAAGCAGCGTCATCATAATTTCCTGTAGGCAAAGCTGCTCAATCTACCAGGAAACCATAAAATGTTGCAACTCTTCCCAGACCCAGGTGTTCTGTACCAGTGAAACACATTCAACCTAAATATAAAGTGATGAAAATCTTATTCCATTTCCATAAAGTCTACTATCGCTTGACTGGCAGCAATATATTCGCTACGATAAGCAGAATTTGCTACAGCAGATAGCACCGTCCCCGTGTATTAATTGAATTGGTTTACGAAATTTAATTCAATTTCGCGCTTATCTACCTCGTTTGAATGCATTTGGTGAATACGCTTAGATACGCGCATGGATAAATTACAACTGGGATTAGGTATTACTCAACCGCGATGAGTTTAGTCTTGGAATAGCTGTCAATTCATATAAACTTTGACATTTTTATATGGGAAAACTGTCACCTCCAAGACTACTCTAATCGCGGTTTGATAATATAGGAAACGGATACGTCATATTGTTTTATAATTTATTTTTCATCACACTTGCTCGTAACTTGCCTCTTATAACGTCGCGGTTTGGCTAATAATCCAGGATATTAAACACGCGTGAGTTATAGCATTACGACACTCGTGCGTTATATTTATATGCTTATCCCGATTAAGATGTACCTCGCAACAAGGCGCATGTATAAACACGGTGCATTTTTAAAATAGCCGAATATTATGAGTTTGTGTGTGATCTGATTGGTTAAGCAAATCTAGTTGGTCAAGTCGCCCCGCCCCGCAAGAATACTGCTCTGTGATTGGTTGAAATATTGAGCTGCGCGCTCCACTAGCACTGATCTGGAAGTGAAGTTGTCAATTTTTGATTGGTGCGGCTGTATGAAACTTAGATTTTTCTGTCTTTTGTAGTTATTTATTTCCTCGCAACTGTGATGAAAAACATTGTGTATAACACGGGCGTAAGAATATTGCAAACTCAAGTCATCAAAAACCCTCCGCCTTCGGCGTCGGGCTTTTGATAGACTCTCGTTAGCAATATTTCACTTACGCCCCTCGTTAAACAATGTACTATTATTGCAGCTATTGTTGAGATAGAAATATTGTATAGGTACCTACCTACCTATAGAAAACCTGTTGGGTTTATTTATTTATTTAAACATTATTTTAAGGTAACAAGTTACAAATACAATAGGCGAACTTAATGCCATAACATAAGGCATTGTCTACCCAGTCAAGCTGTAGGCCAAACAGAAAATAATCATGGTCATCAGTATCAGCTGGGGCGGGATGTGAAAACAACACAGAAATAAAGGAAACGGTCAAATTACGTGTATGTTTGTTGTATTCATTAATATAACAAACACAAAAACACATTATACATAATACATCACATATAATACATTTCTACGTATTTTACTTAACATTTTTTTTCCTATCTTACCTACAAAATTAAATAAAGTGAAATATTATATTTCTTGAAGGGCCTTTTCCACCCTTCTTTGCCCACATTCAGATTACTACCAAACTAGCTCCGACTAACCTTAATCTCTATGCTCACAATTGTAATCATCCCACAAATAACCGGTGTGCATGTCCGGGCATAGCTACCACAAGCAAAGTAAAGTATTTAGGAATCATAATTGATGAGGCTCTGTCTTTCCGACATCATGTAGAAGCGTTGTGCACTAGAGTTCGTAAATTAATATTTATTTTCAAAACATTACGTACTATCGCAGACTCGCACATAATCAAACAAGTTTACTTTGCGTTATGTCAATCTGTATTAACTTACTGCATCTCTTCATGGGGTGGCTTGGCTAAAACCACATTACTAAACCTAGAAAGAGCTCAGAGAGCAATCCTCAAGGTTTCTACTTTCCGCTCCTATTAATTCCCCACTATCCTTCTTTATAAATCATGTGAAGTTCTAACAGTCGGACATTTATTCATATTGCACACAGTTTTAAAACAGCACACCAAAACCCCATACAACACTGATCTTTCTAGTAAAAGGCGTAAAGATTTTGTTTGTTCTAAATATGCTCAACTACGACACGCATTCTCTTCTAGATTTTTTCTTTTCCTAGGTCCACTTCCTAACAATAGACTTAATGCTCGGCTAGATCTATATTCCCTAAACTACATGAAATATAAATCAACGCTACGAGAAGCCCTACTAAATATGTCTTATGACGATACAGAGAAGTTATTTGTCGTTCTAATATAATTTTTGTTCTATCTGTTATACCGCATAGGTTATAAACTCCTAATTATTTGTACTATATTCAATTGTTAGTCCTTTTTTGCCTGAAACACAGGGTATCCTAGCTCAGGCACGTGTTATTTGCCTTTTATAATGAGCTCCTAGTCTTTAGTAACTATGTACTATAAAGTTTTATCAATAAATTATTATATTCATCATCATCATCATATGAGCCGAAAGACGTCCACTGCTGGACATAGGCCTCCCCCAGAGAGTTCCAAATTGACCGGTCCTGCGCCACCCAGCACCACAATTATTATATTATTATTATATTATATTATATTACTACATTATGGGTCGAGCACTCAAATATAAAGTCGGTTCTGGCGCTTCGCCGGCCGCTACCGCGGCACGCTCGCTTCGCTCGCTCGGCTCTCGCGCTGTAGGGTCGTAGTTCTACCTAACACACCTCCTCGCTTCGCTCGTCGTCGTACCTACGCCAGCCGAAGGACAGTTGTGAATAAGGAATAGGAAATCTTTTGTCGCAATTGGTTGCGAAACTTAATCATCAGGATGCCTAGTTGCGGTTCAGGAAAAAGTTATCTTGATTCGCAACTGGTTGCGAACAAATAATAATAATTCTTAATTCGCAATTGGTTGCGAATTAGTTGCGGAGGGGTTTTAGCTGTGTTTTCATATATTAAACCCCGAAAGCTTGACAGCTAGGTGTCCAATATACGAAAACATAGCTTCGGACATCTTTAGTGGATGTTCACCCTTAATCCTATGTCATATATCTACTGAACAAACATTTTTACATAGTGACAACATTACAAACGTCGGATTATTCCAGTAGACTCAAAGAACTTCGCTCGCTCGTTCAATAAATGGTAAGTATTGTAATAACCTAATTTTATATATAAATATATATATATATATATATATATATAGCTATCCACGCCGTGACCGGCGATGGCGACCCTAGCTAGTTACGGGCGTGAGCCCTGATATGGCCTGCGAACTTGATGAGAGACGTCAGGCACGAAAATCGCGCCCAAAGCCCAACTACAATATTACACATACAATACCTCTGGTCAGCTTTACTGTGCTTCCTGCGACCGAGTGTTCAAGACCTAATTACTAAGCAAGGTAACAGTTTAAATATTCTCTTGCGCGGCGGCAGGTGCTCGCCGAAGCGGCGCACACGCCCCGCCGGGCATCGCGTTTGATCCGCGCTCATGCGTGTCGGCGCACAATCCTTATGACGCCCTGCTATTTTTGCACGGAGGTACCGAGCTCATAATGCGAAGCTGTTAGTTTCATGTTGTATTAACCTAATGAGAACTAAGTACAAGTAGGTCACCTGAATACTCTACATCCCTGCGAGACTGTCGCTATGTAGGTTTGTACCTCTTACATACAATATTTGGAACTACTCATACGATACTACTAATGTCGCCTGTCGTGACATTTAATACGTGTCTTAAATCGTGGATTTTATTAGTAGTATTTTAGATATGTCTCGAGAAAGTTTAAAATCGATTAGGTACTCACACGATTTCCATAATTCTTTCACCATTGTATAAAATAGACTCTCAGTATGTACGTAGGTTACATTTTATCCCGCGGCTAATAATTTCGGATTTGAAGCATTGTTTTGTTTGTACTGCGTGCATCATCTGCATAGTGCATATAACCGGGGCCGCGATTCATTGCGTCTTAATTAACAGAAAATTTCATCCAAATCGGTTGAGCCGTTTAAGCGTGATTGAGTGACAAACATCTAAACATCCAAACATCTAGACATTCAAACGTCCAAACGTTCGCATTTATAATATAATAAAACGAAAAAAATTTAATCATCTGAGCAATAGTGATTGCTCAGATGATAATTTTTTTTTTGTTTCTTTCATAGTTATTGACATGGTTATGCCTTATTTTGCATTGCCTTTTTCCTTTTAGGTCAAAGAAAATATTGGTTAACCAAAAATCGGCACTTCTACAACGAATGAAATAAGGGCGCTAAAAGACGAAAACGAAGGTCAAAAATATGCAAAAATAAAAAGCAACCTTGATTAAAATTTGCAGAAACCACGGCAAATAGACTTAAATACGTGCCAAAAAAGGAAGGAACAAAAAAGCAACAAAGAAACAAAAAAAGCGAATCAATTGAAGTTTTACAATGGTTTTAAGACAATTACAACTAAAGAGAATTTCTTGTTATCATGATCTTGACTACATGATCTCTATTCGCCTTAAGGTATTGAATCGGAATCGACTTTGCATTTCTTACGTGCGCACGCTTCACGGACGCGTGCAGCGAATACCAAACATATTCAAATCCACTTGTAAGGTCGAATACATAACCAGATTATTACGGTTATCATTTATCAATATTCAATACTTAATCAGGTCATGGTATCTTCACTAGCACAGCGACGGGCGGCGCAGGCTGTATAATGGATATCAGATGACATTAATGATGGACGGGTAAATAATGCAAAGTCTAATATAGTGTGATGAAATAGATGTATAAATTAATTTTGTTAGCATGCTCGGCTAGCTGAGACCGTGCATGAAACGTCTCAGGAAATACACCATCCGTCTCTTTCATAGTAGAACACTTAGAAAAGAATAAGGGAGATGTTAAATGTGAGGCATGCGCTGTGGTGTCAAATATATGAAAACACATCTGCGATATTCACGCTTATGTCAGTCAGTAATGTCATAAAATGTGCTTGGTTACTAAAAGATCGGACGTTTGGCCTTACTCATCTTTATACAAGTGAAATCAAAAGATTTTTCAAAAAACCCAGCTTTTTTTTCATATACATCACTGCCACGATTATGAGGAATCCAACGACACCTCATAATATTTGCAAAATCCATCAAGCCGTTTGGATTGTAGCCTGTGAAATACATACATACATACATACTAGCCCACCCAAGGAAACAAACTCAGGGGAAAAAACTCGTGTAAAAGCGAATTTTGGTGTAGTTTTACGGAATGGTGCTTTAAACGACATACTAAAAGTACTGATGGGTGGGGGTGAAGCTAACGGGCGGAGGGGGGTGTAAAGGTCCCTTTTTTAATTTTCCGTAAATAACTCGTAAACTGTGGCCTATAGCAAAAAAAAATCTGAAACACAAGTAATCTAGATCAAATTTTTTACAAAATAGATTCCTTTTATAGATTTAGATTCATTTTTCCACTGGGAATAAATATTTCATGAGATATGGAGGGAAGAAGATGCCAAAATTCGCTCTTAAACGGGTTTTTTCCCTTGATAGGCAGCTTTTGGTCTTCGTTGGGTGGCCTGGCCTATACGCTCTAAAAACCTTCCGGGGCAGTGGGGTAAAAACCGGGCCTTAGAAAACCGTAGTGAGTTACGCTAACTCTCTCTGAGTTACGCTAACTCTTTCAAACGCCATAAATAAACCTCCGACTACCAGGATTACAGGAGAACACAGGTGTTCACGATTGAAACAAGCCAATATATTCGGTCACACATGCACTGTCTGCGAAGGGTCAGGTTGCGAAAAGGGACTGTGCAAACAAGGGTAGGTACCATCGACAACACTGTTAGACAGCCATTACTTGAACCTTATCGCAACCAAATAAGGTGTAATATTGATCAGTGTATGTTGCTGGTTGCGCTTTGAAAATAGACGACTGGAGATTTTGCGTGTCATCAAAGTAATTAGATTGTTCTGGTGTCGCTAAGATCGCTGGGAATGTCTTTAAGGCTTTGTGTTGGACGTATTAAATGAGAGAGAAAATCGTCTTTTAGAAGAAACAACTGGTTTTTCTAATACCCTGGTAATTTTTTAGGGTTCCGTTCCTCAAAAGGAAAAAAAAGGAACCCTTATAGGATCACTCGAGCGTCTGTCTGTCCGTCTGTCACAGCCGATTTGCTCCGAAACTACTGGACTGATTGAGTTGAAATTTGGTAAACATATGTAATTGGTGACCCAAAGATGGACGCGTAAAGTAAATTAATGAATTCTGAACAGGGGGGCATTTTTTGGGGGATGAACTGGAAAAATAAAAAAAAAGTTTCGCAAAATGTATTGTGTGACATACCTATCAAATGAAAGGGGTTGTTGTAAGCATCTCAGTTTTTTTTTATTATAATTTTAGCAAATACTATAATTTGAAGTAATTTAGGAAAAAAGTCGAAAATTGATCTCCGAAACTACTAAGCTTAAAATTCTGAAAAAAATATGGAAAATAGTTCATTGCCTAAAGATTACAGGAAAACCTATAAGAAGTTTGAGTGTTCAAAGCAACGGGAAAATTCTCAATATTTTACGGAACCCTCACCACGCGAGTTGAACTCGCACTTGTCCGGTTTTTTTTAAAGTTGGGGGGATACTTACTGTTTTTTTTTATGGATTTACCAACGTTTACCGGCTTACTTAGGAGGCCTTGAGGCCAACATCATGACTTAAGTAGCTGGTATATAATGGAGATATGACGTGAATATATCACGTCATACCTTCAGGGTAATCGCGCAAGTTTTCGAACGATCGTAAGTACAACTCAACTGTCATTTCCCCATACAAAAGAGTGTAGAAGAATGTTGTGACTAGGTATAGTTAATTGATCTTGTTTCCAATCATATGGTGTGTAAATACTTACAAAAATAGTTTCTGGTAACTCACCTATTGAAACAAAAATTGCATAGCTAAACTAACTCATCATCAAAGCAATTTTTCATGAAAGCTTAAAATAATCTCAACTTATATTGAGTGACAAAGCGGAAGTCTTAAAACGTCAGAGCAATAAAGCGAGGCGAGTAGAAAAATCCGTAAAAATGGTACCGCATTTCCCGTGACCGCTGCTTTTGCGAGGTTTGAGACAGAATTTATAAAACTGGGTTCTATTCGACACAGACGTTTCGCGTTCCGATTTAATATCAATGTGCGCTCTAACACATGAGGTCGGCGGCTCATTTCGCTTATATTTGAAACTGGGGAAGTATCTCCACCTCACAATAGCCATAATAACACAATCTATTGTTTTGCAGGTATGTGGTGTTGTATTTCCTGGTGGTGAGTATGGTCTATGGTGAGAATGAGGGTCCTGCGTTTGTCTCTAGCTGGAGACAGAACGAATCCTCAAATCAATATAGCTTCCTCTGGAGTCACAAGCGTCCATGGTCTACGTTGTCTGCTTATCGCTGGACGGCCTGCTAACGCCTTAGTATTTTCTTTTATGAAAATGTTTTCTTTTTTAAATTTTTATCCTCTTTTCCCCGGCTGCGACCTCGGAGAATTTATATGTATGTTCTAGTAGTTGGGTAGATTTAAGTGTATAGTGTTAAGTTTTATATAGGTAGTATAACATTATTATTATATTATTAATAAATAAATAAAAAACATTAAAATTAAAAAAAATATATATTTCCGCCACCATACATTCAATACAATACAAATACTCTTTATTGCACACCTCACACAAACAAAGCAGTTACAGAGAGAAACAATACAATAACATGTAGGTAGAGGTAGACAACAGGCGGTCTTATCGCTGAAGAGCGATCTCTTCCAGACAACCTTTGGGTATCGGAGAAAGAGATAAAACTAGATTCATTCATATTTTTTTTCATAGTTTTTATCCCGGAAATCGGGTGAAATGGGGGATGAAAGTTTGTATGCACCTAAATGAGTTCCACGGACGGGGTCGCAGGTAGGAGCTAGTAGTACCTACCTAATATAAAGTCAATTCACAGATAGAAAAATGAGATTTTTTAAAAATGCTCAAAAGAAGCATACATTATCGCACTATGTGTAGACTGCTAATACAGAATAATGCACCAGAAAAAATAAAACGACATAACAATACCATAGGCTAATAACAATTGCAAGTATTAAAAACAATACAAATTGAAATGCGTAAGTTTCTGATCGACCCGTTACATTTACCTACGGTTTTAAATTTTACAGTTTATTTTAGAGATAAAAGAGCAGCCATTTAATCTTTCTGTTTGTCCGAGTTATGAGCGTCAACAGTGTTACAATTCCGTCCAAAAATATTGATAAAATGGTGGTTATTTGCGATTCGCCTTTTAAACAAACATAAATATTTGGTTTGCGTCGTTGTTATATATGTAAATATTGAATCAATCATTGGTTAACAGTTGCAGAATAGTTAAATTAGGTTTCAATAGATAAATTACGAACAAACATTTTAATTCCCCTCTTTGTATTGGATATTTGGTGACATATAGGTAGTATGTTTTTATAAAAGTGGTTATCATGATAGAGTTAAATAAATAGTTGTCGCAGTAGTTTTGTTTGCTTTCATTCTACTTCAAATTCCCCTTACAATGTGCAATGTTATCGTATTTGTTTGATGTTCTAACCCTTAGCATGCGTCACTTATCTATAGACACATAGAGGTAGGATAAAAAGAGGGTTTCACACACACATACACACACACATGTGTGACAAAGACCTAAGCATAGACAATAGCACAAGTGGGAACGAGATACAATGTCGTATCTCCGGTCCCTCAACGCGTATAGGTTTTTTTTTTCACCATGTTTGTTTGTCACCACCTGCCAGAAATTGTGGTGAAACTGACGTCACGGATATATGTAGTACATTTGAATCAGCACCAAACTGTGATATATTTGCTAGCCGATGGATAGATGTGTGTGATGAATGTTTGACGTTCTGCGAGAAGATGGATGCACGACCTTCTTCTGTGTAATTATTATTATTTGTTTCTTTTGTGTATTATTTTTCGTTCTACAGTGCTGTAATGCTGTGCAATTGTATGGGATGAATAAATAAATAAGGTATATAGACTTGACATGCCGAGGATATTTTCGAATCCTTCTCAATTTAGTCAGGTTAATTTTACCTCCATCCCTTTTGGGCATTCACTAAGACCTCTATCTACGTAAGAGTATAAACGCTACTTGATAAACCAGTCGACAAAAACATTAACTTATCGGAGAGTTACCTTTTGTATTTCAGATTAAAAATGAAATACCAATACTATATCTATATTTTTTTGCGCGGACATTTCACCTGACCCCAAAGTGGTCGCCTGACACCTGTGGACACCTTAATTTCAATGTGTTTCCTGCTCTCGGTGACACGTTAATCGGCGCCGGTGGAAATGACTCGGAGCTCATTCAAATCAAATTTCACGTAGCGAAAACTTGTTCTTGTCAGCGCAAGTGTTAACTTTCAACCCCTACCGTAGGCTACGACTTAAGGAACGATATCGCTGGCCTACTGGGTGTCTAAAGTTTCGCTACGACGCAGAGGATATGACACAGCGGCTACGACGCAGCAGCTACGACGCAGCAGCTACGACGTAGCGACTACTACGCAGCGGCTTGTGGTTCACTAGAAACAATATTTATCGAGAGAGAAGCTGCGCTCCGTAAGGCACGCCGTTGCCGCTGCAGCCACCGCTCGAATTCATGGCCTAGCCCTTAGGGCCAGTTTCAGAAGGAATTGTGGCGCGCAGTGTGACACACTGATGAATACTTTTAATTCAAATATAGTTTAGTACTTAGTATTTTTTTAGTTACATTTTTTTTTATTGTATGTATGTATTGCTCTATTGTAATTAAAACAAACCAACAAAAAAGAAGTACAAAGCAAGCGTATCCCTTTAAGGGATCTCTTGCAACTAACCTTTGAACAAATGAGTTAACAAAAACAAGTGGGGATGACGATAGACAAAAGTGACGTTTTATACGTAGAAGTACTCTTTTGTCGGTATTGAGTTATGGACACCAGCATATACTACAAGTAATGCTATTTATGATGCAATATATAACATTCACCTAAGGTTATAGGTATACAATTTTTTTTATGAATTTTGAAGTTCACGTGTAGAATTCTCCAGTTTCGAGATATTCGACTTTAAAGTTAGCGGGTGTAAAAAACCTAGTCTTAGTGTGAATTTATGTTGACTTAGAAGTTATCTACATAGCATGCAGTTCACGATGGGACAAATATCATTTCTAAGATTGTGGGGATTTTTGAGATATTATAAGGTTTCGCACAAGGTATTGAAATATGAAATGATGATGATGATATGAGTATCTGAAGAGTAGTTCTGGAGATTACACCCTACATACAAACATACAATCTCACTGACTTTTCCTCGAACGAGCGACCGAAGCGAACGAAGTTATCCGTTTAAGCATGGGCCAAAAAAAAATCGTATATCTGGATGTCCAGATGTCTAGATGTCCGGCTGTCCTAAAAGAAGTTTGAGTATTCAAAGTAACGGGAAAATACTCAATATTTTTGTGTATTTTGTATGGAGCGCCTGATGCTTAGAGCATAGCAATTTTACGGAACCCTCACCACGCGAGTTGAACTCGCACTTGTCCGGTTTTTTTTTTGGCGATTCATTATTTTTTCGCTACTAGTAATATTACTATACATTATTATAATTTCTATTCACACTATACTTTTGTAAATAACATGCACGATGAACCAGCTATTCCTCCGATGGCTCTTTGTGTTTACTGCGCGCAGCTGTCAGCCGCGCGCTCTGATGATTGATGCCACTTCACTCTAATGAGATTCCTTTTCTGATTTGCTTCGCATTCAAGATGCTCAAATGGCCAAAATAAAAATTTGAAAAAATTTAAATTGGTCTTTCAGTTAGTGTGATTGGACAGTTTTGGACATCATTATCGTTAAATGTCATTCGTTTTATCATAATTAGTGATACATTCATTTTGTACACTCTTATTAACTCGATTGCGGCAGACAAAAAAATTGGAACTACGACTAAGACAACAAAGTAAATATGTCTCTCTGTCACACTTATTGAGATTCGAATACGACCATCTCGCTCGGTCTTGGTATTATTATTGTCGTAACGAGTCATCATCATTATCATTTATTCAATAACAATATTAACAGTCTAGTTAGTTTGAGCTGCAATATTACATTTTCTTCATCTTTTAACTTTCAAATGCTAGAAATAGCACTGATAATGCTTGTGGGAATGTAGGTATGATGTATATTTTCAATTTCCGCACTGTCTTTCCTCAATTCATCCAAGCCTTAGTACCAGGCGAGCAAAAAGCAAAGGAGCGCTATTGCAAACCGCCTCAATCGCCGATATTAATTAACAAGCATGCATTGTGCTCCCGGACCAATCAGCGCGCATTATTGCCAATCAAGATTGATCCGTATGCAAAATTGCATGCCAGGGGACCAATTTGAGAGTTTGACTTCGCATTCTAAGTTAAAAATAAATATTAGGGGATATAAAAATAGAAATTACACGTTCATATAAATAGCCTCATAATAAGCTCAGCTTATGTTATGGAACAGAGACCACGTATTTAATAGATATAAATACGAAATCGTCACAATGACGACTGAAAAACAAATATTCGTGCTCATCACACAAAATTCCGCGGGATTTGAACCCAGTACTCAGGAGTCAATATCGCAAGCAGGGTTACTATACCCACTAGATGCCCACTAGGATAAGCCAGTTGGTCGATCACGTAACGTATTGTACGCGCGTCAGGTAGACCATTTACTAAATGTCAATTTTTATATGGAAATATGACAGTTGGATCTACCTAACGAGCGTTCGGGACGTTACGTGATTGCCCCCCAGGTCGTCTTTGCTTTTAATATGTTAACGTCATATCTGTCCAAGTGTCCATCATCATAAATCATAAATTTAAGAGCCAGGCTCTTGTCGGTGGAGTAATTGCCATTCTGTTCTTCTTTCTGCCACTGTTTTGAGCTCCTGGTACGACATTACATTAACTTTCTCTTTAGCTTGGTCCATAAACGCACGTCTTGGCCTTCCTCTGCCTCTCTTTCCTTCAATTTCATATCTGTCCATAAAGTAGGAATTACCGCACGCTATACGTGCGGAAAATCCCACTTGTTGTACTCACCACGGGTAGTAATAAAGAAAGCCTCAGATCGCATATTTATCGCCCTTGCCTTCGGTTCGGGCGTCAAATACCTGCGATCTGAGACATTCTCTGTTTTACCGCACTAGGTTAATGTACTATTTCATCACACTTGCTCGTAAAGGGCTTCATACCGCGCAGGCATACAGAGCTACAATAGGTTTTATAAAGCCTAAGGGCGTAATGGTTTTCTTCTTAAATTGTATCTGTCACTCATGCGTCAGTTATAATATAAAGCAAGGAGGTTTCAACTCAAATACAATGTTTTAAAACGTATTTATAAATAAATCTTAACATAAAAAACACTAATTAAACATGTTTAACAAAAATATTTTAAGATTTAAAAAATAAAATTAAGTTAAGTGTCTGTGTGAAATATTTTTAATTGTGATTTTAAATATGAGTTGGTACTACATGGACATTTGACATGATCTTCGTCTTATATATGTTCATCTTTAAACCAACTCGCTCGGAGGCTTTACTGAGGTCATCGAACATAGTACTCAAGTCAGTCACTTGCCAGAGATGACATATGGCACTGAAACGTGGTCGCTTACTATGGGCCTCATAAGAAGGCTCAAAGTCACCCAAAGGGCAATGGAGAGGACTATGTTGGGAGTTTCTCTGCGTGATCGTATCAGAAATGAGGCTATCCGCAGCAGAACCAAGGTAACCAATATAACCCTCCGAATCGCTAAACTTAAGTGGCAGTGGGCAGGGCACATTGCACGTAGAACCGATGGCCGTTGGGGCGGAAAGGTTCTCAAGTGGTGACTACGTACCGGAAGGCGCAGCGTGGGTAGGCCAAGGTGGACTGATGACCTGGTAAAAGTCGCGGGAGTCCACTGCAGTTCTTGGCGCAGGACCGGTAATTGTGGCTCTTGGGGGAGGCCTATATCCAGCAGTGGACGTCTTTCGGCTGATATGTTTTTTTTATAGTTTATTTATATGATGATGATGGGGTGTACACATAGAGTACCAACAACATAAAGCATAAAGACCTGGAGGTTCATTAATATAATATGATACTTATGTTAACAAACAACCTAATCATGAGAGACAAAATACACAAAGTTTAAAATAAATATATATTTATACCGGTCCACGACGCATATGATGATGTGATTTTAAATCGTGGCTGTATGCCGAAATGTCTTTGCCTCACGCGCCTCACGTCAAATTTAACAAAATGGACGATTGACACTTTGTATTTTTTATTGAGATTAGTATTCATTTTGTTTTAAATGCATTTATTTCCTCGCAAATGTGATCAAAAACATTGTGTGCGACGCGGATGGTAAGATTTTTTACCAATTCGAGCCTTCAAAGGCCTCCGCCTTCGGCGTCGGGCTTCTAATAGACTCTCGTTCGTAAATCATATCTTACATTACTTACTTGTGGCACAATGTACTATTACGCGTTCTGACACGTTAGGCTGGGGCGTCACTGTGACAAATGAATGCATCCAAATGGATGAACGTAATATTTTAACGACGTTCACGGGCGCGCCACGAAGCTATATCTTGGTCCGAGTCGTGTGTGTATTTAGACATTCAGTGGCGCGTCATTCATCTCTGCAACAGGGATGCATTCAAATGGATGAACGTAAATTTTTACGACCGTTCCATTTGGATGGCGCTTTCCGTCCATTTGTATATCCAACTTCAATCGCTACAGTTTGACATTCATGGCTTGTTGGAACGGTTGTCAATGTCCAGATTTGAAATGAATTTGGAACACGAAATGTGTGCCTCAAATTGATCTTTAGGGTTCTGCAACCTCTCTGTAGCATGCAATCCCTTTTTTTAATTGGGATCGCTGTGAGTCGTTAATATTGGTTTTGTTCATTGTTCTGTGTAGATTGAAAACCTACATTCATTTTCATATTTTTTTACATCTATTGAAAGGGACTTTTAAACCATATAAACTCAACGTTATTTTAAACGTGGGGTTCATATTAGTAATAGTTAATATAGTTATACTGAATTGAAAAACTCATCGACTGACGCCATTTTCAGAGGAAAACTAAAGAAGATTTTATTGGACATGGCGTGTTACACCATTGACGAATTTCATGATAGGTATCATTGACTCACTCATAAGTGATAACGTAATAACCATTAATTAGACTGACTTATACAATGTTTATGAATTAATTTTAAGAAATACTATGTATCTCAAGCAATGAATATTATAATGAAAATTACCCTTACATGTAATAAAAACGTATGTACCTACCTACTTTATATCCTGCCTGACATGTAAAATAATGTGTTTTACCAATAAAATTCTGATTCTGATTCTGATTCTGAATAGGTAATTAAATAAGTAATGTATAATGTTAACATTAATTGATGATCCGCCAAACATGTGACAAGACAAACTTTTTGATATTCTCAAATAATATTACCGACCACCAGGCGGGCGTCACGCGAGCATCGGGCGGATCACGGTTGTCTGTAGACCGGGCAGGAATGGTCGTGTCTGCCTGCCTGATGCTTGCCCCACGCAGGAATGACGGAAAACATAGTTAATAATCAAAGACATGCATTAATTTGTCTATGACTATGATTCTGCACCCATCGGCATCGGGCAGAGACGTCCATACGTATGTACGTACTTGTCCGCACCATGGACAATGACTTTGATCAGCCCGACGCTCGAGGTCCGGCTCTCAGTAGACATATAATACCTATTAAATACTATAATCACATACTTAAGTCATAACATTGAAGACCAACGTTCAAAGGTCTATCGATAATTATTCAAAAATATTGTAAGGCATAGATTTCAATGCACTAATGGTTGTTATTCATACCGTTTTAATGCCTAAAGTGAATTAGGCATTAAAACGGTATGATAGGCATATAGATAATTACTTAGAAATAATTCTTCTCACAACAACTGGTAGGTAGCAGATTCTATAATATCTGTTAACCTACTTATTCTACCTTAAGATAGGTCTCCGTTAGGTACGAGGACTAGCGAAGCAAGGAGGAGAGTTAGGTAGAACTGTGACCCTACAGCGCGCGAGCCGAGCGAGCGAAGCAAGCGTGCCGCGGGAGCGGCCGGCAAAGCGCCAGACAGAACCGAACATGTTTTATGTCACTTTCTCAGACTAGATAATCCTCTGGACTTTTGTACTTATATAATATATAAGTATTAGTAAAAACATTCTATGTGTTATAATTATTATGAGTGTTTTTAATGGCTTTAACATTTCGAAATCTGAGACCACCATGACATTGAAAGTTATATGACTAACTAATCAAATGACTACCAATTATTATGACCTGCCTGAAAAAATATCTTACACACACACATTAACATTATGTAATGGCATACCATATGGACATTTGATTTATGACTAACCAATTTTATCAAAAATCGGAACTCTAATTTATATTATTTCATTTATTTATTTATTTTATTTTATTTTATTTTATATATTTATTTATTGCCAGCCAAAATAACACCACAACATAATACGAAAATACAATATACAAAAGAAACTAACTATTACACTTAAACTAGAATAATAGATAAAAAAGAAGACAGGTGGGGTGCTGCTATAGTGGCCGCAAGTGGACACCACTCAGCATAATGCTTTGACATTTAATAATGCCACGGCGCTGGTCTTCCGTGGAGCCCAGGGCTGCAGGATAGATTTCAAGCAGCAAAAAGTGGCAGCCGTGGTACTACATATATTTTGTTAAAAAAATAATAATAATAATAACGATAACTAGGCATTTAATGACTTTTGACAATATGCCTAATAAAAATCATGATGGAAAACGTTATGGACTGGAAAAATCGGAACTTTAATTTTATGGGAAACAATAGAGCCCCATTAAATAGCTATCCGGTAAATTATACATTGCCAGACTTTTAAGATCGATACAACTTTGAACAGCCACCTCTAAATGATATGTATCCATTTTTCGTGTCATTTCAAAGAAACAGGTTGCAAAAGTGTAAACTTATCTTTGACGTCGACCATATTATGTAATGAGTGAAGGAATTTGACATAAAACAGGGTTCGAAAAACATGTTTCTGCTCGAGCGGCGAACACGGTCCATCAGTGTTTTTTTTTCGTCGACACGATGATTAATGACGTTAAAAAACGTAACACCAGCTTTTACATGTTTTAAAGGCGATAAAATAAATTTTGAAATACCTTTCATCCACGCTTTATGTTGATAAAATAAGAAAAGGAAAATTTACAAAATCGGATTTTATGAAAATTTCTTTTTTGGGTTCAGTAGCCAAAATGGCTGTCCGTCTGTCGGTATGTCACAGGCATTTTACTCGAAAACTATAAGGTGTATTTGAATAAATTGTTGAGGATAGGTTTAATTTTGTAGCCGCTACATAGTTTTGTAATTAAATGACAAATAAAATATTTGTAGGAGTGCACTCCATACATAAAACTGCAAGTCAAATTTTTTTTTTCAGTCCACGTGTGACATAATCTCCCCGACAGTCACTAAAATTGTGCCCCTCCCCCCTCTAATTTTTGAACGGTGTATTTTAAAAATATAAAAAAAATCATGGACTTATTAAGTTCTTTCACCGAAAATTATTTTCGAGATATTGCTGAAAAACTGCCTTCCCTATAGAAAAGTGCCGTAAGATTTCTCTTTTTCACGACACGACCTTTTTAATAGGCACGGAACCCTTCGTTTTGCGTTGTCCAACACGCACTTGGCCGGTTTTTAGGGTTCCGTAGTCGACTAGGAACCTTTATAGTTTCGCTTTGTCTGTCCGTCCGTCCGCGGATAATCTCAGTAACCGTTAGCACTAGAAAGCTAAAATTTGGTACTAATATGTATATCAATCACGCCGGCAAAGTGGTAAAATAAAAAAGATTTATTTATTTTTTATTAGGGTACCTCCCCTATACATAACGTGGGGAGGGTTTTTTTTTTCATTTCAACACTAACGTGTGATATATTGTTGGATAGGTATTTAAAAATGAATAGGGGTTTGCTAAAATCATTTTTTGATAATGATAATATTTTCGGAGATAATCGCTCCAGAAGTAAAAAAAATGTGTCCCCCCCTCTAACTTTTGAACCATAAGTTTTAAAAATATGAAAAAAATCTCAAAAATAGAACTTTATAAAAACTTTCTAGGAATTTTTTTTTGAACTTGATAGGTTGAATAGTTTTTGAAAAAAATTACAGATAGTTCTAGGTCATTGCCAGATAGTTCTAGGTCAACGGAAAATACCCTAGAGATGATTCCCTTGAGAGTGTCGAAATATACGTTTTTTGCGGCATAAATGGCCGTTTTATTTTAAGTTAACTTTAAAGTTTGATTTTTTCACAGCTTGGGATTGTACACATTGATTTGTAATTTTGTACGGAACCCTCGGTGGGCGAGTCCGACTCGCACTTGTCCGGTTTTTAAATTACTTAAACTACTCTAATGGGTGGATTGCAAAAAAAAAATACATAACCCATAAATTTTATATGTCTTTCGTTACACAATTGAAAAAAAATACAGCATAGATTAGATTAAGGCTAGGTTTAATTAGGCTAGGATTAAGATTAGGTTCGGGAAGCTACGACACATTTTTTGTCCAATATTCCGCAGTGTCTCAAGACAAAAGTCTTTGACCAGTGTGTGTTGCCAGTGATGACATATGGCACTGAAACGTGGTCGTTTACTATGGGCCTCATAAGAAGGCTCAAAGTCACCCAAAGGGCAATGGAGAGGGCAATGTTGGGAGTTTGTCTGCGTGATCATATCAGAAATGAGGCTATCCGCAGCAGAACCAAGGTAACCGATATAGCCCTCCGAATCGCTAAACTTAAATGGCAGTGGGCGGGGCACATTGCGCGTAGAACCGGTAGCCGTTGGGGCGGAAAGGTTCTCGAGTGGCGACCACGTACCGGAAGGCACGGCGTGGGTAGGCAAGGTGGACTGATGACCTGGTAAAGGTCGCTGGAGTCCGCTGGATGCGGGTGGCGCAGGACTGGGCATTGTGGCACTCTTTGGGGGAGGCCTATGTCCAGCAGTGGACGTCTTTCGGCTGATATGATGATGATATTGACAGAAAGGGCCACAAGGATATCGGTTTTCGCTCAGCAGGGTAATTTTTGCTTGTTAGGACTTATCAAATGTAATTTTTTAAAGAAAATAATTACCGTTGATTTTTCCTGAATATTTCCGTTCGAAAAGTTAAGTTAATATCCCGGTGACATGCTGGGGACATCACAGCCAACACACGCCACAGTTCACACAATTTAAATTAGTTATTTACAGAGTGTTTGTATGAAGATGAAGTATTCAAGATACCTAAGCAAGTAATATAGCTCCAGCTAAACGCTATAGCCGTGTACCTATTTGCATAATTTGATAACGCCACCGTAAATATTGACTACGTGTGAAATAAATTGGCTGTGCCGTGCGTGCGTGCGATTTCCATGTGATACAAGGATGATATCACATATCATGCTTGAATATATATATTGGAACGAAAAATTACGAATAAAATATTTCACAGATAAGGTAGAAGTACTAGTGCCCGACGCGGTACTAGTACTCGACGAATATAATTTAACTAGCGAATAATAAACGAAGATTGATCACGACATCATTTTTAAGTTACTAAATGTTAGTGACTTCAATATTTCTTATCACAATTTCAAGACAAATAACTTATTTATAAGTTATGAACATATTTGTTAAAACCAGCTGCCATCAATTGGGACAATGAGTTAAACCTTCAAGTCCCAATAAATGTCAGTCTGTCATTCATGACATTTGTACTGAAATGACATCTATTGGGACTGCCAGCATAACCGCCTGCCATTTACTCGTACATTCGGATTGATTACCTAATTCTTATATTATCAGGATTTTTATAAGATCACCATATGAAACGAATTCCATATCAGTAACTTGAGTAAATACCTCGTCCCCCAAACCGTATGAAACTGTTTAATACATCTTAAATGAGCATAATATCGTGATTCAAATAAGTATTTTCTGTTGACATGTCGGGCACTAGTACTTCTACCTTATATAGTTTTATATTCGTAGGTTTTATCGGTGAGGTGAGAGGAGGCCCAGGAGTGGTATTAGAGGCTGAGGATGAGACTAATCTCATCCTCAGCCTCTAATGTACCTAAGTACATAGTAACATTTACTCCATAAGACCTAAACAATCGATATTATCTAAATAGAAATAGTGTTAGTTTTATTTTTCAAAACGTCCGGGTTCAATTCCCGAGCTGAGCACAAGTTTTTTTTTAAATGTAGATATGAATGCATTTTTCCTAAAAAGAGATCTTCGTATGTCTTATAGTTTCAGACTTATCCATGCTGACCGATCTAAATGTGCCACCCTGTATAATTATTATTTCTTCTGTGTCTGTATCTCTGTTTATTCTCCAAATAAATAAAATAAATAATAATTAATATTAATCGTGCATTAACAAAACTCCTTGTTTGTAAGGAAGATCAGTCAATGGCATTATGTGTCAACTTTGCACAATGGCAACATTTGTGTGACGTAGTAAGATACATCGTCGGGAGTGACTTACCTTGTTTTATTCTACCATGTTGTTTTCATGCCACGTTTACGCACTCTTTTGTCTAAATTGATTCTAAGTACCATCCCGACAAACACATTAGTCTATAGGCACCAACACAGCAACAGTTTCAATTGTCTCCCACCAAAGTATCTATTATTAAATCGGCTATTGTGCAAGTGTCGAACGCCGATAAATCTCGGCCGATAACTAACGGCCATCGGATAATAGTCCGTAAATTGTCTATTTCGCTTTACCGCACCCTTTCTAAATCATATTCTCTGATAAAATAAGAAAATAGTTGGCTATCCGCGCAAAACTGTGAGATATAATTGTCTAACACTTCTTAGGGTCCCGTTTTAAAATGGCAATTAAAAACGGAACCATTATAGTTGTCTGTCTGTCCGTATGTCGCACACATTTTACTAACAACTATAGGTGTATAGAATTAATGTTTGATTACTTAGTAGTGTAGTCAAATTACAAAAATAACTGAAAACAGTTTTACAGCATTTCACCTAAAACCGAAGGTTTGTAATATCATCAACGTAATAGTTATTTACAATGCACTTGCTCTGTAAGTGCGCCTTTATATAGTTCAACATAAACACAGGAACTCGTCTATACCCGCACGGCGTTGCAGGGTGGCGCGGGGCCGTGCGGGAATGGATTTCGGGCCAACATTCCCACACACGTGCGAGAATGAGATTTCATGACAGTTAGAATTTCACCTTTTATTTATATATTTTTATTTCCTTGCATGATGCATTGTAAAATGTTGTATGCTACACGTGCGGATAGATAATTCCCAACTCGTGTTGATCAAAAAACACTCGCTGTTGTCGTGTTTTGGTCATCGTCACTCGTTGGGAATTACCTACTTTCCACACTTGTATCATAAATAACTATTATGACACAAGTGTGGAAAGCAGGTAATTCCCAACGAGTGGGTGTGACCAAAAACACGAGCGAGAGCGAGGGTTTTTGTGTGACACGAGTTGGGAATTACCTATCCTCACGTGTGGCACACAACATTTTACTATGCATCATGCGAGGAAATTGAAAAATATACAAAAATATTAAATGTTAATTGTTAAAAAGTTCATTCTCGCACGTGTGCGGGAATTTTCACCCGAATTCCATATCCGCACGGCCCCGCCCCACTCCACACCGCCGTGCGGGCATAGAAGACTTCCTGTGCTTATGTTTACCCGTATAAAGGCACACTTTCAGAGCAAGTGCATTGTAAAATATTTTTAAAATATCTTCTGTTTGACATCTTGAAATGAAACCACATATGTCGCCAACTTAATTCGGTACGATTATCAAAAGAAAAAGTGTATAATTTAATATTTTTCTCAAATGAGCTTAAAATAATAAGGTAAGAATCTAGGTTAAACGTAGAAATAAACCAGAATTTATACCAAAGTCATAAACGAGTCTGCAAACGAGAATGTTAGACGTAATTTAATCTCACTTTACTGCCAGTAAAAATATAATTACAGCACGTGCTCGAAATCCTGTTCTTTTACAGCCTTTTAAATGGACTGTCTGTATGTATAAGGGCCTACGTGTCACATGGGTATGTATTCGCTATCTATTCTTTAATCAATGATCCTACTATCAGACTAAAATTATAAATGTGAAAGTTTCGATGTTTGTTACTAAATCACACAAAAACGGCTGAACGGATTAAGATGAATTTTATTTAAGACGAATTAACACATAGAATACTTTTTATTCCAGTAAAAGTCTTACAAAAAGAAGTCGACGCGAATGAAGTCGCGGGCAAAAGCTAGTATCTGAATGTAATTCAATAGGAACTTATTAAATATTCATACGTCATCCTTCAATGTCAGATCAATGTCTGATGTACTTACAAAGATACATAACAATATTGATTTTATTCCCAAGAATATTGAACAAAATTAACGCGTAAAAAATAAGAAATAACCAATACATGATATATTACTCTACTATTACTTGCAAATTATTATTCCAGTCTAGGGATTATAGGAAACTCTACACAAACTTAACTTAAATAAAACTAATTATAAACTAAACCTATAAAAAGAAAATGCCCCCCAGGTCCCCGTCGTTGGCTATGGTGCCCAGAAGGCTGAATTATAATTGATTAAATAAGCGTTTCTCAAAAAAATGTCAGTAAAATTAATTGTAAAATTTTCTATGAGTTTTATGTTATTTCCACTCAGAATCACGAGCTCTTTCGATCCTAATAGGACGAAAAAATGTCCCAAAGATTTATTATTATATTTATAAGAAGATTTATTTATTTTTGCTTATTGTGTTAGGTACCATTTCCCATTTATATGGCGGTAACGCACAAAAGGAAAGTTCAAAAATGTATGGAAATTTAGGGACACTTTTTTTCTCCTATTGGGTTGGGTCTCCTATAAGTTGCAGAAAATTTCGTATAAAATTTAGTGGCATTTTTTTATGAAACGCTAAAATGCATAATTTGTTGCGTGGACGGCTGTTTGGGTGTCTGTCAGTTTTTCCCAGAAACGAATACACCTTTGATGAAACTATCAAAATATATATTTATTTATTTATTTATTTAAACTTTATTGCACAAAATACAAAAAATATATGTACAAATGGCGAGCTTAATGCCAGATGGCATTCTCTACCAGCTAACCATTGGGCTAAACAGAGACTTATAACAGGTGCAAAGAAAGAAGTATGATAATTTCTGTTACGAATATACTTGCGGAGAGAGGAAAAAAATTCAAATGTATTATACACTACATATAGACATACATAAATAAAAATATATAAGATACATACAAAAAGATATACTACTACATATTCAATATATACTACCATTATGTGGATGGATTTTAGTCGAATTCTTGTTTAAGCAGATGCTTACGCAGCATCCGCTTGAAAGCAAACTTGCTTGGGGCTTGTCTGATGTTGAGAGGGAGTGAATTCCAGAGACGGCTTGCCTGTACGGCGAAGGAGTGAGTCATAAAACTAGTGCGGTGCGAAGGTATGGATATTTTGAGGACACGGGAGGTACGCAGCTCACAGCCTGGGCGAGGGGTATCGAAAATAAATTTACTTTTGAGGTATCCTGGAGCAGAAGGCTCAGACAAGATTGAAAAAAGGGTGCAAAGTAATCTGAGGGATCTACGACGGCAAATGGAGAGCCAGTTAAGTTGACGACGGTAGAAGGAAACGTGGTCATATTTACGGAGACCGAAAATGAATCGTATGCAATTATTGAGGAGGCGATCCAGTTTATTGAGGTATTGTTGAGTGACATCGGTAGTGCACACATCACCATAATCAATAATTGGCAGCACCAGCGCCTGGACCAACAACTTCTTTGTACTGACTGGGAGGAAATTCTTAAAATTATATAAAGTTCTCAGCGTTCCGGTGACCTTGCGACTAATTTCGGAGAGCTGACCATTCCAGGAGACGTTCGAATCAATAACTAATCCGAGATTTCTATGCATATATTTCTATGCATAATAAATCAACCTCGCAGAATAAATGTTTGTTTTTTTTATGTTTTTTTTTGTTACCTACCTTAAAAGGATGGCGAGTTGAATCTAGTATCGCATCGGAAAATAGTACCGAGACGTTTTTTTAGTTGTGTCTTAACCCACCGTTTGCTTTATAGCAAAGCATTTGAACCTAACAGTTTCAAATGTCGAACTCATCTTTTGTAAAGCCAATTTTGACATCCACATACGAGGGATTAATGATACGATATCGGCGTTGGTGTGCGTCTTCATTTCCACATACGAATCAAATCACAAACACTATCATCAATTAATAAAACCTGAAGCCCCAAGTGCACACTTCGTCATTGCTTCCTCTATTCCTCTTACTTAAGTATATCTCTTGCCAGGCAGAGCCCTCAATGGCGATCCCATGAAAATAATGGATTTGTTCTTAGTTCACTATGGCATTCATTAATCACTAGAGTGCCCGGCCCAGAGAAATGTTCGCCGGACAAATGTGGGGTGTTTCCTGTATTTTTAGTATGGTATGCCCAAGATAACAGAAAGAGGTATAATTATAGAAATAGTCTGCGCTATTATTATAAATGCGAAAGTTAGGTACTCTGTCTGTTTGCTTTTTCACACCTAAACTACTCCACCAGTTGTAATTTAATTTAGCGTATAGAACACTTTAACAACTTAACCATAGGAATCGTAGTATACACCCTCCCATTCTCACACGTTACCACGTTAAGCGTAAGTGGAAACGAGCGACAAATACCAAACCGATTCCAATTTAAAACATTTATTTAAATAGACCCTTTTAATACGGGTTTGATAATATCTTTTATCCGCCGCTAATTTGTGGTAAATAATTGATTAACGACCCCTAAACACTGAACAAGTTTTGAAACCCTAATGGTAACTACCGCAATATCCTTATCTAGCCCATTCGTGTTGTTTAATAATCAACCTTATTAATGTGGATGTAGATATAAAGTTTGTATGAACATTTACACGGACAGAATGTCGTAACAAAAGATATAGTTAACATTTTTTAAAAAGTAGGAATCCACTTCAAATCTTATCTGCCTATGAATGGAATTGTTCTCTATTGTAAGAGCCGACCGCTAATCACCCGTGCAAAATAAAATGCATAAATAACAAATGAGTTCATACGAATAACAACTTTATCGTAAAGTAATAAGGTTCAAATTTCATCAGCACGCACTCGACATAAAATCTTTTGGAAATAAGAGCCGTGATCGCCCAGGTGTTCGGCTCTTCCGTTCCAAAAGGTTTTATGTCGAGTGCGTGCTGATGAAATTTGAACCTTATTAATTTATTATAAAGTTGTTATTCGTATGAAATCATTTGTTATTTATGCATTTCATTTTGCACGGGTGATTAGCGGTCGTCTTTAACAATAGGGAACAAAACCATTCATCGGCAGATAAGACTTGAAGTGGATTCCTACTTTTTAAAAAATGTTCACATAATCGCTCCCGTGTAAATAAAAGAGAGATATATATTTATGGTGCATTGCAGGCTGTTCACACCGCGATGAACTATGTATATCTCTCTCTTTTTAGGGTTCCGGTACCTCGAAAGGAAAAAACGGAACCCTTATAGCATCACTCGGTTGTCTGTCTGTCCGTCTGTCACAGCCGATTTGCTCCGAAAGTACTGGACCGATTGAGTTGAAATTTGGTACACATATGTAAATTGGTGACCCAAAAATGGACGCGTAAAGTAAATTAATGAATTCTGAACAAGGGGGCCACTTTTGGGGGTAAAATTAAAAAAAAAGTTTCGCAATCTGTATTGTGTGACATATCAAATGAAAGGGGTTGTTGCTAAGCAACTCAGATATATTCTATGGAAAATAGTGCTTTGCCTAAAGATTACAGGAAAACCTATAAGAAGTTTGAGTATTCAAAGTAACGGGAAAATTCTCAATATTTTTGTGTATTTTGTATGGAGTGCCTAATGCTTAGAGAATAGGAATTTTACGGAACCCTCACCACGCGAGTTGAACTCGCACTTGTCCGGTTTTTTATTTACACGGAAGCGATTATCTTTTGTTCGTTTCTTGGGCGAGAAAATCGCCGATAGCTCGTCGCAGACGGTGGGACAAGTGCCACAATTACGTGTGGTTACATACCATGTCTTTTTTTTACTTAATTTTAGTGACGTGCCGTAATCATTCGTTTCGATTCAGACGATACTTCCGTATGTTGACAGGAATCGATAAAATTGATGATACAGAAATAAAACATGATACCTATATTTTTTTTTACATTCCAATAAATTAAGATCGAATAAACTATGAACTCACTTTTAGCGCGCCCCAGTATTTAGCGATCGCTAAATATGACGAACGATAAGTTTTCGCCTCATCACTACAAACGTCAATGTGACAGCGTCAAAAATAAGATGTAAGATATCAGGGACAATATAGAAAGTCGTGTATTGTGGCAGTATTTATTAATATACTCTCCACGATACTATGAGTTTGTAAGAGTCATGGAATACTGACTTAACGCAACCAGTCGGCTGTAAATCCGATACGTTGGCATCCGAATTTCGCACGGAAACCCGATTGGCTATGGTTTTCAGGCGGCAGATACTGCTGCGATTGATGAAGATTTTACTGATATGATAAAAGTGTGTCTTGTTCATATATAATAATGTGCGGATGGAGAAATTTGAGCTTAGGTAGTATGTATACCGAGGCTGTTGGCTGAGACTGGATGGGGAAGCTCAGGATCGAGCTTATAAAACTACATTTGCAAACAATCCATTTATTTATTTTTAAATATACCGTTATGCATAAACAGATGGCAGGCAGTGGCATCTAAATATGAATTTTGTTTTACATATTTTCTACACGGCCTACGTCACAGTAGATAAATTGCTCCTACGTTCACCAGCGTATGGACTGTGACTGTTAATGTCAACCTAATAAAGGGTAGGGTCTAAAACTTGGTATAAACATGTACATTGTACTGTACCTACTCGTATCTCTAATTATACTTTCTACCAGTCTTCAAAATAGGAAACATGCATGCTTATTCATGGATATTAATTAACTATTATAATATAATACGATACTTTTTTTATTTTTAAACAAAATAAGATGTAGTTTTGAAGCGCGTATCATCCGTGTTTGGGCCTTGGTGGTTACTGCCAAACTGTAATTCAATCAGTACTCGAAAAACGAAAATAGGCAGTTCTATTTTTGTTTCATGACATAGACGTTTGAATCGTGTTCATTAACATAAAAAAACCGGCCAAGTGCGTGTCGGACCACGCAAAACGAAGGGTTCCGTGCCTATTAAAAAGGTCGTATCGTCACAGAAATTTTACGGCACTTACGTCCTTTTCTTTGAGAAAGGCAGTTTTTCAGCAATATCTCGAAAACCTCTGAACCGATCTTGTTGAAAACAATTTTCGGTGAATGAAATTAATGAGCCCTATGTCCATGAATTTTTCCATATTTTTAAAATACACGGTTCAAAAATTAGAGGGGGGGGACAGAATTTTAGTGACTTTCGGGGTGATTATCTCCGACCCTATTCACTTAATCGAAAAAAATTCTAAGAAACCTTATATTTATTTTGAAAGGCCTATCGATTGATGTGCCACACGGGGGGTCACAATGAAAAAAAAAATTTGACTTATAGTTTTATGTATGGAGTGCACCCCTAAAAAAATTTTTTTTTGTCATTTTAATTACAAAACTATGTAGCGGCTAACAAAATACACCTATCCTCAAAATTTTATTCAAATACACCTTATAGTTTTCGAGTAAAATGCCTGTGACATACGGACAGACGGACAGACGGACAGACGGACATGACGAAACTATAAGGGTTCCGTTTTTGCAATTTTGGCTACGGAACCCTAAAAATACCAGGGAATCAGCAGACGCCAGGATCGTGCCGTCTGCGTAACGATGTTAATAAAATACCATTGTTCTGTAAGCAGGCAGGGGATTGTCGTATTTCCGTGGAACGAAAAAAATTAATTTGTTATATTTTTAGACTGAATTCGCATGCTGTGACTTTTGATTGTGTTTAAGATTTAACTGTTGAATAATAGTTGGTAGTGCTACTAGTATTGTACCATCTGTCATTTATTCTACTACTAGGTATTTTTATTCTACACCTATTCTATCTATCAATGTTATCTTGCAATCACTTTGGAATAAAAACTCAGTTCACCCGATATTCCTCGTACAAACTTTTCAAATAAATCGGCAGTTCCGAATTCAAATGCGCTCGACGCATATTTAAAAAAGACGGTAGATCGATCCGTGTCCATTTGAGTAACGGCGGAGGGGGACGGAAGCTGTCGCGCAGATTCTATTTCCGCCCCCAAATACGTCGGGCCAGTTAACCTCCATTTTCTCAGTACGGACCGGCGTCGGCCTTGTATTTTGCCTGTGAATAGTGTGAATCGACAGACTTCTGGACGTGTATGTTGTCTTGGTACAAATAGGCAAAATGTTTATAGTACATGAGTATATGAAATGAACATACATACCTTTTGTATATGCACAAGCACACAATGACACAACAATAATTGTTGAATTGTTACGCCGGCTACGGCCTACTACTACTTACTTTCCCTATGAATAAACCTTCGTCGTTATTTACGAACTTTCAAATTTCTAAGTTTTTAAAATGAACGTCTTCTCGATACAACTCCTATTTCACCCCTTTAAAGAAAAAAAAAAAGAAAAGAAGACATTTATTCACTACACAAAAGACACACAGAGACAAAGGAGTAGACATACATGCCTTTAGGGGGCAAGTTTAAAACAATATATTTCTGGATAGATCTACACATTATTAAAGAAACCTGGTGTCCTGCTTTCATGTTTCTAGTCACAGTGTATCATTAAAATTCATTAATGTGTGAATTTTCAACTCCCATCTTAACTCCTTCAAGGGACGAATTAGGAAAAATGCCCTTATCAATGTTTTTGACTGTGCATTAGGAGCTTGTAACCGAAGTTTTAAACGTCTAACTTTAAAAACGACATGTTTCCCATAGAAACTTTCAACTCATTTTTAACCCCCTTAGTTAATGAATTTTTATAATAACGCTAAATCATTTATTTTTCTTTTTAGTAAGGAACCTTCATATAAAGATTCATGTCTATAACTTTCCAAATAAACGATTTCCATACAACGGTTCAACCCCTATTTCACCCCCTTAAGGGTTGAATGTCGAAAAATCCTTTCTTAGTACACGTCCGGGTACTGTAAAGAATATGTTCCGCATGCCTATATCTTTAGCGGTTTAGGCTGTGCGCTGTTTGTCAATCGGCCAAGAGTTTTATATACATAGATTTAAGTTCAAATCAAATGGCCAGTCGTTGTTGCTCAAGCTCCTCAGTAATGCCAGTTTATAATAAGTAAAATTGTATAACTTATAGGTTCTTAAAATGGGCCCCAGTGTCCCGTTTCAAAAAGCTACAAGTTACAATTCTTAACTGGCAACACTGGTCAAATGGCCAGTCGTTATTTGCCGAGCGCCTCGGTGTTGCCAGTCTAGACTTGTAGAATTGTAACTTATAGCGTCTTGAAATGGGCCACAGGTGGATTCTGCTGTTTATTGCGGCACCCAGTACTTACTCGTGAACGCAAGAATAGGTACCTCTTGAGCATTTTTTAAATAAAAATTAAGCTTACAAATTTGAAAATGAACTTATTTCACATTTAAATAACGTGTTTAGGCATTTCATTTCTAAATTGATAACAAAAAGTTATTTTTATACACACTGAATACTTAATTGTCGTCACAAGACTGACACCAAGTTAATTTTTGTTTGACAACTCACGCTAATTGGGTTCACAATTTTTGGACAATGCCTACTTCTGTCACAAACATCTTATTAGGTATATAGAATCGGATTTTACAAAAGCAGCCCTGTCCCTTTTTAAATAAAGTTTACACTACAACACACAAATATTTAAATATTTACTCGATACGTTTATGTAACCCCAAATATCAATAAATCCTCTAAGCTATAATTTCACACCTGCCCGTCTCAATCTCTGAAATCTCTCGGATCTGTATCGAAGCTCTCGGATCCCTGAGAGATGTATTAACGCTGCACTGGTGACAGTCGTCGAATGTAAAACAGTTTTAGGGCGTCATAAATGGTGACTGTGTTCCTTGGATTTTAATAATGTACAGGAGTACGTTGGTTTTGTTTATGGCAGGAAAGTTATTACCGCCAAATCATAATTTGGAGATACTGCGTAGACTCGTACCGTCTATTTATTTCAGATTGCTTGGGTACGGTGACACAGTTCATAACCTCAATACCTCAAATCCTACTAATATTATAAATGCGAAAGTTTGGATGTTTGCGTGATGAAATCACGCTTAAACGGCTCAACCGATTTGGATGAAATTTTGCATGAAGATAGTTTATAGCCTGGATTAAAATATAGGATAGTGTTTATCCCGAGTCCACCCAGATGAACTCGCGGGCGGAAGCTAGTATAACATAAATTGTTTCGGCATGACGCCCACGGCTGCTTTGTACGACCGCACCGCTCGCCGCCGGTAGGAGATTAATTCTCACACCCTGGAACCTAGCTGGTGCGGTACGATTTCAGAGGAATTTCCTCCCTCGAACACTGCGGTTGTGGAATGAGCTCCGAGGTATTCCCTAGGTACTACAGTATGAAGTTCTTCAAGAAATTAGTTATCTTTAAAGGGTTTGCAACTCACACGTTGTACCCCAAGAGGTGCAAGCGTCCATAGGTTACAGTGACCGCTTACCATCAGGCGGGCAGTACGTTTGTTTGCCACTGACGTCTACACATACCTTTTATTCTCACTATAACAAACTGCATCGTTCGTTATCAAAAAACTATTTCCATTTACGCTTAAATACTATCAACGTACATAATACACCCATATACATATTATAACCCTATAAAAAATTCTCCCAACTCTTAAACTCCCATTTTCTGAAACAATGTGCAGTTAAACCTAAAAAGGTCAAAGTCAAACACGTCTTTCAACCTTAAGTCGTCTCACTTAATTTCAAATTTGTATAACAAGTGGTCGTTTTAGGTTGTTCTGTTAGTGATAAGGTAAAGGTTGGCAAAATAAAATCTGATTTAATTCTCTTCGACGTAAGCCACGTGGTGTATGCATAATGCATAAATAAACAGGGTAGTTTCGCCAGTGACGATGTTTTCGGGGTAACGAGATGTGGGCAATGTTTGAGATCCGCCGCCAACTCAGCTTGGAGGGTTACCTACTCACGATTTAAAAAATGTACGTTTTGAAGCACTTTTCGTTTGGTTTTCATTTTATACTTTGTGTACGAGTTACGTAGTATTTATTTTATTTATTTTTATTTATTGATTCAACTAATTACACAGCATTACAGTATTACACTAGGACACTGTGGAATTTAGGACACAATATACAAAATACAATATAAAAGTTACACACAAAAAATATAATAACAATAACTTCGTATGGACAAATTTGACATTAAACACGAACAGAAGTCGGGCGGTCATCCATCGCTTCACAGTACGTCATATATTCATCACATACTTACATCCATCCACTTACTCACGTATATTTACAGTAAACTAAGATTAACGAAAATGAATTCTTGAATAACTTCGAAACAATGCGAATTATGATTTTATGATACTGATTAAATATTAGATAGTGTCTGAGAGAAATTTACTTTATTTCATCTCCGTCTGCGTCCGCGAAGGGTATTCAACATAAACACGGGGTAAGTATTGCTATTGTTCCCTAGAAAAGTCGTTGCCGAGGCGCAGATATTCCATATAGTTAGGACGCGATAATCGCGTCAACAGCAATAGATAGATAACCGAAAAACCCAATCCAATGCCGCTTCAACGGTAACCGGTTCCGATGACTTGTCAAATTGTAACTTGTAGCTTTATAAAATGGGCTTCCGCTGGTCGATTGAGTAACGCTTAGTTAGTAAAACATCTATAGTGAAAATGCCCTTGACATCCAATACTTGACAGCTGTCATCTCAGTACAACTTATGTCATCATATGTCATCATTGACGTTTATTGTACCGGGATGTCGGCTGTCAAATATCGGCTGTTATAAAAATCTAATTATAAATGTTATTTATTGTGAGGGAAAATCACAGCTGAATTGTCCTAACGCTCGTTCGAAAAGTTACGCAACTACCCTTCTAGTATACAAGCTGCACCCCTTCGTATTGTGGCGCCCTGGTAACTCGTGACCGCATCTGTGTCAAGTGCGCTCGCGATGCAGCCTTTGTTCACCAGGTTGTTTGGGGTCGCAATCATTGCACAATGTACACCATTGAGGTTTTACAAGTTGATAGAAATCGTGTTTCGTTGCATGTGTCTCCGACGAGTCATGTTATCCTGGTAGCTCGTTAGTTGTTCTAGCAAGTGTGTCAAGTAGGCTCGCTGGATAGATCCAAGGGGCTCTGTTGCGCCCCGGTTTCATTGCACCAACATTGAGATTTGTGTTAATTTGGGGTCAATACAAGTGACCAAAAATATAAACAAATTTTATTTTAAATATAACGAGTCTTCTAGAAGAATTCTCTAGAAATATCCGGCATCATACGAAAATGCAACAATAAAAGTTGGCCTAACCCGGTCAAGTTATATGGAATTAGCAATAAATCAGTACTTACTTTATATTCCATGACACTGGGCTGCGAATTTACCAAGCCAAAAGTGAGAACTAAACTGAATTAGCTTTTCTTTAGGCAAAACCTTGACAAAACTCTAATCTGTTATGTGACGACCTCGTAACCATCCTTTAACCGTGCATCTTAAAATAGAATTACCCAGGTACCAGATAACACTCCACACACGAGCGCAAATAGAGCGCACTTACACGGCGTACTGTTAAAATAAACACATTTGCATATCAAACGGGTAACTTTGCCAATGTTATTGCGACTCGAACAAGCGTGCTGGTTGAAACGTCACTCGTAGCTTCAATTCGATTGAGGGCTCTCTGTTAAACGACGGCGTACGGTGACTCTCGGTGAAACTAAAGCCTTTTGCCGTATCTCGCCAAACTACGCATGTAAACGCGACTTAATACGATCAGTTCTTGAAAAAAATTGCATTGAAGAGATGGATCGTTAGTGACGTCACCGAGTAAAAGTTGAAAATTGTCCATTTTGTAACCAAAATTAACAATACTATTTGTATGAAAAATAGAAGTTACAAAATGGAACATTTTTAACTTTTAATCGGTGACGTCACGTGCGTCTTCTTCTCGCGAAAATGCCCTGCAATGTATTAGATCCGAGGGGTAAACACGTAACGTTTCAAATGCACGTTAGGACACCTTAACTGTCATTTTCCCATACAAAAAGTGACATTTATATCTACCTGACGCGCGTACAACGCGTTACGTGGTCGACTAGCTGATTTACTTATTCATTCGTATGGCATTTAATTTACATTTTCAATTCTGGATTAGGCGGTTCAGAAATATGAAATGTTGTCAATTGTATCCAATCCATAAGGCCTCTCACTGACTAGCCCGCGGTGGCGGTCAATAGTAAATTTGACAGCTAATGACAATTTTACTATTGACCGCCGCGACCAGCTGGTCGATTACGTAACGCATTGTACGCGCGTCAGGTAGATCTAAATCTAAATCTAAATCTACGGAGTGTTGCGTAGTCAACCCGCTGGTACATAAATGGAAGTGAGTGTACTATTCGCCGATAAACGTAATGTTTGGCGAAATTTCAACAAATGTAATCGTACCATACTTTTTTCTGAATAAATAAATAAAAAATAAATAAAAAAATGTATATTTTTATATGGAAAAATGACAGTTGGATCTACCTAACGCGCGTTCAAAACGTTACGTAATCACCCCTCGGGCCACGCCAGTACGTGAGAGGCCTAAGCCGTTGGGACCAAAGAGCTGACAGCTTCCTCGCACAACGCGTTTAGTTTAGTTCAAATATGAGTTACTTATAGATAGGTTTATGTTGTACATAGAGAAGTTTTAATTTCTATTGTAATGTTAGTTTTTGACTAAATGAGTAGAAACTTAAAGCAAATATTTTAGAGGATGAATTTATTCTTATTGTTATTCGCCAACAAACTGCCATTCATGGACTTTGGCAAAGATTTGTATATGCGCTGACTATTTAAAAACAAACTACTGAGTTAAAAACAAATTAGAAAAGCAAGATTATTTGTAGATTAAATTATTTTCATTTCTATGCAAGAATAAAGAGAGTAAAGCAGCCGTGCCGGTCACGAGTCCGGTGTTCCCCGTGATTAACAGCCGGGGAAATTGTACGATGCACCGCAAAGCGCGGAAGCGTTTCATCAGCTGCACTTACCGCGGTCTGGGTTTGCTCTATTTAGAAATGGGCACTAGATTAAATCATTTATTTTACTAGTTGCGGCTTACTAGTTTACTATTCATTGAACCATTAGTTAGTTAACGGTAGTTAATGGCCGTCACACAACTGATCTCCACTTATGTAAATTAAAAGAAATCGTTGGATGTTGTTGGTGAAACTAACGTGTTAACGAGTTAATGATTATGACATAAATACCATGCTAAGCTGCATAACTGGTGAAGCTTGTCATGTAGGTAACTGAATTTATTGTAAGTAATTCTTATGAGAATCAAGATTCTTTAATCGGTATATTAACAAATAAACGGTACATACTATATAACTTGGTATAAAGTAACGTAAACTATGGGAATAAACAAAAGTCTGACCTTTTCACTAAACTCAAGGGCTGTTATTTTTTGCGCGTTCATGCGTCTCACTTCACTCTTCACGCCTAACGAAAGACCTCTACGTACACTTAGTTACTACGAATCGCGGCGTCAAGATATATTCGTGTGTGAGCGTTGAGGTAAGCCTAAAACAAGTTAGAGAATAGCGGGAAGGCGGCTAAAGCATAATTTCTGGTCGTCGAGAATACAAAAATAAAGAGAGGAGTGTAGCCGCAAACACGAGTTCGGTGTTCCCCGTGATTAACTACCAAGAAATAGTACAATACATGGCAACGCGCGGAAATGCTTCATCAGCTGTACAATTACTACGTCTAGCGTTTGCTCGGTTTAGAAATGAGAACTTTCTGGATTAAGATTATTTTATAATTTTACGCGGGTGTGGCGTCGGGCTAGAACAACACCACTTTGTTCTATCCCTTTTGGGAACACAAGCATGTATGTATGTTATAGTTTACAACAATGATCCTACTAATATTATAAATGCGAAACGTTAGATGTTTGGATGTTTGTTACTCACGCTTCAACGGCTTAACTGATTTGGATGAAATATTGCACGAAGATAGTTTATAGCCTGGATTACAATATAGGATAGTTTTATCCCAGGTCTAAGCTAGTGTAATATAAAAAAACCGGACAAGTGCGTGCGAGTTCAACTCGCGTGGTGAGGATTCCGTAAAATATTGAGAATTTTCCCGTTACTTTGAATACTCAAACTTCTTTTCCTGCAATCTTTAGGCAAGGAACTATTTTCCATATTTTTTTCAGAATTTTAAGCCTAGTAGTTTCGGAGATAAGGGGGGTAATGGTCAAAATTCGTCTTTTTTCCTAAATTACTTCAAATCTGTTTTTGCTAAAATTATTAAAAACTAATATCTGAGATGCTTACAACAACCCCTTTCATTTGATATGTCACACAATACACTTTGCAAAACTTTTTTTTTTAATTTTCCATTTTACCCCCCAAAAGTGGCCCCCTTGTTCATAATTCATTAATTTACTTTACGCGTTCATCTTTGGGTCACCAATTTACATATGAATACCAAATTTCAACTCAATCGGTCCAGTAGTTTCGGAGAAAATCGGCTGTGACAGACGGACAGACAGACGCACGAGTGATCGTATAAGGGTTCCGTTTTTTTCCTTTTGAGGTACGGAACCCTAAAAAGAGATAGATATATTGTCTATACGAAATTCCGTGTTTAAAAATGGTCACCAAATGAGGCAAGTTGGTGCAATTGACTCAATGTTCGTGTCCTACTTTTGGAGCGCTTGTAACCTATCTACTCTTCTTTATATTACATCATTGCTTGTAAATGAAACAAGATATTTGATTTTTGTAGGCGACCTCGTAACAGTTGGAATGAAATAACACGTAACTGACTGAGTAATATACTATTCCCACCGAACGGGCCGGGCCGGGTCGCCTGGCGCCGCATCGCAACGGATGCACGAGCATCCGGCGGCAGCAACCGCGTCTTAATAGAGTGCAGTATGAGTAAGCAATAGCCGAATGGGGCCGGCCTGATGCTACGACAGCCGAGCACAGCCGTCCACGTCCGTGAGGATCCGATCGGGTATAGCAAGATTCAAATATGAAATGTAATGTCTACATTAAAGCTTCAACATCCTTCGACAACTTGGAAAATGCGCTCAGGCGTGCTCCGGCCAGGACCGGTTGGGGAGAATCGTACATTATGGTAACAAACAACTACATTTTAACAGCACACAAAACCGCGCGCGTTAAACTACCTGTTAATTAGATAGAGACGAATAGTCTTCCTCGCACGTGGTCTTGTGCTAGCCGTGCAGAGAGCGCGAGGAAGGAACAAGGGAGCACCCTAGTAAACCATCACATGAACCGAGCCAATTCTCAAATGATCTCAATTCGTCTAAAAGGCGAAGTTCTTACTACCCTTATAAAATGCACTAAATTACCTACGTGAGATTTGAACTTATGACCTCTAGAATGAGAATCTCTTGCTTATTATCTACACCGTTGAGGTACATACGCTACGGCACATCTTTTCGTCCAATATTCCGCAGTGTCTCAAGGTGAGATTCTTTGACCAGTGTTTGTTGCCAGTGATGACGTATGGCACGGAAACGTGGTCGCTTACTATGGGCCTCATAAGAAGGCTCAAAGTCACCCAAAGGGCAATGGAGAGGGCTATGCTGGGAGTATCTCTGCGTGATCGCATCAGAAATGAGGCTATCCGCAGCAGAACCAAGGTAACCGATATAGCCCTCCGAATCGCTAAACTTAAGTGGCAGTGGGCGGGGCATGTTGCACGTAGATCCGATGGCCATTGGGGCGGAAAGGTTCTCGAGTGGCGACCACGTACCGGAAGGCGCAGCGTGGGTAGGCCCCCCACAAGGTGGACTGATGACCTGGTAAAGGGCGCTGGAGTCCGCTGGATGCGGGTAGCGCAGGACCGGTCATTGTGGCACTCTTTGGGGGAGGCCTATGTCCAGCAGTGGACGTCTTTCGGCTGATATGATGATGATGATGATGATAAAATATGCATCATAATAATAAATCATGCAGAGCGGAGTCTCCCGAATCATGCGATCTTTTACTTACTAGGCGACTCTATCTAAATGAAATAAACAATTTTATAAGCACCTATTTGTTTCGAAGCGCCAAACTCAATCCGTCTACAAAGTAAACAAAACAAAAATCTATCCGAACAGAAAATTGCCATCAAGTTTGAACACAAACAAAACAGGGTATTTTAATAAAACGTGTTTGTATCGGGCGGGGGTGATTGATGAGGGGCAAGAGGGGCAAGAGGGGGATGATCGGTCATCCGCGATTGCTTCAAGATTTATTACTTAGGACAGTGTCATGGTTTACCTTCCGGCAACAAGCTGTTGAATACAAGTTAATTTTCACAAGTTCTATAGAGCAAGAGCGGCAGGATGTTTTGGTACTTTGTCAGAGTGATGTAAGCTGGATGTCTCAATCTTTAACACTCTAATTAGAATTGACTCTCTGTTGGTTGGCTATTGCTTTGAATTAAGATTGGAGAAGCCAACTATGTGTTATTAACGAAGTCTGGTACGTTTACCTGCTTTCTGCTTTCACAATTTCGTAGTCTTATGACGATGCAGAGAAGTTATTTGTCGTTCTAATATAATTTTTGTTCTATCTTTTACACCGCATAGGTTATAAACTCCTAATTATTTGTACTATATTCAATAAGAATGATATTGTATTATTATTTTTTGCATGTGAATAACATATTCAATTGTTAGTCCTTTTTTGCCTGAAACACAGGGTATCCTGGGCTCAGGCACGTGTTATTTGCCTCTGATAATAAGCTCCTAGTCTTTAGTAACTATGTACATTATGTTTTATGAATAAATTATTGTATTGTATTGTACAATTTCGTAGTTTTGAACGAGTGGGTCAATAGTAGTATCATGTCTTCGTATCAAGTAGGTACTCGTATTATTTGTGAAAATCTCAGGTAAGGCCCCGCTTGCATGCTGTTGCGAACTGTTCGAATAGGCATTTCTTTCGTATGTATTAAGGTCACGTAGCTAAGTTCCCGATTTTTAGACCCAATTTTAATTAATATGTTTTAGCTTTTGTGAATAATTTGTTACGAATGTTTTAAGTGTATTTTAGACCTCTATGTTCCTGATTTTTTTCTTCGAGTGAAATTCAAAAACTCAGGATTCCAATAGCTATAGTCTCTCGAGAAAGGCCTCAAGATTGCTAATTAAATTTAGGGCGGCAGCGGCCGTATCAAGCGCTACTACTTTTTAAAAATCTGTTTTCTGAACCTACGTCGCTTTAATGTTTGCCCGACTACGGCAAAGCCGAAAGGAAGGGGTATGGTTTTAGCAGTTTATGTTTGTGTGTGTGTTCCACTATAGCGTTTAGAATACTGAACCGGTTTTGATAAATGGGGTGTCAATCGTTTCGAAATTATTCTCCGGGTGACATAGGCTCTACCTTTCGTAGAGGAGTAGGAAAGGAGAGTAGGAGTTGTACCGATACGAGTATGACGCCGAAGGGTTATTCATAGGGGAAGTAAGTAGTAGTAGCTCGTTGCCGGCGGCGTAACAATAGGCATGATGACTAAAAATTATTCCCGATGCCATTTGAACCAGTTATTGGAGAGGAACAAATGTTTGTATGGGAGCAACTACCATAAAATAACATAAATACCCAAAAAATTGAGTTAAAGACGGACCTGGCCGCACCCGAAACGCTTCATACTGATTGACTCAAAGGTATGACGTCACACTTTAGTATTTTGAACTAATCATTGTAGGGGAAATCAAGTAAATTGCTGTTTCGGTCGCGAAATACTGCGTTTAGGTCCATAGTTGTCATACAATTTTGTTTCTATAAAAGCGTAAGGATTCTATTGGTAGCTTTAAATTAACACCTGGACAATAAAAAAATGCATTTTTTTTTTCTAAACTTTCAAGGTTCATATCTTTTTATGATATTAATTATATTTTGTAATTTATACTTTATTACAATAATTTGATGGTTTACTATCCATTTAGCAACACTATGTTATCAATTTTAACATGAGTCATCATGCCTATTGGCTACTTTCCTAAAAAAATATATTTAGTCCGTCAGTTAGATTATCAAAATATATTGGACACGTATTTTGTTGTTTGTCAATTAAACAAAAATGATGAAGATATAGCCCGTTAAAGTTCCGCTAATAATTAACTTTAACGGGCTATATCTTCATAATTTTTTGTTTAATTGACAAACAAAAAAATACGTGTCCAATATTTTTTGGTAATCTAACTGGCGGACTAAATAGAATTATATTTTTTTTACCCAGGAAAGTACCCAATTATTGCAAAAATTACACTTCCTACGCGGGCGGAGCTGCGGGCAAAAGCTAGTCTGAATTTGAGTGAGATGATATTCGGCAGTGCTACCTCAGATATGTTATATTATGTGTAGTAAAACTGTTGATATTTGCAGTCTGTATAATTCAATACTCTCTGTTCTCAGTATCATGCTTGAGCGAACAAACAAACTATAAACCACCACGGTCGGCTACTACCAAGCATCGTTTACAAAATTCATGCATTTTAATCACAAAATTAGCTCACAAAAGTGAAAAAACTCAAGAAGCTACTTTTTAGTGTAACTATAAAGCCTTATCTGAAACTTTTCAAAGGGCAAACATTATTAAAATTCATGAATAAAGGCAACTCTTAACTTTCTCGCCAGTTCAGTAACTCGCGCGACTAGGTAAACTTTCAAACCGGCTAAGATATTGTACTGGTCGGCCAAGTTAGGTATTATTTTTTAATTTCACTTAAGTAGATTCTTAGAGCCGTCGGATCAAAGAAGCGCGGACAAATATGTTTTCGGGAATAATTTATGAAGGCATTGAGGTAACCTTTGAAGTGAGTACTTATGGGAAAATCTCGAGGTATTGTAGATACAAATCTAAAGGTAAATTATTACAAAAAATTGTAATGGAAGTGTAATGGAAACAGTGGCAATGGAATTATTACAAAGTAAATAAGGCAATTCGTGGGTTACAATAAGTTAAGAATGAGACCACCGAAGATTTTTGCCGCAGTATTTTAACTTTATCAATATCAACACGTACTTATTTGTTATCGTAATGTTCGATTCCATGTATTTTTTTTACATAGGAGTTTCCTAAAAAAAACATGTGACGTACGGTGCCGGCAGAATGAAATCATTTTTACCCGACTGCCGAGGGAGAGGGGGTTATGTTTTTCGGGCGTATGTAGGTATTTATGAACTTATGAAGGTATATATGTATGTGTGTATGTCTTATTCTTTGGCACGCCCTGCAACCTAAACCGTTTGACGGATTTCGACATTTGAGGTGTTGGATTCCTGTTAATCGTGGGAGTGACCTACCTAGGCTTATTTGCAAAAACGCAGTTGGGTTTTTCGAAATTCTTTAGATTTTTGAAATTGTCATTTCAATTATTTCAATGCAAACTATACACTTTTAACACTTATAGATCATAAAATGTGTGAATGAATGAATTGCATTTTACATGAGAATGACACATTTTTATGCCTCCATGAGAGTGTTTGATAGAGGCGGATGTCTTCATCCACAGCGATAAGTGATAAAATTACAAGATTCGTACGCTCAGGCTAGTATAGTAGGTTTTATTGTCACGTTTTACGGCTCAAATGTCCCACAAAACGTCACGTAACACATGACCATAAAACCCATATTCCTGGCTGGGCCATCAATACATATAGGTAAATATATCAGATGCAAGCGCACATAGTGGTGTCTGTTTACCATGCCAAGCGCATGCGTTATGCCTCCATCGTAGGTTAAAAATGTGTCATTCAGTCATCTCAAGAAATGTAATCCATGCTGGATTGCCACTGCAAAGTGGTGATCTTAATAGAAAAATGCTAGCTTACCGGAAATAAATTGAAAGTTTCTCCGATCCGTGCAAAACAAACTCGCAAAGTACCGCGAAGCATCTGCTCAATTATTCGAAGTGAGTGCCAATTAGTAGATCCAGCGGTGACCCTCTCCGCTGCAGGCTTCCTAATGACCTGGAGGTCTACTTTCGCTTCTGCATCCGATCTCAATCACATTGCAATGTTTTCGCTCGCTTCTACGCGTGCTGAGCTAGTTAGAGGGCGCGTAAAAGACTGGAATGCGATTGAAATGTGAAACACATGAGCAGAATTGAGATTCTTACTAACAATATCATGTTTTCTTACAAAAAACAAGTTTGTGGAAAAAGGAGGCTATTGTGGACGCGAAATCTATTGTCATCCGTCGCTACACGCATGGGACAATTTATGTCGCGATTTTTAAACTCCAATTATAGTTTGTGAAAAAGTAGGATCGTTTCGCTTTGCAGTTCATGTAAGTATTAAAGTTTTGCGTTTATTTTAACCATTAACGTATGCAGAGGCTTTTCGGTTTTCGTTTTTGGAGGAAAACATCGTGAGGAAACCGGTGTAATCCCAATAAGGTCGATGCTAAAGCGGACCTCGGGCTCCTAGGGCACAACCGGGAATAACGCTACGAGGATGATGAATGTTTGCAGAGGATGCCAGACGAACCTCTTTTATAAATTTCAAAATTCTTATAGACACCCTATTGTGCAGATGCTGGTCGATGGCGTAACGCTTCGTACGTACGTTAGGTAGATCGAAATATCATTTTTTGTACGGGAAAATGATAGTTGAGTTGCTCTTACGCTCGTTCAAAAAGTTACGCAATTACGCCTCCGGACGACAGTATCGCATTTTGTAAAGTTAACAACGAACCCCGTCCCGTTGTGGATAAATCGCTGCCATCGGTCAAGCGGGCTGTTCACAATACTTACCAAATTCAATAATTACATACGAACCAGTGTAAACCTAAACTGTAATTATAGATATTTGTTGTTTTTGCAACTATGGTTGCAAATATTCGTACGGTCATCCAGATAAAATGTAACCTGTAGACATAGCTTTACAAACCCCGTTGCTAATTCGCTGTGTTGACAACAAGAGATACGTGCAGCCCTCACTCTCAATAGGTAGGTACAGTAAGGGAAATATATTCACGTACCTTTTTATGCCTTATTGTCATAGTAAGAAGAGCGAATAAGGTACGTGAATACATTTCCCTTACTGTACAGCGCATCCTCTGGAGCTTTAGCCACTTAGTTACTACCTGAACACGGCTGCAGAGATACGTGAACCCCCTGCATTGAAGTTAACCTGCAGGGGAGTCATATTTCTCAGTGGATGCTTTACTAATGTTTGGCGTAATGATTCAATTCGCGTTGTTTGGCATAATCATGAATTTCGCGAATTTATATCTATATTTATCTGAACCCATTTTGTATATTTTTCTCGATTGTTATAAAACATACACGACGATTTTTTTTACAGTCCTGAAAAGTTAACCTCGCTCGCCGGTTTGCTCTTTACCTATAAGACCGTCTGTTATTTTACCACTACTGTCTCCCTGTATCTCTGAGTTTTCTTTTGGAACTGCTTTATCTGTGTGAGGTGCGCAATAAAGAGTATTACATTATTAACGGTACCCTCGTCTGGGAAATAAACTTATGCGAAAAATAGATTGCCCAAAAGAAAGTAGTGGTTATATGACATATATGCAGGGGTCAAGCAAGGATGGGACAAGCTCACAGTTGTGGACGCGTTTTGTGAATGATGAAACGCAGGTGCGACCGACACGTCCCCGGAACGTGTAAACCTGGATCCCGGAATTAAAAAACCACGCCGCGTCGCTCTACAGTTGAATTGTTGGTTTCAAAATGGCCGTCGTTTATTTATGCTGGACCAAGGAAAATAGTCCATTAGCGTTATGGTGGTGAAGTTGAAATGAAGATGGCCCTCGGCCTTAGGTTCTAAGAATATACAATGCATCTGAAAATGCCAATAACTCGAAAACAAAACAAACTTTTAAAGGGATGATACGAAGAAGTGCAAAAATCAGCAGTGCATCATTTCATCTTTTAACGAAGAAGTGCAAAAAATATGCCATTTCCCCGCCTCATTATTCCACCATAATTTTGGCTGACCTTATAGAATACATGTATGAATAGGTACTTATTCTTCAAATCTCATGAGGCCAAAGTGATACTATTAAATTATTTATTTCGTTTATTCCCCACCCAGGCGAAATGAAGCGTGCCAGGTACGAGACGGATGCGAGTCCATCGGTCAGTATCCAGGTGTCCGATACAAGCTATCCATCACACACCCAGCCCGAAACGAGGTCTATGTGACTGAAATGAATTGAAACTGGTTTGGTATTTGTTACGCTTCCGCGCTCATCTAGCCTACGACCGTTTTCATGGACAGTCGACGTCAAAGTAATGTTTAAGTTATTGCACCTCACTCCATTGCAATGAGGCCAAAATATTGCCTAGGAGTGCTCACGTGGAAGCGTGAAGCGCGCATAACAAGCACCCTTAACATGGACAGACGGCAGACGTAAATTGAGGCCCTCATGAGACTCTACAGGTGTGGACGATGATCTTCACCACGACGCTGCCACTCCTTCCACAAACGAGAGATTCTCATACGATTATAATGAGGCGGAAATCTCGTGCCGTCTTACGCACACTTAAAAGTTTTCATGGACAGCAAAAGTTTTAGGAGTCACCTTAATCTTACTTAAAGGCGATGACACCGTGTGCCTGTGCGTCTATAGACGTAGGCTGTGGCCGTGCTGCCCCAAGAGAAAAGTTTTATATTACCTACATATTATGTTACCATATTTTATGGAACATGTTAAGTCAGAATGACCTCCTGAGGAAGATTTAGTTAAGTAAAGTTTCTATAAAAGCATTTCCTAAGCCGTCAACAAGAGCACTTAATGCAGACTGCTGACCTACTCATGAGAGATTTAATACCCCATAGTGATAGTAAGTTCATCCAAATTTTCCCAAAATGGAGTGCCATTTTATAGAGCAAAGTTTACGAAAACATGGAGATCGGCTTTGAACAACATTCGGAACATATTCCTGTCCTTTTTACAGGCTATCTCAGAAAAGGTTGTATGAGGAAGACAGGCGATTCTAGCTTTATTTCAACCTGGGCTTATCTACTTCAAGTGCACGTTGTTTAAAACTAACGAAGTTCTCAGAATAACAAACTAAATTGTGAACAGTTTTCGACTAGGATTTGATGGCAGTTGAAATATTTCAGTTAGGTAGACGTATTTATTGGTGAAATACTTCAGAGCGCTCTAAAAGGACATTTACACATTTGCGCGGAAGCGGGCCGTCATACCGCCCCGCTTCCGCGCATCCCACACCTATTAGTTGACATAAGATTGACTGCAATTTACCCCAAGAGGCTTGAAGGCCCGCGATTCCATTAGCGCTCCCAGTAAGCCGTCTGAGGCGGCTGATGTCCACGGCACAACTAGTTAATGTTAATAGCTGCCGGGCGATGTTGATTGGACCAAGAGATTAACTCCATGATTAATTACGTCAAATTATAGTAAACTAGTTTTGAGATGAACGCAAGCAAACCCGCGGGATAAAAAATCCATCCAGAAAGTCCGTTCTTATACACAGGTGAAAGAATGGGGAATGGATGAAAATTTTAGAAATGCATGATTATTTTTTTGGTGATAGGAATAACCTTCCTTAGCACCAGAAAAAAGTTTCAGATTTTTCAGCTGCGACAATTATTTTTGAAAAATATAAACAGTTTCCTCATTTACGTTTTGGGTCAGTTACGGCACCTTCCTCGATCGGTCCCATATTACAAAAAAAAAAAATATGGGGGATGGTCAATTTTTGTATTTTTTCCTAAATTACTTCAAATCTGTTTTTAAAAAATCTGAGATGCTTAAAATAAAAATAAAATAAAATAAAAATCATTTATTTCAGACATTTGTAGTCCATAAGTGTTAGTATTACAAATTAACTTAAATAACTATGTTAGTGCCTAAACTTAAGTGTTGGGTGGTCCAGTGCCTGATTAGGGCACTGTCCCATCTCCCCGCCATAACGGCCAGGAGACTGTGGCAGCTGCGGCTTACAACAACCATTTCATTTGATATGTCACACAATACAGTTTGTGAAACTTTTTTTTTTAATTTTACAGTTTACTCCCCAAAAGTGGCCGCCCTGTTCAGAATTCATTAATTTACTTTACGCGTCCCTCTTTGGGTCACCAATTTACATATGTGTACCAAATTTTAACTCAATCGGTTCAGTAGTTTCGGAGCAAATCGGCTGTGACAGACGGACAGGTTCCGTTGTATTTTTGAGGTTCGGAGCCCTAAAAAGGCTAAAAGTCAGTTATCAATTTATGTCATTAATTCAAATGGTTCACGGTTTATGTTTTATTTTAAATAATATTAAAAATGACTATATACCGAGCGAGGTCCGCAAACTATTGTTTAAGCTCGTAAATAATTACGACGGTGTGAGAACCCGACGTGAAGCGTAGTATATAACGAACAACTGCAATGTTTACAAGTCGTAAACATTTTTAGTAGGTTGGTCCTGCATAAATATTTTGATACTTTATGTACTAGTTCTAACATTTGCCTATAACTTTGATTAGGTACCTACGTGAATAGTAGTTTCACGTGGTTCCAGTGTTGATTGTAAGCAAGCAAGAAAGAAACATGCAAATGTAGTAAGTTGAACTTGACCCACTCCGCAGTTTCCAATTGAGTTGATATTTGGCATAGTACTTATCATCGAGCTAAGTCTTATTTACACTACATTCCATTTTTCGACTTGCTACAATGATATACTTACGGTGAGAAAGTGTAAACATATGCGTTTTGTCGTTGACTGTACTGTATATAGTGATAGAAATTATGTGAGCTGACTTTGAGTGCACGTCAACGTATATTTAACTTATTTTTTTTAGGTACCTCACGTGTGCACAGAAAATCAAAAATATTTTCTAGTATCAAAACTATAATTCATACCACACAAAGTGTGACCAGCCCAAGATTTTTTGAATTTTCCGCCAAAAAGGGTAAAATTTGGTTAGCCAGACTCTATTTCAAATCATTCATATACAGGGCGTCCCACGGCTATGCCACATGGAGGGAAAGCACCTTGAATATTGTAGATGGGACATTTTACTGAAAGAAGACATTATTTTAATTTTAAAAACAATTTAAACTGCATTCATAGATTTTTAAATAATTATATGGTTGAATCGGGAATCGAACCCGCTACACGAGAAAATAAATACCCTGTAGCTTTATCATACCGATCGAAAGGCTTCATCATAAGGATTATTTTTTGTTAAATAACATAGTGTCAGAAATAAAAGGAAGACCATGAATTTTAACATAAACAATTTAAACTGCATTCATAGATTTTTAAATAATTATATGGTTGAATCGGGAATCGAACCCGCTACACGAGAAAATAAATACCCTGTAGCTTTATCATACCGATCGAAAGGCTTCATCATAAGGATTATTTTTTGTTAAATAACATAGTGTCAGAAATAAAAGGAAGACCATGAATTTTAACATATTTAATTCAAAATTAATCAATTTAATTTATCAAATGCTCAAAATGAGTCCTGTTCTGTCGAACGAACGAACGAACAAACGAGTCGCACTTTTTTGATTATTTCGCTTTCTATCTTAGTAATATGTACTTTAAAATGATAATTTCAGTTGTATGTCCTTACGGCAATGTCAGCTTTTCATTTTTCTGAACAAAATTTCACATCAAATGTTACAATTCATGGTCTTCCTTTTATTTCTTATACTATGTTATTTAGCAAAAAATAATCCTTATGATGAAGCCTTTCGATCGGTATGATAAAGCTACAAAGTATTTTTTTTCTCGTATAGCGGGTTCGATTCCCGGTTCAACCATCTAATTATTAAAAATTCTATGAATGCAGTTCAAATTATATTTAAAATAAAAATAATGTCTTCTTTCAGTAAAATGTTCCATCTACAATATTTAAGGTACTTTCCCTCCATGTGGCATAGCCGTGGGACGCCCTGTATATATTACCTTCCTTCTACGAGTATTTCCATTTCTTCTCATTCCTGCGACGGCAATATTTATCTTACTTTTATCTCGGTCCTCTTTAACGTTCCTTTTAACATTCCCCCGGACGCGCGGACACTTTTTATGGTTTTTAAAATGGTTCTTGTATCGCAGTTTTATCTTGGGATTACCCTCCGCGGTAAGCTCTCTTGTATAACCGCCGTTGTTTTTAGAACTACCTAAGTATTGTTTTCGATAAGTCGAGGGGTCATAACAGGGCCCAAGGTTGGGAGATTAACCTGCTGCTTATTATTATAGTAGGTATGGAATAAGATTATAGAGTGAAACCGAGGAAAAGTACATAGTTATGTCTCGTTTTTTCTTGAAATGCTGGCCAATTTGTCCATAGCGCGAAAGTGAATGTAAGCAAGCCGTGTAAGAAATGTATGCAATTTCGTGTTACCTTGGAAAAGATCGAACACAATATAATTTTGAGTATATTTTTCCATCACGACCAACATTATAAATAATCTCATGATAACTACTAACTAATGCTACTATTAGACTTAATAGGTATGAGACTGAGATATAGATTATTTAATTAATTATTTTTCAATAGAAATAGTTAACGTACAAGAGCCATACGCATTTTCTATCAGTCAACATATCGGACAAAGCGGACAATTTGTGACATATGAATAGCGCACCTCGTGCAAATTGAAACCACAAAAAAAACCATATGACGCAGCCTTCAATTCGATTAGCCGCAGTTTTATATCCCTGGGACTGGCCGCGTTTATTATCACGCTGGAGCCCTAAATGTGAAATGTAGCGCCGATCGCGAAAGGTCAACGGTCGCGCAGCACACATTTCCCTCGGGCTGATACGTTTATTAAATTTATACCCTGTAATATTATGCTAGCCTGGTGGCATGGGATTTGATTTTTCACAAGCCAGAGCATTCACGTTTACCGTTAATAAATAAATATCAAATAGTTGGGGACAACCTAGCACAAATCGATCTAGCCCCAAACTAAGTAGGGTAGACTAGGTACGGTTGAAACATAGGACGGTTGAAACAACACAAATATCTCGCAAACCATTGGCGGGACGACGAGGGGTCCAAGAGGAGAACGAAGCAGACGATCGGTTTGTACACGAAAAACACCGAGACGTTGTTACCCACGCGCGTAGTTGGTTAGTAAAAGATCCTATTGTGTAAAGCAAGTATTTTCACTCGTAGAGTTTTTTAATTATTCTGGTTTCTATTTAAGTGACAGTATTGAGTGTGTTGATATTTGAAGTGAAGCTTGTGGATCATGTCAGCGTATCTAGGTTTACTGTATCATTATTCTCATTATTACTACAACGGCTTTTTCTGAAAGTGGGAAATGGGGACGGCTGAAACAGAGTTTATTTACATATTTTTAATTAGTTTGTTACGTTTAAAATGCAAACAGTTTGTTTGGTTTTTGTTAATTTACTTAAATAAGGGATATGTTAATGTTAAGTAGTCATAAGTTTGTTACAAATGACTGAAAAATATACGTAGAGCTTAACTTGTATGCGCGAAAATGCTAGCTGATTAAATACAGTTCCATAAAAGTATTATATTTTGTCACTGTATCAAATCAACCGCCCCTGGGTTGGGGACAGTTGAAAAAAATCTGTTTTTTCTTCAATTGAATCTACTACTAAATAAAACTAACACACTTGGATACACAATTCTATTGCCGTTTAGTAGATAAAATCCTCAGTAGGAAAATCCTCAGCGAGTAGCCAGTCTTTTTGGTGAATATACTCCAGCCGTGGCGGAGTACAGCGCCTTACTCGGTGTGGCAACCCGCAGACAAGAACCAACCGCTTCTGCTGTACCACACTGACTCTTTCGCGGCTTACGCTTATGGGCCGCCCAGAGGGACATTCAAAGTCAAAGTCTGACTACCGATTAGGCGATTATTTACGTATAGTTACTAGTTAATAATTAACCTCAAGGGATCATAATATATATGCGTGTTGTATTGTTTAACCAATAAAAAGTATTTTAAAATAGAAGCACCAATCTTTAATATTGCTTACAAGATCTCACAGTAACCCATCAACCACATAAAAAATGCAAATTGTCTCTCGCATTTCAAAGCTGAGCCGTGAACGTGATGTTCTAATGCATATCGCACTTTACATAATACTCGCACGTCGATGAGCAATCCCCATTCATTACGGCTGGCGAAACTCCTCATGGCCCATTATTGCCTGGTACATCCTTTCATATGGCAAGCGGCTTTCAATAAGATTTCCCTGGTGCCTTAGTAATATTTTTTCACTGTCGGGGAGAATAACGTTTTTGAACCGTTTTATGTTAAAAGCGATCCGGCTCAGGAATTCAGTAATCCACATTTACATAAGTACCATATATTTTTTCGTGAGCACGGACACCGTTTCAACTTCACCTAAGTATATAATTCTTAGGGCTCGAAATGTTTGATGCAGTTGACAGATGGAACACGAGTAATGGGGTCCTAAACAGCATTGCAAGTTTTTTGTCTTTTGTCGATCGGGAAATGTGTCGTTACAAGCGTCTAAAAAAACACCGAAACTATAATCTATATACATACGAGTTCTTGCTACAATATCCACAATTTGTAACCGTTGCAATCATTACAATAAATCAATTCCAATGCACAGGGCATGTGAGCGGCCACTCGTAAAAGTGGTAGATTATGATAGATCTATTCAAAACAAACATATTTTGTTATAAAATATAATACCTACTCTAAAATTCTAAAATACATCGGAGCCGAGATATTTTCAATATATATTTTCAAAGGTCAAATAGAAAATTTAAAAACAAAAACTTAACTTGGCCTGCCGTTGGTTGTTCTTTGGACATTCCCAGTCTGTGGCGTCACTCAAAGAAAAGTGGAAAAAGTTGTGGCTCTCCAATTACTTGTGATTTAACTGGAAGATATCCCTTACAGGGATAAGTTCGTCTTTGTACCGATTTAACCTATTTTTGTCTGTATTCTTGTGTACATACAAATACTCAAATATTTCGGCTCCGATATTGATAAACGCGTTTAATTTTATATACCTATGCGTATTAAGAGGTACTCTACACGATTATAAAAAAAAACATAATTGGCCGCTGCAAAAAAACAATCGATTTTATTTCATACAAGGTTGCCCAATGCCCTTTACCGTTGTCGATGTATTCGAATTTAAACTTTCGTGATTATTTTTCACGTCGCACGTTCTTGGTCTGAGGTCGCTTGTAGTAGTTGTGGTGGCATTCTATAATATTGTGAGTTCAATTAATCGTATAGGTTATCAATGTAGGTAGGTAGGTACTTACAGTTTGAAAGTGGGACTTTTAGAACACAGCATTCGTAATTTTAGAAGGAAAAGCAGCTTGTATCTGCGCCTTTAACCTTTTGAACGCTATTTTCTTCACGTACTAAAGTGTCACTGCGCCAACCTTTTTTCCAAAAGAGAGTGAATATGAACCTTAATTATTAAATATGAAGATTGTTTCGACAGCGGACGTCGTAACACTTAAATTTTCTTCGTGTTCAAAGGCGTTCTTGGTGTTCAAAGGGTTAAAAGACACATTTTTTTTCAAAGTAAGGGCTCATACAACAAACTAAACCAGAGGCGGATTATCCATATAGGCAAACTAGGCACGTGCCTTGCGGCGCGGGGTTCCAAAGAAGCGCGCGAATTTTTTTTTCGTTACATTTTTAATACGGGCGCCGATGAAGTGCTTGCCTAGGGCGCTCACAACATTTAATCCGCCTCTGGAGTAAACCATCAATGGACTGCCATAATCATAAACAACTCTGCTAAGCTGCCGTCAACCGAAATAGTTCCATTTAAATTTGCATCCTGCTCGGCCATATCTGGGTCAATAAACGGGCCCGGTCAAAGGGATGGGATCCCTTGGTTTTCCATAACACGCAATTTTGCAGTAAAGAGGAACAAATAGGTACCTACATGTATGCTTCAGAAGCCTTTCAGATTTCATTGACAATGTGAACGTAGTTCGGTGCTCTTCGAAAGCTTTGGGTGCGCGCTGTGCGCATCAGATTTGTAGTTTAACATTTCGGCTAATGGACGGGAGATACATACATATAAGTATATTGGAGAGTCTAAGTAACAGGCCTATCGGCCTTCTAACGCACCATACAAAAAACGCCAGTTACAGTCCCGCAGCAAACGTGTTAACGTAATTGTTGAAACAAGATTGAAACTGACTCCACACTAAGTACATTGTTCTCTAAGTTGTACTAATAATAACGGTTAAACTCTATTATTAATTTTCACTACGGGGGACAAGTTTTCAACCCTTTGGGAGCTCTTCTTCAGGACGAGTGTTCGTTCTAATTTTAAGCAAGATTCAGGAATAATTAAATTCAAGTAATTACTTTATTATTATAAAAGATAAATGGCAGCCTCGAGGGACTTTGCCAGGGTCAGTAAGCGTATAAATTAACTACGAAATAACAAATAGACATGACTCTCGCCAAGATGGCGACCTCAATAAAATTTTCAAACACATGTCAAACGCTTTGAGCTTTTGACAACTGTTGTTATCGAGCACTTAATCTTTTTAAAACCTAAAAAATATCTGAGGTAGTATCGTGACAAGTACCTATATTCACACTTCCATTTTATATTATGTTTTTAAAACAATTTCCTAAGTTCGACGTTCACTAACAAACCGCTCTGAAATGCATCCAGATAACACGGGAGGTTATTTGTTCCGTAATCCAAAGAACCACGGCTTTGGAATCGCAACACAAAGTAATTCATCTTTTGTAAGGAGCCGTGCTTGTGAGATCAGTGATGGATGGCACGAATAACTCCGTTCCATTTAAGTTGGCGTTTTATTCGGTCGGCCCGCCGGGTATTTCTTCAGGGTGATCGTTGACTTTTATTAAGATACCTATCGTATTTCGTCACTGGTAGGATTTTTTATTCCAATTAATTTGTTTATTCCAACAATGTTTAATCTAAGAATTTTACAAGAAAGCATTGCAAAGTGCAGTCTTAATCAATTTCTAGGCTGATGGCCAGATTTTTAATAAACTGAAAAGATAATGCAATGAAAATGCAGTTAATATTCAGTGATAAATATTTCTAATATAGGAATATAAGTACCTAGTCAATACTTGTCTGCCTATCTTAACGATTGAACAATCAATTTCTTTTAATAATGGTATTAAAGCAAACTACTCTTGCATTTGCTTTAATAATTTATAAAACGTAATATAGTTGCACATGGCACACAGGCACACTCAACTAAAATTCACCAGACGTTAACAAATTGCACAGTATACTTCAAAAAACACGATTTTTTGGTGGCAAATGTTTGAAGTATTTATGCGCTTGTACCTACCAGGGCAACATTTTGAACGAGGAGTTAATTTTCCGTCTGCTGCGCTAATTGCGGAGGCGTCCGCGCAGCCAGCCGTGAAAATGACGCTTTACTTCGTTACAGGCTTTGCTACAGCGCTACACCTCATATCCTTTAGCTACCGATGATTGCTCGCTGCTCAATATCGGTTTATTGGTAAATCTGGTGATATGATGCAAGATTTTGTAGGCACCAAGGCCCATTGCGTAGTTCCTACCATCGGCATCGGATTTCCTCTTAAGCTCGAGGCAGGTTATTAAGTATACATTAGTACAAAATAGGACGGTGGCAAACAATCGTGATCTTAAGATCCAGAGGAAAATACACAATCCCATAAAAAACATTCCATGCAAAAAATAGGCCAAGTGTCGAAACTCTTCCGCGTCAAAAGTTGTGAGATATTTCGTAGAGCCAAGTCAGGCATTCTTATTAATATTTATTTGCTTGCTAAATAAAATTCTGCAACTTGGGAATCACACAACTTTACTGCATTTATTAATTTTTGCATACCTAAAACTACATGTAGGTAAATGAATTGTGTGAAATTCTATTCGGATACACACCATTAGCTACAAACCTAAGCTGAAGTTAGCAAAGTACTAAGGCAACATAACACAACAAGAGCACCATTAATCAAGTACAAATCAAACACGGATCAGCGGGCGGCACAGGAGAGAATTTATCTCTGCCGTACCATACAATTTGTACGTAGACCTATGTAGCGGAACGTTCGTGATCGTTTATACATATTTAGGAACGTGTTTTACTTATTTACTCAATACGGCGCGTGTGAAAAATGATCTCTCATCTTACCTAAAGCTCCAGTGAAGCGATTCATCCCGGATTATACGCAACACATGTTGTACTTACTTACACTATGCGCTGCTACCTTAGAGCATACATAACTAGAATAGCCTTTCAGTAACTTACCCCTCTGTAGAAAACTTTGCACAATGTGCAAAAATCATACACAGACAAATTCCCAAAATCGCCTCGCAAGAGAACACTGATCATAAAAATGCCCGCATGTGGCTGTAAGCACTTGATATTATAAACGTTCAACCACTTCAAGCTTTCGATATACAATGGAATTTCAACATCCTATTAAAATTTGGCAGAGATTTTTGTACGCAAATACGACATAAGGCTACTCCAGTTATGTATGCTCTAAGGCTCTCCCTAACCTAACCTAACCTAACGTTATGTACAGAACTACGTTCACTTCACTGTGATACATAAATTCAGTCGCGAAATTCAGAGAGTGTGGCAAGCCTTATATGCTTTTTTGACAGGCTGGAGAGTCCACTAATATAGTCATTCATTGCAATAAGGTTTATTATTCATCAGTTGCCTTACTCGATTTTTTTTAATTTGCTACCAAAAACGTTAAATAAATGTAATGAAATTCGACTTGCGAATACAAGACCAAACGGTCTGCAGTTTCCTGCAGGTCGATCACGTAACGCGTTATACGAACGCACGTCAGGTAGATCTAAATGTCACTTTGTAGGGTTCCGTAGCCAAAATGGCAAAAACTTTCGTCATGTCCGTCTGTCCGTCAGTCCGTCTGTCCGTCTGTCCGTATGCCACAGGCATTTTACTCGAAAACTATAAGGTGTATTTGAATAAAATTTTGAGGATAGGTGTATTTTGTTAGCCGCTACATAGTTTTGTAATCTTTTTTGCAAGTGAATAGAGTCGGAGATAATCGACCCGAAAGTCACTAATATTCGCCCCCCTCTAATTTTTGAACGGTGTATTTTAAAAATATGAAAAAAATTATGGACATAGGGCTTATTAAGTTCATTCACCGAAAATTGTTTTGAACAAGATCGGTTCAAAGGTTTTCGAGATATTGCTGAAAAACTGCCTTGCTCAAAGAAAAGGATGTAAGTGCCGTAAGATTTCTGTGGCGATGCGATCTTTTTAATACGCACGGAACCCTTCGTTTTGCGTGGTTCGACCTGGCCGGTTTTTATATGGATAAATTACAGTTAAATTGCCCTAACGCGCGTTCAAAACTTTACGTGATTACCCGTCTCTGTTCGCTGAAATAACTGAACAACCTACTTAGAACTAAAAATTTAGCGTTGTATCTGCTAAAAAAATTCATTGTAATTTCCTCGGACAAAGTTTAAACTTATCTAAAATATGTCACATAGATTAATATTAATACAAAAGAGAGACTGACATGTCAAATACATGTAATTTGTCAGATAGAGCTGGAAAATACAGTTTATCTGATCATTCAAACTGTTTAACCCATTCAAGGCCAGTGACTCAACATGTGAGTCATGCCTCTACGTGCGATTTCCGCTACAGAGCGGAAAAACGCTGCTACGCGCTACGACGTAGCGATGCGTGGCCTCCAAGACGGCGCCCATAAACAGGCTGTAGCACCCAACAGTAAACAAGCCCGTCAAGCTTTTCAGCAACACGATGACTCGCCAAACATAAGGCTTCAAAATACAATTTATTATACTATTATTACAAGATTCTTCGAAATGTAAGCTTATTTTGTTTGGATACGACGGCAAATATTGAAGCGCTGTGAATATAAAGCGATCGAGGCGCCGTCTCGAGTGGGTACGGCACGGAGCATAATGTTAAACACACTTTATAACATTTTTCGAGAATCTATAGTTAAAAGTTGTAAGGTAAAAGTACATTTCACCGGATCTGTCATATCGCCGGATTTTCCCTATTTTAAGCTATATTTTTTTTATAAATAAATATTTATAATAAATAAATAAATAAATAAAATAAAAATATAATAAAAACGCGATAATTGATCGAGTCGGTCGGTCGCCGCTTTGTAGGAAATCACTACGAAAATCGGTATCGGTGGCGGAGGCAAAAGCCATGCTACTACTTGATGTTCATTGAAATATCTACCTTAGTTTGTTAAGCACTAGGTCGATATTAATGTGTATTATTTTTCGAACTTTCTTGTAAAGGCCAGCTTCTAAACATTTGACGCACAACTGCCCAGCTACGGAGCTAGGAACAAACTTGTACCTATACGTTTTTTTTCATACCATGTCTGGTAAACATGCTTACGGCCCACGTGATTGGAAGCGATTACCGTAGCCTATGGACGCTTGCAACTCCAGTGGTGTTACATGCGCGGTGCTGACCCTTGAAGAATGTATACACTCCTTTTTAGAAGAACCCCGTACTGTAGTCCCTCGGGAAAACCTCCCTCGCGCATTGCTTGTGCTCGTGCCTCGTGCTCGGGCAGTGAATGCGTTAAGAAACTGCGCTTGACATAGTGTCCTCACAATTTATTTGCACTAAATACACTTAATTAATTAATTATAAACACTAAAATTCATTACTAATACTATCATATTTATTGTGAATAAAAAAAAACGTATGTGTTATCTGAACTAAAGTTTTATTTCCAAGAAGATTTATGAAGTCACAAAACTAGCGCAATTAGGTTGAAAAATAATGTCAATCAACATTTTGCCAAATCCCATACATTTCGTCCCTAGTTCGATGAAACGGCACGCCAATTCGCTATTATGTGCAAATCACGTCTCTTAGTTCGGTATAATTATGGTACAAACGGTAATGTAACCAACCTAAAAAACATTAAATATATTTGAGCAGTACGTAATTTATTTCTAGGTGCATTTAAATGATCATAAATTTATCTAACTTGCAATGACACTTTTGTTCATAGCCCTATGAAACTTGCAACCTTAATAAAAAATAAACCTACATCCAGGTCGCGTTCAGCAAAACGTACTTTTACCTTACTTATGTATTATTCTAGTCTAGACAGCCTGTTGTTTAAACTACTGGTTATTGCCCGCGACTACGTCTCCTATACTTGTTAATTGACGTAAGTACAACACCTGTACAAAATCTAATAGCAAATATGCTATTAGACTTCCCACAGGCGCAGCATCAATTATAGTACTCCCATACAAAGTTTCACTCCCCTTTTTACCCCTTTAATTGTCTCATTAATTCTCCTACTAAATTTCACGACGTTCCGATGAACGATACTAGAATTATCGTCGAACAAACATTTATACACACGTACATCGGATTGTTCCACTAGAGTCGAAGTACTTGATCGTTCTAAAACGCACCAACGTCAATGTCAAAGTTTTCTTATGATATTGTTTCGACGCCACTATACACCAGTCCGCAAAACTTACGCGCCCGTCTTTTGTTTCAGATAAGCAGCATGGCCCGTAACCTGTTCAGCTTGTGCGCACTGCTGGCGCTCTCGGCAGCCCGAGGTCAGACTGGTGAGTCGCGCAGTGACTGCGCCAATAACATTACGAGACTATACTCAATTCAGGAAGATAAAACAAGAGTAGAACTGGGGTTTATCCTAAGATTTATGAGCTAATTTGTCACGTGAAAATAATAATATTGAAATGTAAAAATTTAAATGTCAGTATTTTGATAATTTTAACTAATTAATCGTCAGCTAATTTCTTGTATTATCATTAACATTCAACTCGTGGAAATCCTCTTTAGTCAAATCTGACCGTAGGTATCCTGCCACGTTTTTATTATATCCATTATGACCCATCAAAATCAAATACCGTATTATTCTTCATAGTCATCATACAAATAAATTCTCGACTCGGGATTTGAACCCCGGACCGCCGGCTTTCTAGGCACCAACTAGGCCAAAGCGGTCGTCCCATATTTCTATATTCAGCTATAATTCTGCTGATCTTTGGTCACAGAAACCGAACCACCAACCACCACCGCAACCAAACCTCCGCCGACCACGACCACCGCGGCGACGACCACCGTCGCCTGGGAGACGAAGACCCTGAACGAGGGGCAGGCGATACAGAAGGCCCTGCAGTATCTGCTGCAGCACAGGCAGCCGGACTGGGGGTGGGGCAACGATACGCATGACGTCATGCTCACCCTGCAGGTACCTACAATACCTACATACTAGCTACCCGAGCCGTTTGACCCGCAAACAACGCAGGCAAACCCGCGTTATAAAATATAGCCTTAGTCTATCCAGAAAGTCCATTCTATGCACATTAAAAGACTTTTAGCAATCGGATAATGGTTTCAGAAATTACCCACTACATACAAACTTACAATCTCACAGACTTTTCCTGTTTATGATATTCGTACCTATAGATAAGTAGTAAGGAATGATGATGACCGATCAGATGAAGAAGATTTTGTTTGGCACAGGGAAATTCACATTTTTGGTACAAAATTTAATAGACTTTCGTTTTCATCATCATCATCATCATATCAGCCGAAAGACGTCCACTGCTGGACATAGGCCTCCCCCAAAGAGTGCCGCAAGGACCGGTCCTGCGCCACCCGCATCAAGCAGACTCCAGCGACCTTTACCAGGTCATCAGTCCACCTTGTGGGGGCCTACCCACGCTGCGCCTTCCGGTACTTTTGTTTTGTTATATGATTAACGTTTCATGACAATAAATTCAATAGTTTTCGAAGGAAATGCAAATGTAACCCATTCCCATATGCAATAAATATTCATTTCATTTCATTTCATTTCATAAGGAAACGCAAATCTCAAAAAAAATTGGTATATCTAACTGTGTTTATGTAAATTAAGCCTGTTTTCAGCTTGCAAACAACACTGGCAAGGAGATAGAGCAGCAGGGACTAGAGATGCAGCTGTCCGCCAAGCAGATGGAGATTGAGATTCTGCTTATGATGTCCAAGTAAGAAGACTTTAATATGTTTTCTTATTAAAAGGAAGAAGAAGACCATGACTACTTCATATGGGAACTGGTATTGTTACGTTTGACTGTATCCATCGTATTGTCATCACAGGCACCACGAGTCCCCCCCGCCGCTCGCCCGCCTGGCCGCCTACACGCTGGCCCTAGGCGCACTCTGCAAGGACCCTCGTTCATTCCACGGCCGCGACCTGGTGGCTGCCTTACTTCACCGCGAGCCACCGCACGACCTCGACTTCGCTTACGCTACCCTGGCCGCCTGCTCGTCGGCCGCTCACGTGAGGCGTCGTCATATTAGGCGTCTGCTGGATATCGCTAACGCCGCCGCTGATCACAGCCTTGGTAATAATATAGTACCCTATAACCTCCCAACTAAATAGACCAGAAGAACGACTACTTTCCAAAGTAGACTAATACGGGTGTAGACTCAAAATTTATTATTTACTTCAAAAGAAAGAAGGCAAAAAAATATGCCTAATGACGAAAATCCCATTCAAATATCTCAAAAAATTATGAAGCTACAACCGTTTTAATGTTGCTTGTTAGAGAGAGAAAACGCTCCGAGATCGCGTCACGACCATCGCGCGTAATATACCCCCTCTTAAAACTTTGGACACTTATAACTTTGTGATTATTTAATCTCTTGCGTTGCTTTTTTCTCCAGTTGACTACATTTTTAATCCTTTTTCGAGAACATTATTGGTTATTTTATTTAGTGTCTACACCGTTATTAGTTTCTGCCAATACTAAGGACATACATAAAGTTATTTTCTTTGATTTTATTTGCCTTTTCGTCGTTACTTTGCTTCTCGGAGGGTCATACACAACCCACACCAAATCGTGTAACAAATGAGTTCATTTGGACGTGATTTGGACCATAGTTAGGAGATTTGGACTATACATAGTTGGGGGATTTACGACACACTTTATGTAACCCTGGTGGTTCGATGGGCATCAAAATCAAAGTCAAAGTGATTTATTCCTCAATTTAGTCATATTACATGCACCTATGAATGTCGATAAACTACCACCGGTTCGGAAAGAAAACCTCTGCCTCGAGAAGAACCGACGAAAAAAAAACTCGGCGAGGTATCATTTTTTTTAAACAGTATACCATTTTATCATTTCAATATCAGAGTATTATAATTTTGCTTTAATGATGCTTCCCTCAAAAGTAATCTTCAGTGATGCTTTGTAGATTTACAAATACTGGTTTAGTTGTCATACAATGTCAAATCACTAACTATTAACAAGTGTTCTAACGGGACATTATGTAGTGCTAATATAAATCAATTACGAAAAATCTCATCACACGCCTTTGTAAGAAAATCTCCACGATGATTTGCTTTGACTCCAGTAGACTTTTTACACTTGAAAAATAAAATTCAATCCGCACAACAAATACTATTTTTGTCTTGTGACATAATCGACCCCTTATTTTCTTGTTAGGCATTTCAAATAGGTAAGGAAATAATCGAATCATTCGCTGGAATGTCTTGATTGGATAAGGGGACAGCGAATAAGGAAAAGTGGTGCAAATAAATAAATTGTTGAAATCCGTCTCCGATTTAATTCGATTTTGATTTCATTGGTGTTTAGGTACATTCCTTACGCAACGAATACGACTGTTACAAGTGAACCCAGAAGATTTTTCAATATTTTTACTCCTATGATTATGGGGAATCCAACGACACCTCCTAGTTATGTCAAAATAAATCAAGCTTGTAGACTGTAGCCCGGGAAATATAATTTTCTTGTCCACAAACATACATACAACATACGTTCAAAAAACATAATCGTCTGAGACAGCCAAAAAATCACGTAACCTGTAAGGTACCTGTCACATTGACTCGAAAAGGACACATTTGCCTAGTTAGGGTGAGCGAAAGCCACTAGATGATATCACCATATTTTCATACCAAAGTAATCCTTCTGAATTGCAGACACGATCTCGATGGTGATCCTAGCGCTACGCTGTGTCGTTCAGGACCACCGACACCGCAGTCTTCTTCACTTTGTGCGGCGCCCCATGGCTGGCCTAGCGCGGCAGCAGCACCCAGACGGCGGCTTCGGAACGCAGCTTACCACCACAGCGTTGGCTATACAGGTGTGTTAACTTACAGTTTGTATCAGAGCAGCTGCTAGCCTTTAGTTTCGTTGTTTAACATTTTCAATGCCAGGAACGATAGCGATCTGCTCGTAGGCGTTTTCCTCTACACACGGAGCTCCCCATGTTATCGGCTACATGTAAATATAGTTTAATGATTCTCTGCTCTGTGTTGCTGCTGCTGACACGATAACTTGGTTTTCTAAATAAATGTACACAGGAAATACGTGAATGTTTCTCAGCGTTAAGTACACTGGCAACCGAAAACCTAAAATAAAACCATAGGCTTCTACCAGCGTGATGGCGAATCAGCACTAGGCTGTTATTCTTTACGCGCTCATGCGCCTCACCCCACCCGTCACGCCTAACGAAACTAGATCTCTACCTCTGCTTAGTTACTATTAAGTACGAATCGCGGCGTCAAGATATATATGCGTGTGGTGGGCGAGCATTGAGGAGAGCTTAAAACAAGTTACTGAATAGCAGGGCTGGACGGGTTTCAAGTCCAATACATACACTGTCATTAATCCAGACTTTTCAATGTTTCTTTAGCTATTTTTTTCTACTTAAGCATAGATAAGTGAGCCAGTCCTTAATATGAATTTTACTTGTTATTCGTGATCCTAACTAGTATAATTATGATGCGTGCTCTACAAAAACATTTTACATTAAAATGTCCCATTCACAACTGTTCAGGCTCTAGAGGACTCAGATAGCGGGCCTTATTCGTGATCCTAACTAGTATAATTATGATGCGTGCTCTACAAAAACATTTTACATTAAAATGTCCCATTCACAACTGTTCAGGCTCTAGAGGACTCAGATAGCGGGCCTGGCGCGCACCAGCACTGGAGCCTGCCATCGGCCCGCAAATGGCTGCTGGAGCGGCAGCGCGCCGACGGGGGCTGGGGCGACGTGCGCGACACTGCTGCGGCAGTGGCAGCACTGACTCCTGCTTCCCTGGCCGCGGTCCGACCGCCGCACTGCAAGAACAAACTGCAAGATAACCGGAACGAGCCGCTAGGTACGTTGTAGGTATTGCTTACAACGCGTTGCAAGCGCTCGCTGCTTCCTCCTATTATCCTAGTAGCTGATAGTTGGATGTGTGATACAAGCGGCGGCCACGTGCACTACTCATGTCCTAGAAAATTGTAGTAGGACCTTGCAAACTTGCAACCAGTAAAACATAACGTCACTTTCAACGGGAACTCCACAAAATTCTAATATTTTTTTTTCAAGTTCCAAATATCATATGGGTTTTATATTTTTGAACCATTTGTTTGTTTCTAGACAATAACAATGGTGACGGCAGCCTGAAGATGTCGTATCTGTCCCACCCGAGCAACGAGTCGGACGCGCGCAACGTGTCCTTCACCTACACGCTGTGGCTCGGCACCAACGTCACAGAGAACTACACGCTTTACATGATGGCTCCAAGGTACCGCACGTTTTCTGTAACCCTGGTAATTCAACCATGTCAAATCACAATGCTGAGAAAGTACAAACCTCTAAAACAAATCTTATTCAATTCTATCTCGTAATTCCAGAAACATCTCTTTCTACCACGTAATGCAAATGGCAGCAGAGCAAGACCCGAAGTTCAAGTTCGAAGCCAGTGAATGGCCCAACGGTCACTACGTGCACACACTCGCAGGCCACAAGGAGGAACCCATGGGCTACCATTATTGGCTGTTGTACCGCCTGACTGAGATCCCCGACCCTGCCAGCCCGCCCGGCAACCAGCTCGTGGCTCCCGTCGGTGAGTCTTCAACAACTTCTGCACGCCTAGTAGCTAGAATGATTTGCCTACTGAGATCCGACGTCACGAAGTATCTCTTTTCTTTTCTTTACGACTCTTGCCTTTGGGGAAGGCTCGCTTTATGAACGTAGCCAGTTTTTTTAGAGGGAGATAATTATGCTAAAAGAGACGCATTTACGCTGTTAACAGATACTTTGCTAATTTCAGACTCTTTTGATTAGGCGTCATCTATGGAGTCTGCGTGGCATATACCTACATTCAAACAAATGACGATCTAAATATTCATGTAGCGCCAACGTTCACTACTTACTGAGCAAAAAAAGTTTGCGCATGCCATATTTACCCCCTTATTCATAAAACTTAAAATGCCTTTGCTAAATAAAATGTGCTTTGTCCCTTTCTTTCGAACACATATGTCAAAGTGACATATAAAGACATACGAATTTTAACGACATTTTAGTTAAAATAGGCTTGTAGAACTTTTATGAATACGGCCGTTAATCTTTTGTTTTCCTCTTTTCAGGTGTTGATGACCTCTTGGTAGAAGACGGCGAGCATTACCTTTTCTGGTACAAAAAGCTGTAAATCTGCTACTTCTCCTTTGCCGTCAGGGGTTCTTAGATCGTAGGTATCTTGAAGGACTTTGCTAGGAACTTAAAAGTAATTTAATGGAGGTGGCACAAAGCTGAACAGTACATATAATTCGTTCGCAAGTTACGCCTAAGCTTTGGTTTGAATTGGTTAGCTCCGTACATCAGTAAAAATAATTAAACCAAATACAACATATATCCTCTTTTAACGGAGTACTGTCTGAGAGAGATGAGTTATGACAGCAGCTAACGTGATAAATGATATTGACACGACGAATATTTGCATTGATATTACTGCGCGTTTCGCAAACGCGCTACTGCATCTCTCGCACGCTTGCAACGCGCTTCAGAAGCTATGAGATATGTTCGATTTATTACCTATCGACGCACCTCAATTGTTGTTAAGGATGGCTGAGATGCGGCTTTGCTATTATAGAGCGATAGCAGCAATCCGAGAACTGTTAGACAATTATGTATAACAGTTCTCGGATTGCTGCTATCGCTCTATAATGCCCACGACTGCTTTCTACCACCGCACCGCTCGCCGTCGGCAGGGCTCACCCTAGGACCTAAATGGTCGCGTACCTACTGTACGGTTTCAGAGGATTTTCCTCCCTCGAACGCTCCGGTTGTGGAATGAGTTCCCTGTCGTGTGTGCCGAGGATCTCCTGAGGGACTGCAGTATGGGGCATTGCCATTGCACAAGGCGTGCATACATTTTTAAAGGGTTGCAACACGCATGGAGTTGCAAGCGTCCTTGGCTGGCGCTTATATAAAAAAATAAGCGATTTAGAAACTTGCGTGCGAAATATATGACATCTGCTTCTGTTCTTATAATAATAGTTTGAAGTTAAGATCTAGTATTTCTTCATTATACCGGCTCAGAATTAGCATTAAAATATTTGTTTCCTTGCTTAGGATAATCGGAAGTCGTGAAGAATTAAAGCAAAGTTATCATTAGTATTAATCTGATATAAAATACATAGAAGAGAAGAGACCCCTTTATTCAAGTAACTGTTGATACTAAATTGTTTTGTCTCTTAGAAAACCAAAAGCCAAAGACAGATAAAGAATTGAAGCCATTTTACAATAGTATGATGGAGATTGATAAATGAGGGTGAGCATCCACCAGAGATTCGTAGGAAGTCCAAAAACAATAGACTTAAGACTTGCGTGGCGTAGAGATGCCACCTCGATTATTTCTATGGCGGCGAATGGGTTAAATTTTGATTTATCTTGTGTAGTTTACCTATGGCCACCTTCTGTCCCCATTATCAGAACAGCTCGCTAGTGCCATAATATTGCGTGGTCCTTGTCACCGAACTTATACAGGGTGTCCCAAAACTTTGCCACACGGAGGGAAAGTACTTACCTTAAATATTCAAGATAGGAAATTTTAATGACGGAAGAGTTCGTTTTATTTAAAAAAAAAATGGAATTGCATTCAATGATTTTTGAAGTTTTGGGACACCCTGTATAAGTAGGTATGCCAAATTTAAGCTCAAAGGGATACCGACAAGTGGCTGAAAAATGGTTTTAAAATTTTGAAGGACAAGTAGTTAACATACTACTACCACTTATACTACTACTTATACATAGTGCATGATAATATAAAGCTTGTAAAAACAACATATACCTATTTACTAAAATAGGACGTTTTTTAATAAATCTTTAATGTAAATAATTGTGTCAATGTTGGTATTCTCTATCAGTTCGAGTAGTAATTATTAAACATTTACCTTGTGAATTGAGACCTAGTATTCATTAAATATTATAATGACTACTCGAACATCCCTTCATATATCACTCATAAATTCATCAAGTCTTAAAATTGTACTCTATGTCACTTGGAGTAAGGTATAATTTTGGATCAACTAAAGGGCAACGTACAGAAAGATACAACCAAAGTTACAAAAAAATGTATCCACGACTTTATTGCCTTAACATTAAGGTCGTGTATACATATTTTTGTAACTTTGGCTGTACCGATCTCTTTGTAGTCGACTGTACCTATTATGCAAGTAATATAAAAATATAAATACACCCATATCTTTCTTACACCTCGTGCAGTGAAGATATGGGTATGTTATAAGCATCTTCCTACTGCCATGATTACCTGACCACTGGCCAGACAATATTTTTTCTAAATTTTTTGGTAAATTGTGATTACGTTGTTGTAGCCGTACCTAATAAAATATTAATTTAGTATTTACTTAAATATCGTTTAAAGTGCAATACTACGAGTATGCCTTAGTTAAAATTTATTTGGTAAGGTTGACAATTCATGGCAATTTTTTATACATGTTTTACCATAATCATCTTGATGAATCATACCTAATCATAACAGAAATATTCATATTTCCCGAATGCGATCGTGTCCTCACTTTTATACCAAATGTACTTGAATTATAGATGTTGCTGTTAAATTAAAAGGAGTTAGCTGGGCTGCGTGTACATTAGCTCTATAGGAACCGGTTATATCTACGTCTATAGTAAAAAAATGCTAACATCGAAATAAGTTTGTTGCTGCCGAGCGATTTTAAACTTTCAAACAAGGCGACTATTGAAAAACAAAGAACAATAAATTCGTCCCCCTTTCGATGAAAAGACGCGCGTTTTTTCCCTCATTTGCAACCGATTGGGCGATTGATAATAGTACCTAGCTGTATATTATGTTAACACGGTCAGTAACGTTTTGTACTCAAAAAAAGAAATGAATGAGTGCAATGGCAGCAATAAAGTATTTCGACTGATGGACATTCTACTACGTGTAATCTCAATAGTAATAGAATTAATAATCATTTTAGACGAGACTGAGATGACTCAAATACTAAGTGCATTAGACATTTTTATTGTACCTACTGAATGGTTCTTAATAAATAAATTATAATAAAAACCTAAGTTTTATTTCAATCTTTGACCGTCATTCTTCGTCTCAAAAAAACACCCACGTGCCAATATTTATGCTACAAGACAACGATCGTATATTTTACTTGAAAGGGCTGATACTTTGACAGTACCGTCAAAACCTCCCAACTACCTCTAGTCCATGTCACCATGTGTGTGTATTACCTTGCCTTTAGCGTTGAAACTGATAAAAGACGTCTTTATATGTGCATGTAGAAGGTAGAAGTAAAACATGCTATTAGATTCAACGTTTATTAAATTTGTACAGTTTACATAAAACACCAAGTTGCCACGGGCAGGTACATATATATACCTATATAAGTGCAGGAAGCTATTACAAAAACATTTCATACAATGCGTCAAAAATGGAAAAATCTCACCGTTTCATAAAAATATTGGGTAGCATTTTATCATACATTTAATTATATAATATATAAAGTTAAATAAGTGCTTAGGTATTTCATAAGAAATTCAGTGAAATGTTTTCAAAAAACATCTTCAGTGATTAAAATAGCCACACAACCACTTTTGAATAATATCATAAATAACACTGTTTTGTGCTTACATTAAATTTGAAACTGGTTAAGTTATACATTAGATAATTATAGGAATTACTTAAACAGAATTCTCAAACTTAAGTAACAAATATTATTCGAAAATAGGGTAGTTTCCTCACGTTAAAACGCATAACGTAGTATTGCTAAATGGATAGTAAACCATCAAAAATTGTAATAAATTAAGAAATATAATTAAAATCATAAAATTATATGGAACTTGAAAGTTCAGAAAAAATATACATTTTTTATAGTCCAAAAGTAAATTTAAAGCTACCAATAGAATCCTTAAAACGCTTTTATAGAAACAAAATTGTAAGACAACTATGGACTTAAAACGCAGTATTTCGAGACCGAAACAGCAATTTACTTGATTTCTATACAACGATTAGTACAAATATCAAACTGTGACGTCATACTTCAATGTCAATTAGTATAAAACGTTTCGGCTGCCGCCAGCAAGGTCCGTCTTTAACTCCATTTTTTAGGTAGGTATTTATGTTCTTTAATTGTAGTTGCTCCCATACAAACATTTGAGGAGTGTCTTTTCAAAAGGACTTATATTTTTCGTAAGGGAACTTCTAAAGTAAACTTTACGGTTCAGTCAATTAGATTTACTTTTAAAGTGATACAAAAATAAAAATAAGCCCTTTTGAAAAGACACTCCTCATTTGTTCCTCCCCAAAAACTGGTTCGAATGGCATCGTAATAAAATCTTAGGACACAAGCCTATTAAAGCTGGTTTTAGTGTCACGCGGACCGTCCGCGCGACCAATATGTATGTCGCGTCCGCGCGGACCCGTCCGCATTACTCTAAAACGCTCCCTTAAGCTTAATACATCGTGCGTGATCCGCGCGGGCGGTCCGCGTGCGGTCCGCGTGACACTAAAACCAGCCTAAATGAGTCAGAAATTAACACTTTCACTGCCAAGAACCCGCTAGTGGGGTCCCCTGCTCGTAACGAGGTTCCGCTACAAGGCGGGAAAACCACGATATCGGCTACACGCGTAGCATTATGAAAATAATGGCAGTGAATGTTGGTCGAAGGCGTTATACCGAAATTACATTTGCTAAAATCCACTGCACATTCGATACACAGTAAACGAAGCATTTTATCTTTCTTTCGCTCCGTCCCGTATGTAAGTATCAGCTTTGAAAATGAAAGTGTAAATCCTGCATAACAAATAACACAAGTGAAGTTCAGTAGAAATGGCAAAAAATGTAAATAAACCAATTTACCATATTACCCCATCATTATGTGTTCCTAAAGATCAGACATGGTCCTATTATCGATTGATACACTTGATTAAGTTCATGTGAAATAACTATTCATTTACATTAATTTTAATAAAGAACACTTTAAGGTTATATGTCAATTAGTAAAAGATGTTTACATTTTTGCAATTTCTATTGAATTTTACTTTACATCATTCCATAGTCTACCTAAAGATAGGTACCATAACATGTAATTTGAGACAAAACAGTACATCACAATTCCATTAACTATTTCAATCGATTATGAACTCAATTACAAAGAACTGCGACCAATATCGTACCAATATAATAAATTGAGGCAGTACATTGTTACACGATTTTCAGCTCTAATCTTAGGTGACAAGAGTTAAAATTTATTTGGATTTGTATTTACAATTGTTACTCTAAGGTTTGTAAATGGGTGCTACCATATTTAAAAATGTTATAGTACTTACTACAAAAATCGTGACATGTTTTTTTATGTCAGAAGATTAGAGAAGTTAAGAAGAATGTAGTAGTAGATAATTAATGAATTAATTATTAAATCACTAAATATTATTGACCAGACATATAGATACTTAAAAAATACAGTCGAAATAATGTTCCTAACTTCTCCAAGTGCTTCAAACAACTAAATAATATAATGTCTAGTACAGTCAAGGGCACCAATATGTATTCACTCTAAGTTTCATAAATACTACAACCTTATTGTTGCAGAAATATGGTATGTGTACATACTTTTGAGACTTTGTGATGTATACATATTGGTGCCCTTGACTGTACAATCAGAGTCAAATAAAGGTGCTCAAACATATCGAAACACGCTATGGTCAAGGCAGATTCAAAGGTTAGTATTGGAAAATGAATAATTCCATAATTCAAAACTGAGATATAATAAAAGTACCAGATACGATCGTGATCCGATACAATTACCTACTTGTACGGTTGGTTGTTATTTATTATCTTACATTCCTGATCGTCTCCTCTTTCCTTGCCAATGTATTTTGTAAGTTACACATTTTTATTGCAGATTTTTTGTCGTACAGTCACGGACTTTAATTGTTGAGCCATTTAGAGCTCATTTTATACTGGACATTCATAGCTTAACTATGAAGAAACCAAAATTTGTTGACACCTAAATGGCTCAACAATACTACGCTGGCTGCTGTACTAAGGCGGCTAGAATTTACGAACATTTTTTGCAAAGAAAAGAGTCAAAATACGGGTATTCTGCCGTGTCGGGGACAATACCTCACTCGCACAAGTTCATTTATAAAAAGTGCGCTAGAAAAATCGATATTGATACAACTAGAATGACATATACCTCCATCCCTCACTTCAACGGATGCCCAAGTTGTACTGTACCTAATAGCTTTTTAAAAGCGCATAAAAAAACTATAGTGTGTAGGTATGAACTAAATAACCATCAACATCACAGCCTATCTAATACTACCCACTGAAATAAATATATTATATTCAAAATATGAATATATAGATGTATGTATGTGTAGGTAATTTATAGATTTATATATACATGTAAAGTGGGGTAAAAACATTCAGGCTTTACAGGTGAAAATGGTACCCAAAAATATCATATGTAGAACTATACTGAATCTGTACTCCAGTCAAAGGGGTTTTTTACAAATGCCGACAATCATTCTCCACTACTGCTACGCTAGTGTTAGAATTTCGATTATCGGTTCTAAGTTCAAATTTATACAGACTGCGGATTTGGAAAACTGTTAGAAGTTTAGAACCTGTCTTCATCCAAAATGTAAATAGGTTTTTGTAAGTATGGTTGAGGAAAAAGTTTGCTCCGAGTCGTCATACAATTTGTTCGAGGAATCGGTGCAAATTATATTCGTCAAATATATGTATTTATAAACATTCTGGTTGCAGTTTAGAATATTACCCCCTTAGAATGAAACCGACCGAACTCAAAAAAATCGACAAAATGAGTTAGCAACACGTATCGACTCAAAATTACATATTGCATCAAGATGTGTTGCTAACTCATTTTGTCGATTTTTTTGAGTTCGGTCGATTTTATTCTAAGGGTGCGAACACTACGATTAAAATCAGTTAACTACTGACATTTGGCATTAATTCACTCGATACTCTATCTTAACGTCAGAATATTAGAGTTTATTTTGTAAACACGCTGCCTATAAATATAACGGTTGTAATAAAGACTTAATTACATTGGTATTAAGGTAGAATATCCCAAGGTTTGATCCAATCTGTCAGTGGTTAACTGATTTTAATCAAGGTGTACTAAGTTTATGGCAAGGATTTACTCGGTGTTTAGCCTGACTGTTCGTCTGTCTGCTTGCATTAATATGACTATGTCTATTCTGTCCTTCTGTTTAGTTGTTTATTTAAATGTTAAATGCACCTTTTCGCCTTGTTTATATTATAAGCTTCTTCCATGATTAGTTTCAGATACAGCAGTATTTTTTGTATTAGTTACTTAAACGGTAGGCCTATAAGTGTCATGGAATAATAACTGTCTGCACGGGGAAAATATTAAACTATTGAAATAATAGAAGGACGTAGTTTTGTAAACGGCATACATCCTACGCGAAATAAAATGTAAAATTAGAACCTTCAAAACTAAAGATATACATTTCAATCTTTTGTGGATTGGATCATACTTGCAAAACTACGTACGATAATCTTGACGTGTAGGTATGGGTATCAATAAGACGAATATCGTCACTTTCTGTTAGTGGGTCTAGGCGCAACGACATAAGTCAGCGCAGTGCGTCAGTTCTCATACGACAGACTCGCTGCGCAGCTAACTCCGTGACATGCGGACGACTAAAGTTGCACAGCGTCCTGCAACGACTTATGTAGTTGCGTCTGGACCGAGTCATAAATAGATTAAAAGTAAGATATATCGCTTAGTGTAGTATTCCACTTGTCCATGATCTTTGTCCAATTTGCATTGAGTCTCACATTTTTTTAAGCAAAATGTGAGACTCAAATACATTGGACAGATCTTCGTACAATGCTTAGTAAATAACCTAATGATTCTTACGGCGACTTGATATACAAAGTAAATAACAAAATGGTTGTCAGTTGTTAGACAAATAAATAAAACGTTACTAGAACAATGGTTCCGAACCTAGTAATTACAATTTTTTTTTTTTTTTCCGAATTCAATAATTTTGAAACACTGGCACAGATATAGGATAACTGCGGATAATTTATGGAGTCATCCTTTAAATCTATTGCTCCTGTTACAGGCAACATCCGGTATATAAATATATTTTGATGGATAACGAAACAAATCTCTAGGTTATGTGCAGGGAGCGAAACTATGGTGCCGATGACAGACATATGACGTCAAGCTACATACAGAGTGTTTTTATCTAGATTATAGATACCTAATCAAATAACAACTTATTGGCACCTTCTCTTTATCATGTTAAAAACAAGATTGTTGGAAACAACAACCAATTTCCGTTTAATATTTTTTTTTATTTGTAAATTGTTTTATAATCGAAGTATTATTGTTTCGCTTGAGCGAAGTCGCTATGGAATGGAGTCCATAAGAAAGAAGATGCGTTAAAACTTTAAGCGTTCTGCATACTTCGTCATCCAACGAAACATTTGTTGCGTTGTTTCATTTACTTGAGGGAAAATATTTTTTGTTATAATTGCATTGCCCAATAAAAAATGTTATTCGTATCGTTTCTATTTACATATTTTTTTGTATACATATCAAACATTTTTATAACCAAACATTGATATTTATATTACCATTATTACATTATTAAGAATCATTGAGGTGTTGCAATGTTGTTTTAAAAAACATCCTATATGCGACTTTGTGTCATAGTGACGTCACCGGCACCAAACTTTCGCTCCCTGGTTATTTGGGTAACGGGACACAATAGGCTAGAAACCACTGTACTAGAATAACAAAAAAGTCAACAGTCAAAAAAGTACCCTTTTAAGTAATCTTTTTTTTTCACAACGCTCCTAATACTAATTACCGTTTAAATCACTGTGGTAAATAGCATAAGATTTAAAATTAACTACTAAAGTGCGTACAAAGGAAGACCATTAATTGGCTATTGCCAATAATAGACTTTATTAGATTGCAATTAGGTTTCTAATTATTCATCAATGGTTTCTTCAATGAAACCAGTGGGCGTAACATGGATGTCATTTTATCAGTTATCGATTAGAATAAGACATCTGTCACTCTCGCACTCGCATGCTCGTCGGAACGTGACGGATGTGTTATCCAGTGATAAAATGTTAACCTTACTGTCATTAGAGTAAAAGGAATAAGGAAATAAAATATTTTCATTTTCAAAATGATAGGTACATAACTACAACTTAGAAAAGTTGAAAAACCCCCGACATTTTCCTTTCAAAGTTCAATATCTCAAAAACGGCTTAACCGATTTTGTTAAAACGTAGCTAAGAACCATCTCGATCACATCAGCTTTCGGACAAAAAATCGCATTAAAATCGGTCCATTGGTTTCGGAGCTACGATGCCACAGACAGACACACATACACACACAGACATACAGATACACAGACACACAGACAGTTCAAACTCATAACAACCATCTTTTTGCCTCGGGGGTTAAAAATGGCAACCATGTTACATCCGCAGACGTTTCCTAACTGTCGTAGAAACTCTGATTTTCAGGTAAAATTGTATAAAATGTGATATTTTATGTGCCAATGTTGATTATCATTACTTCACAAATGTATAGGTATTCCTTACCTTATTGCACAATAAAGCCTTCGCTTACACAGGACACACCCAGTTCTGTACTATGACCGCTGAATATGTACGTAGGGTGAATTTACACTTTCGTCTGTTCGGTGAGGCCGTTGATCACTGAAGTGTAAGCGAGCCCTAGCGCCCAAGAGACTTCGTGCCCGTTCACTTTCTTTAATAGCTGTGGAGCAAAGTAATTGTTTTTATTTAGTTGAAAATTTTGCACAAAATAAGTAGCTAAATCCTGAACCAGTCCAAGTAAAGTGGATTCTAGAGTAGTTTGTGGTTTTTTTTTTTTGTTATGACACGATTTAAAATCACAGTTAAAAATATTTTACACGGACACTAAATTACTATATTTAAGATTTCAAATTATTCTGTTAATCATATTTTATTCGTGTTTTTACGTTTAAATTGATTTATAAATACGTTTTCAAACATCGTGTTTGAGTTAAAACCTCCTCGCTTTATAACTGACGTAAGAGTGACAGATACAATTTAAGAAAAAAACTATTTCATCACACTTGCTCGTCAATGGCGTTATTACTTGCGAGCGTGCAGAGCAGTTATAGCCGTTTTACCTCCCACGGGCTGTTAAGTTTAGTTTTAAAATAATAGAACCCTCTGATTGGCTTAAGCAAATCTGGTTGCTGTGTGATTGGTTGAATAAAAAAATCTAGTTGGTCACGACGCCCCGCCCCGCAAGAATACTGCTCTGTGATTGGTTGAAATATTGAACTGCGCGCTCTACTAGCACTGATCTGGAAGTGAAGTTGTAAATTTTTTATTGGTGCTGCTGTATGAAACTTACATTTTTCTGTCTTTTGTTGTTATTTATTTCCTCGCAAATGTGATGAAAAACATTGTGTATAACACGGGCGTAAGAATATTACAAACTCGAGTCATCAAAAGACCTCCGCCTTCGGCGTCGGGCTTCTGATAGACTCTCGTTAGCAATATTCCACTTACGCCCCTCGTTGAACAATGTACTATTACGCCCTTATTAAAGGCTATTGCAGCTCTGTATGCCTGCGCGTTATGAAGCTTTTTACTTGATGAAAAATAAAGTACTCACCGACACAGGCGCGTGGTCGGGCATCTTGTAAGCCTGCTGCAAGAGCGACAGACAGAAGCTGAGGACGATGCACGCGAACGGCTGGTCCACGTTGCTGGCGGCGCAGGCGCGCAGCGCGGCCTGCCGGTACGCCGACACGCTCACCGTGCCGCCGCGCATCACGTCTAAAACAAAACAAAACAAAGTACTCACCGACACAGGCGCGTGGTCGGGCATCTTGTAAGCCTGCTGCAAGAGCGACAGACAGAAGCTGAGGTCGATGCACGCGAACGGCTGGTCCACGTTGCTGGCGGCGCAGGCGCGCAGCGCGGCCTGCCGGTACGCCGACACGCTCACCGTGCCGCCGCGCATCACGTCTAAATCAAAACAAAACAAAGTACTCACCGACACAGGCGCGTGGTCGGGCATCTTGTAAGCCTGCTGCAAGAGCGACAGACAGAAGCTGAGGTCGATGCACGCGAACGGCTGGTCCACGTTGCTGGCGGCGCAGGCGCGCAGCGCGGCCTGCCGGTACGCCGACACGCTCACCGTGCCGCCGCGCATCACGTCTAAAACAAAACAAAACAAAACAACACATTTATTCACACACAGAGATAAAGGGACATACAATACAATTGACACATATTGTGTCTTCGCGGCAGTGAAACGGTCGCTGTCTCAGCATTGTGCCGAGGTGTCAGACAGACACCTACAGCGCTGGTTACATCTGTTAATCAATATGACTGATTAACCCGTCGAACGTGGATAAGTCAAAATACCACTTACTCTATAAGTATGTATAATAAGTAGGTTCCAAATCCAAATTGAGTTTCGTAGCGCGCTTGACGGGTTAACCTTTTGACAGCTAAAGACGGTTGTGGACGCGGACGAAAACTCGTGCCACTGAAGCCACGGACGGCCACAGCCGCGCGTGCGCTTAGCGCTTTCTCGTTAATTCTATGTAATAAAAAGCTTTACAAGTAACTTGACCCATTTTTTTAAATAGTTCATGATACGTACATTAATTATGACATGACAATATTTATAAATATATATCAGAAGTTTATTTTTATTCATATATTGTCTGTTTTGTTTTGCACCCTCGCTGTCAAAAGGTTAAATACCTCGACGAACTTTTCCCGACGAAATCGGAGAAATCCTAAACAAAGGTCAGGTCAAGAGTACCCTAAACCGATGAGCATGTATGAAGAATGTCATGAAAGTTTATGAGGCAAGAAAGGTTTGTGGTCGTAGCAAGTGGAAATCCGTGATCTCTGCCTACCCCTCCGGGAAACGAGCGCGACTATATGTATGTTTGTAAATATGGGAGCGAGACAGAGCAAATAGAGGTTTCGAAATGTGGTGCTGGCGAAGCAAGGAAAGGATTAGCATGACGGAAAGAAAAACGAAAGGAGAAATTTTGAGCATAGTAGAAGTGAAAAGAAGCTTGCTAAGATATATTCAAAATAGGAGGCAGAATGGCGGGCCACCTGATACAGCATGACAACTTCTTCTTAAACATCTTAGAACGGATATTTTAAGGCCATAGAAGCAGAGGAAGGCCTAGACTAACGTGCTTTAGCCAAGTAAAGGACAAAGTTGTTGTAGAGTGTGAGGAAGTCAAGAGGCAGGCAATGGACAGAGGAATGGCGGTTACTCCACCGGCAAGAGCAAAACTCTTAAGTGATGATGATAATAACGGCTCGAGTGACACATTTTTAACTGCAGATCGAATTGCTTGTATGCTCTCAACTCCTTCGACTTCGACCGGAGCGTGGCCTCTCGCAGAACGTATTCTGTGACCACCCTGTGACAGCGCTCGTTCTCCTAACATTTTCTAACTCTACACACAGTACAACAACTCACGCTTCGCGCTTGATGTCCCCCTACTTAGAACTTTCGAACGCTACACGCAGTACAACAACTCACCTATGAGACCGGCATCTGCGGCCACTTCGTAGAAGAAGCTCATAGCCGCCACCTTGCCTTTAGGCGGGTGTTGGGGCTCCCAGTCTAACGTCGCCAGGACGTATTCTGTGACCACCTTGTGACAGCGCTCGTTCTCCTAACATTTTCTAACTCTACACACAGTACAACAACTCACGCTTCGCGCTTGATATCCCCCTACTCAGAACTTTCGAACGCTACACGCAGTACAACAACTCACCTATGAGACCGGCATCTGCGGCCACTTCGTAGAAGAAGCTCATGGCCGCCACCTTGCCTTTAGGCGGGTGTTGGGGCTCCCAGTCTAACGTCGCCAGGACGTATTCTGTGACCACCTTGTAACAGCGCTCGAACGCCGCTTCGCGCTTCATTTTCGCCGGGCGAGCACTGCCGCTGCAAATAACGATATATATTGTTAATGTACTCCGTGTTTCACGACGCCAAAATGTTCATACATCCTAAACTACAAACTAAACGGACGAGCTTAAAGGGTATCAGTTAGATTTTAATCCCCGACGAAAACAAGGGGTATGATAAATTTTACATTTGTATCTGTGAGTCTGTCTGCGGCATCGTAGCTCCCAAACGGATGAACTGATTTGAGTGCGTCTTTTTTAATCCAAGTCTTGTCGATCGAGATGTTTCTTAGCTAAATTTTTGGCAATTGTTTTCATTTTACTAAATGGGTGTATTTACAATTGGTGCCGTGACCAGGATACAATTATTAGTTAATATTCCAATAATAATTTCACTAATAAGACCCAAAGGGCCTAGGTTAGGGTTTCTGTAAGTAGTGCCCAGTATTACCTGATAGTATATTCCACGTTAGCGTATGTCCACTTTTCCCCAGAGACGATGGGCTCGACACATACCGAGAGGACCTCGAGAGAGTCGTTACCACCAGACTCCATTTTGAAGATTCCGTGCCGCGCCGCCAACATCCCTAGACCTAAGTAGCTGGAAAGTTAAAATTGCTTATATTAAAGCTAGGTTCCTTTACGATAAAGCGGGTTTTTGATAAGTGTGAAATATTTTAGTAATTGGAATCTTAAGTTTATTCAGATCATGAAAATGCGTACCGGAAGGCGCGGCGTGGGTGGACAGATGACCTGGAAAAGGTCGCGGGAGTCCGCTGGATGTGGGTGGCACAGGACCGGTCACTTTGGCACTCTTTGGAGGAATGTCCAGCAGTGGACGTCTTTCGGCTGATATGATGATGATGAGAATGCTGTGTCTAGATTCACTCTCTATCGCACTTCGCCAATTCTTGTGACAGAGGGAGATACACGAACACACTCGTTTTCGTTTCGCAGTAGCAGTTCAGGGGCCCGTCTCCAGGGACAAGTTATAAGTCTTTGTGAAATAGGCCACAGGGTTAGACTTGTAGCTTCGTCAAACGGGCCCCCGACCGGGTAAGCACCAGGGGCACGGTAAATATAATTAGCCAAACGGTAACTCAACTAGCGTCGCTTAAGACCATTCTACACCTGCGCTCCTTTTAAAATCAGTTCAATGAGGCGCACGGGCGCCACGCGGACAGATGTACCGGCGATTACCCCGACTTGCACTTAAGTTTATTGTACCGACGCGTGTCTATGTGAGTCTGAACGACGTTTGTACGGATTTGTTGTACTGCTTGTTGCCATATATATTGTCGGGTGACAAGCAAAAGTCACTAATTACACGTAAGAGGTAAAGAAAAACTCAACCTTATTAGTACTTCAACACAGTTTCTATTACTTAAATTATTTTCCTGCATTTAGTAATTTTTGCTTGTCACCCGATGATATCCTGAAGTGGATTTTCCATCACTAATTCAACCACCCTCTCACGCCCAAGCACACACACGTACACACCCATACGCACACGCACACACGCACACATGCTGCATGTCAACTAAACTCAGTTTATATTCTTATTTCAATTTGTTTATTAAGAAAACTACGTGGTCCACTGGTGTTAGTTAATCTTAGTCTAGGTTAGTATTTAATAGTAAGTAGGGATTTAGTGCGGTCGGTAAGTATTTTTGTCAGGGGACAATCAAACTTACCAGCCATCATATTCCATATATACAAGGTTAGTACTATCTAAAATAAATAACTACCTATACCTACCTTAATTTCCTTCACTATTGTAAATCTTGTTTATTCACACTCGCAGACTGTCAAGATACAGGCTTAGCCTAGTTTAGAGTCTGATGGATGCCCCACATATCAAGTATAGTCAGGAGCAGAAGTAGCTAAGCGGGCCGGGTGTTCAAAATGACCTGCACACGACTTTATTCTTAAGAAATTAAGAGCGTGTGTAGGTTATTTTAAACACCCGGCCCGCTTAGCTACTTCTGCTGCTGACTGTAACAAGTATTTTGTGAAATAAATCATTTATTACTATTTATATCTACTGTGGCGGGGCTCGCGATGGCGCCAGAGTAAGTACCTGTGCGTGTAAACGGTGAGATTAGCGTTGCTGGTTGGCACAATATGGCGGTCCTTGGTCGGGAACTTGGGCGCCTCTTGTTTCGAGACCTGGTACGTGATCTGTGTAGAACCCCCGCCCAGGTCTAGCGCTGCCATTGTTTCACCATCCATGAGATCTGATAAAAAATGACAATGTTGTTCTGTAAAACGAACGCATGCAAAATACGATTTTGTGATCTGACTAAAAACAACTTAAGTGCAGTATTAGAGTACAGAGCAATTTGCCAAGAAATACGGGATTCAGTGTTGCCAACTTGCCATTGACAATGGGGTGAGGCCACAATAACTTTTACACTTAAAAACAATATAATCTATATTGGTTATTAAGCTTTTGCGCCTGAAATTTATAGTACATTACTGCAGCGACCGGAAAATCGGGATTGCCGGCCTAGTAGATATAGACGGCTACAAGGCTGGCAATCCCTTTTCACGTCGAAGCATGTGTGTTTGAGAAAACGATACTTGGTTTGAAAACTTACTATTTAGCAAGTTGATGGTGTACCAGATGAAGATGCCCTCATCTGCGGGATCCATTATTTCCACGCCGGTACGCGTGTCATATCCTAACCTGCAAAATGAGACCACTAGTCAGTAAGACAATTAACAATTAAAATTAACAAAGACGATGTGCGCGTGGCACGTGCACGTGAGCGTGCAGTCGCTCACAGTTGTAGGCGACGTGGAGGGGATGAGGTGGCGACACCGCTCCCGATAGAAACCGCGCTTGATACCCCTTCTATAGTATTTAGTGTTTTGTGATTTCAACAGTGGAGTGTTTTTCGAGGGCCACTTTCAGTGCTCATCTCGTGGGCGCGTAGCGCAACGAAATCTTGATGTAAATTTGTATGTGTGTATATACAAATATTATCGAACGAGCACGCGAAGCGAACGAAGTGCTGTGCTTCAGCTCGGGCTGAAAATCGTTAGTATGTCCGGTGTCCGCTGTCTGTCACGCTGTCCGGCTGTTCTCCTTTACAGGTCGCATTAATCTACTGATTCTCGTGAAATTTTGTGAGCAGGTTTGTAAATTATATAGTTTTTTTGTCGAGTCACTTCCGTTTTTTTTTGAGACAGGTTTGGGAGCCGGCGCGCCTTGTCCTGCGGCAGCAGCCGGAGCCCCGCGGTGGCGCGCACGATGAGCGGCGTGCGGCGCCTCTTCTCCACCGGCGTCAGGAACTCGGCCTTCTTGTTTATAGAATGCACATACTTGTCGACGGCGTCGGTGAGGGCGGCGAGCAGCCGGCGCGCCTTGTCCTGCGGCAGCAGCCGGAGCCCCGCGGTGGCGCGCACGATGAGCGGCGTGCGGCGCCTCTTCTCCACCGGCGTCAGGAACTCGGCCTTCTTGTTTATAGAATGCACATACTTGTCGACGGCGTCGGTGAGGGCGGCGAGCAGCCGGCGCGCCTTGTCCTGCGGCAGCAGCCGGAGCCCCGCGGTGGCGCGCACGATGAGCGGCGTGCGGCGCCTCTTCTCCACCGGCGTCAGGAACTCGGCCTTCTTGTTTATAGAATGCACATACTTGTCGACGGCGTCGGTGAGGGCGGCGAGCAGCCGGCGCGCCTTGTCCTGCGGCAGCAGCCGGAGCCCCGCGGTGGCGCGCACGATGAGCGGCGTGCGGCGCCTCTTCTCCACCGGCGTCAGGAACTCGGCCTTCTTGTTTATAGAATGCACATACTTGTCGACGGCGTCGGTGAGGGCGGCGAGCAGCCGGCGCGCCTTGTCCTGCGGCAGCAGCCGGAGCCCCGCGGTGGCGCGCACGATGAGCGGCGTGCGGCGCCTCTTCTCCACCGGCGTCAGGAACTCGGCCTTCTTGTTTATAGAATGCACATACTTGTCGACGGCGTCGGTGAGGGCGGCGAGCAGCCGGCGCGCCTTGTCCTGCGGCAGCAGCCGGAGCCCCGCGGTGGCGCGCACGATGAGCGGCGTGCGGCGCCTCTTCTCCACCGGCGTCAGGAACTCGGCCTTCTTGTTTATAGAATGCACATACTTGTCGACGGCGTCGGTGAGGGCGGCGAGCAGCCGGCGCGCCTTGTCCTGCGGCAGCAGCCGGAGCCCCGCGGTGGCGCGCACGATGAGCGGCGTGCGGCGCCTCTTCTCCACCGGCGTCAGGAACTCGGCCTTCTTGATTAGCTGCACTATTGTGTCCGCGCCCTATAACAAACCATCTGCTATTTGACGTCCGTTTGGAAGAATAGTACATTTCACGCCACTGCTCGGAAATGTGGCAAAAGATGGTCAGAATTCAGGCTTCCAAGCTGGGGTTAGTTGGACGTCGCACGAACAGGCCATCAATGACTTTAAACTGTACAACAATGTTATTGTTGGACAGCTTGAACAGCGATCGACCAATCACAGGGCACCGCGCGCGGTCGCGCGGCGTGCGCTGCCTGTGCTCTTCCTCCTCCGCGCCGGGGCGCGAGGCAAGCGAGCCTGTTTAATATTGTGATCTTTAATTTTGATTCAAAATTATAATTATTTGCAATTTCCTTGCAGTAGGCGTGAAAAGCACTACGTTAAGCCTCGGCCGAAAGTGCAATAGCTGGACTCGTACTTTCGAGGGCCTCCGTTACGCGTCGGTCCTCGAACTAACTCGTCCATCTATTGCTTACTTTCTAGCCTCTCCAACAATGTACTATTGTTGTAAAGGCTAGAAAGTAAGCAATAGATGGACAAGTGGGTTGGGACAAGATGAGTCCATCTATTGCACTTTTGGCCGAGACATTACATAGTGCTTTTCACACCTGCGAGGAAATTGCAAATAATTATAAATATACATCAAAATTAAGTACCTAATAAAAGATCATAATACTAAACAAACAAAAGAGCGCGGCCCACTCGCCGGCGCGGCGGGGAGGGGCGGGGCGGCGCGGGCGCGCGGGGGCTGTGATTGTTCGAATCGCTGCTCCAACTGTCCAACAATAACATTGTTGGACAGTTGGAATTCATAGATGGCCTGTTCGTGCGACGTCCAGTAGCTTTGAAACCTGAATTCTGACGATCTTTTACCACATTTCCGAGCAGTGGCGTGAAAATATATTGGAACTTAGTGCCACGTCACGGCACTGTTTATTTCAGTAGGTTGGTCACAATAATTACATGAATTATCTTATGGTCATGTTAGTGCGACTTTTAAAACAGAGTTCGATAAAGCCCCTATTCTGACGTATCTTCAATAATTTCGTTGGGTATATCTAATAGCTCTTACTTATGTGTGTTTAATATGTTTCTAATAAAAATTAATACCTTAGCAGGGTCATCGGCGAAGGAGGATAACCCCGGTTTTGACTGCTCGAAGTACTCCTCCTCTAAATCTAAATTAGGTTGTCCGAATACTGTAACAAAATATTCATAATTTGTCAGATATTTTTAATTTCTAATACATAAATTGTACAATTTGTACCTCGTTTAGTTTTAAGTAAAAGTTCACAGTGTCGTAACTCATGATTAATGCTCCAACACATAACATACACATTACACACACACACATGTAACATTACAAGTTCTAAAGTAGTTATTTTTTTTACTTCTTCTATTCGGCCTCGAGTTTTTATCACGCCGGGTGCTGATATCGCATTAATGTTAATCACCACACTGATACCGCAGCAATTAACAATTTATAAGGATTTCAACATAATACTAGCTATGTTGGCGGTATTTTGAAATAGCACTGTCATCGCATCTGCATACAGCCATTCAGGGAAAAGGCCGATCAACGTTTTTTAACCAATTTACTGTACTTACTACTAATTTCCTTGTTACGTCTGGTTGATGTAACTGGTGACCGAAGATCTGGCTGGCGGCTTTCTCGCGCAAAACATCGGCGTTGCAATTCAGCGAGGATATGCCGCCAGCATCCTCGGTACAATGCCTCGAGCTTTGAGTAATTATGTATACTACTAGACTCGACGCAAAAAAAATGAAAAAAATCTAAAACAAAACCTTTTAGGTACGGAACCCTAAAAAGAAAAAATGTGAAAAGTATTACGTCACGTAAAACTTTTCACTCCAATGCGTCGAGCTGCCGCGGCGGTCCGGCACAGACTGATCGCGTTAGGGCCAATGGGCTCTAACTAGTGTTACAAAAAATCTAGTCGAGATGTCCTCTCTAGTAGTATACCTAATTATTCAAAGGCCTCGAGGGCCGTTTTTAGATTTAATTTAATTTAGTTTAGGTATCATCTTGTATATACCTACTTTATAAAATAAATTCCCTTGTTGATTTTTAAGGCCCCTCTTCGGAGTCGCGCCGCGCGAAGTTTAGGTTTTTAGCGCTACTCTCACAACGATCGAGGCTCGCGCACCGCACACGCACACATGTACGTATGCACAGTGGGTCGTCGGACTTTGACTCGCCAACAAAATTGTAACTTTGGATTTTGTTACCAAATATAAACATTGTGAGTGTAATGTAATTGTTATGTCATCTTAATGACAATATACCTGTTATACATACACGACTTTGTTTACGTGGACACGTTTTTCCGTAAGAATAGGTGGGAATATTTTGCCGCGGTTAAATGTGGTACATTTTGTTGCACATTTGATATAACTCAAACACAATCTCGACAGGGAGATCTTTCAAAATAAATAATAATAATAAATAATCTATACTAATATTTTACCCTTTTTAGGGTTCCGTACCCAAAGGGTGAAAACGGTATTACTAAGACTTCGCTGTCCGTCCGTCCGTCCGTCCGTCTGTCTGTCTGTCTGTCACCAAGCTGTATCTCAAGAACCGTGATAGTTAGAGTTGAAATTTTCACAGATTATGTATTTCTGTTGCCGCTATAACAACAAATACTAAAAAACCGGCCAAGTGCGAGTCGGACTGGGGCTCCCATACAGCAGACATAATTTTTTGCCGTTTTTATAGATAATGGTACGGAACCCTTCGTGCGCGAGTTCGACACGCACTTGGCCGGTTTTTTTAGTATTTGTTGTTTTTGTATCTTACAACAGTTTAGTGTCTTTGTGCGCTCATAACTATTTTTTGTTTTTAATAATGTGTTTATCTCATGTATGTGAATTGTACAATTCTTTATGAGATTAAATGATCTTAAACCTTAAAACTTATATTATAAATGGGAAAGTGTATGTGTGTATTTGTTTGTTTGTTTGTTTGTTTGTCCGTCTTTTACGGCAAAACGGGGTCTCATTTTTTTTGTTTTGACGCGTTCTATACATTACACTTGGTGACTATGTTCTGATGATGGAGTCAGGAGGTGGATAGTGGAACTCCTCAATGGCTACTTGTATACCCCTCGAGTTTGGTCTCATTTTTTTTGTTTTGACGAGTTCTATACATTACACTTGGTGACGATGGTCTGATGATGGAGTCAGGAGGCGGATAGTGGAACTCCTCAATGGCTACTTGTATACCCCTCGAGTTTGGTCTCATTTTTTTTTGTTTTGACGAATTCTATACATTACACTTGGTGACAATGGTCTGATGATGGAGTCAGGAGGTGGATAGTGGAACTCTTTAATGGCTACTTGTATACCCCTCGAGTTTGGTCTCATTTTTTTTGTTTTGACGAGTTCTATACATTACACTTGGTGACGATGGTTTGATGATGGAGTCAGGAGGTGGATAGTGGAACTCCTCAATGGCTACTTGTATACCCCTCGAGTTTGGTCTCATTTTTTTTTGTTTTGACGAGTTCTAAACATAAAACTCGTCAAAACAAAAACAAAAAATGAGACCAAACTCGAGGGGTATACAAGTAGCCATTGAGGAGTTCCACTATCCACCTCCTGACTCCATCATCATACCATCGTCATCGAATGTAACGTATAGAACTCGTCAAAACAAAAAAAAATTAGACCACACTCGAGGGGTATACAAGTAGCCATTGAGGAGTTCCACTATCCACCTCCTGACTCCATCATCAGACCATCGTCACCAAGTGTAATGTATAGAAGTACATTCATATTCATGGAACATTATTTAAAATAAAAAATCATGATTAGATTTATTATTATCAGAATAAGTTAACTTTATTCAATTTTCTCACAAGAAATATTCACGGCGAAATTATTTCAATAATTTTGACGGAAATAAAATCAACGTGATTTTATTCTTGAATGCCCAACTCTGTCTGTATCTATATCTAGTATATCTACACATTATAGCGATTATTGTTATTTTTTATGCTTAATATTAGCGGTAAATAGGAATGGCAAGTGATGTAAACAAGTATTTCATCTTATAACTATTTAATTTTAAGAACTATACCTTACTACTTTCTACTTACCTAACTATTACCACTGTGCAATGATTTTGTGTATGTACACGGTTCGATCGCGATCTGTGAATGCGGCGCAAAGCGGCGTGCTCTCACTTCGGAGGCGCGTGGCCGAATGAACCAAGACTGATTGCCGCGAGCGGTCGCACTCGTAGTGCGCCGCTCCATAGTAAATTGTATGAAGATTTTGAGCGTAAAAATTGGGCAACTTTGTGATTCTTTTACACAAAATAAGAATATATTTATTAAGAAATGAAGATTTTAAGACATTGTTTATAGTTTTAACTTTATTATTTCATAAAATTCATTTAATAATTATTGATACTTCCGACTCAGTTTAGTAAATACGGGAGTGCGATTTACACGTTTATAGTGATTTTCTGTTTTTTTTTTTTTACACTGTTCCATAAGCATTTCCTTAAATTCGAATGTTTCATGATATAGTAACGTTCATTGGCTAGTTGTATGAATTTTTTCAAGGTTGTTGAACGTCGTTTTCTATATAATTCTCTTACATTCCCGACCCTCGATTGCAGTAGAAGACCCATAACTATACATTATACATAGGTACTATATACATATATTATGAATGTATGTAGAGAATAAAAAAAACGCGTTTCTGCCCGGCGATTCCATGATACATGAAATCGCCGCGGAATCACCGAATAGTTTTTTATAAGTATATTTTGAGACAATCTTACACAAAATCAGCGCGGCAATGCGGCCAGTGTGTGGTACCTGGGAGTGACGCGGGGCGGGTTATAAGATATTTATTGTTTACGTTCTAGCCTAGTCAAATGCACCACAAGCCTGGCAGGTGTTATCTGCCCGCGGCAAACAGCGTTGCACGTTCTGAAGTGTTACTTACATGTAAAAGGCACCCTAAACTTGTAGGCGAGCACCCTGGAGCCCGAGGAGCCAGCGTCGATGATGACTGCGTAGTGCCGCTCGCTTTCGTAACCCAGGCTCTTCGCGATGCCATCGAACCACTGTGTCTGCCCCGCGAACAGACCTGAAGACAACATTAATCATCATTATCCATAATAATTTATTGAATCAGGCGTTACTTTGCGGAAATTCATGATATATTACGAGAACAATATTCCTTTGCTATTCCGCTAAAAAACGTGCAGGTCGATCAGCGGAGATCAAATGTAACTAATTGCGTATAAACATGCAAATAATTACAGCAAACCACCACCAATAATGAAAAAACCTCGACACGTGTTTCGCCTCTCTAACTACGAGGCATCATCAGGAGATGCAGGCAGGAGATGTTGCTTGCGCCACGTCCACTGAGCAACCTGCACGTTTTTTAGCGGAATAGCAAAGGAATATTGTTCTCGTAATATATCCATAATACACTAATACTATACTTTAAACCAAGGACACTGATAACCCCTTTTCAGGCTTAAGCCTATCGATTTGGTAACCCTATCAATTTGGTAACCTTATGATAAGGTAACCTTACTGATAGGAAAACCCTATTGCTATGGTAAGCATATCGGATGTGGTAACCAAAAGGTAACCATAAGTTAACCCTATTGAGATAGGGTTTTTTAGGGTTACCTTATGGTTCCCACATCCGATATACTTACCATTACAATAGGGTTACCCGATCAGTAAGGTTACCTTACCATAAGGTTACCAAATTGATAGGGTTTTAAAAACAACTTCTAAAATTAGCCTATGGAAAACGCTGGTTCCGATCCATGCTTTAAACCCGAATTTGAAGTTTCATGAAGATGAAGTTATAGTAATAATTCTACGCTTACACTCGGGTCATAGACCAAGGTTAAAAACTCCAAGTATGTTTTTTAGAACACTAAAAAAAATACATACTTAGATTTTTTAATATATTTTTATATGATTTTTAAATTAGAAGTTTATTCATTTTGATGCCAAGAAATAAAAAATCAAACTCGCTTTAAACCTACTTACTCATAAATTGCAAAAACACGAGAATGATTGATTTGTACATTTCAAATTTCCATTATTCTTCAGGTTTCAAGACACTATTCACTAGATTTCACACTGTACGAGTTAGGTATGCGAACTGAACACTGAGCAGCGATAAAGGTTATTTCCAATTAGTATTTGCAATCGAACGGAAATTTAATTTGAGAACATTAAACAGTTTCTACCGACTTCAAAATGAAGAAGCTTCACGTATGTGCGTTTGTTATCATAAATATTAACCACAGATAACCTCCTATGGATTCCGCCTATAAACGATTAATTCGAATCAAAGGTCACCACTAGGGAATGCAATCTCAATCTCGCGAGATCTCGTCCTTATTTTAGGATACTAAGTCTCGTTCAATTTTCGTACGAGATCTCGCGAAATTGCCAGATTGAACTTTCCTTCCTTTCCTCTTTCCTCTTCCAAAGAGTGGAAAGTCAGAGTTCCAAGAAGGAATCTCAGCCACGGACAGAAGTAGTGCGGAGCGCAATGCAAATGAGACTAGTGCCATTGAACTAAAATACCGAACTAGTTCCTCTGAGACCGCCGATACTCCAGGCAAAATACTTTTTCGAAAAACATTAATTTATAATAGCGTTTTTTTTGTTTATTTCATTCTAAAACGTTATTCTAAGATGCTTTATTCAAAAATCCAAAAAACTTTCCACCCGGAAGTAATTATATAGATTTAAATTAAACATTCGTTGTCTTTTTTATTTTATTTATATTGTATATTTTAAAACAAATGTAAATGAACCTAAATAAAGATAAAAAAATATATTAATATTTATCCGGACTTTTTGGGAGCTAATTAAATATTGATTTTTTTATGTCTGATTTTTTGTTGGATTTTGCATCTAGGTAACTATTTAATTGATAATATAACCGTTACATTAAAAAAATTAGCTATTATAAATTATTTCCAAATCTGTCATTTTTTCCATACAAGTTGTCAGTTCATTGCCTGGACTACGAGCAGGCAATACTTCATAACATAAGTATTAATAAAAAATAAGTAGGTACCTGCTATTAGAACAGGATATCTCAGTAGGAACGCAGCTGTTTTTTTTCTAGAGCACATTTTCCGAGTTTAGACACAGTATAGTTTACGGATGTAGGTATAGCGCAGAAGCTAAACACGAAATCAATATACACGTAAACTAAAATGTAACTCCAATAGTGTACTCTTGAGTCTGTAGTATAAATTATTAATTTCGGTAGAAAAACATCACGTTTGCGATATGCATTGATTTAGTAGAAACTACGCGGATTGCCTGTTTGTTCGTCGTCCAATCAATTCCAATGTAACGCTCTAAATTTGAGGCCCCGTCAGATCGACCGCGAAAGCGGGCGGAGCAGTTTGTGTGCGTGTTGATATTGATGTCACAACGGAATTGCTTTCCAGATATAGTTAAATGAAAATATATTCTCTCAATGGTAAAACAAGATATTCCAAATCAATATTACTATACAAAATTGTGCAACTTCAAGATTACCAACAAGTGACATGTCTACATTGTCATCAACAGCTGGTCATTTCAGTGTTGTTGTTGTCATTAAGATGGACTCATGTAAGACAGATAGGTTTGGAATTATGCTGCAGATATCACACTCAACTCAGTCTTAATAGTACATGTACTATCTTATTGTTGACTTGACAAAGAAAGGGTGTCATTTTGGTTGTTTTCTTCATCACACTAGAGGAATGTTTGACGGCAAGCACCATGTGAGTTGCCATAGGACCACAAGCTTTCTTGATGGTGTCAGATCCTCGGGTAAGCATACCCTTAAGCTCTAGCCAACACAAAGGTATTTTTAAATGGCAATCCCCTATTCAGAGTTGCATTTTTTTTGTTTCATTCAATAGGGATGTAGACTCTAAATTTATTATAACTTCAAAAGAAAGAAGACAAAAAAATATGCCTGATGACGAAAACCCCATTCAAATATCTCGAAAAATTACGAAGCTACAACCGGTATAATATTGCTTGTTAGAGAGAAGAAACGCTCGTAGATTGTGACGGCAATAACAATCGTTTCATATGAACGTGCGTTTTGCGGAAAAGGGACAGAACATACCCCCTCTTAAAACTTTGTACACTTAAAACTTGCCGAGTGGCCTAAGTAAAGTACGAGAACCGGCAAATTTGAGCCGACACAGTTGGTCAGAACGCCAAAAAAAAAAAAAAAAAGAAGTACGAGAATTTTAAAGCTAATTGTGTAACTACAATACTGTTTATACGAGTCAACAGAAATAATTAAACAGACTTGGTATCTAATGAAAAATATCTAAGCCCTGCTGAAACGAAGTGCAAGTCAGAGTTGCGCCGGCTCGTTGATGTCTTTTGTATTGGAATCAACGCGACGTCAAATTCATTATAGTTCAGTAAAGGCGCCACGTGATTGGTCGAATTTATTTTAGTTGTCTAAAGCGTTATCTTATAATTATTATATAGTTGATTTGGGAGCTCCATAGAAAAAAACCGGACAAGTGCGAGTTCAACTCGCGTGGTGAGGGTTCCGTAAAATTGCTATGCTCGAAGCATCAGGTGCTCCATCAAAATACACCAAAATATTGCGAATTTTCCCGTTACTTTGAATTCTCAAACTCTTCAAAATAGGTTTTCCTGTAATCTTTAGGCAAGGAACTATTTTCCATATTTATTTCAGAATTTTAAGCCTAGTAGTTTTGAAGATAAGGGGGGTGTCGCGAATCATGGCAGTTGATGATATCGCGATAACTTTAACTCATGGTCGGATCGTGTAGTGCCGCCTTAAGAGATAATTTGCATTGGCAAGGTGATCATATATTTGTCACGGAGGGTACAAAAAGACTGGTGGTCTTTGGAGTATTGAAGCGCTCTCGCTCTCCCGTTGGAGAAGGGCTTTTCGATAATCTACCATTGGCGAGTGTAGAAGTGGTCACACAGCGTGATACGCCATAAAAACAATCGTGGGAGATAGAAATGGCGGGCGAATATGGCTGCCGGACTCTCCACGTGCAATGTGAGTAAAATAAAGGACCTGGCGAGAATGGTGAGTCAGTAACCTTTTAATGATGTCGATTGTAATATATATGGTATGGAAATATGATAAGACTGTGTTAATGTGACAGTAGCTTTTCCATATAACTGGGTCCAATAAACGCTAGTACAATGTACTTTGAGTATTGTCTTAGACATGGTGCGTAGAAATTGGGCAGGAGCGAGTTTTCCTCGCCCGATTACAATAGTCGACTAAGTTGGAGAAACCGAGGCGGAACTAGTGGGGAAGGTGGAGGTTCCCGGGAGACCAAAAGGTCTCCTGTCCGGCGGGTGCCAGGCGAGGGTCAAGGCAAACTGCACCGACCGACCAGGAGTCTTGACCCAGGGTGGACAAGGGAATGTGGAAACTCAGAGGAGTCCGGCCCCCCCTTGTAACACATTTAGGAAGGCACCCGGGCACGTAGCAGTGCTTTGACCGGAGCGAGTCGACTGTATGTCCAGCCTGACCGATGGCAGAAAACGTGTACAGTGGCACAGCCACATATTACATATGATGTTAACATTGGCCCAGTCGAGTCATGTTTCCATACTCGATTACAGTGTATATAAATGTATGTCTGATATAACCTATAAACATTGATTGCCAGGAAGTAAATCTGGGTGCGGATCCCTGGCATAGTTGTCGTTATCCCATATTGGGCGACAAATTTGGTGGAGCGTGCTGGGATATGAATCCGTGCCTATCGTTTATATAAAGCTATTTATTTAGCCAGTTTGTTTCGGTCAGTTCTATCTGAACCTCTGTTATGGCATTTAGTGTCGTGAAGGAATACGCCGATGCGTATCGGCGGATGCGTGCTGGTGTAGCATACGTCGATTATCTGTCGATACACGCACAAATTCCTTGATTGATTGAAACACACAAACAGCAGTATGATTTATTTGTCCCAAGGTTACATTTGTTTGAGAATAATGCAAATTTTAGCTAAATTATATAGAAGAAAATAATAAGCAGATAGAATGTATTAAATGCAATACCAGTTGAATTCAATTAGAGCTTCTATGGAACACTAATTGTGATGTCAATTCAGCTGTCGGCCGCGGCTGGTTGCTTCTCAATCAGTGTTCGATGTGAATATTCCTTTTCAAGTGCTTCCATGTTTTCATGAGCATTCATGTTGGATCTTTACTATTTTGGTACATCATGAAAACACATCCAATTTATAGAAGTTAAAAAACAGTTACCGTGGATAAACGAAACTGAAAATTGCAGCGGATTAAACTGTTTCAATCATAAATTTGCGTATTATGCTGCATCATAGATCAATGATTTCTTCAGTCGAATATAATAAATAGTGTTTGTTTAGTTTCGTTCCATGACGCATTGGGTTTTTTTTACTGTAATGTCATGTTAACATGTTTTTAATAAATAAATAAATAAATAAATAATGTAAAAGTGAAAGATTGCAAGATGACTGACTGGTCTATATTGTTATGTATGTCGGGATACCATATGGTAATGGAGTATCTACTTCTATGCAAATAAATGAATTTGAGAGGGTAGATGGAAATTTAGTGGCGATGGGCCGAAATATTTCCGAGAAGCGTTTTTTAACTTTAGATAGTTAAAGGTAAGAAAGTTGGCTTAACCCATTCGAGGCCACGCATCGCCCTGTATGCTACGCCGTAGGACGTAGCAGCGTTTTTCCGCTCTCTAGCGGAAACCGCACGTAGAAGCATGACACGCATATGTTGCGTCACGGGCCTTGAATGTGGTAAATACCTACGTGAATCTCGATGTCAGATTCAGATTGAGGATTATTTTCAACTATAGATTCTATTTGTGAAGATTGTCTTGAAGTGTGGAATCGGACACTGTTGAGAATTGGAATAGAATCGATTGTTTTCTTCGACAATGTTTGTATTATGTAATATGTACCTACTGCCTGTGTGAAAGTGGTAGGACATTTCTTTCCAAGATGTGAAGTGAAATTGGTCGGTTACTCCCAACGCATATGAGTGCTGTCGTAATTGACTAATTGTTGCCGAATTGATTGATCTTTCAATTTGATGCTAGTGGTTTGATTCGTCTTGTGAGCTCAAATTATTGTTAGCTATTGCGACGTTGAGGTACCTACCATCGATATTTATTGTCCCCGAGCAGTTACAAACGTGCAATGTGACTCGGTTTATTACGGGTAGGACATGTTGAATTGTTCGGGTTCCTTATGATGTCAAAGTATTTACCTAAGTGAAAAGAAAGGCGTTACTTGTGTGTAACGGTTTCCTTGTTTTCGGTAAATACACGAAGTAGCTCAACTTGACTTGCAGTAGTGATGTTGTAGTGTTAGATAAATAAATACCTACTTACCGTGACAAATTAATAGTGGTAGCAATTTTATTTCTGTCTAGCACTGTTCGAAATTAGTGCGATCAGATTTAATCAGGGATACTACCATCGTGACCGTATAAAATGTGTATAACGGCGTGAGATGCATCAATTATAGACAAAGAGGTGAATAAGTAACATAACATGAGTAAAGTAAATATAGTCAACTGGGTCAAATAACTTCAGTTTCATACATTATCCCATGAGTGACTAACTTGTTGCCTGTTGCATAATGACGTTATAATACAATTAGATTTCTACACAAGTCCTAATTATTAGAGAAAGTAAAGATCTATATATACTATAGCATATTTACGTTGAACGTTAATATTTCGAGTTACCTACTCAATACAGTGTACATTCATGGTAAGCATGATCTCAGTACAGTAGATTTCAATGCACTTAATGAACCATTAAAGAAGTATTTTTGAGAAGATTATGGAAGTAACAAATTTACATAAAACGAAACATGTTGCAAACAAATTAAGAGAGCCGAACGTTTTATTTTTTGGCATAATGTGTATGAAATCTCGCAGGATTAACTAATGTTCTATAGTCGGATGTTCGAACGACTACACATACATAGAATGATTTGTTATGTATATACCTATTATATGATGGGCATAAGTCAGGAGTAAAATCAAAATGATTTGCCAGACTTTTGCTTCAGAGTGGTCAGTCATATTTTGTGGAAAAGCAATAGCTTTCGTGAAAATCATATCAATCAAGATTATATAGTATTCTTATATACTGACTAGCTTTTGCCCGCGACTTCGTCCGCGTAGAATTTGAGATGATAATCTCAATTAAGGATTTCTGGTTTTGATTCTTATGTTGGACAAGTATTTAATTACATTGCAAAATACTTTCAAGAGGAAACCGATAAGTTTCTTATGTAGGTACAACCTACAAGTATGTAGATTCCAAATTAAATTAAAAGGGAATCTATATTTGCTTTCATATGTTATTTTGGAGTCATATTCTTTACTATGTGATGTAGTGGATACTTGACTAGTGTTAATTCACATATTTGTAATAATTACATGGAATAAACAGGAATAAATACTTGTCAGTACCTAGTGGCAGACCCATTTTGAAGCGGATTACGTACTAACGGTCGTACCTATTAAGCTGGAATAAGCCATCGTACATAGCATATCTAGTACTAATTGGAATAGTTAATTTAAAAGATGCGATGCATAAAATTTAATACAGACATTACCTATGCATACTTTTCGATATATATTCAGTTTCATGTTTTACTTCATTGGTATACTACGAGTAATACCTAGTAGTGTTTCTATAAGGATAAAGGTTTCATGCAAGTTCGACATATAAGACCGCTGTTTGTCAGTATGTATCCAGAATATATTCCAAACTTGGAAAATTTTCGGTGTAGAACTTCCATTGCACGCTGGATACGTGTTGTTGGATCACTCGTACTGATGTGGATGTGACATGTGATAATTCTAGTATTGATGTTACGTTCTAATCGAGCAGTTTCGTTTAAAAACAAAGTTAAGTAGAACACTCATGTTGTTAAACTGATTTAGTCGTTTCATCTCTTTCCCTTTGTTTCGTAATGCACATAAGTATATGTGCTCATATAATGAGCCATAATGCCGAAATATAGATTTCATCTTGTTGTGTATTCTAATAGAGGGTAACCAAAAACGGCTCCAAAACTTGTTTCTGGCTCCTGAAAGCAACTGCATTGGGAGTAAAAATATGATTTTCTAACATATGATAGTTTCTCCTAAAGGATCTGAAATTCTAAGCAGTAGTACTTAATCGTGTTTGAAGTTTTCTGATACACTAGCGTGACTAGCGTAACAGTAGTCATTGTAGTGATGTATCGACAAATGATAAAATGATTGGGTAGTGTAACACGTGTACGTATGAGATCCAATGTAAAGAAAATATGAGGGCAATGTTCCGTCTTTGTAACACAAAGTTCTTTGTCTATATTCTCATGAAAGTGACATTTCAGTTCGATTGTAGTAATGTTGATAAAACTGTGCCGGATCTAAATCCGGGATTGTGTTTGTGCTATATTGGCTTGGTATAAAGATTGAACGATGAGTTTTCTCGGATCATTGCATAGACGCATACTAAGGTACTCACATATTGTATTACAAAGGCAGATATAAGTACATGGGGTATATATAGTTACAAGTTGTAATTCAGCGAACATACTTCGGTACTTCGCTAGCTTTGTATTACAATGAAAGTCTCTGGTATTGCGTAACTAGCCAACTAATAATGTAGTCAAGTGAATTTAATGCGGTATTCACTTGTGTGAAGTTTTATCTTCAGGATACTTGAGCATCTTATTTGTGCATTGCTACCTATTGTATTGTGTGCATAATAACCATGCGAGTCTTAAGTTTAAGACCTACTCGACTAGTTATTTGAAATTATAATAGTTACTACTGTTATTATGATAGTTACTACTGTATCTAATCGTAATATATGTAAGCGAACTGGGGCGGTCTATCGTGGCTAATGAATAAACTATGCTTACAGTAAAAGGTCATTAAATGTTTTCATCTTCTTACGTAATGAAATAGGCTATATGCTTCAAGTATGGTAATACCTATTTAAAGAAAGTGAGTGTTGTCATTAACTATATATGATAACAACCAGTTGAAGTAAATGAGTAATACTTAATTGATAAGTCCAGTAATTATAATGAAAGGATTATTTGAAAGGATTTAAGTGTTGCCTTTTGTTACACGTGAAATATACATAAAAATAGTCCTGAATATTGGACATAGTGCATATCAATATAAAGATTTGTACATAAATTCAAGTACCAACCCGAGTAAAGTGGTTTAACTTATCGATGATGGATAGTTGGCATAACCATCTTAACCTGTTGTAGTTGTCGTCAGAAATGGCAGTTTTCTTTTAGCTGGCGAGGGTCTGTCGAGTGTGGCAAGCCTGTCCTTATCAGAGATTGTGGAAATAGACTTAGACTGAGGTACACATAGATAGCTGTCTAAACATGTTGATATTACGGGTGGTACTGTTTAAAGAGAGTGACGAATGTAACAAGTTTAAGATTGTTAGAGCACTTAAGGCAGCAAAAGTTTGTTCTGATCTGTATAACTTTTTGAAGGATCGTTATTGCAGACATGCTTAGGAAAACAACTAGAGAAGTTTACCTTCTTAGCGAAGCAGATAATGTGTAGTCGGTTGAAGTAAGCCACCTAACATTGTTTTCGAGAATGCTAGAGAGGCACAGAAAAGCTTTGGTTTTATTTATTTGAATGGCTGATTCCCTTTCGTCTATTCATTCGGATGTACAGAAGTAATGAATTGATTTCTTGATTTGGACTTCTGGAATTGAAAAGAGGAATAGAATAGATGTAACCTAAGGAAGATACTTTTAAAGACGTGCTAATGTTCGAAGTCTTTTCGGTGATCTAGTAAACCGATTGGGAGATTAAGCGTGTGATGAGTTGCGAAAATAAGGTCAAGGAATAGGAAATGAGTATTCTAGATCTGTAGCAAAACTATGCTAATTTGGGATTATTGATTTGCCTCTTCTTATCTCTAATGATAAAAGGTCCATGAAAAAGCATGGTTTAAGACACTCGCAGATATGTATGCCAAGCGGCATCAACGTGGCACCTGTACGCCTCGTGCAAATTACACTTGCCAGGCTTGCTATCGTGTATGCCGCTCCCGCATTGGCTTACACAGCCATGGAAGACGTTGTCTCCTTTCTTGACAATGCTTGTATAGTTTGTAATATGCTTATAGGCTATTTATGATGATCTCTAATGGTCGTCAGGAGTGTCGTAAAGGGTGAAGTCTCGATGACTGTCGCGTACAATCACTTCGCGATGGCTACACTTCTTTTGGTTTTTGGGAGTGTCGCGAATCATGGCAGTTGATGATATCGCGATAACTTTAACTCATGGTCGGATCGTGTAGTGCCGCCTTAAGAGATAATTTGCATTGGCAAGGTGATCATATATTTGTCACGGAGGGTACAAAAAGACTGGTGGTCTTTGGAGTATTGAAGCGCTCTCGCTCTCCCGTTGGAGAAGGGCTTTTCGATAATCTACCATTGGCGAGTGTAGAAGTGGTCACACAGCGTGATACGCCATAAAAACAATCGTGGGAGATAGAAATGGCGGGCGAATATGGCTGCCGGACTCTCCACGTGCAATGTGAGTAAAATAAAGGACCTGGCGAGAATGGTGAGTCAGTAACCTTTTAATGATGTCGATTGTAATATATATGGTATGGAAATATGATAAGACTGTGTTAATGTGACAGTAGCTTTTCCATATAACTGGGTCCAATAAACGCTAGTACAATGTACTTTGAGTATTGTCTTAGACATGGTGCGTAGAAATTGGGCAGGAGCGAGTTTTCCTCGCCCGATTACAATAGTCGACTAAGTTGGAGAAACCGAGGCGGAACTAGTGGGGAAGGTGGAGGTTCCCGGGAGACCAAAAGGTCTCCTGTCCGGCGGGTGCCAGGCGAGGGTCAAGGCAAACTGCACCGACCGACCAGGAGTCTTGACCCAGGGTGGACAAGGGAATGTGGAAACTCAGAGGAGTCCGGCCCCCCCTTGTAACACATTTAGGAAGGCACCCGGGCACGTAGCAGTGCTTTGACCGGAGCGAGTCGACTGTATGTCCAGCCTGACCGATGGCAGAAAACGTGTACAGTGGCACAGCCACATATTACATATGATGTTAACATTGGCCCAGTCGAGTCATGTTTCCATACTCGATTACAGTGTATATAAATGTATGTCTGATATAACCTATAAACATTGATTGCCAGGAAGTAAATCTGGGTGCGGATCCCTGGCATAGTTGTCGTTATCCCATATTGGGCGACAGGGGGAGAATGGTCAATTTTCGTCTTTTTTCCTACTTCAAATCTGTTTTTGCTAAAATTATTTAAAAAATATATCTGAGATGCTTTCTACAACCCCTTTTATTTGATATGTCACACAATACAGTTTGCATAACTTTTTTCTTATTTTCCAGTTTACCCCCCAAAAGTGGCCCCCTTGTTCAGAATTCATTAATTTACTTTACATGTCCATCTTTGGGTTACCAAATTACATATGTTTAGCAAATTTCACGTCAATCGGCCCAATCGGACAGACAGACGCACGAGTGATCCTATAAGGGTTTCGTTTTTTTTCATTTTGAGCTACGAAACCCTAAAAAGTATGTCTAAATTCAAACATTAAAGTCGACGAGTATAAAAAATAAAAAACCGGACAAGTGCGAGTTCAACTCGCGTGGTGAGGGTTCCGTATATAATCTAAATTTCATAAGTGTTTTTGAATACTCAAACTTCTTATAGGTTTTCCTGTAATCTTTAGGCAAGGAACTATTTTCCATATTTTTTCAGAATTTTAATCTTAGTAGTTTCGGAGATAAGGGATGGTCAATTTTCGTCTGTATTCCTAAATTACTTCAAACCTGTTTTTGCTAAAATTATAAAAAATATATATCTGACAAGCTTACAACAACCCCTTTCATTTGATATATCACACAATACAGTTTGCGAAACTTTTTTTTTTAATTTTCCTAATTACCCCCCAAAAGTGGCCCCCTTCTTCAGAATTCATTAGTTTTCGGGTCTTTCTTTGGGTCACCAATTTACATAATATATGTGTACCAAATTTCAACTCAAACGGTCCAGTAGTTTCGGAGCAAATCGGCAGTGACAGATGGACAGACAGACAACCGAGTGAGTTCCGTTTTTTCCTTTTGAGGTATTGGTACCCTAAAAAACAAAACAATGTATATACTATTTCTTATCTTATCACAATTGATTCAAATTACATTGCCAATTTTATAGTGGGAGGCTAGCTAGAGGTTGATGCTTCATCTGAGTATGGAACCTTAGTACTCACCCATAAAATATGTGACGCATAGTGCTGCTATGATGAGTAGGATGAATGTCTTCTTGAGCCGCCGCGGCGGTTTCAGGGTCCTGTTGCTCCTTACGTTGATGTTTGGTGCCGAGCCATCATCTTTTAACTGCAACAATGATATTTAATAAAAAGGTTAGTCATAGTAATAAAATAATGTATAATATCTCAGTTGACATTTTGTATGTACAGTCAGCAGCAGAAGTAGCTAAGCGGGCCTAGTGCTCAAATTGATCTGCACACGGACTCTAATGTCAAGAGAATAAGGTTCTGTGCAGATCATTCTAAGCATGTTAAAGTGCTTAGCTACTTCTGCTGCTGACTGTACAGTAAGGTAAATCTATTCACGTACCTTTTTCGCTCTTGGCGCTTTGACAATAAGGCACAAAAAGGTACGTGAAGTGAATACATTTCTCATTCGAATCGACATTTTGCATTCCCAACCTGATTCCAGTCATTTAATAGAATAGCAATACATTTTTTATTTATTTAACCCTAGTTATGGCCTGACATTAAAATAGAATAATTAATTTGTCTCTTTTAAGAAACGAAGCCTTGACATCCTAAAAATACCCGACTCAGAGGTCATCCCCTAAAGCTGGTTGCTCGCAGGTCATACAACAACCCCCAGAGATGCTTCTTCAGCAACAGGGTGGTGAAAGCTTGGAACAAACTGCCAGACAATGTGGTCTTGGCTCTCAATGTCCACCAATTCAAGAACAAATTACAAAAAAGTAAATTTTAGCTCAACAATAAAATTATATACTTTAAGTTTCATAAATTAGATACAGGCATCATCAGTGGTTTCAACTGCCTGCCCGATAAATAAATAGCTCTGACTTTTTAAAGGTGAGCAAGTATTGTTGAAACCTGTTATTAAGTGAAGTTACTACTTTGTCTTTGACTGATTGTCAATAAGGCACTACTGACATGAAATAATAATTTACTTTAAAAACAACATTTTAACCGATTTCAAATCAGTAGGTACCCAAATCACTTAAAGTGTGCCTATAAAATTTGAAGAGGTCCCTCGATTTCTCCAGGATCCCATCGTCAGATCCTGACCCGATAACCATGGGACCACTTGGGAAGGATACCTTTTCAGACAAAAGAAGAATTTTCTAAATTGGTCCAGGCTTCTTCATAATCAGGGAACATGCATAAAAAATAAAAGATTCCCACAAATTGAGAACCTTCTTTTATGAATGAAGAAACATTCTTACTGTATTTAACTGACTTCTTAAATACAGTAAGAATGTGTCTTTGTTGAGTCGTCATTGGTACCTTTTGCCTGGAGTGACACAAATATAACATTTTTGAGAAAAATACTTACATGACCAGCAGTAGAAAATGTGCTAAAATCACATTCAAATTATTGATTCAGTTTTAGTTAAGTTCATAGTAGACCCCAACCAGGCCAAATAGATAAGGTTCCTTAGAGATGTTCTTCTGCACTAATTGTATCAACAGAATGTCCTATGTATTTTTACCAAAAGACTGACTTTTAGAGAAAAAAACTTGACAAGCCATAAAATTAAAAAGATCTTCATTACTTTATAACTGGAAACAAACTTTCAGTGAATATTTTAAACATTATTGTGACAGGCATTTTACTATTCAGCGATAAAATTGCGACTTTATGTCAAAAATACCTACTTTTATGAAATCAATAATTACGAATTTTTCACCTGCTTGCTTACACTCGAAATTTGTTGATTATGATTACACTACAATGTATAAAAAGAAGTTCATTACAAAAGCAATCTTTAAACTAATCACCTACGATGACAAACATAAATTATTCCGACTGCAGTGTATAATTAATTAAATATTTACATGTTGCTTTCGTCAAATTACAACCAACTCACTTACCTCTAAGTACCGGTAAGTACTGAATTTTCCCATATCGGGCTGAAATAAACATCACAACCAACCACTAGATTAAATAACACTACTGCACATTGAAATACTGAAAAACATCGACCTTTGAGACATAATTTCAGCGAGCTTTGCTTTGCTTAACTGGCTGAAATCGACATCGTCGCTGACAAGTGACAAATATTTAAGACAAAATAATCTGTCAAAATGCTGTTCAAACTATTCAAGTCAACTGTTGGAGCTCTACCACCTCAACAAATTTATTCATGATGATTTAAACAACTGCTTAAATAGCTGAAGGGTAAAATAAAAAAATATAAATAGGCGTTTTTCCACCGAAGAACAACTAATTGCTCTACTTTGTTTATGCAGTTTTGTTTGTATTGTGCCAATATTTCCTATTCCGATGTCCATGGTTTGTTGGTTTGTGCTGCAGCGTGTGAGAATAGCGTGACGTAATGTAAGTTTGTTTTTTTTAATTTGACCCAAAGTATTCTAAATTCTAAAACTCAAGGTTAAAGTCAACTTTAATAATAAGTTTTATGATTTGCGTTTTAATTTTAATGTGCGTATCTTCAAAATGCAGTTTAACCCAGAATTACTTATGTTATAATCCAAACATCTTCACCAATCACAAAAGATATTGCCTTTAAGGGTATGGTATTATCCCAATGGATTAAAATTACTTCGTAATAAAAAGGTTAAGTTTACTTACACTGCGAATGATGATCTCTATAACTAATTACACTGGTTCATAGGATTGTTAGTTATGACGCTAAAAACCCTACTAGGTACCTAACCTAATTTGGTAGGTTTCTGAAATATTTACCATGCAAAGTTGTCAGGTATCCAAAAGGGTCTGAAAATTTAAAAATTATTATTTATTATCGTGTGTTCCAGTGAAACCAATAAGTGACGAACTTACCTTTCGTCTGCGTACATCAGCCATGCTTTGAAAGTTTGTAAAAAATATGTAGAAGATCGTCCGCGTACATCCGTTGCTAACACCACACACAACCACTACTAACACTAACACCGTCTAACACAGACTACTTAGGAAGGAAATAAAATAACTACGTATTGTGAGCCGTCTACTCGATGCAGGCTATGCAGAGTCACGATGAATCGATGTATGTTTTTATCGTTCCGGCTTGAGACTAGTAATATCGGCGCGCCAATTTATACAAATTGTTCGTGAGGAGACGTAATGATAGGAAGCGTTATCTTACCTCTAAGTACCTACCTAGCTACATACATATATATAGGTGGATGATTTCATAATTATTTATAATTTAGTTAATGTGAAGCATCATCTTGTATTTACTTACATTGGAAAATAAATGTTATCATTTATTCATTGCATCCATGGTCTTTACAAGGTGTTCTTAAAATCTACCATCGATTGAATAATGTTGTTAATTATAATGAGTCAGACAATCCGAAATGTTTAAACACAGGTGCAGCTATACTCCAGGCAAAATACGGTTTCGAAAAACATTAATTTATAATAGCGTTTTTATTGTTTATTTCATTCTAAAACGTTATTCTAAGATGCTTTATTCAAGAATCCAACAAACTTTCCACCCGGAAGGAAGATTTTAATTAAACATTCATTGTCTTCTTTTATTTTATATTGAATATGTTAAAGCAACTGTAAATGAACCTTAATAAAGATAAAAAAATATATTAATATTTATCCGGACTGTTTAGGAGCTAATTAATTTTTTTTTTTTTTTATGTTTGATTTTTTGTTGGATTTTGCCTCTAGGTACTTAACTATTTAATTGATAATATATCCGTTAGGTACATTAAAAACATTAGCTATTATAAATTATTCCCAAATTTGACATTTTTTCCATACAAGTTGTCAGTTCATTGCCTGGACTATACTAAATAGGTATTATTTTTAGTTAAGTAGCTATTATTATCCATAAAATTTATGGAGCTACTAAGTAGGTACATACTGCTGATATAACTAATTGATTTCATGATTCAATACTAGCTGCTTCGCCCGCGTATTGCAAAGAACGCAGACAAACCCGCGGGATAAATATTGCCTATAAGTAACCATCCAGAAAATCCATTTACGCGCAGGTGAAATAATTTTTGAAATCGGATAGGCGGTTCCGGAGATGGATGGATTGATGGTGGTTAGAGATGGATGGATGGGTAATCACCCATTACATACAATACAAGCTTACATTTTACAAAGCTAGCATCTCACAGAAATGAAATGAAATGAAATTCTTCTCTATAATATTCTCAGACTTCCTCTTTATAATATTAGTAGGTATAGATGGACGAGCTGCCCGCGTTTTGGCTTATTACAGAAAACCTAGGCGGACCCGCGGGATAACGTGATACGAGGTCAGGGCCGTAAGTTTGTATGCCACTAACAACATCGTGGACAACATAATAGTACATTACTTACCTAGGGCGGTAAAACAAAGAATGTATGGTCTCAGATCGCAGGTATTTGACGCCCGAGCCGAAGGCAAGAGCCAAAGAGTATGTAATAAATGAGCAAGAGCGATAAATATGCTATCTGAGGCTTTCTTTAATACAGCCCGTGGTGAGTACAAAAAATTATTTTCTCTATGGTCTCTCCCTGGCCAGGAAGTGAGATTATCAGTAATTGCTACTTTATGGCCAGGTATATTGAAACCTATCGCATATTTGTGACAAATTCAAAGTGCTAGCCAAATTTCACCACGTATGTAATCTCTTTATTTGAAACATTGAACTCTGAGAGGCTACCGCGAAACGAAAACGAACTTCATTCGTGTGTCTCTGTTGCACTTGCCAGTTCGAGCGACAGAGAGAGAGATACACGAAGTTCGTTTGCGTTTCGCGGTAGGCCCTCGGGTCAGCATATTTAATGCAGACTAAGTAGTAGGTAGAGTAGACATACCTCTATCTACTGGGCAAAGTGTACACCTCGCCGCGTGATGACATATCGGCGCTCTGGGTACGGTGTGATGTGTGTGTGGGTGAGAGGGGAGGGTCTAGCAAAAAATTTCAAACATGGACATTGTTGTTGTAACACAGATCGCAATGGAGAGACAGGTCCTGATAGAGAGGCTGAAAGAATTCGGCGTGGGACGCCGCAAACTCACGGATGACTTGTTCAAGGTCGATCTGCCGCCGCGGCTGGGCGTACGTGACTTGGATGATGAGGACTTATGCCACGAGATGTAAGCATATAGGGCTATTGCGCCGGTTAGCGACCACCTAATTTAATGTGCCCATGGGCGTATCTAGACCTGCTTCCCAGGGAGGATCCCTTTTTTTTAATGCCCAGCATGGAATTGGGCACCAGACCTTGGCCTTTGTAGATTCCTATTTCCTATTACACAACTTCCGTATAACACTTATTATTCCTATTTCGCAGAATAAAATCCACGTGCAGCATCCCAGGCTGCCAATTCACAACAGAATCTCTCCTAGAATTCGAAAATCACTACAACACCTCGCATCGCTACTCCTGCAGCCAATGCAAGAGAGTCTTGCCATCGCCGCATCTCCTGGACTTGCATATACAGGAGCTGCACGACTCCTTCTTCGCCGTACTGGCTGTTAAGAAACCTTCGGTGAGTTGGACCGTAGTCCGTGGTGTTTAGGTCTAGTTTCGTCTGAAAATACCAGTTTTTCCTTTGTAACGTCCTCGTATTACTGAACGCCTAGTAATTACGTTATATTAAAAGTTGATTTATGATTTAAGTTGGTATTCGTTTAATAAACAAGAAAAAATGTTGTAAAATCGAACAAAACAAAACAAATTCAATTCTGTTCCAATTCAGAAATATTTCTATTGAAGGCGTACTATTCTCGTTGAGATTGAGACGTTGGCTTGGCAGTAAGCCTAATATTAGAGATCCGCGATTTATTTACAGCACAATTTTTTTTACAGTATTGCTGTTACATAGAAGAATGCAGTGAAAAATTCAGGAACGCAGAAGAGAGACTAGACCACTGTGTTAAAGCCCATAAAATGCCCAAAGACTTCAGATTCGACCAAAAACCTAAACCCAAAAAGGCTAAAAGTAAAAATAAAAAACCAAACGCCGAAAAATCTATGGAAGTGGATAATGTTGTGGAACAAAAACAATTCTTTTTCACTAATAGGAAAACTAAAACGTTTCCTAAATACACAGGGAAGAAGTTCACAACAGAGACTACAGATAAAGAAAAGACTACCAGAGATGTAAACATGGATGAAGTTGTAAAAGAATTACAAGACATTTTACCAACTTAATAAAATAAAGCAGTTTTTTTACCATAACAGTTTATTTACTCTCACAATCCTATTAACACGTTGGCTGCCATGAGCATCACCGGTGGGATCATGTAATCTTCTCTGCGTGGCCATGAGATCACCGGTGGGATCAAAAGGTATTGGGCGTGGGAGTAATACTGTAGGTGTAGTATGATGGGCAGCCAACGTGTTAAATAAATAACGGTAAGCTTATTACTACATTTTAACTTCACGTTATATGACTCGCATATATTTAGTGATATATTATTATGTTCAGAGCATACATTGGTTTTATTTAATTTAGTAATGGAAAACTATTCGAGATTCTTACACATTTAAACATAAAACTTTGTCCTCAGATACTATTAATTGCATTATATTTCCTGTCTTCTAGAACGTACTTTAATCTACGAAAGGTTTAACTGATAAAAAATCTGGTTAGTCTCTATCAATCCTGTCGAATATTGCCTTAGACTATAATTATCCCAATTTAAATAGACCAATGACGTCAAATTGATATATAATTGTTCTACAACAGAAGGGCATGAAGTCTACGAGAATTACATTTAATTGTCGACTTAATTTACTTTACTTTAAAGGTGCAAATCGAAAAACCATCACATACAATAAATAAAATATAATTAATATCACTAACAATTCAATGCACCTTACATGAACGCAATACGGTCTATTTTAGTGTTATACAGAGATTTAGGTTCACATATTTCCTGTGGACATTGCCAAAGTTAGTTGGCGGCGTGTATAGTGTAATTTTTATTTGCACGTAAGTCCTTAACTGACCACAGGAGAGAAGACTTGTCTCTGTATGACCCCTATACACGTTTTCTTAATTAGTATTATCTACTTGGCCTTTCCCTGCGCGGCCACAGCAGCCATGGCTTTCTTGACTGTCTCCTCGTCGCCAAGGAACTGCATGGAGTCCGTCGGCTTCATGTCCTCGCCCAACTCGTACACAAACGGAATGCCCGTCGGCAGGTTCAGCTCCATTATAGCTGCGTCGCTGAGACCTGGGCATAAGTTCAAGTTGTCATCATCCTCCTTGCATTTTTCCCGGCTGTAACCTAAAGGTGGCTGTTGGCTCTAGTTTTACGAAAGTGATTGCCATCTGAACATCCAACTCGGAGCCTTTTTGGGATTAGACCGGTTACCTCACGATGTTTCCCTTCACAGAAAAGCTAATGTTAAATGTCAAATTATATTTCGTACATAAGTTTTGGAAAAACAGAACCTCTAGATTGAAAGTCGGGTCTGAGTCGAGTCGAGTGGGGGATTTCAATCAGCCGGTTTGCTTCGGTTGAACATACCATATGCAATTTCAGAATAAATGGTTTATTTCCGTTTGCCTCAACCTTCTGTCCAAGATGGGAACTAATGGGGATTATATACCCTGATAGTCACGACTAGAAAATACTAAGAATGAAAAAATACTATTCCTATGAGTACTACCGCGAGTGAATTCGCCGTTAGAGGCGCTAGTGGCGCGTCGGGGCTTTAAAATGTCAAATGCCATAGTTTGTGAGTCATGGACCTATGATACTCAGGACAGGCTATACGTGATGACACAATGAGGGACGGAAAGGCTTCTATGCAGCTAAATTAAGAACTGGTCTTAAAATGGCGGATCGCTTACCATAAACAACCTACTTAATTGGGGTGGGTAAGTAGTGATTTATTGGTCACAACTTCATACTAAATCAGTTGTGGCAAACAGAAAAAAAGTGGAACTATGACAAGGACAACGAATGACATTTCCCTTTCTGTCACACTAATCGAAATTTGTATGCTACCATCTCGCTCGGACGTGGTATTATAATTACCATAGCTTGTTCCGAGTATCTTAGGTCAATGTTTGTGAGTGGATTTTGCGGGTTTTTTTTATAATTCCTAATAATGTTGTGAATATTTTGCATAGCTGAGATTAATTATGGCAAGAGATTAATTATGACAAATATGTGTTACGGGTCAACGAATCTCATTGCTTTAAAAGCCAATCTAAGAAAAACTCATGCAAAAATAAATTGGAGGTAATAATAATAAGTATTATTATTTTAAATTATTGATTTACTCTTTTAAGCATGATTTAAATGTAAATTTTGTTTTACGCCACTAATAACAAACTTTAATAATTATATTTGTGGACCCGACACGCCAGTGGCGCCAACTGGTGAGCGCAAAAACGGTAGCCCTCATTATAGTCATTATACTATACCACAGCCCTTAATTTCCACTTGTAACTTATGTTTGGCTAATTGTCAGTCTTCACCTACTCTTCGAGAGAATTCTATAGAACCCTAATGATATGATTCATAGGTCGTCAACAGCATTAATTACTTACCATCTAAATGCTTTACAATGCCTCGGAGACTGTTGCCATGGGCGGCAATGATAATCTTCTTGCCTTCTTTGATCTGAAATGCCAAATGAATACAAATTAAGCACGAAGCCTTAAATTTAGCACGTTTCGCGCCTGAGATATATATCCGTGACGTGAAAGTTCTCACTCTTATGATAGTTAAAGCATAAATAATGGTTAAAGCAATGACGCGTACTTAGTTGCAGTATCCAAGAGGCAACTGGATGGCGCGGTATTTGAGCTCCCTGTGAAACCTGAACTGAGAACTTGCACTGGGGCGGAAATAGCTCAAATACCGAGCACTCGTGACGTCTCTCACACCCACTACTGGGTGTGGAGGATGCCATATCAGGGCTTTTGCTCTTTGGTGGCTGCGCTCTTCTCAGCCCGTAATGACGGGCCGGTCTTCGGGGGCCTTGGATAAGGCTGTGGCAGGTTCCAGTCCCGGCTTGGTGTTCCGTTGGCCTATCAGCGGCTTTGGGGTCACGTTGGCCGGTCTTGGCTTGGAGGTTTCCCTGTGTGTGACAGGGGGCATCACTTTGGCGCCAGCTCTCTGGGAAGAGCCCGCGAGCGTCGGTCCGGGGGTCGCGCGTGGAGAGGCGCGATCCCTTGCAGGGACGGACAGCTAGAGTTGTCGGCACGGTCGAACATGAATATGATATAATATGATAATCAAATACCGAGAGCCACCCGGTTGCCTCTTGTATACTGCAACTGCAACTACGCGTCATTGCTCTTAACATGACTGTTTCTGAGAAAAATTGTAATATTAATTGAAAATTAGAGTCCTGAGACTCGGACTAAAAATCACAGGTCTTTATTGCACACCTCTCTTACATAAAGCGGGTACTTACTGCTAAAATACTTATTATAAATATTTATTGCTAAAGAGCATGTATGTAACCTGGCCTAGTAGCATGATACGTTTTATGGTTACGTTTTACAATTTTCAGTACATTTGGGTCGTAAAATCTAACCATAAAATCTATTGTGCTAGCCGCTAGCAGGGCTGATTGGGACAAAAATCAATAACTGAGAATTAAGTGGTCATGTTCAATACCTGTGGCACGATGACGTCATTCCAGTAAGGCAGCGTGCGCTCAATGGTGAGCTTGAGGCTCTCAAACATGGGGAACTCCTCGGGCTTTGGGTCGCCGGCGTAGCGGGGGTCGTTCACAATTGTGTTGTAGTATTGGTGGTCTTTCTCCATGGCTGGCGGGGGGACGTCGAAGCTGCGGCGCCAGATTTGGACCTGGTGCAGAAATAAATGGATCAGTCAACTTGTTCATATAGCTGACTGCCATGTTTATGGTGGAGTTTCTTGCGCCTTTGTGTACAGAGGCAGATTAAATGTCGAGAGTGCCCTAAGCAAGCAACTTATCGGCGCTCCTCTAGCGGCCATAGATTAAAAATTATAATGTGCGCTGTGCGTCGCGCGCCTCTTTGGAACCCTACGCCCCTAGGCACGTACCTAATTTGCCTATATGGATAATCCACCTGTTTGTGTATAAATCCAAACACAATTATTTATACCAAACATAACTTGACAAAAAATTGTCCCAAAGTTTATTTTATTTAACACAAAAAGAACTCCAGAGTGAATAAAGACTTCTGGAGTGAGTTTGATCAAATATAATATATTCAAAATCTTTTTGGCTTTTAAAACTCAGTCTAGCTGATGAAATAGATGCTAGTTCTTTTTAACCTTTTGAGAGCGAGGGTGTAAAACAAAACGGTGCCCAACTGAGGCGAGAACAAAAACAGAAGTCCGGTCTCGGCAAAACATAGTGATTTCAAAGAGGAATATCGATACTTAAATAATACCTAAATTATAATAACAATAATGTAGAAAACCTGTTAGAAATATACTGCAATGTGATGTTATTATGTTTTCATTGATTAACATTATAAAACAACATTAAAGTATGAAAATATAAAAAAAATCGCACAGAATGCATTTTAGATTAATGATTGGGTAACAACACTACTTGTTTTGTTCTGAGGTGATGACGTCACGCGTTCGCGCCCCCAGCCGTTACTCGCCACGGAGGCTTTGGAAATTGATGTACCTAATACTAGAGTTTCCCTGTAGTATGCATCAACTTTTCATATCGATATTGTAGGTATTAGGGATCGCGATAAAATTTAATCACACACAAATTGGATACGTCTGTGAAGAAATTTTGCTGATTTTGATTCATAAATACAGATTAGTTTTCGAAGTTTTAATAATACATGGTAGCGTAGAAACCTTTACTAACTTCCGAGCGCTCAATCTAGAGTTGAGTTTACCAGCAACTTTTTCGCATGTTCTATTGCAAGTTAATAGTTTTTTATGAGTTCGCAGTAGGTTCGCCTGAATCCGAATCAAAAGAATCGAGCTAAGTGCGCACTCTTAAGAATTGTCGAAACTCGCAAGGGAATCAAAACTTCAAAACCTACAGGGTACTTCCCGTGAACACAGAATCTTGAAATTTGGTACGAAGCAACGTCTTATAGCACAGATAAAGGAAAAAATGCGAAAACCGTAAATTTTTAGTTATATTATATCACATAATAAAAATATTTTTAATAATTTTAAAGTTACTACCCCTTATATACCTACAGGTTTGTACGGAACCCTCGGTGCGCGAGTCCGACTCGCACTGGGCCGGTTTTATTTATTTATTTAGAGTTGTTACATAAAATTTAATCAACAACTATATATATTAAAATCAACACACAAAAAAAAACAAAATACAATCAACTAAATAATAAATTGGCACTTAGGATGTTTCCTGATAATTATACCTAGATATTTTTCTAGCACGAACGACTTATTGTAAGTGATTGACAAAATAAAAACATTGACAGTCCTGTTATCGATAAGTACCACATCAACGTCATAGAGGTAAATAAATACAAATATATATAGGGTAATAGGGTGCGTTAAAAAATTGATAATAATAACAAAACTATCAATTTATTTCTATTTTAAATACTTCAGAAAACAATTAGCAATACTTTCGTAACTTTCTTTCTTCGTGTCACTGAATTAATTATCCCATTAGTTACTCCATAACACACACACCGAAATCGTCTTTCAAATCGACGCAGAATATCACAACATGTAGTTTTCCCAATCCCATTTTTGCCCCCAAAACAAATCTGTGTCTCAGTATATGGTTATAGTGTAGGTGCACGCGGCGTCTAGGTAGGTAGCCGATACATGTCTGTGGTTGTATGTACGTATTGTCGTTGAAGTAGTATGTACTTATCGATAACAGGATTGTCGATATTTTTATTGTGGCAAGCACTAAACAAATGTTGTTCCTGCTAGAAAAATACATACATACTATTATACATACTAAATAATACATACTATTATTAAAACATAAAGTAGATTTTTAAGGAACATTGCATGTTTAACCATTTTTTTTCCATTTTATCCAATTCAAAATCGCCATCGTCATCAACACCTTGCAGTATTTGCAGCAACTCCTAAGTACTCATCGAACTTTCACACATTTCCGCGCAGCCGGCACATCCCTATGACGCGTGGAGGGCCGCTCTTAGCTCACAGAGCAAGGCAAAATACTTCAAACTCAAACTCAAAATGATCTTTATTCAAGTAGGCCTAGTAACAAGCACTTTCAAACTTCAGATAATCATAGCCAGACAAAATATGAAATAAATGAAACTTCTGATATATATTTATAAATATTGTCATGTCAAAATTAATGTACGTATCATGAACTATAAAAAAAAATGGATTGAGTTACTTGTAAAGCTTTTTATTACATAAAATTAACGCAAAAGTTAAGCGCACCTGTGGCCGTCCGTCGCTTCAGTGACACGAGATTTCGTCCGCGCCCACAGCCATCTTTAGCTCTCAAAAGGTTAAAGGTAGTAGCTAATAGATTCTTTTGATAAAAGTCTGAACATTTTATAATATTATACTACATCACCAACATTTATTGGAAATAGAAATCATATTTAAAAAGTTCACTTACAGACCAATAATAAATGCAAATAATAGGACATCAAAGTAGACTCTAATTGACAATACAATGCAATGCATCAACCTGTACAAGGTTGAATGAGAAGACAACCGATTTACTGAAAATAAAAACCCCAACTTACCCAGGAATTAGTCTGCATAAAACCAGATATGTTCGGAATAGTGCACCCACATAAACCATACGTAAGTAAGCTATTTTACCTGTTCTTCTCCATATTTAGCCGCGGTCTCGGCCTTGTTGAGTCCAGTGAGACCGCCGTAGTGCCTCTCATTCAGCCTCCAGGTCTTGCTCACGGGCAGGTCCGGCTGGTTGATCTCCTTCAGCACGGAGTTCAGGGTGATCTGCGCTCGCTTCAGCACCGACGTATGCGCGATGTCGAACGTGTAACCTTCGGCCTTCAGAGCCTTACCGGCAGCCACAGCTTCCTCGCGACCTACGACAATTATCTAATCAGACAAGCCCCAGAATGCTTTTCTTACGTTTAAACTGGTAATACTTACCCTGGTCACTCAAATCGGCGTCGAACCAACCACAGAACAAATTCTTCTGGTTCCACTCACTTTCGCCATGGCGAATCATAACAATTTTGTATTTTCCAGGCATAGTTTTCGAAATTTTTGTGACCGGTCAAACCCACAATCTTATATCAATTGACACCAATGTCACCAATAACCTCTTTTTGACCTTCCTTCCTCACAGAGTTTCGTGCGTATGCTGAAGTCATAATAAATTAAACCTTATTTGTATAAAATTAAAGTCCTATACTCTCTTCCAAACTTAAAATCATAGAGAAAGAGCGGCTTTTAAATTAGTTTACACGATGCAACAAACCGAACGAAATACGCCTTACTTATACAAATCGTAATAAGTGTGACAGAAAGGGATATATCATTCGTTGTCCTTGTCATAGTTCCATTACAAAAACCACGACGATTTTGGCTGCTAGCACAGCGGTTTAGGCTGTGCGTTGATAAGTATGTCAGTCAACAAAAAAGGACAGTGAGTGACACTTTTTCGTGCGTGCAGCCGGCGTTCATTGATTTATAAGACGTTATCACGTCAAAAAGTGGAACTATGACAAGGACAACGAATGATATTTCCCTTTCTGTAACACTTATCGAGATTTGTTTGCTATCATCTCGCTCGTACGTGGTATTATTATCACCATAGCATAGCATACCATTGGAGCATTATAGTTGCCCAAATATTTGTGTTGCATCTTTTTCCTTCCTACGGCAAATGAAAGAGAGGCAACGATGCAACGCGAACATGCAACCCCCAAGTGTGTCCCAACACTTTTAGTACTTACAAAGTACTTACCACATTACATTATCCTTTTTTTCATAGCCTGTGGAAGGAAACTGGCTTCTCTATCATTCTCTTATTCTCTTGAGTCTTGACTCTTCTCTTCTGTTGACTCCACAAAGTACTTTGTTATATACTGAAATAGAGAACAATCTCTGGGCCTAAAAACGGAAACCCTGTAATTTACGCCATCTATTATCTTAGGTTGACATGTACCCCACGTCAATGCAAAATGCATGCGTGTGTGGGTGTGTACGTATATAGGCGTATGTGTGCTCTCACACATGCACATACTTAAATAACTACGATATTTAAAAAAGGTATTTTTCAAAAAAAAGCTAACTTCACTTATGCGCCCAAGTGTTCGGCAGATTTGATATTTTTCAAAATATGGGTGAAAAGTGGAGTTAGCTTTTTTGAAACTTATTATTTCACAAATATATTAATCCTTTGTCAATGACAAAAAAAATCGTTTTAATCGAAGGGATAATTATATTTAAAAATAAACAATAATTCATATCTATAATTTATTCTGCAAGAGCTTTACATTACAACTAATAAATAATAAAATATCAATGGTGACATGAATACATAGCAACAATAAAAACGTAATAACACACGGCACTTCTAAAACTAAAGCAAAGTTAGCGCGTGTTAATTGCACTTACGGATAATTAATTACACCACACTAGAATCACGATAGAATGATTAATTACAATACAATTATTTAAATAGATTGTTATGAGTTATGTTACGACTTACGACATGGAAAATCTTAGAAAACCACAAGTGACACTGACAACAAATTTGTCTTTTTAAATTCCATAGACAATTGAATAGAGTTTGACGGCCTATACACGGTGAGTAAATACTGTCAATCTACCATTGCTGTCTCACTCTATAACATGCGATAGAGTCAGACAGCTATGGTGGCTTGTTAGTATTTACTCACCGTGTATGGGCCCCGCCTCTGAATAGGTCGGATATTAAAACTATTAACAAGCCAAATACTCCAAAAGATTTGTATAGTTAAAGGAAATTAATAAATTACACAAGTATTTTAGTTTTTCTAAATTATTGTCCGATATTATTAGTATAATTAATTAGTTACTGTTTTTTTGTAGGTGACGCATTGCTTACATCTATTATCAAAGGTTGACATCTATGAATTATAATGTGACTAAATTGGAAATCACCAAATATTCATAGTAGGTCCTATACTTAATGTCCTTTTTTTTTTAGTACACTTACTGTTCTGTCATTAGTGTCATTACCGTGATCGTAGTACTAAGATTAGCCGCCCTGGTTGACTCCATTCCATAGAAAAGTACTCTGTGGTTGACTCTGTTTTTTAATTGGTTATGTGAAAATTATTTGTTTGACAAAAGCTACGATATGAGAGAAAACCCAATTAACAACACTGTAATAGTTAGTGCGAGTAAAATAATAAACTATTTTCCCGTTTATCAATTGAAAGAGTAATCTGAAGAAGCCTCCACGAAAATGGCACCAAGGAAGAAAAATGAAAACAAAACGGCATTGGTTCCGAAAAAGCCGAAAGGAAAAGTAACAAAGGCACGAGTAAAGAACATAAATAAAACGAAATGTTCCCTTAAAAGTAAGTAGTACATCATATCACAAGTCAGCAGTATTTTTGCAATTGTGCAAAATTCCTCATGGAGTCCTTTTATGTAGAATCTGAAATTAGATACATTGAAGCTCATTTCATAACCCGGCTTAATTTTGTTTGTTACTTGCTCTATAATTTTTGTTACATTTCAACCCTCATGCTTTACAAATATTAGTATACTGCTTTATTTTACATCTGGCTGCCCGCGCGGATCCGCCCGTGTATTACAAAGAACCTATGCAGAGCTATGGGGTAAAATATATCAGGTGTCACTTCTATCTCTGGTTAAAAGAATTTTAATAATCAGGCAAGGAGTTCTGGAGGCCCCTACATTCAAACTTGCAACATAACATACTTTCCCCTTTATAATATTAGTGTATGTACAAACAAGAGTAGCAAGCCCAATATCAAAAACATGATATGATTTTGTGTCTCCCTTTGTTACCATGTTTTAAACATAACACCACCAAATTATTAGGGTTTATTTCATGGTGTGTATAACTTCATGTTACTGTAATAAGTAATAAATGATGTTTGTCTATTTCTAGACCTGAGAAATGACATTGTTAGCAACATGAATCCAACTGACAGAATGAATGAAGGTAACTATTTTATTATTAGATTTTTATATATGGTTTGATGGTAATGTGGCCAGAATACTGGATCAAGGTTTATCATTAACCGATTGTCTTAAGTGTAAGATATACAGTTTATAATTAATTATTTAGTAGACCTAACTCATTGCATTTAGATTTAATTTCTTCTACAGCGGTCTCTCATTGCTGAGGATTGGAACCACATAGTCAACTTAAAAACTTAACTTTGACAAAATTTTACTTTGATTCGTTTTTGCTTAATTTCGGGATAACCCCTGGTTTTAAAAAGACCTGTTAAAACAGGGCCTTGTTTGATTGGATAATTTTGACATCCACATGCAAATGTACCTACAGTAAGGCTAGAACTAGAACTATTTGAGTTGAAAATAATCCTTTCAAACTAGCAACATGCAACAGTTTTAGGTACACAGGGGTGTCTGACAATTGACAAAGCAATCTTAGTGAAAATAACTCTTGATTTCCATAATTTTATTTCAGTGGCACTCGCTCAGTTAGTGAAAGAGTGCCCTGTGGTGATAACTGAGAGTGCTCCAGATACTGTGCCGAAGAAAAAAAGAGGTCGAAAAAAGAAACTAGACAAACCAGGTACTAACTGTCATTTTTTATGTGCAATATTATTATTATTACAGTTATTATAGATCATAGATCGGTTCATCGGTCATACTTGAGCGATCAAGATCGCAGCAAAGTTCATCTATCGACAATTGATTGATCAATTGATGTGGTGGCAATTGTTAAAATGATTGTTGCTGCGAAAGTATAAAATAATCATAGTTTTTTTGATCAATATCATTTTTAATATTTGTAAATAATACGAAGGCCTAGTGCGAGGTGTGAGTTACTTTACTAAACTGATTTTGTGCCTTGATGTATTTATTACAGAAACAAATAAAATAAACATCATACACAACACATATTTGGGTTGGTTGTCTGAAACTCAGTTTTCAGATAATACCCGTAAAATTGTTCTAAGGCCCTATTCAACCAAACAATTACCTCTTAATCTGAGGTTACCCTTTAATTAGAATTATGTGGAATAATCTTGGAATTCAATTTATTCTTGTTTAGTCTAATGGGGAATGGATGAAAATTTTAGAAATGCCTGATTATTTTTTTGGTGATAGGAATAACCTTCCTTAGCACCAGAAAAAGTTTCAGATTTTTCAGCTGCGACAATTATTTTTGAAAAATATAAACAGTTTCCTCATTTACGGTTTAAAGTTTTGAAGTGCTGATTCCTACTCCATCCAAAATTGATTGTTTGCTTTTCTTTTAGAGACACCTGACGTTGTCCCCAAGAAAAAACTCAAAGGGCCGACAAAAGCTCAAGTTCGTACTAAAAATACGAAGCAAACCAAAGGTAATTTGTTACAAAAATAGATTCTTTTTTTGGATTTGTTAGATCACTTTCCCAATCGCAAGTTTTTTTTGTAGCAATTTTTTCTTTCGCCATTATCCCGTCGCATTATTTCCCATTCTTAAAATTTACCTTCCTCACTATTTTATGGTAGCAAATTTTTTGCTCGTATTAGTTTACAAACGCGTTTTTCAACGAAATATTTTTTTCGCAATTGAACAGTCCTGTTTCTGGGCAGTTTGCCCTTCGGGCATCTGAAGTTACCTAAAGATCCTAACCTACATAGTGTTTCGCGATTGCATTGGGTTTCCTACAGGGAGCAACACGAACGACTGTGAAAGTTAGCTGTAGGTAGTGGAGAAAGCGACTAGAATAATCGCGTTCGGGAAAAAATGCGTAAAGAAAATTTGCGTTTGGAAAAGCGAACTAACAAATCTTTTTTTATTTTCCCTAGAAGTCAAAAGATATGTTTAAATTTATGCACTTCTTTTCTAATAAGAAAAAAAATGTAGTCAGCTTAGGGCGAACTCCCTATGAATATATTTACTTTCCTTAGAAAGCGTTTTATTTTCTTATTAATATTATGCAGAGTATACTTTTTTTTTTAGTTATCTCTCCAAAGCAGAATATTCCGTCTACGAAACGAGGAAGAGGCCGACCGCGGACCCGAGGTAAGCCGAAAACGGACGATGACTCCACCTTGACCTCCCCTTTTATCTCGAGCGGTTTAGTTGACACCAAAACTCCCGCCAGGGACTTAGAAAAACCAATCTTGAAGCACTCTGTGGACCCTACTAATGAAAATAATAACGACTCCAGAAGGCTGTCTGTGACCAGTGCGTCTGAAAGGTCCTACACCAGAGACATGTCGGGATCCAGTACCACTACCTGTAAAACAGTGAGCTCAAAAGACTTCGTGCGCATAGACGGGAAACTGCCAGAGTTGATATTGAAAAAGATCGATCTAACTTTGAAGGAGAAAGTTCCAAACACAACAGAGACAAAAGAAGTGGAGAATTCCCTCTCTGAAGACAGCAGCAGCAGCTCTGGCAGCTCTTCCTCCAGCAGTGAGAACACAGTAAACACATCCTCAATTTCCTTCGTCCCTCAGAGCCCGACTTATACGCCAGTCGATCAAAGTTTCGACAGTAGCAAACAGGACGCCAAAGCCAGTTTAGAAAGCCGAAAGGAAGAAATAATATTCAGATTGAAATCTGTTGATTTAAGTTTTCCAGGTGTCAAGAATGTGAGTGACGACAGCTTCGACATGAGTCTATTAGAGGAGAAGATTTCTATGTTTTTACCTGATGAGAACCACTTGATTTTAGAGTTTAGTTTTTTATATCCAATCTTATCGGATAACTGTTCTGTTTCCAAGACCGGTGCCCCCGAAATCGAACAGAAACATAGCGAAGAAACCGACTTCGCTAAGCCTGGCGTAACTGAGGTTAGTAATAAAAGTTCTTGTGATAATCGTAACGATGTGCCATGCAGTATTACGCGGCGGCGGGACACCTACGATCCTAATGATGACGACGATACGTTGTCCCTGTTTGCCGAGAGTATCACAGGCATGGATTCCAAGAGCTGGCTGAGTAGCGCGACCTCCAGATCGTTTGCTCCTCCCAAGCTCGAGGAATACGTACCTCAACCCCTTGTCAAGAGGCCTTACACCGCAGTGAACTACGAACCGACTGTAATAAACGAACCGAAAATAAACCAAGTAGAAGCCGCAAGTGCTAAACCCGTCTGCGAGAAACAAAATGCTGATTCTACTTCCATTTACAAAGAACCGGAACTCAATTGCACTTCCAATGATAATTTTGCGCCAGTAAATAAAACTACCCCGAGACAAGATTGTAAACAGGTTAATAACACGGTGACAAAGGACGACATACCACAGCTGACGATCTTGTCCTATAATTACGCCAAAAGTGTAATGATTAAAGGAGTCTGCTTCTACAATTTGATATCCTCTTGTACTAAAATGGACAAGTGCCCTTATCCGCATCGTCTCATCGAGGAGGACGAGTTTAAGTCTCGTCTCGCCAAACTGAGCGAAGTACAATTCTTCCAAGAGTACACGCACCTCTGCCGCTGGAAGTGGCCAGTACTCAGAAGGAAGTACGTCAAATGGTTCGCTGATGAGTGCCAAAGAAGAGACCTACCTAAAATCCTAGTCGAAATAGTCGTAGATTTTCTGTCCAAAGTTCAACGAGGTTCGGAAGAAGATGCTAGTATTAAAGTTGAATTGTTAGAATCCGCTTTGATGTTCTTAAACTCTCGGGACTTGTCCGATTATGAACAGTTACTCAAGTGCCACGTGGGCGGTGAAGTTCTGTGCGACGTGTTTATCAAGATAATAGCTAATACACAAAACTTTTCGCGGTTCAAGAATGTGTTTATGAATCTCACTGATTTTATGGTGCGTGTAAATCGGACGTTCGATTTGGAAGTAGTTTTGCATATCTTGGAGAGAGTCTGCATCCTGACTTTTGAAGCCCCGTTGGCAGCGAAATTGATCTCCATGATAGAAAGGACTGATCGGAACATCTTTGTGAACAATATGATGAACTGGTTCGAGATGATGTTGAATAGTTTTAACAAGGAGTTATATAATAGGTTATTGTCTATCAAAATGGAGAGTGTAACAAGTGAGAGATCAAAGCCAGTCAGTGAGCCTTGCCCGCCATCTTTGCCTTCGCCTTGCGGGAGTCGCGAGCTAGAACCCCTGATTACTAACCAGAATAGCGCACAGGACCATGAGCAGAGATACACTTCTCCTGACACTACGAACACTGACAATGTGGTGAGTTATTTGACATACTTACATATTCTTTTGGGCGAGGAACTTATCATTTGGGCCGCTAGAATAATAATTATGAAAAATACGTTTTTCGTAAGTGTGTTAAGTCTATCTACAGTAATATCACAGAGATGTCTGTAGCTTAGTGAGGGTGCAACTTTTGTAAATTTGAATGTAGGGGGTAAACTAATCTCCCGAACTTCTCATTGAATGACATTTTCGACAAATAGAGATCTAAATCCATATCCATATCCATCCATACTAATATTATAAATGGGAAAGTGTATGTGTTTGTTTGTTTGTTTGTTTGTTTGTTTGTTTGTTTGTTTGTCCGTCTTTCACGGCAAAACGGGGCGACGAATTGACGTGATTTTTGAAGTGGAGATAGTTGAAGGGATGGAGAGTGACACAGGCTACTTTTTGTCTCATTCTAACCCCCCACTTCCCTAAAATGGGGGGTGGAAGTTTGTATGGAGCATTCCGCAATTTTCAAGGTAGAAAGCTAAAAGTTGGTATGCGGAATATTTTTGACCAATAAAAAAATCGTGCATCATTTTTTTTTTGGAAATCTGTACCCAACCCCTTACAAGAGGGGGTGAAATTTTAAGATTCAAAAGATTCAAGATTCACAGATTTTATTTGTCCAACATAGGTAGGTAAGTACAAGGTGTTTCATTAGCTTTTGTATCACTATGTGGTGCCTGTCGGCATACAAATATTTTGGTCGGAACATGTTTAAAATGTTCAATAGAATTTACATTATTACATTATAAAAATTAATTACACTAAAAAAAAAGATTCATAAAAACAATTAAACGAAATAGGTCACAGAGATATTAAATATACGAAGTTAAGTAAAGAGTGTAGGGTATGTCAATATTTATCAAATACATCAGTCAAAAATTCTGTGATCGTATAATATGCTTTTTCCGTAAGAAATATCTTTAAACTCTTATTAAAATCTACATCATTTCCATTATTTGCAAGGATGTTCTGTGGAAGCTTATTGTATATTTTGTGGGACATCCCTAGTATGCTTTTTAGGGTTCCGTAGCCAAAATGGCAAAAACGGAACCCTTATAGTTTCGTCATGTCCGTCTGTCCGTCTGTCCGTCTGTCCGTATGTCACAGGCATTTTACTCGAAAACTATAAGGTGTATTTGAACAAAATTTTTAAGGATAGGTGTATTTTGTTAGCCGCTACATAGTTCTGTAATTAAAATGACAAAAAAAAAATTTTTAAGGGTGCACTCCATACATAAAACAAAAAGTCAAATTTTTTTTTTTCATTGTGACACCCCGTGTGGCACATCAATCGATAGGCCTTTCAAAATAAATATAAGGTTTCTTTGCATTTTTTTTGATTAAGTGAATAGGGTCGGAGATAATCGCCCCGAAAGTCACTAAAATTCTGTCCCCCCCCCTCTAATTTTTGAACGGTGTATTTTAAAAATATGGAAAAATTCATGGACATAAGGCTTATTAATTTCATTTACCGAAAATTGTTTTGAACCAGATCGGTTCAGAGGTTTTCGAGATATTGCTGAAAAACTGCCTTCCTCAAAGAAAAGGACGTAAGTGCCGTAAAATTTCTGTGACGATACGACCTTTTTAATAGGCACGGAACCCTTCGTTTTGCGTGGTCCGACACGCACTTGGCCGGTTTTTGTAGTAGTGCTGTGTTGCTTGAGTGTGACTGTAATTTGTTCTTTAGACGTATACTTTTAAATTTATTGAACTGATGACGATTAGCGTTTACAAAGTTAACCATTTCGTATATATACAAACAAGGTAATGTATATTTATATGGGAATGTATGATTTATATGGGACTTTTCGCAGTTTTCAAGGTAGGAAGCTAAAAATCGGTACACAGTTAATTTTCCCCCAGCCCTTAACTATGTAGTGTCAGTACGTAGAGTCGATATGTAGAGTTGATATGTAGAGTCGATATGTAGAGTCAGTATCTAGAGTCGATATCTAGAGTCGATATGTAGAGTCGATATGTAGAGTCGATATGTAGTCGATATGTAGAGTCGATGTAGAGTCGATATGTAGAGTCGATGTAGAGTCGATATGTAGAGTCGATATGTAGTCAATCTGTAGAGTCGGTATGTAGAATTGGTATCTAGAGTCGATATGTAGAGTCGATATGTAGAGTTGATATGTAGAGTCAGTATCTAGAGTCGATATGTAGTCAATATGTAGAGTCGGTATGTACAATTGGTATCTAGAGTCGATATGTAGAGTCGATATGTAGAGTCAATATGTAGTCGATATGTAGAGTCGGTATGTAGAGTTGGTATGTAGAGTCGGTATGTAGAGTCAATATGTAGAGTTGATATGTAGAGTCGATAATTATATAAAGGTGCGGTGACTGACATATCACCGCACAGCCCAAACTGTTGGATCTAGAGATTCCAAATTTGGCACATGGGTTCCTTATAAGTTCGGGTGCACTAAGAAATGATTTTTAAAAATTCACCCCCTAAGCGGATGGAATGGGGGTCCAAAGTTTGTTTGCTGGTCGCTGATTACGAAAACAACAACGATTAATCCAACGTGGCGGACGTGAAATACCATCTCCCCTGTTGGAGTGCGATGGGGTTGAAATGTCTAAATATGGGTGTCGTTTTTATGGTTTTTTGGGAAGTTAATTACGTAAATGGCATCGATTTTGAAATTTAACATTGTGAACATGAAAATTCTTGAAAGTATTTGTGCCAAATTGCAATTCAATTGGAACATACAGGTCAAACTGAGATGCAACTTTTTGTAGGTAAACGGTTAACATTACTTTTAGTACGCGGGCGAAGCCGCGGGCACAAGCTAGTAATTTATGATTTCCAAATCACTTCATTTGGAAATCATAAATTATTTAGAGCTCTATTTGTCGAAAATGCAAATGAAAATGCATGATCAATCATGCATATAGATTTGATGTTCTGCCAACAATATGACATTCTTTCATCTAAGAGAAATAGTAATTGTGAAACTGTATACAGATTGATACATATATTTCCAAATCTTGATAGGTTCATTACAGTCGTGGGCCCCTGCAAGTATATTTTCATTAGTTTTTTGTTCTAGCTTATTCCCTTACTTAATAATAAAATGGATTCCTGAATTCCCTTCAGTACACTATTTTCATAAGCGAACTTTTTCAGAACAAACCCGTAAATGAACCAGTTTTCATACTTACACTGAATCATCTGAATTCAGTCAGACCACACATGTGTAAGCCGAAGCAAAGTCCTGGCGCTCGCAACAAGTTTCCACGCCAGTGGAATGACCAGAGTATTATGACACGGGTCCCGAGGATGCCACACATGAGGCCGCAAAGGCCAATGGGCCGACCTACGCCGTCTATACGGCCACAGTTTGTATGTTGACTATGTTTTCATTATAAATATTGCTTACTGCGTGGTGGTAGGTAGTGAGGTAGTTTGTTAAGAAAAACGTAATGAGGGCTACCGTTTTTGCGCTCACCCGTTGGCGCCACTGGCGTGTCGGGTCCAGAAGCATAGCGGCGAATTCACTCGCGGTAGCCCTCATTGTTTGACCACTCCCACTGAGCAATCATCGATCGATGGATTTGGGATGTATCATCGATTGGTCATTGTTAGTGGTATCACAGCAGTCGATCGAATCATCCTTCGATGCGTCGGTCAAGCTATCGATATCGATCGATCATTGTTCGATTCGTCGGTCACGCTATCGATCGACGTTCGAGCGGATACCGCATATTTAACGCTTACCGGCCTGTCAAGTGTGGTTGGTGCAACCCACCCTTTAGTCATAAGGTATTTTCTTCCAGAATTACCACTTTTACAGGTTAAATATAAAGGTGTATTTTTTTACCACACTTACGCGACGCGCGAAACTTCGTCGTTCAGCCTTGCCATAGCATGCAGCTGGCGGCGGTATGGACTCGATCTCGGCATGTCCACCGCTACAGAATGTGTGTACGATGTACAGTCGCCATCAGATATATCGGAGCGGCCAAAGTGCTCACAAATATCTGAACACGTATCTATTGTCGAGGCATTAGGACGTGTTAAGATATTTGTGAGTACTTTGGCCGCTCCGATATATCTGATGGCGACTGTACATTGTATATGTGGCTGTGCCTCCCCATCATGGTACTGTTTATTGCCGACGTAAAGTACAAGTAGAGTAAGAAGTAGTTACATACTACATCGATAGATCGTCGATCGGTGCATCGAATCACGGTTTGAAGCCGTGCGAACGTTTTTGAATATATTTATCGATGATCGATCGGCTTTGATAGATGCATCACTCGACGATAGATCAGTTTTTGCTGTAACACTTAGGCCCGGTTAGATCGAATGTCAGATGCCTACCTACACTACAACTTCAGTAACTCACTACATACCTACTAAAACGGATCCTTATACAACTGTGCTTTATAAACGTCTGTCAATATCAAATCTACGTTACAATGCCGTTAATATTCGTTTGTCTTGATTGGGTGCCCGACGTTTTATATAATTTCACTTAATCTATTTTGGTTTTATGTACCATTGCTTTGTATAATGTAACGGATGGTATTTATACTTAATATTGTCTCAGATAATTTTAAAAATGATCTAATTTAACAAGACATATAATGATTTTAGGCTATAATTACATTTAGTATAATTGACATTTACTATCCACCAAGACGAGCCAAGTGAAGTGCAGGGGCAGGCACTACCTACTCGAAGCGCTTCGTCGTTTTTTTGAACCCTCATAACTTGTGTTTGGATTATACCAGATAAACTTATTGATAGGGTTTTTAAAACCACTTCGAAAATAAGCCTATGTAAAACCCGGGTTAGAGTAACCGGTTCCGGTCCCTGCATGAGTTGTACGAGTGTCTAAGCGAGCCGGCGACCTCCCGAGGATCCTCCGGAGCGTGGTTCGAGCGAGTGCGCACCTGAAACGAAGGGCCGACGAAGCGAGTTTCTGGCGGGAGCCCGGGCGGAGGGCGGGAGACTGAGTCCCAGAAACGAAAGCGGGGCTCCGTCGACTTATTGACAGTCATTGTTATATGAAAACGCTATTATTTTAAATAATATGTATGTTAAACATATTTATTTATTTATGTCATAAATGCGTTATACGAAAAAATAATTGTAATATGTCATTTTGTATATTATATCAATCGATAATTACAGTCAAGCAAAATATAGCAAAGAACCGATATATCAAACGTTACATTATATTTAATAACTTTAAGTCAATTTACTGTATATTAAGTGTAATTATATGTTATTTTTCTGACATAATATGAAACATTACGTTCCCATAATGATTTGGCATTCGATATTCGTTATTGTAAAAAAAAACCATTTTGACAAACATACATAGGTCCTTTAAGTATTATGGAATTTATGAACAACGGTTGCTTTACGTCGAAATAAACTTTACCATGCTAAAATTTTCTTGCGCTAATCATATTGTTTGTTGCAGAAATTCGAGCGACGATATAGGCCGAATTTTTACGGCTCAGGACCAACTTAAAATTACTCTTAATCTTCATAGAGGTAAGTAATAACTGTACTCAAGAGCAAAAGTTTCGGGTACACTTTGTATAGAATTTCAGTACAAACTGTACCCAAAACTTTTGCTCTTGAGTGTATATTATAGCATTAGAGTTGATTCATGGTTAGACAACTATATATAATAAGATTTTTGAATTGTTTGGACCTGATTAGAATACTTTTTATTAGTTCACTTAAAAGATACTCGTAAGTATTTGTACAGAAAATATTGGTTTTCGTATGAGTGTGAGTAAGACTCGCGTTCTTAAGGGTACAATATTTCTATAATATTACATACTGACTTTTCGGTAAAGAACCAAACCCTATTTTTAATAATTTGAAAAAGTTTTATTTCCGAACTGACGTCAGTAGCGGCATCTGAGATTTACGTAATGCTAACATTTGACTATTCCCAGATATAAAGTAGGTATGTGAACCTGAAGAAATGAATAAGTTAACCCGTTTTAAAGCACTGACTTATATTATGAAGAGAATCAAGTCTTTGATTTAATTTTGTCTACACAATTTGAAACATCCTTGTTTTTCATATTGGCGAGCATTTTTTAATCTCAAAATAAAGTTTTCTTTGGCTAAACTTGAACCGTTGATACCTAGTAAAACGCTTGCAGTAACCCCATCGAAATTACCAAGCAAATTACTGGTAAATAAAACTGGAAGATATTTTAATTTTCGAGAGTATATCCACGTATATCTCTACCTTAGCAGTTGTTTATAAGGTTAACTTCTCGCTTTAGCACGGCTAGGACAAAACCGCGCGCGATAGAGATGACTATCCGTCTCTTTCTAATTAGAAACTAGACAGCTCGCGTGCGGTCTTGTGCTATAGCTGTGCAGGCCTTATACTTACTTATAACATGGAGCAAATCCGTTTAAATCTAAAATGCAAATACCTATAATCCAAAACCGCATGGTATAAATCTTCGATAAAGTTGCTGGACCCTCAAGTGAAAGGGCGGTGTCGCATTGACAAGGAAATATCCCGATTCAAGTTCTGCTGGGTCAAAAAAACTTTTTATTTCGATCTTTCTAAGCCTTGGCCAAAAGTATTAGCACCCCATGTTTTCCTTTGTAACTTATGGATAAAGTATTATTTTTCAATTTCATAAATACACGAAGACGTAAACTATAATAAGTGTTTGAACATGTGCAAATCATTAATATATATCATTTTGAAATTGCTATTTGCGTGTGAAAACTAAAGCTAGAAAAAGTCGGGTTTAAAAAAAAAAACATTTATTTCCAGACAACATGGGTCCACAATTCATATAAAAATAAAAATAAAATCAAGTAAAATTAAAATACACATCAAAAAAAATTTTCACGGAATTTCCCTTAACGTCAATAAATATGACGAATTTTTCCGACAGATACACAACTTTCTATTATAAAATATATTAATGCATCTTTTAAAGTTTGACTTTTGTATGAAAAACACATGGGTATTCAACACTTTTGACCAAGGCTGTATAATATCGAGAATATTGTAAATAAAAAAGTAAGATAAAATGTTGTGTAGAAGTTATCTAATAAACACAGAGAATAGTGGCTTGGATAGCTGATCTCTGACTGACAGTGGTGGATAGTCCATCCGCATTATATTTTATTTAGACAAACGGTGCTAGGATCATAGCTGTAAATAACGAGTAGGCATATGGTGCAATGATATAATATGCCTGAATTCAATTTAATTACCTAAACAATTTTAACTTCGGTCAAATTTTGTCATATTAGTTCATTTGAGTCATTTTAAATACTGTTGACGAAAGTCCTTAACACGGGAAGAACTGTTTTACATTCTAGACCTCATAAAATTAATACCAGTTTTAAAACTTTTTTCTCACTACATGCCGGTGTAATGTAACAATTTTGATATAGACTTAGAGACGCGTTACGATGTAAATTGCATTCAATTGACAATCGGTTACAGGAAGAAACGAATTTTATTGATATCACTTTAGTACTCAGATGGTTTTTAGTTGGTTATTTGCATTAAATTAAAAATATATATGATCATAGGTTCATATTTCTTTTAATGGTCGTTAGATGCAGGAAATTTCCGTGGATCGGATCTGATAGTTTCTAGATGCCATAATATAGTATCTATTGTATAATATCTAAGTTACTGTAAGTAAAAAGTTACCTACTATTTCTGTATAAGATGTCATTGTATGTGGAAATAAGAGTTAATGTTATGTTTTTTGTTTGTTATATTATAAGGATAAGGCCTTATTATTTTCATTGGTTTACTTTTAACTGAGTTTCGCATTCTTAACTAAGTGTATAAAAATTAGATAAGGGAGATAGGTACCTACATTAACATTAGATCCTCTTGGATATAGTTATCCACGAGGTGAAAATAAATATTGTGATAGTTATTTGGCTTTCAGGGTATGTTCAAAAAACGTGTTTATTAGGAATGTTATGATTCTCATTCAATTAAATACTTGATACTTACTTCATGTTTCCATCATAGTTTTATTGAACAGTGACAATATTTTAGACATAAGTACAGTTGTATTTAATAGTTCTAGTCTTAGAGGTACCAAGTTTTTTTAAGTCAAATAAATGTTAATCCCTTTTCATTCCAATTCTCAGATATAATAAGCACATCGTATAAAATACTAAAATGCGGACTAAATGCCTAGGTTTACTCTAAGCTAATAGACGCTTAAAAATCACGAGCATGCTGTTAATCCGCCCAATACCTAGCCGATAGACAATCGAATCGTCGATTGATACCGATTCTTCGTCGATCGATTGATTTGGAATGCTTCATCGACAATCGAATGGCGCCCGTCAATGCACCGATCGACGATCGATCGTTTGGTTATGTAACAACTCTTAGTTACATGTTTTATTTTAACATTTTTATTTCAAAGATGAGTGGAGTGGCCTAAATCACGAGTAACGTGCTAAAGCAAGGTAGGCCTGGGCCAATTTGTGGAATTTTCGATTCCATTTTCTACTTAGGTACTACTTTATGTAATCTTGTAAACATTTAGAAGTAGTTTTCCTAATTGGAAACTTGAACTAGCAAAACTACTAAATGGTTACACTATTATATAAAGTTCACTAGATATTGGGGGTTCTTCCTGGATACCTATCAATATAATCATTTTCATTGGAACGACATTGGGCTAACTTGCTAGAATTGGAATGAAGATTTCTGTCAACTGACTCTACTACATTCCTTGATGGTTTTTAGGATCCCGTCCGTACCTATCTCAAAAGGAAAAAAAACGGAACCCTTATTGGATCACTCTTGCGTCTGTCTGTCCGTCTGTCACAGCCGATTTGCTCCAAAACTACTGGACCGATTGAGTTGAAATTTGGTAAACATATGTAAATTGGCGGAGAACAAGGAGGTAAAGAACAAGGGGGCTACTTTTGGGGGGTGGAAATAAGTTTCGAAAACTGTATTGTGTGACATATCAAATGAAAGGGGTTGTTGTAAGCTACTCAGTTTTTTTTTTATAATTTTAGCAAAAACAGATTTGAAGTAATTTAGGAAAAAAGACGAAAATTGACCATCTCCCCCTTATCTCCGAAACTACCCGGCTTAAAATACTGAAAAAAAATATGGAAAATACTTCCTTGCCTAAAGATTACAGGAGAACCTATAAGAAGTCTGAGTATGCAAAGTAACGGGAAAATGCTCAATATTTATGTGTATTTTGTATGGAGCGCCCGATGCTTAGAGCATAGCAATTTTGATACATTTGAATACAATTTCATAAACATTTGAATTATGACCTTTAGATTATATACGGAACCCTCACCACGCGAGTTGAGCTCGCATTTGTCCGGTTTTTGTTAAATATTATTATGTAAGAATGTACCTTTAGGTATGTAGTGCGCGAGCTCTTAGAACAGTACTTAGGATCGGGTGAAATCGGTCATTTTAGTATAAGAACGTAAGAGCGAGAGATAACTTTCAATGACTAGGTATTTGTGTTTATTAATCAGCATAACTATTGAAATGGCAGCTAAATAGTTCATCTAAAACAAATAAACATATTCCGGTGTTAATAGAACGAGCGAGCGAAGCGTATGTCCGGCGTCCGGCAGTTCTTCTCTTCTTCGCGTGAAATTTTGTGAGCAGGTTATAATATGTATAATTTATTTGTCGATTCATTTTTCGATATTCAAAAAGTTTTTAGAAGACAGGCTCGTATAAATGTTTCTATTAAGTACCTAAATGTAAGACGGACTTTAAAATAAGAAGCAAACTATTTTTGTACGAAGAGTAGAGTTTAATAGGGCTTCCTAGCAGGTCAAACCTGAATAAAGAGGGATTTGAGAAGGGATCCATACTTCACAAATCCAGCCCTACCTATATAGTTCCCTTAATGTACGGCCCGAGTGCACGCTCCGCTACGAGTGGGGCGTTTTATATGGACCCTGCACGCCCCGCTCACAGCGGCGCGGGCACTAAGGCCCTACACTTACAGGGTTACAATTTTTGTCACAAATTATAATTCAGAGGGCCTACCGCGAAACGAAAACGATCTTCGTTCGTGTACCTCCCTCTCTGTCTCTCGAACGAGCAAGTGTGACAGACGGAGATACACGAACGAAGTTCGTTTTCGTTTGGCGGTAGGCCTTCAGCAGTGGGAAATGATACGTTTTATCACCGCCAAAGTATTAAATTAACCCTTCGGATGCCCCTGTCAAAAAATTGCTTGTAAAATCGTGACCTTGAAGTTAAGATATAAGGTCAAGGAGGGAATGTAGTAGATAGGTAGACAACACATGTTGGAAGTTGTATTTTTTTCTAATAAAACGAATTACAGACATGATTGTTTCATTTGAGTTTCCTTGTCGAACTTTGAATTGAATGAAACCAGCAAATATGTAGAAAAAAAACGTATATTCAGTACATGTACCTATATAAAATAAAACGCATCGTTAGTAATTACAGGCAGCCTCAATTGGTTCTCATTTCAAATCTCAGTTTCTTACATCACCATACCAATACTCCAATTACCAATCGATAGACGATCGATAGATTCCGAGGTACCGTACACCCTCGCACCGATAGTAAAATGCCCAGCCACTTCTGTCCAAGTCTGAGTGCACAATAGTTTGGCGAATACCAATACATGACGCGGCGAAGCGTCTATACATATAACAGTTGATTGTAGGTACTTTATTATTGCATAGTCATCATCGGATTAACATCTTCATAAAGCACACACAGTAAACATTCGTACATTACGTACCAATACAAAGACCATGATGGAAAAAGGGGCATTCCACGCGAATGTCGCTTACGTAATGCTTTTCTCAGCGCGGCTGTGGCCGTCCGTGGCTTCAGTGGCACGAGTTTTCGTCCGTGTTCAACGCTATGTCAAAGAGAAAAGTTGTCAACCACACGCCAAATCAACAAGACATTTAGTTCGTAGGTAAACCTTATGTAAATGCAAGAAAGTTGCTATTGCGCTGGGATTCTTGCTTGACGCATATATCAGTCGTTGGCATTCAACCTGCAGTGCAGATATATGCGTCGGGGGCGTCGAAAAGATTAAAGTCTCCAGTACGCTCGACACAAGTCGACTCCCCATACAAATTGGCTCTCATTTGAAAACGCCACGCTATAACAGTTTTTCATACTAAAATTCTACTCTCAATAGGCATCAAATTGATAACGTACATACTGTTGCTAAATGGATAGTAAACGATCAAATTATTCTAATAAATATTCATAAAAAAATATAATTAAAATTATAAAAAGATATGGACCTTGAAAGTTAAGTAAAAATATACTTTTTTTATTGTTCAATAGTAAATTTAAAGCTACCAATAGAATCCTTACGCTTTTATATAAACAAAATTGTATAAAAACTATGGACCTAAACGCAGTATTTCGCGATCGAAACAGTAATTTCTTGATTTTCCATATAACGATAACGACAAATAGAAAGCTGTGACGTCATACCTGTGTGTCAATTAGTATGAAGCGTTTCGGCTGCCGCCAGCGAGGTCAATCTTTGTCTCAAACTTTTGGGTATTTATGTTTTTTAACCCATTCGAGGCCACGCATCGCTACGTATTGCGAAAACATTGTATGCGACACGTACGGTAAGATTGTTAAAAACTCGAGTCATCAAAGCCTTCGGCATCGGGCTTCTAATAGACTCTCGTTCGTAATTCATATCTTACCGTACTTGTAACACAGTGTACTATTCCGACCTAGATATGGCGGATGCCATCGTGTAAGAATACGAAGTTGGATGATTTCAGCATCCTGTTTTAAAATTAGAAGCAAACTACATTTGTAACAGAGTCGAGCGGCGTGGAGACCGGCGAACGAAAAAAATTCTACCCAAACCCCGGTATGCGCATGTGTGCGCATGTTCGAACTGAACGGCTGCTTGGCATCCTTCTGACACCCCGCCCCACGTCCACATAATGGCAATGTGCATCCTTTTTGTGGGGCCACTTCTCGGCGCTAGTTAGACTTCTATGGTTGTTTCGTTCGCTGCTGGGGACTTAATATTTCTAAGAACACTAGGAAGATGCATTCATCCTTACTTGTCATATTTGGTAAACAACATGCCTCAAAATACAATGCATCTTTTTGGGATAAAATAGCAATCTTGTGAGTATAATGATCATGCAGAGACGACTTTTCGGACATCACTTCACGAATTTTTCGTCTGGGAACGCTTTATTTACGATAAAATAGCTGTTAGAAGTAGTCTAAAAAGACCTAACCTCAAAAAGGTTGGAATGTTGTTTACCAAATAATGACAGTAAGTATGAATGCGCTATAAAAATGGACAGTATTTACTCGAGTTTTATGCATTTTACTAAATTTTCCGCCGTATAGACACTGCAGAAACGACATTCTCGTGGAAAGCCCTGAAATCGATATAGGTTCCTTCAGTCAGTTATTTTTGATAGCAGCTGTATAGTCAACTGCAAATAGAATACGCTTGAAGATAATTTTTCAGTGTGTCGGTAACGTAAACGTTTTTGCACTTCACTGCCGTGTATTTAAACCTGGCGCTCATGAATAATCATCTAAACAGCAGTCCAGATTCACAAACAACTGGTAAGATTAGATAACAATACGTCACAAAACAAACATACAGCACTTAAATATAAGCTGCCCGAAGATAAAAGCTGTCTAGGAAAAATGGACATTTTCAAGTGTTCAATAGACGGAATACAAAAATAATACTATGAATGTTATACGTATCAATAGAAATCATAAGGTTTAATTTACAATGAGAGTAGGTAGGCACTTCCACGGTGAAATTGGTTATTGAAAAATCAAGAGTACTTCACCCTAAGGGTTTTACCGCACCTATCACTCGATTGACCTACAATACATCGATTATAGGAACATCCCAATACCCATGGACCTATGATACTCAGGACAGGCTATACGTGATGCCACAATGAGGGACGGAGAGACTTATACGCAGCAAAAGTAAGAACTGGTCTTATAATTATTACCATAGCTTGTCCTGAGTATCATAGGTAACAAAAAAAAAACTATGTTTAAGAATTTCTGTATTGGCATGGCAATACAGAAATTCTTAAACATAGTTTTTTTTTTGTTCTCAAAACGAACTCCAAGCTTGTGTTACAAGACATTCAGTTCAAAAATGACAATGACAATTGTCAGTCTAACCTGTGGAAATTAACCATAATTTGATGGGCCACTTGTGGGGATATCGTCGGCTGACAACCAAAACTCACTAAATGCACTACCTAAACGTGATGAGGTTGAGTTTTCCAACCAAACGCCAAGAACGCCTAAAATTGTCGTGTATTGTCTTGCTCGCAGCGTCAAGAACGCCTTTATGTGTTATGGCATCCTCTGTCAAAACAACCTTCTGTCTTTTATATAAGGTTCAGTCACTCTCTTATGAAAAAAGGTTGGCGTGTCAGTGACACTTTAGTACGTGAATAATGGCGTTCAAAAGGTTAACCTATTACATGTTATTTGTGAGTTTTGGTTGTCAGCCGACGATATGTCGATTACCCGCGGCCTGGTTAAAGGTTAAAAACACTAATTGTAATTACATGATTACACAATTCGAAATAAAAATAATTACGGAAACCGAACAAGCACTGCCAAATCGGTACACATTCGATTTCCGAAACAAGGCAACTACTTACAATAGTAAATATAGCAAGCCTACAATATTGTCATAGCGAAGCGTAGCTCGTAGTTACATTATGTAAAAAAACTTATTCTAATAACTTTTAGACAAGCGTCATTTTGGCGTATTTAATACTGTAATATAATAATACTTGAGTTTTTAAAAATGATAAAGGTGATATTAGTTTCAGATCTAAAAATGCCTTAATTGGGCACTATGGATGATCTTCACTTATTCCCAATGATGTAATATAAAAATGGCACACTAAAATTGAGTCAATTGGCACAACTTGCCTCAGTTTCGAGTCGTCAATGGAAACGTTAGCTGTCATATTTGGTGGCCATTTTTAAACACGGAATTTCGTATAGACAACCTATCTACCTCTTTTTTATATTACATCATTGCTTATTCATATCATTTTGATAAGTCATAAGATGATAGCTGTGTAATGTTGAGTTAAACAACTTTTTCTTGTAGTTTGTTGCTATGGTTATTGGTTAAGTGTCCTTGGTCACGTTTAAGCATAGACAAAATATTATTTGACAACCACATTGGCTTAGTTGATAATGATAATGACGCATGGCTACGAAAGCTTAGTTTAGGAGGTTGATTTGTGTAAGATTGTATCCCAATATTTATTGTATACACGTTAGCCAGTGGAACAATATTTCGTGCAGCGATTGGAGCACGCTAGAAACAATGCAATTTGTCACACCAACTTGCTAGTTAGTTAACAGTATGAATTGCTGTCTCTTTCCAACTATATATAGCGCTGCACGGCACCGTACAGTAAGGGAAATGTATTCACGTACCTTTTTCGCTCTTCTTACTATGACAACAAGGCATAAAAAGGTACGTGAATACGTTTCCCTTACATGTTTTGCTAACTAGATAGTCAGACTACATAAAATACACTGGCGCTGACAACTCCATCTATTTCAACCAATAAAATTACGGCACCAAAAATTAGTGCAACACCAAACGTCCTACTATCCTATCCTATTATAAATGCGAAAGTTTGGATGTTGAGATGTTTGGATGTTTGTTACTCAATTACGTTTATTCGACTCAACCGATTGGGATGAAATTTTGACGAAGATAGTTGGATTAAAATATAAGACAGTTTTTATCCCGGGTTCACACAGACGAAGTCGCGGACGGACGCTACTCTATAATAAAAAAATGTCCATGGTTAGATTATAGGTGTATGCGGGCTGGGTTTCCGCAACTCGACGTCATAGATTTGGCGCCTATTTTGGTATGTATAAATAAATAAGTGTAACCCATATTATCTATTATTAGGTTTCTCTTAATTCCATGTGATATTACTCGAAAACTGCATTGTCAAACTGAGTATACAAGAAAAAGTTGATTTGCCCAAGTATTTAAAGAGATGTTTTAAACTCTGGTGCTAAAGTTATATCTTTTTAAATGTTGGCACAACTGGTATAATAGCTAATCATGCTTATATCAACATTCCTTGAGCACCAGTTTACAAATAACCTCAGTAAACATGATCTTAAATATAGCACCAATTGCATACAATAGTCAATACAAAGCTATATATTCTTACATTCAAGCGGTGGGATATATTTGTGCGTATTGCAGTACAAGGCATCATTGGAAGAGGGCTCGGGGTCTCTTCTTGGCGAGGATGTGCCAAGAATGAGTCACGCCTTTGCGTCGTTTAGGCGACAACCTGGAATACGGCATAAAAATGCATTTATTTATCACTGTATTTTAAACTACTAAACTACACTACTCTAATATCACAGTTGAGCTGAAATTGTTTTTAGAACTAATTTATTTTGCTATTCTAACAATTTTTGACGACCGGTTAGCCTAGTAGGTAGTGGCACTGCCTACGAAGCTAGGCAGTGCCACTACCCACGGCACGGCACGGGTCCTAGGTTCGAATCCCGGTAAGGGCAAATATTTGTGTGATGAGGATGAATATTTGTTTCTGAGTCTTGGATGTTTTCTATGTATTCAAATATTTATATCTATTATATATATCGTCTAGTACCTATAACACAAGCCTTATTGAGCTTACTATAGGCCTAGTTCAATTTGTGTAAGAATGTCCCCTAATATTTATTTATTCCAGGAACTGCAGGCCTATTACTTATACCTATTCATTCATTCATTTATTGATTGTAAAGTCATGTACATTTTATAATTAAGGTGTTATATACAATTTGGTAAGTCACCTATATCTGCACAAATATTGAAAAAAACCTCAACACGGTTTTGACCTTTGTAAAGCTGCGTACGAATTTGAGCGGCTCAGCCTGAGGCATGCTCGCCCCGCGCGGCGAGCTGCTCGCGAGCTAAATTGTTCCACATAAACATGCGCGGGTGAGGCAGCGTGCTCCCGGCGAGCCGACATTGTACGACGTTCAAAATGTCGTCGACACTATGACAGCTGATTAATTTCGGGTACCACAACACCTTTTGCTTTTCATGTATTATCAATAATTGTTCCAAATTTACTAACAAACTATTACACATGCACGGCTCAGCCACTTGCTCAAATTCGTACTTCTTTCGCGCACAAACATGTTCGATCTTGTGCCTCTGTCCGCGGCACGCTCAGATACACGTCCAAGTTACGCAAGGCAAGCATACTGAGGCGCCTTTGAGCACGGGCAAAAGACCGCCACTGGCCGGCTCGCCGCGCGCTGCTCGCGCACAGCGCGTGAGCGCGTACGAATTTGAGCAAAATAGGCGCCGTGCGTGCCTCAGCCCGAGGCTGCTCTAATTCGTACGCACTTTATGAGGCATCAACTGGACATGTCTTGCCTAATGTCACATTTGCAACTTCTGAACCAATTTAGAACCAAGAGAAATAGAGTTCGCATAGAAGAGCATAGGATAGTTTTTAACTCAGTAATTTATTTATTTTTAAGCAAGTTGAAGTTTGATTATGTTGTGGACCAATATTCAAATAAAAAGCACACCCACTTTATGAATTATGAATACAAGTATGCTATGGTATAAATAAGTGTACCACATACCCATGGGCTGGTGTATCCGGCATGTATGGGGACATCCTGAAGTCCCGGCTGTGAGGTGTCTCTATTCCAAATGGACTGTATAATTTAGCAGGGCTCCTACCTAATACCTGAAATACCATGTATGAAAATTGAAAATATGAAACTAAGTGACACGTAGACTGTACAGAGGCCCATTGCATAATTTGAAACGTCTAATACTGGCTCTGTGAACTGTAGAACTCGCCAGTCCCTGTTTTTTGAACAATCTCCGAAAACTGAATTGACAAAACTATATAATTATTGAACCTACTCACAAAATTCCTCGAGAATCGGTTAAGAAATGCGACCTGTAGAGAACAGTCAGACATACAAAAGTATTCTATGTCTGTATTGTACCTCTGTTGCACCCCTAAACAAAGAACTATGTTCTGTTCGCTAGCACATTCAATAAACGGAAGATGCTTTCTAATCAATGGAATTGAAAAGTGGTTCCACTTGAAATACAAGTTACAAGTCATTATGCAACAGGCTCCAAAAACAGGGTATTTAAATTTGATCACACTAATATAATATTTAATCACAGATTAAGTGCATATTCCACTGCAGTCAAATGGGGCATAAATAATACCAGTACAGAAGTATTAAAATGTTATTACCTGTTTTTTCTTGGTAACAGGAGTAGATGGGGTCCTGCATGGAGAGCCAGTCTCCGCAAGGCGATGCCTGCGCCTTCCGCCCAGCCTGAAATGCTAAAAAAACACGTGACAACTTCAAGATGAAAATGTAGAACTAACAAATAAGAAGATAAGTAATAAATATGGATAAAATTTATCTAATTCTACATGTACCTAACTCTATATATATTTATATAATATTCTTAAAGGATATAGCAGACCTAATTGCATGTTTAATTTAAACAAGATATAAGTGGGGAGATAATCAAATAACTGAGATATTGATTGTTTTACATACCTGTGACAAGTTACCAAAAGTATTTCTAACAGTCCTAAAAGTCCTCGAAATCTTCTCAGCGCCGGACTGTAAGGCACGACGGGAATTAGCGAAGGATTTGTTGTTAAATAAGTTCTTATTATAACATCCATCGACGTTTCTAAGGCTTTCTCTGGCCGGTGAATCGATCGCTGAGTCCGACACAAAGGGATCCTTCATTTTATAAATTGTACTGGGCACAAAACCCTAACTATCAGTTACAATTTATAAATAGGTCATTTAGGTACTAGTACAATACGAAAACACCATTAGTTAATTCATTTTTCCCAAAAAATGGTAAAAAATCAATCATGTACACTTTTGACGGCTTTGTAACGTTTTTTCTTTTCGGCCGTTACATACCACAGACTAAATAATGGTGTGCGCTGCACCGGTTTACTACCAACATAACAAATATAAAAATATTGTTGTAGCTTATTAAAAAGAGACAGCAGGATTTTTTTTTCTTTCTCTTGCATTAAAACAAGTTGTTGGATTCATATTGTGTATTTCAGATGGTTATCTTAACATTTTTTGAAACATATACTCTACTCATTAATTAACATTTGCAACTATAATTTGTGATTTATTCAGGATCCTCTCTGGTGCATGTAATAATCGATAACGGTTGAGAATGCTGCAAATCCTGCTGCACCCAAGACTCCTGCTCTTAGGCCACCTGATATAAAAATACAATACATTAACTAGACAAGATCACATAAATAAAAGTTATGCAAATATAAGGGCTGGCACCACCCGGCACCAACTTTTTGTTCATATGAGAGATATGTGAGACTAAAGATTTATACCTCTCAATCCAATAAGTCCACCAGTAACACCACCAGCATATGTCCCATTTCTCCAGTCAGACTTGCCTCTGGCCGATTCTACACAGCACTCAACTCCAGAAAACACAGCTCCGAGTATTGCAAATGTCTTTGCATTACTTAACATTGCAGTTTTCATCTCTCTTAATACTTCTCTGGCTGATTGTGTCTGTGTTGCTGTTGTGTCTGTTACGTTTGGCATAAGTGAGGAGGTGAAGAGGCCTACTGCAGCCCCCAAACCATAACCTGGAAAAAAACATTTTTATAATTCAATTCAAATTCTTTATTTCCGACATACAAAGTAGAGACATACAGAATAGTGTTAGTAAACAAAACAAATATCTTAATCTAGTGTTGGTATTTATACATAAGCAATTGCAATGCAATATACATACGCAACTCTAGCAACGCATCTATATTACAAATTGCACTAAGCTTTGAATAATGTTCATCATGCATATAATCTCTTCTCATTTTTAGGGAAACACAAAATATTGTTCTTAATCATGAAATCCATAGTTGTTTCATATTTTCATTCGATGTTTTTACTAAGACTGATATGTATAGATATTGATACATATAGACACATAAATTAATTAATGCAAGACTTACCAACAACACAACTGGTGAGAGATTTAAACGGACAACTCTCAACAGCAGCTTCAATCATTTTCTCTTCATTAGTTTTAACCTCCGCGGGACCAAGAAACCTCGGTATAATTATGTTTTCACGATATCGATAGTTATTACCAATCAAGTATTTGGCGAGCGATTCATAATCATTTTTTTCGTAAAACTTGACTAGATTAGGGTCAGGAGGCGGTGGCTGAGTATACTCGGTCATTGTTTTTTCCCCACTTAATTAATGCATGAGCAATTTTGCAAAAGGTAAATGCGATATTTACGTAAAAACGGGAAGCCTACAACATAACCTAACTGAACGAAAGAAATCTGAGTTTGACAGCTGTCAGCTGATATTGTGACATTTTAGAAGCGTTTTTCAGATTGGCTTTAATCATTGTAATAGTTACATTACGTATGCTGGTAACACTAAAAATCGATTACGATAACCGCTTCAGAACCACCCATGTGGTGTGGTCAAACCCGCAAGAAAAAGACGCCTAGTATTACCATTAAAGAAAAAAAATCAAAGAATGAGAAAAAAAATACACGACCTCCGCTTCACTTGTGTTTTTTTCTAATTTTACTGTCAATAAGCTGATAATTCGATGCATATTTTGTATGCAACAGTTATTTTGACTTAATATCGTGCTCTATTATGCACCAAACTATCGCGGGGAAGGCTCGAGGTGCTTCTACTAACTAAAATCAATAACAATCTGAAACCAACAAAGGTACGCTTGTGTTTGCTTTGGGCCAGAGTATAACCTGTGTTTAGGGCTGGCGTCCGGTTGGCGTCTGTCACGGCGAATTCGAAACTATCCAATTAGTCTTATTTTGTAACAATATCGCCGTTAGAATGTGCGCTAGAGTTATCGGGGTACGTGCATTTAAGTGTTGTTTGTTATTTTAGTTACGAAGATGAATTATGAAGCCGAAAGAGCCATGAACCAGAAGCGGTTGCGTATGGACGGAGAGCCGGGCCACGGTGTGGTCCAAGGAAACGGTTTGCCGCTCAGTTATATGGGTAAGTCCCGCAAATCTCTTGCATCATCAATTTATTCCTCGTTAATGTAAATATAACCGAAAATCTGACTTAATGTACGTTGTTGTAGATAATGGCCATCAGATCCCATATCAACCGTACGCTGGAGCGTACAATACTCACTACCCTCCTCCAGATGCCTTTGCGGCGTATGGACCTCCACCACCTGGGGGCTATGCCCCCCAGAACTTGTCATATGCACCTCCGGCACACCAGAACTACCCGCATCATCAGAGCTTTCCTCCGCAGCAACCGCAAGCTCAGCTGCATATGCCGCAGTCTCACATGGGTAAGTCTTGTAAGTAATCAAACCTCTATTATATTTTTTGTTGGATAAATCTCTATTAAATGAGCCAAAATACCTCCCCAAATTTAAACATTTGGTCACTAAACTAAACATTTGGCTGAATTATTCAGTTCAATCAACAATACTATAATACCCTAATTTTCTAAATTGTATTTTTTCCCATAAGTCTTGTTACTGACCGCAATCAGTAATCACAGTATAAATTAATTCAATTCAATATTAAATTATTTCATCCAACTTTAACTTGTGACTGTGGCCTCATTTCAAACAAATCGGTCCCAAGTTCTCTTTAACTCGTAATTAACGCACGTACTTGTCTGTTTGCGACCTAAATAAAATAAAAGAACATACTATGTGAAGTTGATTTAACCAGACAAACAATTCTATGATTATTCAAAAAAATACTGTATAATTCAGCCGATCGTAAAACCAAATATTAAGCTAAATAATAAAATAAAATAAATTGAATTGTCCTTGACTGATGCTGATAAATAGTTAGATAATGTTAGTTGACATATCAACATACTAATGATTAGTTAAGTATAAACTAACAGTTTGATTAAAATGTATGTTAAAATTTGTCAGATTTCAATGGGATATCGAAATGTGTAATAAACTTTTAAAAAACCTATTTGTTTTTGTAACAGAAACAAAAATATTAATATCATTGATTAGTAGTTTTTTTTAGATTGTGAAAGTTTGTTGTGCAATGAAAAACCATAGTTAAATTATACAGCTCTTTAAACCTAGCAATAGTACAGAGTCCCAATAACTTGGTTGACCCAAAATATCTCTGGGGCTCTTGAGAACTCTTGAACATGTGGCTTATAGGGCATGACAGGTGATTGAGAGCTCCAGAGACACTTCTTGAGCAACAGGGTGGTAAAAGCTTGTATTTTTACAGAAAAGAAAATTTTTAGCTCATCAATTCTGATAATTTATTGAAGAAGAAGAAATACATGAGTGAAACAATGGCTATTACCATGCACTGGCCCTAGGCCCCCTAGCATTTAAACTGAATGGGCATTAGAATCCCCAAATATATATATTGCTAACCACTGACCTGGTCCTAGTAGGCTCTGGTTTTTGCCGTTTTGAGTAAATCTTCTGCTGGCCAGCAACACTTTGGAAAGTCTTATCAAACATGGAAAACCAACAATTCTAATTGTGGGTCGCGCATGCGATCAAGTTGAGCGGTATATTCCCACTTGTTCTATGATGAATTTTTCTTCCCAGTAGTTACTTAAAATTCCAACTAGTTCCATCAATAGAACAGAAACAGATAATAGATAGTTCTATTATCTATGAAATAGATAGTACCCATTAGTATGGGAATAGACCAGCCAAACAATCTTATTCATCATTGTTTAGATGGTAAAATTACTAAAAACACCCTGGCCTGGGAGACAATCACTCCCAAAGTAGCAAAATTTGTGTCTGTTTCAAGAAGATCCTTTTTATTTTATAATTACGAAGGTTACTTGAGTTTCAGGAGACACTTTGTTTTATTACAGAATCATTCCATGGAATGATTCCATATTCGTCACTCGGTCCAGTTCTGTTAAACTACATAGTCTATTTATTTATTTTATAAAAAAAAATTACAACAGAGTTTCATGTGTAAACATAGAGGTTATTATATTCCTCGTTACGCTCAGGATTCTATTGTATAATCTTCCACTTCTATTGTAGAATATTTCCTTGACACACAATCTACTATATACTAAGATGGTGGCAAACAAGCATATCATAATCAAACAATTATTCTGCAAATATGCACAAGGGCACTTTTACATGTCAAACAACAATTTACAATAAATAAATAAATTATAATCATACAACTATAATAATTAGGAAGTTGCAGTTTAACAGAACGAAATGTCACTAAGTGAAAACAAAATTACAAAATAAGCAGACGCCTATGGACGCCCTCCAGAAGATTCACAAGCGCGTTGCCCATCCTTTATTGATTTGAGGATTTGTTGTGTAATTAACTAGAGACAAATGTGGGTCCCTCACTTTTAAACACATCACACCCTCGGTAGCTCTGGCGACCTGACTCGCCACCCGGAACACAACACGAAAATAACGCCTTCTCCCCCTCCAGTCCAGGGCTACGCCCCCGAGCTGGTGCACAAGGCGGCCTGGGCGCCGCAGCCGCACCTGCTGCCGCCGCTCGACGCGCAGAAACCGCTCGACGTCAAGCAACTCAAGCCAGAGATCAAACTCGAGCCGCAGGACGCGCATAAGAGACCGCACCCTGACACCGAGATGATGGTAATCTAATATTTTTTCACACCATTCATTCGTAAAAGTAAGTTTTGCTCCACGACGAGAGGGATCAAAATGCTACTTTTCTCTTCAAGCTACTTTTTTAATTTATGCATTGTAGCATTTACGCAATGTGCCAATTGAACACAGATTTTTATAAAATAATTGATTGTAATTTCATCGTGATCGATTAAAAACGAACATATTTCAAGTTTTAACTTTAACAATGTTATATGAAAATTTATGAATTTTTCATACTTATAAAAAAATGTCACAATAAATTATACTATTTACTGAAATCAAAACTATCGATTACTGTTATATATTCCTCATAGTCGGTGGGAGAAATTCTATGTGTCACTCAGGAGTAAAATTATTTTAGTCATGGGCGTTAACGCTTGAATCCTTCGTTACGCTCGGGATTCTAACTTAGAATCCCTTGCTACGATCAGGATTCTATCGCGCCCTCGCCGTAAATACATCATTTTGCTCCCTTAAGACACAAATAACTATTCATCACACTTCCCTCCTCCTCCCTTCACTTTCTTCCTCATAACGCGTAGGCTTACAGGAGTCGCGCAACTGCGCTCATCAACTCCCTACTGGCAGCAGATTCTGGATGTGACTTGTTTGTGACAGGGATAGCAAGGCTTATGACGGAATGGAAGTGAGTGTTTGTGATGAAGTTAGGAAGGTATCTTGTAAATGGACCCTAGTTCTTGTTTAGATATTAAGTAATTGGGTCGTTCTTCTTTTTTACCGACAATGAACCGAGGTTTTTCTGTTTTTTTTTCTTTTTGAACTATCGAAAATTGTACTTTTGAATTGCGATTTAAAAAAAATGCATAGGTTTCTTCATTAGAACTAATTAAAGTTTCCTTTCCGGCCAATGTAATTATTTTTTTAAGGTCGGTTTTAAAAATAAATATGTGACAAAGTGGACTCTTTCAGTGGGGACCACATTTTGGTTTACCACTATGTCACGGCATTCCACGAGCAAAAAAAACCGTTTAAAAAAATGCTAGTTAGAAAAAGTGAAATATTAAATAATACTAATTAATAAAATAATATGGACGTTCATTCGAAAATTATAAAACCGGAAACATCATTACTCAAATGAGATGCCGTAATAAGACAAAGGACAGGCTATTGTCGGTCGAAAAGAAGAACGACCCAATTAACTTTAGTATCGAATCTTTGTAACGTTTTGGCATTTGCTGTAATGTTAAATGTCGTAATGTGAGGATTCTGTTTCTCGAGCGTGTGTATATGCGGACAAGAATAAAGGTAAAATACCAGTTGGCTTTCTTGAAAAATCTTTTAATTTCATTGTTTTTTCATGTCGTTCGTAGAGTGGCGACTTGGACCAGCCAAAGATAAAGATCAAGACGGACATCTTCAAGCCTGATGAGCTGGCTCACAGACCCGATGTCGAGAAGCCGCATGGTATGTCCATATCAGATTGCATGACACACTTGCTGCGCTCAGTCACTATGATATATTAATAATAAATGTAACCATGTCAACTATCTAATCTACACTGCTCGTATGCTCCTTTTGAGTATAGGCCTCTTCTGCTAACCTTCTGCATTGCTGGCCACCATGGCATTTCAGTCGCTAGAAAAAAGTAGATTCACCCTTCTACACGCAATCTGTCGTAGAATTGATAATTGATATATTTTCGCCCTATAACCATTTTTCTTTTACAGAAATTTCTCAGAAACCCTTGGAGGTTATTAAGCCCGTCGAGCAACAGAAAGGTACAAATATTACTAGTACTGTATGTTTTAACCCTAAACTTTGTAAAAAAATATCGTGCTTTCAAGTCTCGTTTACGCTAGAGATGGAGCGAAAAAAATCGTTCTGCCAAAAAATGCAAAAAGGTGACAAAAAACTTGTGTGCATTTTTAGATACTCTGTCAAATATAGGGTATTTAATAATTGAATACATTAACAAGGCTAAAATACCTGTGAGTTGCTAAGCTAAGATGTGAATAGCATATCTCTGTTAGATGCGCAGCCTAGCGTTATTCATAAAAGTTTAAAAATCTGTGTTAACTAATAGTTATTTACGATACAAGTGCAGAAAATAGGAAATTCGAATTACCTATTCGCACGTGTATCATACAACGTTTTACAGTACATATGGCTCTTTAAAGTTTCAACATATGCACGGAAAGTGCTCATTTGCGCACTAGTGCGGGGACGTAACACCATGTGTACTGTAAAATGTGTTTTGTCCCTTTCCCACAAAAACAAATGTCAATATGCCAGAGAAAGGCAAACTAATTTTATTCAAAATGGGTTTCATTAACGTTTATGGATAGAGCGGCAGAGTTCATGTATTAAGGTTAGCACCAATTTACATCAATTAACTTTTTTTAACAGATGATGTCCAGCCGCATATAGGGGTTGAGGGCAAATCTGGAGAAAAACCGGCAGGTAAATTAACTTCTAAATCAAGTTGGTATAAGAAAGTTTGAGATTTTTCGTGGCAATTGGGAATGGATAAAATTTTTATAAATGCCTGTTTTTTTGGTGATAGGAATAACCTTCCTTAGCACCAGAAAAAAGTTGCAGACTTTTAAGCTGCGTCTTTTTTTTTATATAAGCAGTTTCCTCACTTACGTTTTGGGTTTAGGACGGCGTATAAGACACTTAGGCGAAGAAGACTATTACAAAAAATATTTTTTCTACTCCTGTACTTTTATCTGTCATTTACATAGTCACGAACACTAATATAAAGACATACAAAATAAGTTTGCAGAAAAGTCTATACTCTATTCCCCATAACAGTACGGCACAGCCGTGCTGTTATGTCGCCAAAACGATACGCTTAGCAGCCACACGCTTCTAAACCTATACATTAGGTACTACCAACTTAACAAACCACTGAATGTTTTTACTTTTTAGAAATTTTTGAACTAAAGGCATTGCTGCTAACTTAGGAAAAACCTTTATTCTTAATATGGCAGTACTGGCAAGTTGACATCAATTAAAAACAAAGTTAACCATAGACACCCATTTGTCTCATTTTCATGTTTCCCGAATTCCCGGTTATTTTATAAATTGTTGTTTGAGTTTGCGGCCGTTGTGTTTGCTACAAAATAGTTGGTGTTTCTCAAAAGTAATAAAAATGGATGACGATGAAAATATTGCTTCTACACCAGAAGAAATACACCGGCAGCCCACAAGCAGTGACCGAAAATTTGTTGCCTACTAAATCTCGGCACCTATACGACAAAGTTTAAGAAAAATTTATTCTTTGTTTAATTTTGCATTTTATTCCATAGTAGCTAGTCGTAGAAAAAGTATTGTATGCAACGTTGTATAACTAAGTCAAAAAACGCTCGTGGCGTCTACCCACGCCACTCGCCTTTTTTGACCTCTCTTATACAACTGTTGCATAAAATACTATTAAATATCTGACCCCAATGACAAATATAGCTGCTGCAGCCGTCAATATAATTGCGAGTGCCAGTTTAAATATGGTAAAATGTTTTTTGTAATGTGAGACAGATCAAGGAAAGCGTCTTATTCGCCGTCCTAAACCCAAAACGTAAATGAGGAAACTGTTTATATTTTTCAAAAATAATTGACGCAGCTGAAAAATCTGAAACTTTTTTCTGAATCTAAGGAAGGTTATTCCTATCACCAAAAAAATATTCAGGCATTTCTAAAAATTTCATCCATTCCCAATTGAAGCAATTTTTATTAACTAATGCCTTTTTTTATAGAAGCCTGCAAACCTGAAGGCTCCGCGGATGGTGCTGAAGCGCAGCGCTCTGAAGCCAAGACAGCTGATAAAAGGTAAGGCTTTTGGTTTTTTTTACAGTGGGTTACACTAAGTCTCGGAGTACATGCATCCGGAATCCTAGCCCCTCCCTACCCACGAGACTGGAATCCAGGCTAAGAGAATAACCGGGCATTATTGTTGTGATTTAGCGCTCGGGCGAGCCTTGATGACTCGAGCCGTTAAAGCTAAGCTCCCAGATTTATAGAGATCCAGCCTTATGTCGGAAGTAATGTCAAAAAATGTACCGAGTTACTAAAATTTGTTGTGATTTAGCATTCGGGCGAGCCTTGATGAATCGAGCCGTTAAAGCTAAGCTCCCAGTTTTGTAGAGATCCAGCCTTATGTCGGAAGTAATGTCAAAAAATGTACCGAGTTACTAAAATTTGTTGTGATTTAGCATTCGATTGTTGATGACTCGAGCCGTTAAAGCTAAGCTCCCAGTTTTATAGAGATCCAGGCTTATGTCGGAAGTTATGTCAAAAAATGTACCGAGTTACTAAAATTTGTTGTGATTTAACATTCGGGCGAGCCTTGATGACTCGAGCCGTTAAAGCTAAGCTCCCAGTTTTATAGAGATCCAGCCTTATGTCGGAAGTAATGTCAAAAAATGTACCGAGTTACTAAAAGTTGGTTTGACATTGGTCTAAAACCGAGCCTATGACGACTCGCGTTAGCCCTAACGGTCTGTAAGTCTTCATGTACTGTTTGATTTTTCGATATATAAGTACAACTTAGAAAATTTAAAAAACCCCCGACATTTTCATTTCAAAGTAAGAACCATCTCGATCACGTCAGCTTTCGGAAAAAAAATCGCATTAAAATCGTCCATTCGTTTCGGAGCTACGATGCCACAGACAGACACACAGACACGTCAAACTTATAACACCCCTCTTTTTGCGTCGGGGGTTAAAAATGTTTATTATTTCGGTCTAGATCCGTCATTAAATGTTAACTAATTTTAAGTGATTAATTAAAATTCACTAACGAGTGATTTATATGTAGTGAGGAAGACCGGAAGCCCTTCAGCAGCCCTGAACTGCCTAAATCTGGGACTCCTAGCAAGGCCTCCACCCCCGGGCTGGAGGTAAGTGTAAGTTGATCGACTTTTTTATTTATACTCTTTAAATTGTTTTGATTGCTTGGTTCTATATGATAAACAAAATTATGAATTATGCCAATTTCGCGGCAGAACATAATATGTTGAGTAAATAAACCAATAATATAATTAAATTGCTTTGTGGGTCAATCAACTTTTTCTTGTTGTTATTCTGTTCCGGTAAGCCAAGAGACAACAGTGACAGAGTTTCTTAGAAAAAAAAAAAAAATTGGGCTCCTATCACGGTAAGGAGTCGCCCCACCATGGAATAGGTTTACCAATATAACAAAAATACGTGTTCAGTGGATTTAAGCCCCATATAATCATAGTTTTAAAGAGTGACCCAGGGGACGTAACCGTGGCAACGAGCAACAAAAAATAGTTGATTGGCCCCTGTAATAAATAAACAACATAGTCGCAAAAACGTAAGGGTATGCGACCCGAACCGTTGCACCTTGACGTGATAATGTTTTGTTAGCCAAAGAAGCGCGGGCGACCAAAGGGCTCCACCAACAAGCCGAAGCCCCCCGGCGCGCCCGCGCCGCGCGCGCCGGGCGCCCCGGCGCCGGGCGCGCCGCGCGGCGTGGCGCCCCGCGCGCCGCCCGCGGCGCCCCGCCCGCGCCCGCAGGGCTACCAGTACGCCGTGCGACCCTTCAGGAAGGACTTCTCCGGGATACAGTTCAGGAGGTGCGTGCCGACCGCTGTTTATAGGGGCGGGTTGCACCGACTTGCGATTGCAGAAACATGTCTAACTTTTCATACATTCTGATTTTAACGAACACCGTTCACTATTACAGACGATTTTGTGCAACCCAACCTAGTAGGGTGATGCTTAAAAACTGAAAATTTGATATTTCAGTGCGGACACCCTATTATATTAGTCTAATAATCTTACTATGGCAAAATGCAAACTTTAAATAATTTCAAAACTCGGTAGCCACCCCTAAATCTTATCCAAAAACAGACGGTTTTTTTTCACGTATTAGACCAATGTCCTCCTCACTGAAATTTCAAATTTTCGGTTTTTAAGCAACACCCTCACCTTAGTGTTTATTTATTTATTAATACATGGAAAACCAACAGCGCAACCTGTTCATATACACAATATTAAAATCATATAGCCAATTACAGGTTCTCACTTATAGAAACTAATAACTCATTTATGAAGAAATCTATAGCCAAACTTAAACTTAGCGTACAGTAAGGGAAATGTATTCACGTACCACCGTAGAACCCTATCGCAATAAGGTGACATATCACTTGAGTTTGAGTGACGGCAGCCTGTCAATTGCGACACGGTTCTACAGTGGTACGTGAATACATTTCCCTTACTGTACATACGCGTACCTATCGCGCACTAATATACAAGTACAAGGTATATAGTAAATTGAGAAATATAAACTCTAGTAACCCGAGCTTACACCTGAAGTATCATCCATGAAGAATCTTATCAGTTTAGTTTTTATTGCTGCAAACCTAACGAAGCCTTTCCGGCAGCTAGAGAAAAGCACTCCAGCGATAAAACGCGTCTATTTTACTGCCGAATGCTGGTAAAAGAACTTCATGAACGTGTCTGTTGTGCTGTGATTTCGGAAGCTGTAAGGAGTTTGCTATGTATACATACGGAGTGAAAACTACTTATATCTAACAATTTTTACAGGAGTACCCGTAAAACGCGTAAAACTACGTGTTATCTCAATGAATAAATTAACGAACTAATTACATTTTCACCTACAGTCAATTCTAATTAGAATATTTATAGCTGTTGCCAGCATATTTGACGCAAAAAAAATAGTTGAGTTATTTATGAAACCTGAAATCAGCTAGGTTTGGTGGGTAGGTAATAGCCACCTATATATTTTATTTTATTTAAAATCAAGGTTAAATTTAATTTCTTATTAGTAACGGGATTGGATCTTACGACGTCCGACCTATCACGTGATATAGCTTCCGAAATCGTTTTCGTAGCTGCGAAACATGGAACTGTCTGCAATTTTAGTACTTAACCTTTTGAGAGCTAACGACGGCTGTGGACGCGGACGAAATTCGTGCCACTGAAGCCACGGACGGCCTTAGCCGCGCGTGCGCTTTTTCGTTAATTTTGTGTAATAAAAAGCTTTACAAGTAACTTGACCCATTTTTTTAATATTTCATGATACGTACATTAATTTTGACATGATAATATTTATCAGATGTTTCATTTTATTCATATTTTGGCTGGCTATTGTTTTTGTTCTGGCCTCAGTTGGGCACCGTTTTGTTTTGCACCCTCGCTGTCAAAAGGTTAAAAGTCGCACGCCTACGCCCCTTTTCAAGAAACCTACTAGCTACAAAATTAGGGTGTGGCCGGTTTAGACTTGTAGAATAGTAACATGACACGGAACTCTAAATCTGCGTACGAATTTGAGCGGCTCAGCTTGAGGCATGCTCGCGCGCTATATAGTTCCACATAAACATGCGCGGGTGAGGCAGCGTGCTCGTGGCAAGCCGACATTCAAAATGGCGTCGCCACGATGACAGCTGAGCTGATTGATTTCGGGACCCACAACACCGTTTGCTTTTCACGTATTTGTATCAATAATTGTTCCAAATTTACTAACAAACTATTACACACGCACGGCTCAGCCACTTGCTCAAATTCATACGCGCCTCATTCACGAACTAGTTCGATCTTGTCGCTCTGTCCGCGGCACGCTCAGATACATGTTCAAGTTACGCGAGGCACGCACACTGAGGCGCCTTTGAGCAAAAGACCGTCTCTGGGCAGCTCGGCGCGCGCCGCTCGCGGGCTGCTCGCGCATAGCGCGTGAGCACGTACGAATTAGAACAAAATAGGCGAGCCGCGCGTGCCTTAACCCGAGGCTGCTTCTAATTCGTACGCACCTTAATACTATCACATTGATTGTTATTCGTACGCACCTTAATACTATCACATAGATAAGTGTGTGATGTGTGTGTATGTGTGTGTGTGTGGATGGAGATATAGTCACGAAAATTGAGATGGGTATGTTAAGGTGGTTTGGGTATGTAGAGAGGATGGATGAAACGAAGAGAGTGTATATAAAAGGAGTGGAAGGGCAAGTTGGAAAGGGAAGACCTAGGCGAACTTTCTCTGATCAAATTTGAGAAATGTTACTAAAAGGCCAGGTCAAAAGTACTCTAAACCGACGAGCATGTATGAGAAATGTTATGAAGGTGAGTGAGTGCTTTGTTTGTGTGAGGTGTGCAATAAAGAGTATTTGTATTGTATTGTGAAGCGAAAGTGGTTTGTCAGGATCGTAGCAAATGGAGATCCGTGATCTCTGCCTACCCCTCTGGGAAAGAGGCGTGATTATATGTATGTATGATTGTTTAAGTGATGAAAGTATGGATTTCCGCAGGCGATGGAGCGACGACTGCCTGGACTCGTCGCACATCCCCAACGAGGTGTACTTCGGGGACGTGCCGGTCTCCGCGGAGGTGCTGTTCAACTACTACGACGCCAACGCGGAGCGCGAGCGGCTCGCGGCGCAGGCGGCGCAGATCGCCGCGCAGAAGGCCGCGGCGGCCAAGCTCGCCGCCGCCAAGCTGCAGGCCAGGGGGATCATCTCCAACGAGGTTAGTAGCTGGGCAACCGCTTTCTGACTGCCCGGCCGAGCTCTGTTTACAGCTGATTTACATGGTGCAAACAACTCGCATGCGAGTTTTATTACATTGCAAGGTTTGGTTGAATTCATCGTATTTCGGTAGCTCGCGGCCCCGCATTGAAATGAAAATCGCATACATCGTTGCATCGTGTAAATCGGCCTTAAAGGCCCATTTAGACGGTGCTAGTTTCTCGCCCATTTTGGGGCGAGAAATCGTACGATATTGTCGTGTGCAATTATCACCAGGCGAGTATCGTATAAAAACGGTTACATTCATGCGAGAAACAAAAACTCGTCTACGATTATGTCATACGATTATCGTACGGAAATTATCGCCAGGCGAAATAGTTTACATGAAGAGCTGCATTCTAGGGAGACATTTGCTTACGATATCTCGACTCGTCTAAACTGCACACGACTTTATTCTTAAGAAATTAAGAGCGTGTGTAGGTTATTTTGAACACCCGGCCCGCTTAGCTACTTCTGCTGCTAACTGTACGAATCGGTGAGAACCGATTTTCAAACGAGTTTTACCAGTCATTTTACGTTATTAGTATTACGGTTAGGTTAGGTTCGTTATTCGTCGTAACCATTAACACTATACTGGCAATATTCGTAGTTATACAATACAATACAATACAAATACTCTTTATTGCACACCTCACACAAACAAAGCAGTTACATAGAGAAACAATACAATAACATGTAGGTAGAGGTAGACAACAGGCGGTCTTATCGCTGAAGAGCGATCTCTTCCAGACAATATATATTATATTTCTTGTTTCTCATATTATTTTTAATTTTAATATGATGTAAGTTGCATTTATTTTAATTATTGACTCCTGGCTGAATTACTAGCGTGACGTAGCCTTAAAAAACAGCGGGGAACTGCAGTGTTAAAAGAAAAACTTTGTAGTGGGTTTTTGTTGTTGGTTGACTTTTGCCGAAAACAATTTAAATGTGCGTGTCGGACCACGCAAAACGAAGGGATCCGTGCCTATTAAAAAGGTCGTATCGTCACAGGAATTTTACGGCACTTACGTCCTTTTCTTTGAGGAAGGTAGTTTTTCAGCAATATCTCGAAAACCTCTGAACCGATCTAGTTCAAAACAATTTTCGGTGAATGAAATTAATAAGCCCTATGTCCATGAATTTTTCCATATTTTTAAAATACACGGTTCAAAAATTAGAGGGGAGGGGACAGAATTTTAGTGACTTTCGGGGCGATTATCTCCGACCCTATTCACTTAATCAAAAAAAATGCTAAGAAACCTTATATTAATTTTGAAAGGCCTATCGATTGATGTGCCACACGCGATGTCACAACGAAAAAAAAATTTTTGACTTTTAGTTTTATGTATGGAGTGCACTTTTAAAGTAATTAAAATGACACAAAAAAAAATTTTTTTGTCATTTTAATTACAAAACTATGTAGCGGCTAACAAAATACACCTATCCTGAAAATTTTATTCAAATACACCTTATAGTTTTCGAGTAAAATGCCTGTGACATACGGACAGACGAACAGACGGACATGACGAAACTATAAGGGTTCCGTTTTTGCCATTTTGGCTACGGAACCCTAAAAAACGTATAAGATACCTCGACGAACATGAAATTCGTGGAGACATGATGGCGACTGACATTAACTCGAAATCGATTCTTGCATTGAAATTTTGTTTACACGGATACCTCCAACGATCAAAGGCGAGGCGATTATTGCTCCTTCTAGTTGTATTTTTTACTTGTGTTGTCTGGGTTCAGGGTTTGTGATGTCGGTTTTACCTAAACGATGATGAAACCTTTCACGATGAAAGAAAGAGCGACAGGCGATGCCTATGTGGTTGCGGGGCCAGCGGGGGCAGCAGTTGAATTATTTAGACACTCAAACACACATCAATAAGTTCTCCTGCGATTATCACACATTTTTCATTCATTTAGCGGTGCCGAAAAGCCGTGACGCACGAACCTTGTGCGGTGTTAGCCCCAACTGGCGCACTGAGAAACGGGTCGAGATTTTGTTTGAGTGTGCGTGCGGCGACGCATAGATACTATGGCGCACACATACAAGCCGCGCGCGGTGCGTTTGTATGAATATAACGTACTTTCCACTCTTTCTACTATGCTCAGGATACCGACTATCCCCTGTACTTTGATTCAAGTTCAAAATAGGGTATGTGTTACTTACTGTTTTTTTTTAATAATCTGTAATGTTACATTATGTTACAGGTGACGACGGTGGACTCGTCGTCGTCGGACGACTCATCGGGGTCGTCGGGCAGCGACAGCGAGGATAGCGATGATGTAAGGGTAAAGGCACATTCTTTATACTAACCCTCATGCTTCAATCGTAACCCACATGCTTATTATTTAGTTAAACGGCTTCGCTGATTACAGTATTCTGTTTCACTTCAGTGTACTAATACCCAACTAACGATTTCTATCGATCTTTACCTTTTTGGAAGTAGGCTGACAATAGGCTGCGATCGATTCACTGCCGCGAAGACACACAATATGTGTCAATTGTATTGTATGTCTACTCCCTTTGTCTATGTGTGTCTTTTGTGTAGTGAATAAATGTCTTCTTTCTTTCTATATTTTTTTGGTGGATTTTTTATGAGTATCCAAATTGAAGTATGTTAACCCTTATACAAAATTATAATTTGCGGTTTTTATCTTTTAGTATCCCTCGGTACTAAAATATTGAGTTAGGGCACCTCAAAGTTGTCTCAAAAAAGAGCAAGTTTGTTGGCAATGTTCGCCGCGCCCCTCCCCACCCGTCATTTATAACAACCGTGAGCACAGGGTGGACACGAGGAACAAATGAGTTAGTTCCGGTAAATATGTGTGCGCGCCTTGTCGGTGCGCACGTCAATGTGTGCGTGAATGGCGTAGGGTTGGCACATTCGCTGTAGACGTTCAAGTCGCTAGACGGCGTCATTAAAAACAACTGTGCACACGGCAGAGCGGTGAGCGTCGCACTGGGCTTACCCGGCAAGTGACGCCCATCGGCGAGGTAGCCGACTTCGGTGGGGGGCGGTTCGTGTCCGTTCTGTATGTAATACTGTACTATTCTGTGCCGTGAGTCACGCGCCCTCCCCCGCCCCGTCAAACATACGAACACGCGCGGGTGGTTGGTAGGCGGCTAAGTGAGTATAGTGGATTCAGTTTTAACTGACGCCTTTCCACTTGAACGTAAACAATAGGGGTAATAAACCAAACACTCATAGAGCCCATTCATTTTTAAAGGAGCTATTTCGGCCTTATCTATTTTGTTGCAAACCAACCAGTGTTGATACTTTTGAATATCCATATGATAATTTATAAATAATTACGTATACAAGTATGTTAAATAAAATACAATAACAAATTTAATTATTTATTTATTCTAAATCTATACATAAAAACACGGGGCTTTTAAATCACTGAATTCTTCTGATTCCGAATTATTTTCCATGGTTTCATTCATTGTCCGATGAGTCGTTCCCAACATTTATTATAAAGTTAGTGCATGGTGTTTTTAAAAATCGTTGTTCGATTTTCTTACAGTGATCGTAAGAATTCTTCCACATAATCGGATCCGAAGTATTAATAATATGTCGAATTTTGGTTATTACACTATCTCCTACGGACGAAACATATCGAAAGACGTTAATACTCGTATACGTAGTAATCTCTTCAAAGTTTAAAACATAACTGAGTGGTATATTTCTATTTGCTTATATTATTAAAGGGAAGATGACATAGGGAAAGTATCAAGAACGTTTGAAGCAACGCCGCCGCACGTGTTTTACAAGTGTTTACAAATAATTCACCCGCCACGACTTAATCCTATTGTTATTGCTAATGACGGTCTCAAGTGGAAACACGCCAGGTAATTTTGAATGCACTATAATACAAGTTGCTGATCGGGCGGCCAGCCTGATGTAAATGTGAACTACCCTCACTACAACACATTTTTGTGTCTAGTTTGTTTACATTCGACTGGGTGACCACACAACAATCATTATTATTTTTAAAAATAAAAGAAAATAAAAAATACATTGTTGTTTTTATTTCATAAATGAAATCTATAAATGATGCCTAATGGCTGGATAGTTTGAGCCTTAGTCTCTGTTCCGTTTCTTTACTCATGTGTTTAAAGTAAGAAATAACTGAAAACAAGTTTATTAAGTTCAGGTAGGTAACATAATGACCGAAATGGTTTTCGATTTAGGCCTCATTACATGTTTTGAAATGTTGTTAGTGACTGAGTTGGTAATAATAGGCAAGAATATTCACCGAGCTTTTTTTTCCACACTAGGTGTGCGGTGTCCTTTTTAATTTTATTTTCTTATGTTAAAACCTGCATCCAAATTACAATAGGGTATTTTCATCTATAAAAATTAGATTATAAAAGCATTTTATATAGTTTTTACCGTAAGAAATACGGATATAACACTAATTTGTTATAAAAAAAACCAGCCAAGTGCGTGTCGGACCACGCAAAACGAAGGGTTCCGTGCCTATTAAAAAGGTCGTATCGTCACAGAAATTTTACGGCACTTACGTCCTTTTCTTTGAGGAAGGCAGTTTTTCAGCAATATCTCGAAAACCTCTGAACCGATCTTGTTCAAAACAATTTTCGGTGAATGAAATTAATAAGCCCTATGTCCATGAATTTTTCCATATTTTTAAAATACACCTTTCAAAAATTAGAGGGGGGGGACAGAATTTTAGTGACTTTCGGGGCGATTATCTCCGACCCTATTCACTTAATCAAAAAAAATGCTAAGAAACCTTATATTTATTTTGAAAGGCCTATCGATTGATGTGCCACACGGGGGGTCACAATGAAAAAAACTTTTTTGACTTTTAGTCTTATGTATGGAGTGCACCCCTAAAAAAAATTTTTTTTGTCATTTTAATTACAAAACTATGTAGCGGCTAACAAAATACACCTATCCTCAAAATTTTATCCAAATACACCTTATAGTTTTTGAGTAAAATGCCTGTGACATACGGACAGACGGACAGACGGACAGACGGACAGACGGACATGACGAAACTATAAGGGTTCCGTTTTTGCCATTTTGGCTACGGAACCCTAAAAATGATTTATTTTTAATTTGAAAATCAAAATCGTAGTTTTATTATTATCTGTACGTCACGGTGACCGAAAACGCCGACCGCAATTTTGTCTTGTGAGAGACGTCAGTAAATGCAAAAACAAGTTTTCGTTCTAAACAAGATTTGACGTTTCTATGTTTCTGCACGTAGTATATTCTTAGTAGTCAGAGTAGTCTGTGGTTTCTGCTCTTATGACGATAATGGCGGCTGCCTTTTTGATGCGAATATATAACGTTCAAATTTGCATAAAGCGATATTATTTTGAGGAAATAATAGTACATTATTGCCGTGGCCGGGAAGGAGGCAATTGCAGGCTGAGTATTTGTTTAAACGGACGAGCTTGCGAGTCCGTTTAATTATAATACGAAGCCTGCAATTGCCATTCCGGCTGAGGCTAATATAGTGCTTTTCTCAAAAATGGGGGAATAATAAACTTTAAATATCATTGCACAACTTGAAAATATTACAGATTTCCCGCCGTTTTTCTTTTTAAACCAAATGGCAAGTGTATTTTTCCACCGAAAAACGCAAAATATTTGAGACACATAGAAAAACGTCGCGTTTGCAACAGAAAAATACGAGTTGAATTGGCTGAATACGACCTGTGCCGTCTTTTATATGCCGGTTTCAACTTTTTAAAAAGTTTGGTACTCGACAAATAAAGGAATTTATATGTAACATTCCAGGCGGCCTGCAATGTTTTTTATTTTTTAATTTTGATCTGATCTGAAACTATACATTTTACCTTCCAATATGTAGCGACTTATGCACACTTTGCGGGCCATTTTTGAGAAAAAATACTACTTGACTATCGAATCTATACGAACATTTTAAATTAAAATACAGTGTTTTTTTATGAATATCCAGTTTTTTTTCCAGGCATTAGACATCATTTATAGAAAAAAATAACAAAGAATATTTTTATTTTTTTACAACAACAATGTTGTGGTCACCGAGTCGAATGTAAACAAACTAGGGTCACAAAAGGTGTCGTAGTGAGGGTAGTTCACATTTACATCAGGCTGGCCGCCCGATCAGAATGAGTTATAGTGCATTCAAAATTACCTGGCGTGTTTCCACTTGAGACCGTCATTAGCAATAACAATAGGATTAAGTCGTGGCGGGTGAATTATTTGTAAACACTTGTAAAACACGTGCGGCGGCGTTGCTTCAAACGTTCTTGATACTTTCCCTATGTCATCTTCCCTTTAATAATATAAGCAAATAGAAATATACCACTCAGTTATGTTTTAAACTTTGAAGAGATTACTACGTATACGAGTATTAACGTCTTTCGATATGTTTCGTCCGTAGGAGATAGTGTAATAACCAAAATTCGACATATTATTAATACTTCGGATCCGATTATGTGGAAGAATTCTTACGATCACTGTAAGAAAATCGAACAACGATTTTTAAAAACACCATGCACTAACTTTATAATAAATGTTGGGAACGACTCATCGGACAATGAATGAAACCATGGAAAATAATTCGGAATCAGAAGAATTCAGTGATTCGCCGTAATTTAAAAGCCCCGTGTTTTTATGTATAGATTTAGAATAAATAAATAATTAAATTTGTTATTGTATTTTATTTAACATACTTGTATACGTAATTATTTATAAATTATCATATGGATATTCAAAAGTATCAACACTGGTTGGTTTGCAACAAAATAGATAAGGCCGAAATAGCTCCTTTAAAAATGAATGGGCTCTATGAGTGTTTGGTTTATTACCCCTATTGTTTACGTTCAAGTGGAAAGGCGTCAGTTAAAACTGAATCCACTATACTCGTATCAATTTGACGCGGCCGCGGGTGGGGGGAGGGGGAGGGCGCCCGTGCGTGACTCGCGGTTGTTATGAATGACGGGTTGGGAGGGGCGCGGGTATGCCGGTGCGCAGCGAACATCAAACTTGCTCTTTTTTGAGACAACTTTGAGGTGCTAACTCAATATTTTAGTACCGAGGGATACTAAAAGAAAAAACACGTAAAATATAATTTTGTATAAGGGTTGACATACTTCAATTTGGATACTCATAAAAAATCCACCGTGTATGTGTAAAGTAAAGAGTATTTGTATTGTATTGTAAAGTATTGCGTATTAACGTAAGCAATGCAAATTATACCTAACATCGCGCGAGCTTGTTTGGTGGTAACGAGGATTTGGCCCCGTCGGAAGACCTAAAGACGAGCCTCCCGTCTGGCTGTAGAGTGTCAAGAAAAGTAGCTCACAGTGTTATTATTATTCAGGACGCGCCCCTAAAGCGCGGTCCCGGGCGGCCTAAAGGCGCGCGGACGTCCGCGCCGCGCACCCCGGGCACGCCGGGCTCCACGCGGCGCGGCCGGCCGCCCGTGCCGCCCGAGCTGCGCCAGCCCGGCATCACCGAGATGAAGAAGTTCTGCAAGGCCGCCGGGATACGGTTCGACTACAAGAAGCTCGTTGAAGGTTAGTGTATGAAGGCGCGCGCGCCCCGGGCACGCCGGGCTCCACGCGGCGCGGCCGGCCGCCCGTGCCGCCCGAGCTGCGCCAGCCCGGCATCACCGAGATGAAGAAGTTCTGCAAGGCCGCCGGGATACGGTTCGACTACAAGAAGCTCGTTGAAGGTTAGTGTATGAAGGCGCGCGCGCCCCGGGCACGCCGGGCTCCACGCGGCGCGGCCGGCCGCCCGTGCCGCCCGAGCTGCGCCAGCCCGGCATCACCGAGATGAAGAAGTTCTGCAAGGCCGCCGGGATACGGTTCGACTACAAGAAGCTCGTTGAAGGTTAGTGTATGAAGGCGCGCGCGCCCCGGGCACGCCGGGCTCCACGCGGCGCGGCCGGCCGCCCGTGCCGCCCGAGCTGCGCCAGCCCGGCATCACCGAGATGAAGAAGTTCTGCAAGGCCGCCGGGATACGGTTCGACTACAAGAAGCTCGTTGAAGGTTAGTGTATGAAGGCGCGCGCGCCCCGGGCACGCCGGGCTCCACGCGGCGCGGCCGGCCGCCCGTGCCGCCCGAGCTGCGCCAGCCCGGCATCACCGAGATGAAGAAGTTCTGCAAGGCCGCCGGGATACGGTTCGACTACAAGAAGCTCGTTGAAGGTTAGTGTATGAAGGCGCGCGCGCCCCGGGCACGCCGGGCTCCACGCGGCGCGGCCGGCCGCCCGTGCCGCCCGAGCTGCGCCAGCCCGGCATCACCGAGATGAAGAAGTTCTGCAAGGCCGCCGGGATACGGTTCGACTACAAGAAGCTCGTTGAAGGTTAGTGTATGAAGGCGCGCGCGCCCCGGGCACGCCGGGCTCCACGCGGCGCGGCCGGCCGCCCGTGCCGCCCGAGCTGCGCCAGCCCGGCATCACCGAGATGAAGAAGTTCTGCAAGGCCGCCGGGATACGGTTCGACTACAAGAAGCTCGTTGAAGGTTAGTGTATGAAGGCGCGCGCGCCCCGGGCACGCCGGGCTCCACGCGGCGCGGCCGGCCGCCCGTGCCGCCCGAGCTGCGCCAGCCCGGCATCACCGAGATGAAGAAGTTCTGCAAGGCCGCCGGGATACGGTTCGACTACAAGAAGCTCGTTGAAGGTTAGTGTATGAAGGCGCGCGCGCCCCGGGCACGCCGGGCTCCACGCGGCGCGGCCGGCCGCCCGTGCCGCCCGAGCTGCGCCAGCCCGGCATCACCGAGATGAAGAAGTTCTGCAAGGCCGCCGGGATACGGTTCGACTACAAGAAGCTCGTTGAAGGTTAGTGTATGAAGGCGCGCGCGCCCCGGGCACGCCGGGCTCCACGCGGCGCGGCCGGCCGCCCGTGCCGCCCGAGCTGCGCCAGCCCGGCATCACCGAGATGAAGAAGTTCTGCAAGGCCGCCGGGATACGGTTCGACTACAAGAAGCTCGTTGAAGGTTAGTGTATGAAGGCGCGCGCGCCCCGGGCACGCCGGGCTCCACGCGGCGCGGCCGGCCGCCCGTGCCGCCCGAGCTGCGCCAGCCCGGCATCACCGAGATGAAGAAGTTCTGCAAGGCCGCCGGGATACGGTTCGACTACAAGAAGCTCGTTGAAGGTTAGTGTATGAAGGCGCGCGCGCCCCGGGCACGCCGGGCTCCACGCGGCGCGGCCGGCCGCCCGTGCCGCCCGAGCTGCGCCAGCCCGGCATCACCGAGATGAAGAAGTTCTGCAAGGCCGCCGGGATACGGTTCGACTACAAGAAGCTCGTTGAAGGTTAGTGTATGAAGGCGCGCGCGCCCCGGGCACGCCGGGCTCCACGCGGCGCGGCCGGCCGCCCGTGCCGCCCGAGCTGCGCCAGCCCGGCATCACCGAGATGAAGAAGTTCTGCAAGGCCGCCGGGATACGGTTCGACTACAAGAAGCTCGTTGAAGGTTAGTGTATGAAGGCGCGCGCGCCCCGGGCACGCCGGGCTCCACGCGGCGCGGCCGGCCGCCCGTGCCGCCCGAGCTGCGCCAGCCCGGCATCACCGAGATGAAGAAGTTCTGCAAGGCCGCCGGGATACGGTTCGACTACAAGAAGCTCGTTGAAGGTTAGTGTATGAAGGCGCGCGCGCCCCGGGCACGCCGGGCTCCACGCGGCGCGGCCGGCCGCCCGTGCCGCCCGAGCTGCGCCAGCCCGGCATCACCGAGATGAAGAAGTTCTGCAAGGCCGCCGGGATACGGTTCGACTACAAGAAGCTCGTTGAAGGTTAGTGTATGAAGGCGCGCGCGCCCCGGGCACGCCGGGCTCCACGCGGCGCGGCCGGCCGCCCGTGCCGCCCGAGCTGCGCCAGCCCGGCATCACCGAGATGAAGAAGTTCTGCAAGGCCGCCGGGATACGGTTCGACTACAAGAAGCTCGTTGAAGGTTAGTGTATGAAGGCGCGCGCGCCCCGGGCACGCCGGGCTCCACGCGGCGCGGCCGGCCGCCCGTGCCGCCCGAGCTGCGCCAGCCCGGCATCACCGAGATGAAGAAGTTCTGCAAGGCCGCCGGGATACGGTTCGACTACAAGAAGCTCGTTGAAGGTTAGTGTATGAAGGCGCGCGCGCCCCGGGCACGCCGGGCTCCACGCGGCGCGGCCGGCCGCCCGTGCCGCCCGAGCTGCGCCAGCCCGGCATCACCGAGATGAAGAAGTTCTGCAAGGCCGCCGGGATACGGTTCGACTACAAGAAGCTCGTTGAAGGTTAGTGTATGAAGGCGCGCGCGCCCCGGGCACGCCGGGCTCCACGCGGCGCGGCCGGCCGCCCGTGCCGCCCGAGCTGCGCCAGCCCGGCATCACCGAGATGAAGAAGTTCTGCAAGGCCGCCGGGATACGGTTCGACTACAAGAAGCTCGTTGAAGGTTAGTGTATGAAGGCGCGCGCGCCCCGGGCACCGAGGTCATTATTAAATTAGGAGCGCGAGGCTTAATACCCCATACGGTTGGGGGTCAGCTCGAACAAGCCGATTTTGGAAGGAGCCCTGAGGAGACGGCTGAACGGCGGGCTCGAGCTGGTTGTCGAGCCTCAGACGTCATCGGGTGCTCCAGCAAGGTCACATACATACAAAAACATTACACATTCATTTACACTGTTCTTGCTGGCTTTGACGATAGAAGTCTGAAGAAACATCAGTGAGTGGGTATTTTGGTTAGATTAGTTGAAGTTCATCGTTGCGTATCGCGACCTATTTGTTCCCAACGAAAAGGCTGTTTGTGTGGAACCGATCTGATGGGCCCGTTGGTTACCCGGCCGGTTCTCGTCAGGAACAGTCTCAATACGTATAATATTGGGAGTGTGATTAAAAACGCACTGTTCACTCGTAAAAGTGGCAACAGCAGTTCGAAAATAAAACGACGTAACCACCTATTCCGAAATGTACGGACGACACTATAAAAAACCTCTAATTTGTCTATCATCATGTTCTAGGCTGCACAAAGAACAAGGAGCGCGTCGGCAAGATGATGGACCTGCTGACCGCCGCGGGGCTGGAAGGCAAGCCCACGCTGGACAAGTGCCGGGCGCTGAAGCAGGCCAAGGTCGACAAGAAGGAGCAAGAGAAGCAGGCCAAGAAGGAGGCCAAGGTCAAACACAAACCCGCGCCCGCGGACGGAGACGGCGAACAAAGTAACTCATTTTACTCTTTTTTCCACAGCCTGTTTAGGTGTCTCGCTGCTGGGCAAAGGTCTCCTCCTTTTCCTCCACTCGGCCCTATTACTGGCGTGCTCCCGCCGGCCCAAGCAGAACGCGTCCAATCGTCGCGAATTTGCTTTACCTGCGCGCGGGGCGTGGTTATTTTTTATTTTATTTTTTTAATTTGAACTGTTTATTTCTTTAAAAAAACCATGTTACATTTTCAGCAATAAGACGTAATCTTATTATTTTAAGATTTTGGATTGCCTGATCGAAATTTATTATATTATTAACTACACAAATAATACGCCCACACCCCGATATATAGTATAAATTGACTTATATTAAATTGGCATGTGATGTTTCCAGCACCCGAAGGCACACGGCGCATGACGCGAGGTGCGACCGGAGTCAAACCGCGCCAACGCATCGTGATCTCGTCGGACGAGGAGGACGACACGCCCGCGGCGCGGCGCACTCTCTCCAAGCTGCGCTCCAGCGTCAACGACGAGGACTCCGACTAGGTCAGTCTATACACGAAGCATCGTGATCTCGTCGGACGAGGAGGACGACACGCCCGCGGCGCGGCGCACTCTCTCCAAGCTGCGCTCCAGCGTCAACGACGAGGACTCCGACTAGGTCAGTCTATACACGAAGCATCGTGATCTCGTCGGACGAGGAGGACGACACGCCCGCGGCGCGGCGCACTCTCTCCAAGCTGCGCTCCAGCGTCAACGACGAGGACTCCGACTAGGTCAGTCTATACACGAAGCATCGTGATCTCGTCGGACGAGGAGGACGACACGCCCGCGGCGCGGCGCACTCTCTCCAAGCTGCGCTCCAGCGTCAACGACGAGGACTCCGACTAGGTCAGTCTATACACGAAGCATCGTGATCTCGTCGGACGAGGAGGACGACACGCCCGCGGCGCGGCGCACTCTCTCCAAGCTGCGCTCCAGCGTCAACGACGAGGACTCCGACTAGGTCAGTCTATACACGAAGCATCGTGATCTCGTCGGACGAGGAGGACGACACGCCCGCGGCGCGGCGCACTCTCTCCAAGCTGCGCTCCAGCGTCAACGACGAGGACTCCGACTAGGTCAGTCTATACACGAAGCATCGTGATCTCGTCGGACGAGGAGGACGACACGCCCGCGGCGCGGCGCACTCTCTCCAAGCTGCGCTCCAGCGTCAACGACGAGGACTCCGACTAGGTCAGTCTATACACGAAGCATCGTGATCTCGTCGGACGAGGAGGACGACACGCCCGCGGCGCGGCGCACTCTCTCCAAGCTGCGCTCCAGCGTCAACGACGAGGACTCCGACTAGGTCAGTCTATACACGAAGCATCGTGATCTCGTCGGACGAGGAGGACGACACGCCCGCGGCGCGGCGCACTCTCTCCAAGCTGCGCTCCAGCGTCAACGACGAGGACTCCGACTAGGTCAGTCTATACACGAAGCATCGTGATCTCGTCGGACGAGGAGGACGACACGCCCGCGGCGCGGCGCACTCTCTCCAAGCTGCGCTCCAGCGTCAACGACGAGGACTCCGACTAGGTCAGTCTATACACGAAGCATCGTGATCTCGTCGGACGAGGAGGACGACACGCCCGCGGCGCGGCGCACTCTCTCCAAGCTGCGCTCCAGCGTCAACGACGAGGACTCCGACTAGGTCAGTCTACACACGAAGCATCGTGATCTCGTCGGACGAGGAGGACGACACGCCCGCGGCGCGGCGCACTCTCTCCAAGCTGCGCTCCAGCGTCAACGACGAGGACTCCGACTAGGTCAGTCTATACACGAAGCATCGTGATCTCGTCGGACGAGGAGGACGACACGCCCGCGGCGCGGCGCACTCTCTCCAAGCTGCGCTCCAGCGTCAACGACGAGGACTCCGACTAGGTCAGTCTATACACGAAGCATCGTGATCTCGTCGGACGAGGAGGACGACACGCCCGCGGCGCGGCGCACTCTCTCCAAGCTGCGCTCCAGCGTCAACGACGAGGACTCCGACTAGGTCAGTCTACACACGAAGCATCGTGATCTCGTCGGACGAGGAGGACGACACGCCCGCGGCGCGGCGCACTCTCTCCAAGCTGCGCTCCAGCGTCAACGACGAGGACTCCGACTAGGTCAGTCTATACACGAAGCATCGTGATCTCGTCGGACGAGGAGGACGACACGCCCGCGGCGCGGCGCACTCTCTCCAAGCTGCGCTCCAGCGTCAACGACGAGGACTCCGACTAGGTCAGTCTATACACGAAGCATCGTGATCTCGTCGGACGAGGAGGACGACACTAAACAAGCCTGGCAGTGAAAAAGGGCTTGCCGGGCGAGTAGGTATAGACGGCCGATCGTAGGGAGGCCGGATAGTGATACAAGGCCGGCAAGCCCTTTTTCCCGGCATCTGCAGTAATGGACTATTAACATTTCCAGGGGCGGCGAGTCCTCGACTTCTCAGCCTGGTAGTGGTCTACATGACAATACGCCGCGCGGCGCTCTACACGAGTCTCTAGAAAGTGCTTCGAAAGGCTCACAGGACTGCACACGGTACGCAATACATAGCCAGTTCTTCGTAAGTGCGTGACTTCTATGCGAGTGATAAGTGACACTGGACGGTTATAGTTTTATGTGCAGCATAATTTTATTTTGTTATTGATATTTACTTTATGACCGGCTGGCAATGTCGGCGGCTTGGTTTTTCAGTAACAGGTCTCGATTTAAGAGAATGGGCGATTTCTGAAGATAGTTTTATCAAGCCGCGATTAGAATGGGATTAGCGGTGACGTTTGTGCCATATAAATACTTAAAAGTTTATATGACCTGACAGCTATTCCTATCCCAAACTCGTCGCAGTTTAGTAATAACAGTCGTCGAAACATGAAAAAATAACTACCGAGAGTACAGTCGCCATCAGATATATCGGAGCGGCGAAAGCGCTCACAAATATCTGAACACGTTTCTATTGTCGAGGCATTAGAGACGTGTTCAGATATTTGTGAGCGCTTTCGCCGCTCTGATATATCTGATGGCGACTGTACCAGAGAAAATGAGACGCATCCATTCTCAAATAAAATATATTTTTACCTTCTGGGGAATTAAAAAAAATGGCAGATTAAGGTTAACTAAAGTGATGTTTAAGTAACGTCTAACCTGTCGGTTTTGTTACTATTGTGGAGTCAAAACCAACGTGCCGGCCGGGCAATAAAACGAGCTATAGAAAAGGCACGTGGCCGGCCCGGAGATTTATGGCCCGGCCGGCACGTTCGTTTTGACTCCACAATAAACATATGCGATTGACATTGACTGTCGGTTTTGTTACTATCCGTAACTGCCCAGCTAGCACGATACGTTTTATTGTTGTTTTACTTGACGTTTCAGTACATTTTCGCCGTAAAACGTGACGATAAAACCGATTTTGCTAGGGCCTCTGTCCGTTTAAGAGTCCGCGGCAAGCTCAGCCGAATTTCACCTTCTCATACAAACAGAGTCTCGCTCTCATTTTAAAACTACGTGTTGGATTGTAAATTTGTAACGAAACATTGCATATACAATGACATGAGGTATATCTAGGTCTGTAATTAGTCTATATGGCTCCAGTTTATAAAATAAACAAAATACAGCAAAAACAAGTTTTGTATGAAAAACTTAAATTCGCTGTATTTTTTTTACTACGATATCTGAAGCTACATAAACTAATTACAGACCTGGATATACCTTAACTTATTCTAATTACAAAGTTTCAGAGCAAACTAGCTAGTCATTTTAAAATGAGAGCGTAACTACGTTTGTATGGAGAACCGAGCTTACTGGGGACTCTTAAGGGGATAGAAATAGTGAATATGCCCTTCTATCGAATTTGTACCTAAGTGCAAAATAATTGGCAGCTTTGAGTGATACATTTATTTCTTGTGATTATATTAATTTTTCGATCTCACATAAAGAGCTCTGATGCAGAGTATATTAGTGAGGGCTATCGTCTTATGGCCGAGCGTTTCTTCGTACATTATATTTCGTTAGTTCGTGTATGTCTCGTATGTCGCTCGAATATGCAAGTGCGATAGAGCTTGATATACACGAACGAACGAAGGCGTTCGCGCTTGCCGCTCTGTTCCCGAGAAAGCTCTTCGTTGTTTGGTAAATTGTTTCAATCAAGAACATTTCCCAAACAGAATATGAAATAGGGCAACTCTAGTTTACATTAGTAAATAAATAAATTAAGGGACGATTTTGTGAGCCAAAAAACGATAGTCTTCATTGGAAATAAATACTATATTATTATTTGTCAGGAAACCTGTGTTACTGTGAACTATGCAGTTCATTGGTAAAGGAAGTTACAGAATTACATTAAAAGTGTAGCAATAATAAGCCTTATTTATATTATCACAACTTTGGCTTAGACCATATTGTACCGGACAAGGTCGTGAAATCCATAATTCTTGATGGTTTATCCTGCCTTATTTATATAAAATTACGTGTTTTATTTTAAAACGCACAATACTTAACCGTGTCTGATCACGGTATCCAGTTGAAATTAAAGTCCAAATTTGAGTAGCATCGAATGTTAATCTGTTTGAAAGCAAGCTTATTTTGTAAACACCCTTATAGCGAAGGTTGTAAGGATTTAATTCGAATGTTAAGGAAAGATTTGTTTAGTAAGTGAAGATTGGAAGACGGTGACTGTAGGACTAAAATCCCTCGCCTACTGTTTAAGTAGTGGTAGTGTAAAGAAGCTTTATGTAAGGCACCTGTACTGTTCATTTGTGCCTATATATATGTGAAACTATATTATGTAACTTACGTGTGTCGTAACTTAACCATTTTTTTATATATCAACATAATTTTCCATTTATTTACATAGCAGAATATATGTTGTGAGGAGTCAAATTTTATACTATAGTTTTTAAAAATTAATAAATATTAGATTATCACAAAATTGGTAACACCAATCGGTTAGTTGGTTAGCTCATGTATATACGAAGATAAATACATTATTGTGTGTCCTATCTTTATTTTTGTACAGTTTTGAAAGCGACGGGGAATTTGAACGCTTTGTACATACGCGAGGTCGAATTTTAACGTTCATATAATAAGAAAGGCCATTGGAAGCGTTCTACCAGTGTTGCCAGTGGTTTTATTGCAAAATTTGTAATCTTATCAAGACATTTACATCAAAAAAATATGAGAGTTACATAGTTGACAATAATACATGTCAAATATTATATGTATTGTTGTACGTAGTTCCATTTGTCTATAGATACTGTAATTCTCCTGAACTTCAGTTACTGCTCAACTTACTTGGGCAACATTTCGCAATTTGGAGGAGGTGCGAGTGCGAACCTGTAGCTATTATAATATGTCATAATAAAATATTTTATGATTCGCTATGGAAGGGCAACTAAAGTCAGTGCGCTCGTTTTGTATCAATGCAATATTTAATAATACGTGTTATTTTTTTTATTTACACTGAAAATGTCCCATTGACATCACGTATTTTGAGGCATAACTTATCTATAGCTGAACATATTTTGATCATATTGCATTCTTTTCATACATACAAATGAAGATATCATTGTATATCGTATTGAGTATTTGAGAAACGTGAATATAATTTAAACAAGTACTTTGATTGCGATTCGAGCGAATAAGATGAGATGCAACACGATTGCTGAAAAGTTAAACTTTTCAGCAATCGTGTTCAATTGAGATAATGAAATGTATTTATTTACTCATATCGTTTCAATTATTTGATGCTATGAATCTCATTGAGTTTATTCTTAAAATAAATGGATACATTTATCCAATTTACGTATTGCAATATGCTAGCATTTCTTCTTCAGATGTGTGAGTAAGAGCAGCAAATCGGCTTGCCACTTTCACGGCTTCCTTGTTTTCTATTTAGTTTTTGAAAGAAACCTTTTAAAATATCAGAGGGGATAAAATTTACTGAATTAAGCAGATATCTTCAATCAGTTTTCTAATAAGGAATAAAACGTAGGCATTACTTTTTAGATACTCTTTCAGTAATTTTATTTCAGATATGGCCCATTCGACTTTTTGAGGTACGTTTTGGCCGTGGCGATGAATTTTATTTTTCGAACTAATTCTTACTATGTGTCAAACATTTTTAATCATCGGCTATCAGATCCATGGCAACTGCGGGATATTTTTTTGTTGCGTAAATATATCGCAACGGGTTATAAACGAGCCGGGACTTGATGCATCTGTATCTCTCACTCGACTACATGCGTGCTGATACATATGCTGGTAGCTATGTACAGTGATACGTAGCTTGCTGCGCAATCATTGCCCATTGCGTCAGCTTTTGCCGGGACAATCGCATTTACGACATAAATACTGACTGACTGATGTTAGGAGGGTTGTACTTCGACGAAAACGTTAAGATTTTATTGAACAAAACCTTCACAATATTAAATATCTTAATAAAGTAGTGGAACCAAAGGCTTGTTCAACTTTCCAGCAGGCCGAAATACGGAGCGCTCAGATGAAGGGGGCGCCTTAGACACCATAAGATCGGCCGCAGGGTCTGTTACTTTTGTAATCAATATGTTTATTTTCTAACACTTTAAGCGTGTACCTACATGATTGTATTATACATGTACATCGTAAGTAATAAGTATAAAATTTATTCGTCTGAAAACTGTTAGCATAACATTTTTGTTGTAGTCCGCGTCATGGATTAGAAGAAACCATGACCAATTTAAGTAGGGTAATAAATACAGAGATTTAATAGTAATACGACCTTAGAGATGGGTTAAATAACTAGTTAACGCGTACAGGCGATATAGCACCAACACATACGAAGATATCATAACTTTTGAATCTCTAAGTATTTCAACCCTACATAGGCCCATTAATTGACCCACATTACATTTATGGCCTTATTCATAAACTTCCATTAGTTTTTGCTAAAATGCGAATTTTATCCGTCACTTTGATATTTGTGTTTGTGATAACTGATAACGGGACAAAACACATTTTAGCTTTGTTAAGTTTTTTGAATAAGAGGTTTACAGTTTTAGTTTTTTGGTAAAACAAGCTTAACATCAGTCATTTAGTGTACACCTGCTTGTAATTATTAAGTTATCATTATGACTTATAATCTAAAAATTGAGAATTGTGTCAAAATTAACTATTCCTGTACCACGTGTGATAGTGTGGCTCTTTGAATTAAAATATCATTTATATCATAAATTCTGTACATATTAATTGTAGTAAGTAGTCGTAAGTTTCATTATTAAGATCATAAATAGGAGTATGATATATCTAGACGTGTTTGTTTTACCGTTTAATCGACCACGTTAAGTTGGCTGCCGCATCCTTGAATACCAGTACCGAATGGTGCCTTTTTAAAGTGGTCGAGTATATATAGTCAACTTAAAATATGGATTAAGGATAAGGCAATGCTTTTCGCTAACATTCTGATTTTTATTGTTTTACAAAATCGTTTTGTTGAATTATGTATACAGAACTATAGATATAATAATGATCAATATAATGGAACTAACTTTGTGGGCGCTTGCAGCGTTATTATAGTTTGAATATGACTGCGTCATTCTCTAGGAAATGGGACCTTAGTGCCTTGCCACAAGGTGGAAAAATAATAAGGACCATTCTCCTACTACTTTTTTCCCAGCAAGGACGCAAATACAGCATCAAACGAAGTAAGCAGCCACATTTTTATATCCCTTCTATTGCAGATTGTCACGAATATACAGAAATATGTTTATACGCTATTAATAGGCATACGTGATATGCATTGTATGTCCTTGCCAGTGAATGAGGCGAATTTATTTACTCAAAGTGCTATTTCTTTTACGTTTTACGACTAGGGTTTAATATTTACGCTGGATCTTGTAAAGAACGAAAGAAGTCTTTATAAAACCAAGCCTGAAGCAAAAAGTCCATGTGGGGGAAGTGAGCATTATAAATGAACCGATCAAGCGGATATTTAAGTCAGTACCAGCATAAAAACATGAGAGCAATATAATTTGTTTGAATATTAAACGTTATTCAAACCTAATAAACTAGGTTTTTCAATACCGTTCTTCACAACGGCGTCATGCCTGCTGTGTAAAGGTAACATATCCACAACGTGAGTTATAATTTAGACCTTTTGTGGATGGAGCAAGGTCGTTTGTTCATAATATGTGTTACAACATTCTGTAGCACATTCTAAGTAAAATGCAATATGTTTTATTATGTTTATCAGTCTTTAGGGCTCGGTCACACTTCCACAGATTCAAGGAGCGCGGTCTCGCTGCCGATCCAAGCCGTGGCCGAGCCGTTACAGGTGACATGACTTAGGTGCCATCGACATTAATAAAGAATCGAATCAGTTTATTTCTGCTTGCAATTGGAAGTACAACCAGTGAAGTCAAAGTGTAAAATTATCTAAGACATTGACACAAGGTATAATTTTCTCTGGCCTGTGTCAAAGTGCTTCGCTGTACATGCAATAGTGAGATTAGATCAAACCGTAAGAACGGACATTCTTGCACTTCGCGAAAACTTGACAGGTCGTGCCCGAAAAATTCGTTCGCTTGGTCTATCAGTCATAATGACTGCTAGCGAATTTGATGGCTACAGTGTACATTACTCGTATCTGTGCCAATTGATTTATTGGCACAGATACGAGTAATGTACACTGTAGCCATCAAATTCGTATTTATACTAAGATACAGCTAACGGACCAGTAGTATGCCTTGCAATAAAAGAATAAAGAAGGTTCACAGTTTGTCTCCGTTAGAATCGTTGGCACCTCTAGTCATGTTCCTGTAATGTCTTGACTTCACTTAGTCTGCGAATAACGAGCGAAAGCGACACGGGGATCTTTGCGCCCATTTTTGTTGGGTTTTCTGGCCCGCGTCAAAGAAATGTGGCATTATCGTAAAGCATTGAATATGGAGCTCTGGGGCCCGTTGCATAATGATAATGACGCATAACATATTACAACCTCTTTTTAACCTCATTTATTAGAAAAAAATTGGCTTGTTTTACGGGGCACAAGTCATTGTGCAACGAGCGTCCTACTTTGTGAAGTTATTCGCGGAAAAGTGTACAATTCTTAATGAAAGAAATAATTCTAGAATATCTAGATCGTGTACATCACTATACAATGTGAGTGTGAAATAGGGTAAATTTAGATTCTAGAGAATTCCATCGACGGGAAAAAATGTTTTTTTATTTTTTATTTATGGCCAAAATTTTTTTGTAAGGCGAATGTTTCGCAGCGACTGACTACTTTTTACTGGCATTTTTTGCCTGGCCGTAACCCTCACCACCAACAACGGTGCAACAACGCATTAAAAAAATTTGGCTATAAATCCAAAAAAAAACCGACGTTGGTATTAGGTCTAGATTGACCCTATTTCATATGTGCACTTTATGGAGACCCTCACTGTATTACTGTGAGCGAGAACACCACACATTTAATGAGCTATAGTTAGCTTGTACAGTCGAGTTCTCCAATATCTATACAGACAACCTTTGAAAAATATCTACACATGTATCTTATGTCAGTAATAATAAAGCCTGTGTACATATATTTTTGAAAGGTCTGTATAGATATTGGAGAACTCGACTGTAATTATGTGCAACTGACAGTTATTGTATTTGATCATTTTGAACGTTTTGTGTGTGCGTTATTATTATGCTGGATTGCTGTATTGTTTTTATGAGAGGATAAGTTTTTGCCAGCGAATAATCGTTCTATTATTTTATTAATGGGAGATACACGAACGAACGACGTTTGCGTTGGCAGCCGCTCGGCGCGCTACTAGCGATGTTCACGCTAATGGGCGTCACGAGTTCCAAGGCAATGCGAATTATAATTTTTTACTAAAAATCGATGTTGTAATAAACAAAATAAATGAAGACTGTTGCGCGTAAACATAGCCCAATTTAGGTTAGGAAAATAAAAGGAAATTCACTCTATAAAAATTAAGTTTTTCTAATGATTTACAGCTACCAGTAATCCAGTATATTAGTAAGTTCGGCTTTGTAGGTGAGACCGATTATTTTACCATTGTATATATTTGGCTTGAGTGACTCGGAGTAATGATAAATTCTAAATTGAAGGTGTACATATACGTAGTCGTGTGTCGCGGGTAGGTTCGGTGGAGCTGCTATATTTATTTGCAATAAGTGAATTTTGTAAAAATACAGTCTTTGGGATGTAGAATGCCATATGTGATTAGTTTAGCTACACGAAGTATTTTTCAAATAAAAGTATCTATGTATACATGATATAAACTTTGTTGTTTTATTCACACCCGAATTGTTCTAGACAAATCAACGAGGCGGGTCAATTCTTATAAGTTCCGTTCCGTGCATTTAAACTTCAATAAAATAAAGAGTATACTTAATCTAGTTTACTTTTGGTGCTCTGTAATAACTAGGCTAACTATGGAAGTTAATATAGCAGTTCATGCATATTCAAGAAAGTACTAGTAATGCTATATTTCATTTTAAAATACACACGGTCGCGTCGCGTTCTTTAATTTAGGACCCTTTTCGGAAAAAAATATTCTTTTTATTCCTTCCTACACAATTTGACAGGATTGTCAGCCTTAAGTGGTTCTCAAATTAAAGTTCGTGACTACGCCAGGGGCTAACCACCTTTGTACCGTGTCGCATTAACACGTCATGTTAAACTGCCATATGAAGTTGTCAAACGAGTGAAAACGACAAGGTACTTAGGTGTTCAGCTACTTATGAGGCCGCCTGTACAATACAAACGTGTATGTACAAAAACTATTCCTAAGGATAGGTTCACTTACTACTTTCAATAATCGAAAATAGACCTATAAAATAATTGCCCTCATAGAAATTCCAGAATGAATTTACCTCAATTCCCAGCTTCTTAGAATTCCTAAAGGGTTTCCCTGTGAGCTGTACTTTATCAATTTCAAGAGGAAAATGTGCTTTTACTGCACTCAATTAGAATAATACCACGATTGTAGTGGACACTTGAGGTCGAGTGTTCGAGTAGGAAGGACAGCTCACGGCACGAGATGTGTTTAGAAGCAGGCTCTTCAACGTATTTCACATAATATGATATGACAAATGGAAAGCCATATAAGAGAGATCATTGCAGTTACCGATGTAAACGTTAAACACCTTTACCGCCAATAATTTCGTAGCACTAGCAGTGGTTTTCTCGCTGTATATCTCATGCAATGCAAGTATGTCTGCATCTTTATCGGGCTCTTTGCCACATTCGCATTTCTATGAGTACTATACTATTATCAAACGCTCGCTGCGTGCGGGGACATAAAATGTGGGAACCAGTGGCGGATTTACACATTTGCCGCCAGTAGGCTGTTCAAATTTTGCCGCCCCTACTGACCTCTGCAATTCGATACATACTCTAGTCCACAATCATAAATTTGCCGCTCCTAAAATATGCCGACCTAGGCTCCAGCCTACTCAGCCTGCTGGTAAATCCGGCACTGGTGGGAACGGGAAACCTCTGTTGGGCTCTCTGTCCCACCTTAAAATTTTCTACGCATCGGACTCGCAAAGAGCTAGTTACTACTAATAGCCATAATAGGGTTACGGTTACGTTTCAAATGAGTCCACGCGTGTGTCGGTCCTTTTGTTATCTTATCAATTATGATTCATTAATTATTCTTAAACCTTATCATTATCACGCTGGGATTTTGAACTTGAAGTACCTACCTAATATCGTGAGTGCATCAGTCAATACTAATTGTAGACTTTTAGAGCTGACTCCTTTATTTTTACCTTCTCATTAATGTATTAGAGTTATCCACAACATGTCATCTTGTTGGTTGATAAATATGATAATACACATTATTATAAGAGTTAGGGTTCGGCCACGACTTCGAGCGACGGCGGCAGCGGTGCGTGCATGGGAGCAAGAAATCGCTCCGATCTCTTTACTGTGTGCCGTGACCCGTAACGTACAGGTGTTAGCGTTTAATATACTCGCCGAACTGCTGGCCACAAAAATGTTCTTAACATGAATATACGTATCTGAATATTTATTATTCCCTTCGTCAGACTATTATGTTGAATCAATCGATTCGCATACCTACGTCCATGACAACATGCTTCAGGAATTTCATATGTTATAACTACAATTTATGATCTCATTGAAAAGAGAAGCTTTTATACCTAACAAAGCACTTACTATTACTTATTATAAACATATTTGAATATTGTACTCCCTCTACGAATGACGAGGAATTGGTAAGTTTTTCATGTTTGAAAGAGCTAAGTTATGGGACCCTGATAAATGATGAAGCGATAATATAGCCTATCTGATGTTAGCTATGTACTGCGGGTCCATGAAAGAGGATGAAGGGACGAATAGCCTTTATATTGTATGCAACGGAATCTTATCGACCTACTTCTGCCCATTTTACCCTCTTTCAGTCATGGCCGTTGTCTCGAAAATCTAAAATCCATACTCGTTTGCCTGCAGTTTGAATGTAGAGAACTGATCGAGCTCGATATACTCGTATCGTACCTATGAGTTGCTTAAAGTGGAACTGGGACTGGTAGGCTAGAGGTGTAACCGTCCCACGGCGCACTGCCCCGGGTGATACCCGGGAGTGTCACAATCGACGCAAAATACCCTTCTAGCTACGGAGCCACGCCACTGGGTGACACCATGACTCCCACATGATCTCCGCCCCGCGTGGCACCCACGGTAGACTGCTATAAGCTTCCAAAGAGGTGGGCTGACAGATAAATAAATAGATAATTATTAGGGGACAATCTTACACTAATCGAACTACCCCCTTAGTAAGCTCAATAAGGCTTGTGTTATGGGTACTAGACGACGTAAATTAGATATAAATACATGAAAAAACATCCAAGACTCAGAAACAAATATTCGTGCTCATCACACAAATATTTTGTCCTTCCCGGGATTCGAACCCAGAGCTTCGTATAGGCAGCGTCACTACCCACTAGGCTAACCGGTCGTCAGATGGCGGAATATTTCTACCGAATGAACTGCACGCATTCCATAATGTTTGGCTAGAAATTGAGTGAAAGACAAGCACCCTGCATTAAACTGTAGCCCAATTTCAGAAAGCATTTTTCATATGCGAATCGGCACAACATTAGCTGCGTTTTCGTCTTGATAAAGTGAAGACTGAAACTTCAAAAGCGGGCCTGGGGAGTCTCTGTGTAAGATCACTAGCGACTATAATGTTATAGCTAAAGCAGGCATTGGGTTAGGCCCTAATTTTCCATCAGGAAATTAGGGTGATTCACTTAAGGGCTGCATCGCGTTTGTAAATGTGTGGGTATGGTACGGTAAACGGAGTACAGCGAAATATACACGTATGCATGTGCATGTTTATGTATGAACAAAATAACACTATACCTACCTACCCAATTCCATATAAGATTAGAAAAATCTTTCGTTAATTTGTCATGCGGTTTCAAATCCATATTGAAAAAAAAAGAGTACTTATTGTTATCTTTGCATAGCACTTTTGACAATGTTTCCCATTCTTTGATCTGTGTTCTAGATAATCGAAGTAACGTAGACGAATTTGTCCGTTAAAAATCGAATGTTATATTATATACCTATATATATGTGGTAAGTATAGTATACTTACCTACATTCTCAACATTCTACTCTGAAGTCCATCGAGTCGTTCTGGGGATCAACAAAGTGTTGTTGGTGTCGGATTGGTAATGAAAGTGACTTCTAACTGTGGTCAAGAATTAGGTGTCTAGTGAGTCGGTAAAATTTGCTATCATGGTGGCTCATCACTTTGTTATTCGCGTCATTCGCGTGTACAGTCAGCCAAGAAATTGTTCTACCAATTTTCGACTCTACTACTATTAGTGCGTTAAGGTTCAAAAGTGGTAGACCAATTTCTTGGTTTGCTGTAGGTAGGTACCTATTTAAAGTTGTATCCTCATGCGTGTATTTGTATTTGTCTACTTTTTTCTCATGCGTGTATTTTATGTATTTGTTTACTTTTTCCTTTTCTACTGTAGTGACGGAAATTATATAATGACTATGCGAAATTAACTGGCCGGTCCTTTTTCCTTTCCTTCATATTGACAAGAGATTATGGGAGTGTCTAGTCAGTAAGACGAGCTCTTGGTTTCTTATAGTTAAAGTTTTTAACCCTCCCTCCTATTTCCGCCCTAGTCCAAGTTGGCTCAGTTCAGGTTGCACACGGCAGTTCCACAACACTTCGGGAGCTCAAAAACCGCGAGCCATCCGGTTGCCTCTTGGATACTTACTGCATATTACCTACGCGACATTGCTCTGAATGTCTGAATAGGTACCTATTACTTTTGCACAGGTTAATGATTTGGGTTTGATTTCCGACTGTGCATTGGAAGTGCAAATGTTACCAAGTTAATAAGGCCTCTATCCCAAGTTTTTCAGGTGTTTGATGTAAACCTCTAGGTACTTAGGGTTTCAAACAACGACGACCGACATAAGTCCTTGTAAAGCAGAACAAGACCTGAAGCTTATCTTATCATGAATTGCTTAATAATCCAATTGTAGCAAATCTCGCCGATGGCGATGCGAAAAATCGATCGGTCTAGACAGGACGGGTAATGCGATTTATTTCGCATGAAACATGAATTCCAGACGACGAGTGCTGTTCTTGTCTGGTGCGACCGGTTTTAGAACCCGTTTACGTAATATCCACCCCAGATTGAGGTTATGGGCATGTTACGTAATCGCAATGTCCCCTACATTAGGAGTTTATATGCGGCTACCCAGCCGGCCGACATAGGAAACTTCCTGGTTTATTTGACCGTATATGAACTGCATGGTAGGTACTTGTTAAAAGCAGAGTTTATAATTGTTTCCCGATACTGGCCGCGCGGCCAATGGCGGCGCTCGCCACCGACACACCTCCGTGGGATTTATAATTGGAACGGGCTGCGCGCGCCGGCACCCGGCAGTCGACGCGGTATCGAGCGCAGCGTACGTCAGTGTCAGTTGTCAGGTGTCAGCCGGGAACGACGGACGCGTGTGTGTTTCAGTGAAGTGCGCGGAGCTCCACCATGGCTCTGCTTAGACGATTGGCCCTCAATACTCCTCGGAGCGCGCGCGCTCTGGCCTCGGCGCCGCCACCGGCGCGCGACGATCTCGACCTCACCTTCAGCAGCCCGAAAGATGCCTTCAAGAGCAAAACGACCAGCGAGCTGGTGCGAGCATACCTGGTCTACCAGCTCTGCTCGTCTAACTGGCTCGTGGAGAACAACGACATGGTGAGTAACGCAGCTGATCTTACGTAAGCTAGCACACGGGCGAATTCGGAAATAAACAGGTACCTAACCCAGTTTACAATTGAGAGAAATGAATGGATTTTTTGCTCGCAGTTCAATGGCACGACACGCAGCTTGATTTTTTTTGCGGTGTCGTGTGGGCCGATCGATCGTTAGCAAAGAGGGTACCTATTGCAGGACTGCTAGGCAGTGA